>CM020514.1:6718465-7410965 GCA_009823395.1 Thamnaconus septentrionalis | reverse complement strand
ACCCTTAACAATAACCTTTGTACATTATCCTAACATCCTGACAAAGTATCCCTTTTTTGAAAGAAAAGCTCAAATTCTGCGTCTAGAAATAAGGATTTTGCATTTTATTTCTTAAGACTGCATACATGTTGCACCATATTTGTTCTGAATACCACCTGTGGGAAAACTTCCTGTCATGCGTTTAAACCATTTATAGTAGAGTTAGTAAAGTCAGCAACAGTTTATTTGGGTTGTTAAAAAGTTATTAGCCTATTGTGCGACTTCTTTCATCTGCAAATTGTCTTTAAATACTGAAGCCAAAAAAGGCAGCTTCCTTTATTTCTGTGTGAGTTGTCCGCTTCATGTCTTGATGTACACTAATGTGACAGGTTAAAACTGGCACCAGGGGATTTCAACTATACGGAGGAAAAGACACCACACAGAGCCTGACACTTTGCTAAGGTACACGAGCCTGGAAAAGAGCAAAGACAATATGCTGACTGAACAGGAGTTCCATCTCATCTCGGGATCAAAGTGATTTAAAACGCATCCCCATACACATTCTGCAAAACATTCATCTAGGTAGGTCATCAGGTCTGCCATACAAAGACAGAAAAAAAAATACAGAGGAAAATAGCTCATGACATTCGTATGACACGGTCCCATTAGAATCTGTCTGGGTTGCAAATTTTCCTGGTTGGAAATATGCAAGTACCTCCATTTGTTTTGCCTTCATATTTTCGGGCAATTTATTCTAAAGAGCACGGCGACACAAAAAAGATAAAAACCAACAACAAAAAGTCTGTGGAAATTGAAGGTAAAAGTAGACAAAATAGGGTGATTATATTGTGAAAGGTACCCTTGGGGATGATGGACAGACTAAGAGGAGAAGTGGGGACCTGACCATGGTAGCAAACCAATATGCATTCAAGGATCCAATGAATACACCCTAAACACAACAAAGCCACATGCTAATCATGCCCACTATTTAATGTGTCAAAATCACAATTCCCTTTCTTCATTCCTCATTCTTTCCTTATCCCTCACTTGGCTAATTGCTGCTTCCCCTCCTTTATGACAGAGGGGGCGTTGGTCTGAATTAAAGCCTGAAACACCACATCCATACCCAAATTGTTCCTAAAGCCAGAGCATATGCAGACACAAGATAAGTGAAAACTGGAAATGTGGGCCACAAATATTATCTGCTCGTATAAGGTTGAAGTGCATTCAAAATGAAATAGAACACTGAGTAGAGGGAGAAATGCACCCAGTTTGAAATATTTTCATAAAGCTAACAGATGGCTATATCAAATGCATTTTCTTATTTATTTTAACCTCAGAGAATAGTGGACCAAAACTAGAAAATGACTTTTGATTGCGAGGGATTCAAATATTCCCCAAAAAAAAAAAAAAACGTCTACCACAATTTGTGTTTTAGTTTAATTATTTTAATCTGTTGTAATATTTCCTGAGGTATGATCAAAAGATTTTAGAGATTATGCCTTTTTTTTCCTTTAAGAGGTCTAATGTCAACATTGGTGAAATTTTGAAAAAAAAATGATTCTAATTGCTGATATTTTTCTGTCAGAAAATGTGTTAGTACATCCTTCCCACACTGTGCTTGGGTCGTGACAAGCTCTGTAGTGGCCGGTGGTTATGTACTTGGGATAATCAAGTCAGAAGGACACCCTTCTTGGAAGATCAGCTCTCCAATTACTCTCAGAAGGTCTTTGTATGCTGAAAAAGAAGAATTATTTCCACAGACACTCCTGCGTTTTGAAAAAAAAAAAAAAGAGCGTAGCCTTTTTCAGTTTTACTGTTCAGCAACAATGGTGTGACTTCTACCCGAAAGCGTATAATTGTACTTAAAACTTACATCTTGTGGTCATCTCTGTTGAGTGCAGTAAGGTGAAGACGGTGGCAGTTGTAATTTTGCCGCCACAAGGATTATCTTTTTGATTTACTTTTATCTACACCGTCTTTAAAAGCGGTGAGACCGATTTTTCAGTTGAGAATTTTTTATTTATTTTTTTTTAATAAAAGTATCCATCTTTTCATTTCTGGGTCAAGAATCCTGGTTTTCTGTAATCAAAATATGGACACCCTAGGCTAGTCTTGAGTGGGACAAGTTTAAAGTACTGCCCCACAAATATTAACTCCATATTAAAACGCTGTACTCCATGAAACTTGCCAGTTAGGAGAGCATGTGTAAACAGCTGACCAACTGACCGTTCCATCATTTTCAGTTGGCAGTTTAAGCAACTTGACCTATGTTTTCAGTATAATGCATTTAGAGTCCAATGTGCCCAGTGATGAATTAGGCTGGTGCGCCATCTGCTGGCGTTTCACCAGGGTCCGCCATGCTCCATCAAGTTCAGAACCAACATACCTCAAGATTTTAAAGCACATGCTCCAATCTGCTGACAAGCACTATGGAAATGCTCATTTCCTTTTAATGAGACTTATGGTACACACCAGCCTGCAGCAAAGTTGCACAAGAAAAGCAGTGCACATCTTTTGCTTCAAGAAATTAAATGACCTATTGTAGATCAATTTTATATATTTTAATCATTTCAGTGGATTCAACTCCTCCTTCAATGTAGAAGACATCAAGGTGCATTCCACAAAACTGATTTTAAAACGATTTTCAGTTAATCTCATTGCATCATGTTTTTGGTCTTTGACTGAATAAAGTGCATCTGAAGTTGGGTCTCACATTTTTCCAATCATAAAGCCGAAGACAAATTAAGTGAATTATTTTAGGGCATGCATATTTCTCAGCTATGAAATTACATTAATCACATGAGCAAGCTTCATCTACTTGAAGACAATACCATAATGTGTAACACATTGAGTGGGGCCATTACATTCGGCACTCTGGTTAGACACTTTGTCAGTATCCAAAAAAGTGAAATGTATTTTGAATGGTCTTTCGTCATGACATTCACGATTTGAATTTCTCACTTTAGTGCTTCAGGGATCTTCAGTATACAAATCCAGATGTGATTTTGAAAGAGGCTCAGGAGGTCAGCAAACTGATTCAAGATAATGAGAAATGACTGACCATTTTATTGTGCTTTAAGTATTCCAATGACAGCTTTACTTTTTTTTTTTTCTTTTTTTAAATCACATTCACTTGATAGTTCTGTTTGTAAAGCTGGGTCATGCTTCCGATTCTTTTTGACCAAAGCAATGTTCAAGTGTTGCGAATTAACTCTGAACTTCTGGATAGTAAACGGCTATTAGACCTCGACCGTTTGGGGGCTCAAATAAGCCAGTAATAAACACTAGAAACCATGTTTACATATTCAAAATATTTATTATGCTTAAAGGGTACTTCTAATACCAGAGTCCTTTCCCTTGAAATTATCAGGAGGAAAAAAAGCCTCATGGAAAAGCAATGGTGGTTGTTGAACCTTGGAGCCTGGAAATGCTGACATTGTGATGGGAACTACCATCAGAGAGCTTGTTGGCCAAGTGGTGATGGTTACTGTACCGAGGTCTCTCAGTATCGTGATATTTATACCTCCTTGGTTTCCCTCCAGAACCAAAACTCTGGCTGCGTTTGCGACGGTGGTGGCCGCTCACGCCGCTCTTCTTGTTGCTGCTCTTGCTCCCGCCCTTCTTGTTGCTGCTCTTGCTCCCGCCCTTCTTGTTGCTGCTCTTGCTCCCGCCCTTCTTGTTGCTGCTCTTGCTCCCGCCCTTCTTGTTGCTGCTCTTGCTCCCGCCCTTCTTGTTGCTGCTCTTGCTCCCGCTCTTCTTGTTGCTGCTCTTGCTCCCGCCCTTCTTGTTGCTGCTCTTGCTCCCGCTCTTCTTGTTGCTGCTCTTGCTCCCGCTCTTCTTGTTGCTGCTCTTGCTCCCGCTCTTCTTGTTGCTGCTCTTGCTCTTCTTGCTGCTCCCACAGTGGTTGTGGTGGCTGTCGTGGCAGCTGCTGCGGCTGTCGCGGCAGCTGCAGTGACAGCTGCAGTGGCAGCAAGGATGGCTGGAACAGCTCTTCAGGTTCCCACCATGTCCATGTGAACTCCTGTGACTGACTTTGGAACTTCTTGAGCTGTCATTGTTGTGATGAGAGCATCTGCTGCCACGGCCATCTTTACAACAATGGTGGCCATGCCTGCCATGTGAGCGGTGACATGTGCTTTCAGAGTGGTTGTGGTGGCCATGATGGCAGCTGCGACGATGGCTGGAACAGCTTTTCGGGCTCCCTCCAGGACCAAAACTCTGGCTGCGTTTGCGACGGTGGTGGCCGCTCACGCCGCTCTTCTTGTTGCTGCTCTTGCTCCCGCCCTTCTTGTTGCTGCTCTTGCTCCCGCCCTTCTTGTTGCTGCTCTTGCTCCCGCCCTTCTTGTTGCTGCTCTTGCTCCCGCCCTTCTTGTTGCTGCTCTTGCTCCCGCCCTTCTTGTTGCTGCTCTTGCTCCCGCCCTTCTTGTTGCTGCTCTTGCTCCCGCCCTTCTTGTTGCTGCTCTTGCTCCCGCCCTTCTTGTTGCCGCTCTTGCTCCCGCCCTTCTTGTTGCCGCTCTTGCTCCCGCTCTTCTTCTTGCTGCTCTTGCTCTTCTTGCTGCTCCCACAGTGGTTGTGGTGGCTGTCGTGGCAGCTGCTGCGGCTGTCGTGGCAGCTGCAGTGGGAGCTGTCGTGGCAGCTGCAGTGGCAGCTGTCGTGGCAGCTGCAGTGGCAGCTGTCGTGGCAGCTGTCGTGGCAGTAAGGATGGCTGGAACAGCTCTTCAGGTTCCCACCATGTCCATGTGAACTGCTGTTACTGACTTTGGAACTTCTTGAGCTGTCATTGTTGTGATGAGAGCGGCCATCTTTACAATTGTGGCCATGCCCGCCATGTGAGTGGTGACACGCGCTTTTAAAGTGGTTGTGGTGGCCATGATGGCAGCTGCGACGATGGCTGCGACAGCTCTTCGGTTTCCCACCATGTCCATGTGAACTCCTGTGACTGACTTTGGAACTTCTTGAGCTGTCATTGTTGTGATGAGAGCATCTGCTGCCACGGCCATCTTTACAACAATGGTGGCCATGCCTGCCATGTGAGCGGTGACACGTGCTTTCAGAGTGGTTGTGGTGGCCATGATGGCAGCTGCGACGATGGCTGGAACAGCTTTTCGGGCTCCCTCCAGGACCAAAACTCTGGCTGCGTTTGCGACGGTGGTGGCCGCTCACACCGCTCTTCTTGTTGCTGCTCTTGCTCCCGCTGCTCTTGCCGCTCTTGCTCCCGCTCTTCTTGTTGCCGCTCTTGCTCCCGCTCTTCTTCTTGCTGCTCTTGCTCCCGCTCTTCTTCTTGCTGCTCTTGCTCCCGCTCTTCTTCTTGCTGCTCTTGCTCCCGCTCTTCTTCTTGCCGCTCTTGCTCCCGCTCTTCTTGCTGCTGCTCTTGCTCCCGCTCTTCTTGCTGCTGCTCTTGCTCCCGCTCTTCTTGCTGCTGCTCTTGCTCCCGCTCTTCTTGCTGCTGCTCTTGCTCCCGCTCTTCTTGCTGCTCTTGCTCCCGCTCTTCTTGCTGCTCTTGCTCCCGCTCTTCTTGCTCTTCCTGCTGCTCCCACAGTGGTTGTGGTGGCTGTCGTGGCAGCTGCTGCGGCTGTCGTGGCAGCTGCTGCGGCTGTCGTGGCAGCTGCAGTGGCAGCTGTCGTGGCAGCTGCAGTGGCAGCTGTCGTGGCAGTAAGGATGGCTGGAACAGCTCTTCAGGTTCCCACCATGTCCATGTGAACTGCTGTTACTGACTTTGGAACTTCTTGAGCTGTCATTGTTGTGATGAGAGCGGCCATCTTTACAATTGTGGCCATGCCCGCCATGTGAGTGGTGACACGCGCTTTTAAAGTGGTTGTGGTGGCCATGATGGCAGCTGCGACGATGGCTGGAACAGCTTTTCGGGCTCCCTCCAGGACCAAAACTCTGGCTGCGTTTGCGACGGTGGTGGCCGCTCACGCCGCTCTTCTTGTTGCTTCTCTTGCTCCCGCTTGCTCTTGCTTGTTGCGCTCTTGCTCCCGCTCTTCTTGTTGCCGCTCTTGCTCCCGCTCTTCTTGTTGCCGCTCTTGCTCCCGCTCTTCTTGTTGCCGCTCTTGCTCCCGCTCTTCTTGTTGCCGCTCTTGCTCCCGCTCTTCTTGTTGCCGCTCTTGCTCCCGCTCTTCTTGTTGCCGCTCTTGCTCCCGCTCTTCTTGTTGCCGCTCTTGCTCTTCTTGCTGCTCCCACAGTGGTTGTGGTGGCTGTCGTGGCAGCTGCTCCGGCTGTCGTGGCAGCTGCAGTGGCAGCTGTCGTGGCAGCTGCAGTGGCAGCTGTCGTGGCAGTAAGGATGGCTGGAACAGCTCTTCAGGTTCCCACCATGTCCATGTGAACTGCTGTTACTGACTTTGGAACTTCTTGAGCTGTCATTGTTGTGATGAGAGCGGCCATCTTTACAATTGTGGCCATGCCCGCCATGTGAGTGGTGACACGCGCTTTTAAAGTGGTTGTGGTGGCCATGATGGCAGCTGCGACGATGGCTGCGACAGCTCTTCGGTTTCCCACCATGTCCATGTGAACTCCTGTGACTGACTTTGGAACTTCTTGAGCTGTCATGGTTGTGATGAGAGCATCTGCTGCCACGGCCATCTTTACAACAATGGTGGCCATGCCTGCCATGTGAGCGGTGACACGTGCTTTCAGAGTGGTTGTGGTGGCCATGATGGCAGCTGCGACGATGGCTGGAACAGCTTTTCGGGCTCCCTCCAGGACCAAAACTCTGGCTGCGTTTGCGACGGTGGTGGCCGCTCACGCCGCTCTTCTTGTTGCTGCTCTTGCTCCCGCTGCTCTTGCCGCTCTTGCTCCCGCTCTTCTTGTTGCCGCTCTTGCTCCCGCTCTTCTTGTTGCCGCTCTTGCTCCCGCTGCTCTTGCTCCCGCTCTTGCTCCCGCTGCTCTTGCTCCCGCTCTTCTTGTTGCTGCTCTTGCTCCCGCTCTTCTTGTTGCTGCTCTTGCTCCCGCTCTTCTTGCTGCTGCTCTTGCTCCCGCTCTTCTTGCTGCTCTTGCTCTTCTTGCTGCTCCCACAGTGGTTGTGGTGGCTGTCGTGGCAGCTGCTGCGGCTGTCGTGGCAGCTGCAGTGGCAGCTGTCGTGGCAGCTGCAGTGGCAGCTGTCGTGGCAGCTGCAGTGGCAGCTGTCGTGGCAGCTGCAGTGGCAGCTGTCGTGGCAGCTGCAGTGGCAGCTGTCGTGGCAGCTGCAGTGGCAGCTGTCGTGGCAGTAAGGATGGCTGGAACAGCTCTTCAGGTTCCCACCATGTCCATGTGAACTGCTGTTACTGACTTTGGAACTTCTTGAGCTGTCATTGTTGTGATGAGAGCGGCCATCTTTACAATTGTGGCCATGCCCGCCATGTGAGTGGTGACACGCGCTTTTAAAGTGGTTGTGGTGGCCATGATGGCAGCTGCGACGATGGCTGCGACAGCTCTTCGGTTTCCCACCATGTCCATGTGAACTCCTGTGACTGACTTTGGAACTTCTTGAGCTGTCATTGTTGTGATGAGAGCATCTGCTGCCACGGCCATCTTTACAACAATGGTGGCCATGCCTGCCATGTGAGCGGTGACACGTGCTTTCAGAGTGGTTGTGGTGGCCATGATGGCAGCTGCGACGATGGCTGGAACAGCTTTTCGGGCTCCCTCCAGGACCAAAACTCTGGCTGCGTTTGCGACGGTGGTGGCCGCTCACGCCGCTCTTCTTGTTGCCGCTCTTGCTGCCGCTCTTCTTGTTGCCGCTCTTGCTGCCGCTCTTCTTGTTGCCGCTCTTGCTGCCGCTCTTCTTGTTGCCGCTCTTGCTGCCGCTCTTCTTGTTGCCGCTCTTGCTGCCGCTCTTGCTCCCGCTCTTCTTGTTGCCGCTCTTGCTCCCGCTCTTCTTGTTGCCGCTCTTGCTCCCGCTCTTCTTGTTGCCGCTCTTGCTCCCGCTCTTCTTGTTGCCGCTCTTGCTCCCGCTCTTCTTGTTGCCGCTCTTGCTCCCGCTCTTCTTGTTGCTGCTCTTGCTCTTCTTGCTGCTCCCACAGTGGTTGTGGTGGCTGTCGTGGCAGCTGCTGCGGCTGTCGTTGCAGCTGCTGCGGCTGTCGTGGCAGCTGTCGTGGCAGCTGCAGTGGCAGCTGTCGTGGCAGCTGCAGTGGCAGCTGCAGTGGCAGCTGTCGTGGCAGCTGTCGTGGCAGTAAGGATGGCTGGAACAGCTCTTCAGGTTCCCACCATGTCCATGTGAACTGCTGTTACTGACTTTGGAACTTCTTGAGCTGTCATTGTTGTGATGAGAGCGGCCATCTTTACAATTGTGGCCATGCCCGCCATGTGAGTGGTGACACGCGCTTTTAAAGTGGTTGTGGTGGCCATGATGGCAGCTGCGACGATGGCTGCGACAGCTCTTCGGTTTCCCACCATGTCCATGTGAACTCCTGTGACTGACTTTGGAACTTCTTGAGCTGTCATTGTTGTGATGAGAGCATCTGCTGCCACGGCCATCTTTACAACAATGGTGGCCATGCCTGCCATGTGAGCGGTGACACGTGCTTTCAGAGTGGTTGTGGTGGCCATGATGGCAGCTGCGACGATGGCTGGAACAGCTTTTCGGGCTCCCTCCAGGACCAAAACTCTGGCTGCGTTTGCGACGGTGGTGGCCGCTCACGCCGCTCTTCTTGTTGCTGCTCTTGCTCCCGCTGCTCTTGCCGCTCTTGCTCCCGCTCTTCTTGTTGCCGCTCTTGCTCCCGCTCTTCTTGTTGCCGCTCTTGCTCCCGCTCTTCTTGTTGCCGCTCTTGCTCCCGCTCTTCTTGTTGCCGCTCTTGCTCCCGCTCTTCTTGTTGCCGCTCTTGCTCCCGCTCTTCTTGTTGCCGCTCTTGCTCCCGCTCTTCTTGTTGCCGCTCTTGCTCCCGCTCTTCTTGTTGCCGCTCTTGCTCTTCTTGCTGCTCCCACAGTGGTTGTGGCTGTCGTGGCAGCTGCTCCGGCTGTCGTTGCAGCTGCAGTGGCAGCTGTCGTGGCAGCTGCAGTGGCAGCTGTCGTGGCAGCTGCAGTGGCAGCTGTCGTGGCAGCTGCAGTGGCAGCTGTCGTGGCAGTAAGGATGGCTGGAACAGCTCTTCAGGTTCCCACCATGTCCATGTGAACTGCTGTTACTGACTTTGGAACTTCTTGAGCTGTCATTGTTGTGATGAGAGCGGCCATCTTTACAATTGTGGCCATGCCCGCCATGTGAGTGGTGACACGCGCTTTTAAAGTGGTTGTGGTGGCCATGATGGCAGCTGCGACGATGGCTGCGACAGCTCTTCGGTTTCCCACCATGTCCATGTGAACTCCTGTGACTGACTTTGGAACTTCTTGAGCTGTCATTGTTGTGATGAGAGCATCTGCTGCCACGGCCATCTTTACAACAATGGTGGCCATGCCTGCCATGTGAGCGGTGACACGTGCTTTCAGAGTGGTTGTGGTGGCCATGATGGCAGCTGCGACGATGGCTGGAACAGCTTTTCGGGCTCCCTCCAGGACCAAAACTCTGGCTGCGTTTGCGACGGTGGTGGCCGCTCACGCCGCTCTTCTTCTTGCTGCTCTTGCTCCCGCTCTTCTTGCTGCTCTTGCTCCCGCTCTTCTTGCTGCTCTTGCTCCCGCTCTTCTTGCTGCTCTTGCTCCCGCTCTTCTTGCTGCTCTTGCTCCCGCTCTTCTTGCTGCTCTTGCTCCCGCTCTTCTTGCTGCTCTTGCTCCCGCTCTTCTTGCTGCTCTTGCTCCCGCTCTTCTTGCTGCTCTTGCTCCCGCTCTTCTTGCTGCTCTTGCTCCCGCTCTTCTTGCTGCTCTTGCTCCCGCTCTTCTTGCTGCTCTTGCTCTTCTTGCTGCTCCCACAGTGGTTGTGGTGGCTGTCGTGGCAGCTGCAGTGGCAGCTGTCGTGGCAGCTGCAGTGGCAGCTGTCAGGGCAGCAAGGATGGCTGGAACAGCTCTTCAGGTTCCCACCATGTCCATGTTGACCCCCGTGACAGGCTTTGGGACTTCTGTCTTTTGAGCCATCTTTCTTGTCTTGAGAGCATCTGTTGTGGTGGTGGTGGCAACGGTGGTGGTGGTGGCAACGGTGGTTCTTCCCACCATGTTCATGTGAACTCCTGTTACTGGCTGTGGAACTTCTTGAGCCGTCATTGTTGTGATGAGAGCATCTGCAGCCACGGCCATCTTTACAACATTGGTGGCCATGCGAGCGGTGACATGTGCTTTCAGAGTGGTTGTGGTGGCCATGATGGCAGCTGCAATGGTAGCAATGGCTGTTTGGGTTCCCACCATGTCCATGTTGACCCCCGTGACAGGCTTTGGGCCTTCTGTCTTTTGAGCCATCTTTCTTGTCTTGAGAGCATCTGTTGTGGTGGTGGTGGCAACGGTGGTGGTGGTGGTGGCAACGGTGGTGGTGGTGGCGGCAACGGTGGTGGTGGTGGCAACGGTGGTGGTGGTGGCAACGGTGGTTCTTCCCACCATGTTCAGGTGAACTCCTGTTACTGGCTGTGGAATTTCTTGAGCCGTCATTGTTGTGATGAGAGCATCTGCAGCCACGGCCATCTTTACAACAATGGTGGCCATGCGAGCGGTGACATGTGCTTTCAGAGAGGTTGTGGTGGCCATGATGGCAGCTGCAATGGTAGCAATGGCTGTTTGGGTTCCCACCATGTCCATGTTGACCCCCGTGACAGGCTTTGGGACTTCTGTCTTTTGAGCCATCTTTCTTGTCTTGAGAGCATCTGTTGTGGTGGTGGTGGCAACGGTGGTGGTGGTGGCAACGGTGGTGGTGGCAACGGTGGTGGTGGCAACGGTGGTTCTTCCCACCATGTTCATGTGAACTCCCGTTACTGGCTGTGGAATTTCTTGAGCCGTCATTGTTGTGATGAGAGCATCTGCAGCCACGGCCATCTTTACAACATTGGTGGCCATGCGAGCGGTGACATGTGCTTTCAGAGTGGTTGTGGTGGCCATGATGGCAGCTGCAATGGTAGCAATGGCTGTTTGGGTTCCCACCATGTCCATGTTGACCACCGTGACAGGCTTTGGGCCTTCTGTCTTTTGAGCCATCTTTCTTGTCTTGAGAGCATCTGTTGTGGTGGTGGTGGCAACGGTGGTGGCAACGTTGGTGGTGGTGGTGGTGGCAACGTTGGTGGTGGTGGTGGCAACGGTGGTGGTGGTGGTGGTGGCAACGGTGGTGGCAACGGTGGTGGTGGTGGTGGTGGTGGTGGTGGTGGTGGTGGCAACGGTGGTGGTGGTGGTGGTGGCAACGGTGGTGGTGGTGGCAACGGTGGTGGCAACATCCACATTTTCTGCATGGACACCTTTTAGTGCATGGGGCGCTTGGCGTGGACGCCGAGCCAGGAGCCGTCGTTGCTGGGACGCTTGATGTCGCAATACCTGCAGTAATTACAGTAGAGCGACGGCCTGGCGTTGTGATCGTCGCTGGGGCGCTTGACGTTGCAATACTTGCAGTAAATACAGTGGAGCTTGGGCCTGCCGTCGCGGCCGTTGCTGGGGCGCTTGACGTTGCAATGCTTGCAGTTGCAATGCTTGCAGTTGCAATGCTTGCAGTTGAGCTGGGGCCTGCCGTCGCGGTCGTCGCTGGGGCGCTTGACGTTGCAATGCTTGCAGTTGAGCTGGGGCCTGTCGTTGCAATGCTTACAGTACTGACAGTGGAGCTTGGTCCTGCGGTCGAAGTCGTCGCTGGGGCGCTTGACGTTGCAATGATTGCAGTACTGAAAGTGGAACTAGGGCCTTCCGTCGTGGACATGGTGGGGGCGCTTGACGTTGCAATGCTTGCAGTTGAGCTGGGGCCTGCCGTCGCGGTGGTCGCTGGGGCGCTTGACGCTGCAATGCTTACAGTACTGACAGTGGAACTAGGGCCTGCCGTCGTGGTGCTTGACGTTGCAATGCTTGCAGTTGCAATGCTTGCAGTTGAGCTGGGGCCTGCCGTCGCGGTGGTCGTTGGGGCGCTTGATGTTGGAATGCTTACAGTAGTGACAGTGGAGCTAGGGCCTGCCGTCGCGGTGGTCGTTGGGGTGCTTGATGTTGGAATGCTTACAGTAGTGACAGTGGAGCTAGGGCCTGCCGTCGCGGTGGTCGTTGGGGTGCTTGATGTTGGAATGCTTACAGTAGTGACAGTGGAGCTAGGGCCTGCCGTCGTGGTCGTCGCTGGGGCGCTTGACGTTGCAATGCTTGCAGTTGAGCTAGGGCCTGCTGTCGATGTCGTCGCTGGGGCGCTTGACGTTGCAATGCTTGCAGTTGAGCTGGGGCCTGCGACTGCTGTCACGGTGGTCGCCTGGGCGCTTGACGTTGCAATGCTTGCAGTTGCAATGCTTGCAGTTGCGCTAGGGCCTGCCGTCGATGTCGTCGCTGGGGCGCTTGACGTTGCAATGATTGCAGTTGAGCTGGGGCCTGCTGTCGATGTCGTCGCTGGGGCGCTTGATGTTGCAATGCTTGCAGTGGAGCTGGGGCCTGCTGTCACGGTGGTCGCCGGGGCGCTTGATGTTGCAATGCTTGCAGTGGAGCTGGGGCCTGCTGTCACGGTGGTCGCCTGGGCGCTTGATGTTGCAATGCTTGCAGTGGAGCTGGGGCCTGTCGTCGCAGTGGTCGCTGGGGCGCTTGATGTTGAGCTAGGGCCTGCCGTCGTGGTCGGCGCTGGGGCGCTTGAAGTTGCAATGCTTGCAGATGAGCTAAGGCCTGCCGTCGCGGTGGTCGCTGGGGCGCTTGACGTTGCAATGCTTACAGTGCCGACAGTGGAGCTAGGGGCTGCCGTCGCTGGGACGCTTGACGTTGCAATGATTGTAGTTGAGCTGGGGCCTGCGCTTGGCGTGGTGGCCTGGCCAGCGCCGTCAGTGTTGCAATGCTGGCAGTGAGCTGGGGCGCCGTCGCGGTGGTAGTCGCTGGGGCGCTTGACACTGCAATGCTTACACCCGACAGTAGCTACTGGGCCTGACAGCAGCGTTTGAGCTTACAGGGCTAGGGGCTGCCGCTGCGCTGACGTTGCAATGCTTACAGTACCGACAGTGGAGCTAGGGGCTGCCGATGCGTTGCAATGCTTACAATACCGACAGTTGAGCTAGGGCCTGCCGTCGTGGTCGTCGCTGGGGCACTTGATGTTGCAATGCTTACAGTACCGACAGTGGAGCTAGGGGCTGCCGTCGCTGGGGCGCTTGACGTTGCAATGCTTACAGTACCGACAGTGGAGCTAGGGGCTGCCGTCGCTGGGGCGCTTGACGTTGCAATGCTTACAGTACCGACAGTTGAGCTAGGGCCTGCCGTCGTGGTCGTCGCTGGGGCGCTTGACGTTGCAATGCTTGCAGTGGAGCTGGAGCCTGCCGTCGTGGTCGTCGCTGGGGCGCTTGACGTTGCAATGCTTGCAGTGGAGCTGGAGCCTGCCGTCGTGGTCGTCGCTGGGGCGCTTGACGTTGCAATGCTTGCAGTGGAGCTGGAGCCTGCCGTCGTGGTCGTCGCTGGGGCGCTTGACGTTGCAATGCTTGCAGTTGAGCTGGGGCCTGCGGTCGAGGTCGTCGCTGGGGCGCTTGACGTTGCAATGCTTGCAGTTGAGCTGGGGCCTGCCGTCGCGGTGGTCGCCTGGGCGCTTGACGTTGCAATGCTTGCAGTGGAGCTGGAGCCTGCCGTCGCGGTGGTCGCCTGGGCGCTTGACGTTGCAATGCTTGCAGTGGAGCTGGAGCCTGCCGTCGCGGTCGTCGCCGGGGCGCTTGACGTTGCAATGCTTGCAGTGGAGCTGGAGCCTGCCGTCGCGGTCGTCGCTGGGGCGCTTGACGTTGCAATGCTTGCAGTGGAGCTGGAGCCTGCCGTCGCGGTCGTCGCTGGGGCGCTTGACGTTGCAATGCTTGCAGTTGCAATGCTTGCAGTTGAGCTGGGGCCTGCCGTCTCGGTGGTCGCTGGGGCGCTTGACGTTGCAATGCTTGCAGTGGAGCTGGAGCCTGCCGTCGCTGGGGCACTTGACGTTGCAATGCTTGCAGTTGCAATGCTTGACGTTGCAATGCTTGCAGTGGAGCTGGAGCCTGCCGTCGCTGGGGCACTTGACGTTGCAATGCTTGCAGTTGCAATGCTTGCAGTGGAGCTGGAGCCTGCCGTCGCGGTCGTCGCTGGGGCGCTTGACGTTGCAATGCTTACAGTACTGACAGTGGAGCTCGGACCTGTCGTCGCAGGGGCGCTTGACGTTGCAATGCTTACAGTACTGACAGTGGAGCTCGGACCTGTCGTCGCAGGGGCGCTTGACGTTGCAATGGCTGCAGTACTGACAGTGGAGCTCGGGCGCCCGTACCGCGTGGTCGCGGCGGGCGCTTTTGCGTTGCAATGGCTGCAGTACTGACAGTGGAGCTCGGGCCTGCCGTCGTGGTCACGGCGGGGGCGCTTGACGTTGCAATGGCTGCAGTACTGACAGTGGAGCTCGGGCCTGCCGTCGTGGTCACGGCGGGGGCGCTTGACGTTGCAATGGCTGCAGTACTGACAGTGGAGCTCGGGCCTGCCGTCGTGGTCACGGCGGGGGCGCTTGACGTTGCAATGGCTGCAGTACTGACAGTGGAGCTCGGGCCTGCCGTCGTGGTCACGGCGGGGGCGCTTGACGTTGCAATGCTTGCAGTACTGACAGTGGAGCTGGGGCCTGCCGTCGCTGGGGCGCTTGACGTTGCAATGCTTACAGTACTGACAGTGGAGCTGGGGCCTGCCGTCGTCGCCGGGGCGCTAAGTGGTGGACGCGCCCGGGCCGCGGGCATCGTCGCCGTCGGGCGCGTAGAGGTGGCGCCTGGCCCGTCGTCGCCAGGGCGCTGGGCGTTGCAATGCCTGTAGTACTGGCAGTGGAGCTGGGGCCTGCCGTTGTGCTCGTCGCTGGGGAGCGCTGAGCGTGGAGCGCCTCCGCAGGTCGTCGGCGGGCGCTAGGCGTATGGGCGCCTCGGCCGTCGTCGCGGGGGCGCTAGACGTTGCAATGCCCGTAGTACTGGCAGTGGAGCTGGGACGGGCCGTCGGGGTCGTCGCTGGGGCGCTAGACGTTTCAATGCCCGTAGTACTGACAGTTGAGCTGGGGCCTGCCGTCGTGGTCGTCACCGGGGCGCTAGACGTTTCAATGCCCGTAGTACTGACAGTTGAGCTGGGGCCTGCCGTCGTGGTCGTCGCTGGGGCGCTAGACGTTGCAATGCCTGTAGTACTGGCAGTGGAGCTGGGGCCTGCCGTCGTGGTCGTCGCCGGGCGCTGGCCGTGGAGCGCCTCGGCCGCCGTAGTCGACTGGGGCGCCTCGGCGCAGGGTCGCCTCTGGGCGTTTCGTCGCCACGGCGCTAGACGTTTCAATGCCTGTAGTACTGACAGTGGAGCTGGTGCCTGCCGTCGCGGTCGTCGGGGCGCTAGACGTTTCAATGCCTGTAGTACTGACAGTGGAGCTGGGGCCTGCCGTCGCGGTCGCGCCTGGGCTGGGGCTTCAATGGCTGCAGTACTGACAGTGGGCGCCACTCAGCCGTCGTGGCTGGGGCGCTCGCTGGCCGCTGGTGCGTGGAGCGCGTGCCGCCGCCGTCGCCGCTGGGGCGCTAGACGTTTCAATGCCTGTAGTACTGACAGTGGAGCTGGGGCCGGCCGTCGTCGTCGTCGCTGGGGCGCTAGACGTTTCAATGCCTGTAGTACTGACAGTGGAGCTGGGGCCGGCCGTCGTCGTCGTCGGCTGGGGCGTGGGCGCTGGGCGCTAGGCGTTTCGTGGTCGTGCCGTCGCTGGGGCGCTAGACGTTTCAATGCCTGTACTACTGACAGTGGAGCTGGGGCCTGCCGTTGTGGTCGTCACTGCGGCGCTGGACGTCGTCGCTGGGGCGCTAGACGTGGACGCCTCGGCCGTCGTCGCAGGGGCGCTAGACGTTTCAATGCCCGTCGTACTGACAGTGGAGCTGGGGCCTGCCGTCCTCGTAGCTGGGGCGCTAGACGTGGAGGCCTCTGCCGTCATCGTCGCGCTAGACGTTTCAATGCCTGTACTACTGACAGTGGAGCTGGGGCCTGCCGTTGTGGTCGTCGCTGGGGCGCTAGAAGTGGACGCCTCGGCCGTCCGCGGGCGCTGGGCGTGGGCAGCGGGCGCTGGGCGTGAGCATACGCCCGGCCGTCGTCAGCGGCGCTAGGCGTTACAATGCCTGTAGTACTGACAGTGGAGCTGGGGCCTGCCGTTCTCGTCGCTGGGGCGCTAGACGTGGACGCCTCAGCCGTCGTCGCTGGGGCGCTAGACGTTGCAATGCCTGTAGTACTGGCAGTGGAGCTGGGGCCTGCCGTCGTCGTCGCTGGGGCACTGGACGTGGACGCCTCGGCCGTCGTCGCTGGGGCGCTAGACGTTTCAATGCCCGTCGTACTGACAGTGGAGCTGGGGCCTGCCGTCATGGTCATCGCGGGGGCGCTAGACGTGGACGCCGGGGCGCTAGACGTGGACGCCTCGGCCGTCGTCGGGGCGCTAGACGTTGCAATGCCTGTAGTACTGACAGTGGAGCTGGGGCCTGCCGTCCTCGTAGTCGGGGCGCTAGACGTGGACGCCTCGGCCGTAGCGGCACTAGACGTTTCAATGCCTGTAGTACTGACAGTGGAGCTGGGGCCTGCCGTCCTCGTAGTCGGGGCGCTAGACGTGGACGCCTCGGCCGTCGCGGCACTAGACGTTTCAATGCCTGTAGTACTGACAGTGGAGCTGGGGCCTACCGTCCTCGTCGCTGGGGCGCTAGACGTGGACGCCTCAGCCGTCGTCGCTGGAGCGCTAGACGTTGCAATGCCTGTAGTACTGACAGTGGAGCTGGGGCCTGCCGTCGTCGGCGCTGGGGCGCTGGACGTGGACGCCTCGGCCGTCGTCGCTGGGGCGCTAGACGTTGCAATGCCTGTAGTACTGACAGTGGAGCTGGGGCCTGCCGTCGTCGTCGCTGGGGCGCTAGACGTGGACGCCACGGCCGTCGTCGCTAGGGCGCTAGACGTGGACGCCTCGGCCGTCGTCGTCGCTGGGGCGCTAGACGTTTCAATGCCTGTACTACTGACAGTGGAGCTGGGGCCTGCCGTTGTGGTCGTCGCTGTGGCGCTGGACGTAGTGGCTGGGGCGCTAGACGTGGACGCCTCGACCGTCGTCACTGGGGCGCTAGACGTTTCAATGCCCGTCGTACTGACAGTGGAGCTGGGGCCTGCCGTCCTCGTAGCTGGGGCGCTAGACGTGGACGCCTCGGCCGTCGTCGTCGCTGGGGTGCTCGACGTTGCAATGCCCGTAGTACTGACAGTGGAGCTGGGGCCTGCCATTGTGATCGTCGCTGAGGCGCTAGACGTGGACGCCTCGGCCGTCGTCGCTGGGGCGCTAGACGCTGCAATGTCCGTAGTACTGACAGTGGAGCTGGGGCCTGCCGTCGCTGGGGCGCTAGACGTGGACGCCCTGGCCGTCGTTGCTGGTGCGCTAGACGTTGCAATGCCTGTAGGACTGAAAGTGGAGCTGGGGCCTGCCGTCGTCGTCGTCACTGGGGCGCTAGACGTGGACGCCTCGGCCGTCGTCGCTGGGGTGCTAGACGTTGCAATGCCCGTAGTACTGACAGTGGAGCTGGGGCCTGCCGTCATGGTCGTCGCTGGGGCGCTAGAAGTGGACGCCTCGGCCGTCGTCGCTGGGGCGCTAGACGTGGACGCGGGGGCGCTAGGCGTTGCAATGCCTGTGCTACTGGCAGTGGAGCTGGGGCCTGCCGTCGTCGTCGCTGGGGCGCTGGACGTGGACGCCTCGGCCGTCGTCGCTGGGGCGCTAGACGTTTCAATGCCCGTCGTACTGACAGTGGAGCTGGGGCCTGCCGTCGTGGTCATCGCGGGGGCGCTAGACGTGGACGCCGGGGCGCTAGACGTGGACGCCTCGGCCGTCGTCGGGGCGCTAGACGTTGCAATGCCTATAGTACTGGCAGTGGAGCTGGGGCCTGCCGTCGTCGTCGCTGGGGCGCTAGACGTTGCAATGCCTGTAGTACTGACAGTGGAGCTGGGGCCTGCCGTCGTCGTCGCTGGGGCGCTAGACGTGGACGCCTCGGCCGTCGTCGCTAGGGCTCTAGACGTGAACGCCGGGGCGCTAGACGTTGCAATGCCTGTAGTACTGACAGTGGAGCTGGGGCCTGCCGTCGTCGTCGCTGGGGCACTGGACGTGGACGCCTCGGCCGTCGTCGCTGGGGCGCTAGACGTTTCAATGCCTGTAGTACTGACAGTGGAGCTGGGGCCTGCCGTCCTCGTAGCTGGGGCGCTAGAAGTGGACGCCTCAGCCGTCGTCGTCGCTGGGGCGCTAGACGTTTCAATGCCTGTACTACTGACAGTGGAGCTGGGGCCTGCCGTTGTGGTCGTCGCTGCGGCGCTGAACGTAGTCGCTGGGGCGCTAGACGTGGACGCCTCGGCCGTCGTCGCTGGGGCGCTAGACGTTTCAATGCCCGTCGTACTGACAGTGGAGCTGGGGCCTGCCGTCCTCGTAGCTGGGGCGCTAGACGTGGACGCCTCGGCCGTCGTCGTCGCTGGGGCGCTAGACGTGTCAATGCCTGTACTACTGACAGTGGAGCTGGGGCCTGCCGTTGTGGTCGTCGCTGCGGCGCTGGACGTCTTCGCTGGGGCGCTAGACGTGGACGCCTCGGCCGTCGTCGCTGGGGCGCTAGACGTTTCAATGCCCGTCGTACTGACAGTGGAGCTGGGGCCTGCCGTCGTGGTCGTCGCTGGGGCGCTAGACGTTTCAATGCCCGTAGTACTGACAGTGGAGCTGGGGCCAACCGTCGTGGTCGTCGCTGGGGCGCTAGAAGTGGACACCTCGGCCGTCGTCGCGGGGGCGCTAGACGTGGACGCGGGGGCGCTAGGCGTTGCAATGCCTGTAGTACTGACAGTGGAGCTGGGGCCTGCCGTCCTCGTCGCTGGGGCGCTAGACGTGGACGCCTCAGCCGTCCTCGTCGCTGGGGCGCTAGACGTGGACGCCTCAGCCGTCGTCGCTGGGGCGCTAGACGTGGACGCCTCAGCCGTCGTCGCTGGGGCGCTAGACGTGGACGCCTCAGCCGTCGTCGCTGGGGCGCTAGACGTGGACGCCTCAGCCGTCGTCGCTGGGGCGCTAGACGTGGACGCCTCAGCCGTCGTCGCTGGGGCGCTAGACGTTTCAATGCCTGTAGTACTGGCAGTGGAGCTGGGGCCTGCCGTTGTCGTCGCTGGGACGCTGGACGTGGACGCCTTGGCCGTCGTCGCTGGGGCGCTAGACGTTTCAATGCCCGTCGTACTGACAGTGGAGCTGGGGCCTGCCGTCGTGGTCATCGCGGGGGCGCTAGACGTGGACGCCGGGGCGCTAGACGTGGACGCCTCGGCCGTCGTCGGGGCGCTAGACGTTGCAATGCCTGTAGTACCGACAGTGGAGCTGGGGCCTGCCGTCCTCGTCGCTGGGGCGCTAGACGTGGACGCCTCGGCCGTCGTCGCTAGGGCGCTAGACGTGGACGCCGGGGCGCTAGACGTTGCAATGCCTGTAGTACTGACAGTGGAGCTGGGGCCTGCCGTCGTGGTCGTCGCTGGGGCGCTGGACGTGGACGCCTCGGCCGTCGTCGCTGGGGTGCTCGACGTTGCAATGCCCGTAGTACTGACAGTGGAGCTGGGGCCTGCCGTTGTGCTCGTCGCTGAGGCGCTAGACGTGGACGCCTCGCCCGTCGTAGCTGGGGCGCTAGACGTTGCAATGTCCGTAGTACTGACAGTGGAGCTGGGGCCTGCCGTCGCTGGGGCGCTAGACGTGGACGCCTCGGCCGTCGTCGCAGGTGCGCTAGACGTTGCAATGCCTGTAGTACTGAAAGTGGAGCTGGGGCCTGCCGTCGTCGTCACTGGGGCGCTAGACGTGGACGCCTCGGCCGTCGCCGCTGGGGTGCTCGACTTTGCAATGCCCGTAGTACTGACAGTGGAGCTGGGGCCTGCCGTCGTGGTCGTCGCTGGGCGCTAGACGTGGACGCCGGGGCGCTAGACGTGGACGCCTTGGCCGTCGTCGGGGCTCTAGACGTTGCAATGCCTGTGGTACTGACAGTGGAGCTGGGGCCTGCCGTCGTGGTCGCTGGGGCGCTAGACGTTGCAATTCCTGTAGTACTGACAGTGGAGCTGGGGCCTGCCGTCGTGGTTGTCGCTGGGGCGCTAGACGTGGACGCCGGGGCGCTAGACGTGGACGCCTCGGCCGTCGTCGCTGGGGCGCTAGACGTTTCAATGCCTGTAGTACTGACAGTGGAGCTGGGGCCTGCCGTCGTGGTCGCTGGGGCGCTAGACGTTGCAATTCCTGTAGTACTGACAGTGGAGCTGGGGCCTGCCGTCGTGGTTGTCGCTGGGGCGCTAGACGTGGACGCCGGGGCGCTAGACGTGGACGCCTCGGCCGTCGTCGCTGGGGCGCTAGGCGTTTCAATGCCCGTAGTACTGACAGTGGAGCTGGGGCCGGCCGTCGTGGTCGTCGCTGGGGCGCTAGACGTGGACGCCTCGGCCGTCGTCGTCGCTGGGGCGCTAGACGTTTCAATGTCCGTAGTACTGACAGTGGAGCTGGGGCCGGCCGTCGTGGTCGTCGCTGGGGCGCTAGACGTGGACGCCTCGGCCGTCGTCGTCGCTGGGGCGCTAGACGTTTCAATGCCCGTAGTACTGACAGTGGAGCTGGGGCCGGCCGTCGTGGTCGTCGCTGGGGCGCTAGACGTGGACGCCTCGGCCGTCGTCGTCGCTGGGGCGCTAGACGTTTCAATGCCCGTAGTACTGACAGTGGAGCTGGGGCCTACCGTCGTGGTCGTCGCTGGGGCGCTAGACGTGGACGCCTCGGCCGTCGTCGGGGCGCTAGACGTTGCAATGCCTGTAGTACTGACAGTGGAGCTGGGGCCTGCCGTCGTGGTCATCGCAGGGGCGCTAGACGTGGACGCCTCAGCCGTCGTCGCTGGGGCGCTAGACGTTGCAATGCCTGTAGTACTGGCAGTGGAGCTGGGGCCTGCCGTCGTCGTCGCTGGGGCGCTGGACGTGGACGCCTCGGCCGTCGTCGCTAGGGCGCTGGACGTTGACGCCGGGGCGCTAGCCGTTGCAATGCCTGTAGTACTGACAGTGGAGCTGGGGCCTGCCGTCGTGGTCGCTGGGGCGCTAGACGTTGCAATTCCTGTAGTACTGACAGTGGAGCTGGGGCCTGCCGTCGTGGTTGTCGCTGGGGCGCTAGACGTGGACGCCTCGGCCGTCGTCGCTGGGGGGCTAGACGTTTCAATGCCTGTACTACTGACAGTGGAGCTGGGGCCTGCCATCGTGGTCGTCGCTGGGGCGCTGGACGTGGACGCCTCGGCCGTCGTCGCTGGGGCGCTAGACGTTGCAATGCCTGTAGTACTGAAAGTGGAGCTGGGGCCTGCCGTCGTCGTCACTGGGGCGCTAGACGTGGACGCCTCGGCCGTCGTCGCTGGGGCGCTAGACGTGGACGCCTCGGCCGTCGTCGCTGGGGCGCTAGACGTGGACGCCTCGGCCGTCGTCGCTGGGGCGCTAGACGTGGACGCCTCGGCCGTCGTCGCTGGGGCGCTAGACGTTGCAATGCCTGTAGTACTGACAGTGGAGCTGGGGCCTGCCGTCGTGGTCATCGCGGGGGCGCTAGACGTGGACGCCTCGGCCGTCGTCGCTGGGGCGCTAGACGTTGCAATGCCTGTAGTGCTGGCAGTGGAGCTGTGGCCTGCCGTCGTCGTCGCTGGGGCGCTGGACGTGGACGCCTCGGCCGTCGTCGCTAGGGCGCTAGACGTGGACGCTGGGGCGCTAGACGTGGACGCCTCGGCCGTCGTCGCTGGGGCGCTAGACGTTGCAATGCCTGTAGTACTGAAAGTGGAGCTGGGGCCTGCCGTCGTCGTCGTCACTGGGGCGCTAGACGTGGACGCCTCGGCCGTCGTCGCTGGGGCGCTAGACGTTGCAATGCCTGTAGTACTGACAGTGGAGCTGGGGCCTGCCGTCGTGGTCATCGCGGGGGCGCTAGACGTGGACGCCTCGGCCGTCGTCGCTGGGGCGCTAGACGTTGCAATGCCTGTAGTACTGGCAGTGGAGCTGGGGCCTGCCGTCGTCGTCGCTAGGGCGCTAGACGTGGACGCCGGGGCGCTAGACGTTGCAATGCCTGTAGTACTGACAGTGGAGCTGGGGCCTGCCGTCGTCGTCGCTGGGGCGCTGGACGTGGACGCCTCGGCCGTCGTCGCTGGGAAGCTAGACGTTTCAATGCCTGTACTACTGACAGTGGAGCTGGGGCCTGCCGTCGTGGTCGTCGCTGGGGCGCTGGACGTGGACGCCTCGGCCGTCGTCGCTGGGACGCTAGACGTGAACGCCGGGGCGCTAGACGTTGCAATGCCTGTACTCCTGACAGTGGAGCTGGGGGCTGCCGTCGTCGCTGGGGCGCTGGACGTTGCAATGGCTGTAGTACTGAAGGACGTGGACGCCTCGGCCGTCGTCGTCGCTGGGGCGCTGGACGTTGCAATGGCTGTAGTACTGAAGGACGTGGACGCCTCGGCCGTCGTCGTCGCTGGGGCGCTGGACGTTGCAATGGCTGTAGTACTGAAGGACGTGGACGCCTCGGCCGTCGTCGTCGCTGGGGCGCTGGGCGTTTCAATGCCTGTAGTACTGACAGTGGAGCTGGGGCCTGCCGTCGTGGTCGCTGGGGCGCTGGGCGTGGCAATGGCCTCGTACGTCGTGGTCGCTGGGGCGCTGGGCGTGGGCGTACTGAAGGGCCGTCGTCGTCGCTGGGGCGCTGGGCGTGGGCGCCTCGGCCGCGTGTAAATGGCTGTAGTACTGCGCTGGGCGTGGACGCCTCGGCCGTCGTCGTCGTCGCTGGGGCGCTGGGCGTTGCAATGCCTGTAGTACTGACAGTGGAGCTGGGGCCGTGCGTCGTCGTCGCTGGGGCGCCTGTAGTACTGACGTGGAGCGCCTCCTGCCGTCGTGGTCGCTGGGGCGCTAGAGCGTGGGCGCCTCGGCCGTCGTCGTCGCTGGGGCGCTAGGCGTGGGCGCCTCGGCCGTCGTCGTCGCTGGGGCGCTAGACGTGGACGCCTCGGCCGTCGTCGTCGCTGGGGCGCTAGACGTGGGCGCCTCGGCCGTCGTCGTCGCTGGGGCGCTGGGCGTTTCAATGCCTGTAGTACTGACGGTGGAGCTGGGGCCTGCCGTCGTCGTCGCTGGGGCGCTGGGCGTGGGCGCCTCGGCCGTCGTCGTCGCTGGGGCGCTAGACGTTTCAATGCCTGTAGTACTGACAGTGGAGCTGGGGCCTGCCGTCGTCGCTGGGGCGCTAGACGTGGACTCCTCGGCCGTCGTCGTCGCTGGGGCGCTAGACGTTTCAATGCCTGTAGTCCTGACAGTGGAGCTGGGGCCTGCCGTCGTCGCTGGGGCGCTAGACGTGGACTCCTCGGCCGTCGTCGTCGCTGGGGCGCTAGACGTTTCAATGCCTGTAGTCCTGACAGTGGAGCTGGGGCCTGCCGTCGTGGTCGCTGGGGCGCTAGACGTGGACGCCTCGGCCGTCGTGGTCGCTGGGGCGCTAGACGTTGCAATGCCTGTAGTACTGACAGTGGAGCTGGGGCCTGCCGTCGCTGGGCGTGGTCGCTGGGGCGCTAGGGCGTTGCAATGCCTGTAGTACTGACAGTGGAGCTGGGGCCTGCCGTCGTGGTCGCTGGGGCGCTAGACGTTGCAATGCCTGTAGTACTGACAGTGGAGCTGGGGCCTGCCGTCGTGGTCGCTGGGGCGCTAGACGTTGCAATGCCTGTAGTACTGACAGTGGAGCTGGGGCCTGCCGTCGTGGTCGCTGGGGCGCTAGACGTTGCAATGCCTGTAGTACTGACAGTGGAGCTGGGGCCTGCCGTCGTGGTCGCTGGGGCGCTAGACGTGGACGCCTCGGCCGTCGTCGTCGCTGGGGCGCTAGACGTGGACGCCTCGGCCGTCGCTGGGGCGGCTAAGCGTCGCCTCGGGGCGCTGGGGCGCTGGGCGTTTCAATGCCTGTAGTACTGACAGTGGAGCTGGGGCCTGCCGTCGTCGCTGGGGCGCTAGACGTGGACGCCTCGGCCGTCGTCGTCGCTGGGGCGCTAGACGTTTCAATGCCTGTAGTACTGACAGTGGAGCTGGGGCCTGCCGTCGTCGCTGGGGCGCTAGACGTGGACTCCTCGGCCGTCGTCGTCGCTGGGGCGCTAGACGTTTCAATGCCTGTAGTCCTGACAGTGGAGCTGGGGCCTGCCGTCGTCGCTGGGGCGCTAGACGTGGACTCCTCGGCCGTCGTCGTCGCTGGGGCGCTAGACGTTTCAATGCCTGTAGTCCTGACAGTGGAGCTGGGGCCTGCCGTCGTGGTCGCTGGGGCGCTAGACGTGGACGCCTCGGCCGTCGTGGTCGCTGGGGCGCTAGACGTTGCAATGCCTGTAGTACTGACAGTGGAGCTGGGGCCTGCCGTCGTGGTCGCTGGGGCGCTAGACGTTGCAATGCCTGTAGTACTGACAGTGGAGCTGGGGCCTGCCGTCGTGGTCGCTGGGGCGCTAGACGTTGCAATGCCTGTAGTACTGACAGTGGAGCTGGGGCCTGCCGTGGGTGGTCGCTGGGGCGCTGGGCGTGGGCGCCTCGGCCGTCGTCGTCGCTGGGGCGCTAGGCGTGGGCGCCTCGGCCGTCGTCGTCGCTGGGCGCTGGGCGTTTCAATGCCTGTAGTACTGACAGTGGAGCTGGGGCCTGCCGTCGCGCTGGGGCGCTAGGCGTGGGCCGCCTCGGCCGTCGTCGTCGTCGCTGGGGCGCTAGACGTTTCAATGCCTGTAGTACTGACAGTGGAGCTGGGGCCTGCCGTCGTCGCTGGGGCGCTAGACGTGGACGCCTCGGCCGTCGTCGTCGCTGGGGCGCTAGACGTTTCAATGCCTGTAGTACTGACAGTGGAGCTGGGGCCTGCCGTCGTCGCTGGGGCGCTAGACGTGGACTCCTCGGCCGTCGTCGTCGGCTGGGCGTGGGCGTTTCAATGCCTGTAGTCCTGACAGTGGAGCTGGGGCCTGCCGTCGTGGTCGCTGGGGCGCTGGTAGCGTGGGCGGGGCTCGGCCGTCGTGGTCGCTGGGGCGCTGGGCGTGGGCGGCCTCGGCCGTCGTGGTCGCTGGGGCGCTGGGCGTGGGCGCCTCGGCCGTCGTGGTCGTGGGGCGCTGGGGCGCTGGGCGTTGCAATGCCTGTAGTACTGACAGTGGAGCTGGGGCCTGCCGTCGTCGTCGCTGGGGCGCTGGGCGTGGGCGCCTCGGCGTCGTCGTCGTCGCTGGGCGCTGGGCGACGGGCGGGCTCGGCCGTCGTCGTCGCTGGGGCGCTGGGCGTGGGCGCCTCGGCCGTCGTCGTCGCTGGGGCGCTGGGCGTTTCAATGCCTGTAGTACTGACAGTGGAGCTGGGGCCTGCCGTCGTCGCTGGTGCGCTGGGCGTGGACTCCTCGGCCGGCCGTCGTCGTCGCTGGGGCGCTGGGCGTTTCAATGCCTGTAGTCCTGACAGTGGAGCTGGGGCCTGCCGTCGTGGTCGCTGGGGCGCTGAGGCGTGGGCGCCTCGGCCGTCGTGGTCGCTGGGGGCGCTGGGCGTGGGCGCCTCGGCCGTGGTGGTCGCTGGGCGCTGGGCGTTGCAATGCCTGTAGTACTGACAGTGGAGCTGGGGCCTGCCGTCGTCGTCGCTGGGGCGCTAGGCGTTGCAATGCCTGTAGTACTGACAGTGGAGCTGGGGCCTGCCGTCGTCGTCGCTGGGGCGCTAGGCGTGGGCGCCTCGGCCGTCGTCGTCGTCGCTGGGGCGCTTGCCAGCGTGGACGCCTCGGCCCAGTCGTCGTCGTGGCTGGGGCGCTAGGCGTGGGCGCGCCTCGGCCGTCGTAGTAAATCGCTGGGGGCGCTAGGCGTGGGCCGCCTCGGCCGTCGTCGTCGCTGGGGCGCTAGGCGTGGACGCCTCGGGCCGTCGTCGTCGCTGGGGCGCTGGGCGTGGGCGCCTCGGCCGTCGTCGTCGCTGGGGGCGCTGAGCGTGGGCGCCTCGACGTCGTCGTCGCTGGGCGCTGGGCGTTTCAATGCCTGTAGTACTGACAGTGGAGCTGGGGCCTGCCGTCGTCGCTGGGGCGCTGGGCGTGGGCGCCTCGGCCGTCGTCGTCGCTGGGGCGCTAGGCGTTTCAATGCCTGTAGTACTGACGGTGGAGCTGGGGCCTGCCGTCGTCGTCGCTGGGGCGCTAGGCGTGGACTCCTCGGCCGTCGTCGTCGCTGGGCGCTAGGCGTGTTGCAATGCCTGTAGTACTGACAGTGGAGCTGGGGCCAGCCCGTCGTGGTCGGCTGGGGCGCTGGCGTGGGCGCCTCGGCCGTCGTCGTCGCTGGGGCGCTAGGCGTGGGCGCCTCGGCCGTCGTCGTAGGCTGGGGCGCGCTGGGCGTTGCAATGCCTGTGGCGCTAGGCGTTGCAATGCCTGTGGCGCTGGGCGTTGCAATGCCTGTGGCGCTGGGCGTGGGCGCCTCGGCTCGGCGTCGTCGCTGGGGCGCTAGGCGTTGCAATGCCTGTAGGCGCTGAGGCGCTGGGCGTGGAGGGATGCCTCGGCCGTCGTCGTCGCTGGGGCGCTAGGCGTGGGCGTCGTGGTGGCGGCGCGCTAGGCGTTCAATGCCTGTAGTACTGACAGTGGAGCTGGGGCTTGCCGTCGTCGTCGTCGCTGGGGAGGCGCTGACGTGGACTCCTCGGCCGTCGTGGTGGCTGGGGCGCTGAGCGTGGACTCCTCGGCCGTCGTGGTCGCTGGGGCGCTGGGCGTTTCAATGCCTGTGGTACTGACAGTGTGGTGGCTGGGGCTTGCCGTCGTCGTCGCTGGGGCGCTAGACGTGGACGCCTCGGCCGTCGTCGTCGCTGGGGCGCTAGACGTTTCAATGCCTGTAGTACTGACAGTGGAGCTGGGGCCTGCCGTCGTCGTCGGTGGGGCGCCAGACGTTGACGCCTCGGCCGTCGTCGTCGGTGGGGGCGCCAGGCGTGGGCGCCTCGGCCGTCGTCGTCGGTGGGGCGCCAGGCGTGGGCGCCTCGGCCGTCGTCGTCGGTGGGCGCCAGGGGGCGCCCGTCGGCGTCGGGGCGCGCCTCGGCCGTCGTCGTCGCTGGGGCGCGGCGCTAGGAGCTGGGGCGGCCCGTCGTCGTCGCTGGGGCGCTGGGCGTGGGCGCCTCGGCCGTCGTGGTCGCTGGGCGCTGGGCGTGGGCGCCTCGGCCGTCGTGGTCGCTGGGGCGCTGCCTGTGGTACTGGGCGCCTCGGCCGTCGTCGTCGCTGGGGCGCTAGGCGTTTCAATGCCTGTAGTACTGACGGTGGGCTGGGGCCTGCCGTCGTGGTCGCTGGGGCGCTGGGCGTGGGCGCCTCGGCCGTCGTCGCTGGGGCGCTGGGCGTTGCAATGCCTGTAGTACTGACAGTGGAGCTGGGGCGTTTCAATGCCGTCGTCGTCGCTGGGGCGCTGGGCGTGGGCGCCGTGGGCGCCTCGCCGTCGTCGTCGCTGGGGCGCTAGTTGCGTGCCTGTAGCGCCTCGGCCGTCGTCGTGGTGGCGCGCCTCGGCCGTCGTCGTCGCTGGGGGCGCTAGCTAGGCGTGGGCGCCTCGGCCGTCGTGGTGGGCGCCTGGGCCGTCGTCGTCGCTGGGGCGCTGAGCGTGGGCGCCTCGGCCGTCGTGGTGGGCGCCTGGGCCGTCGTCGTCGCTGGGGCGCTGGGCGTGGGCGCCTGGGCCGTCGTGGTCGCTGGGCGCTAGACCTGGGCGCCTCGGCCGTCGTGGTGGACGCCTGGGCCGTCGTGGTGGGCGCTGGGCGCTGGGCGTGGGCGCTGGGGCGCTGGGCGTGGGCGCCTCGGCCGTCGTCGTCGCTGGGGCGCTAGGCGTGGGCGCCTCGGCCGTCGTGGTGGGCGCCTCGGCCGTCGTGGTCGCTGGGGCGCTGGGCGTGGGCGCCTCGGCCGTCGTGGTGGGCGCCTCGGCCGTCGTGGTCGCTGGGGCGCTAGGCGTGGTGGGCGCCTCGGCCGTCGTGGTGGGCGCCTCGGCCGTCGTGGTGGGCGCTGGGCCGTAGTCGTGGTGGGCGCGCTCGGCGTGGTGGGCGCCTCGGCCGTCGTGGTGGGCGCCTCGGCCGTCGTCGTCGTGGTGGGCGCCTGGCGCTCGGCCGTCGTGGTGGGCGCCTCGGCCGTCGTCGTCGCTGGGGCGCTAGGCGTGGGCGCCTCGGCCGTCGTGGTGGGCGCCTCGGCCGTCGTCGTCGCTGGGGCGCTAGGCGTGGGCGCCTCGGCCGTCGTGGTGGGCGCCTCGGCCGTCGTGGTCGCTGGGGCGCTGAACCTGGGCGCCTCGGCCGTCGTGGTGGGCGCCTCGGCTGTCGTGGTGGGCGCCTCGGCCGTCGTGGTGGACGCCTCGGCCGTTGTGGTGGACGCCGGGGCGCTAGACGTGGACGCCGGGGCGCTAGACGTGGACGCTGGGGCGCTAGACGTGGACGCTGGGGCGCTAGACGTGGACGCTGGGGCGCTAGACTTTGCAATGCCTGTGGTACTGACAGTGGAGCTGGGGCCGGCCGTCGTCGTCGCTGGGGCGCTAGACGTGGACGCCTCGGCCGTCGTGGTCGCTGGGGCGCTAGACGTGGACGCCTCGGCCGTCGTGGTCGCTGGGGCGCTAGACGTGGACGCCTCGGCCGTCGTGGTCGCTGGGGCGCTAGACGTGGACGCCTCGGCCGTCGTCGTCGCTGGGGCGCTAGACGTTTCAATGCCTGTAGTACTGACAGTGGAGCTGGGGCCTGCCGTCGTGGTCGCTGGGGCGCTAGACGTGGACGCCTCGGCCGTCGTCGCTGGGGCGCTAGACGTTGCAATGCCTGTAGTACTGACAGTGGAGCTGGGGCCGGCCGTCGTCGTCGCTGGGGCGCTAGACGTGGACGCCTCGGCCGTCGTCGTCGCTGGGGCGCTAGACGTGGACGCCTCGGCCGTCGTGGTGGACGCCTCGGCCGTCGTCGTCGCTGGGGCGCTGGGCGTGGGCGCCTCGGCCGTCGTGGTGGACGCCTGGGCCGTCGTGGTCGCTGGGGCGCTAGGCGTGGACGCCTGGCCGTCTTGGTGGACGCCTGGGCGTCGTCGTCGCTGGGGCGCTAGGCGTGGACGCCTGGGCCGTCGTGGTCGCTGGGCGCTGGGCGTGGGCGCCTGGGCCGCTGTGGTCGCTGGGCGCTAGACCTGGGCGCCTCGGCCGTCGTGGTGGGCGCCTGGGCCGTCGTGGTGGGCGCTGGGGCGCTAGGCGTGGGCGCTGGGGCGCTAGACGTGGACGCCTCGGCCGTCGTCGTCGCTGGGGCGCTAGACGTGGACGCCTCGGCCGTCGTCGTCGCTGGGGCGCTAGACGTGGGCGCCGGCCGCCGTCGTCGCTGGGGCGCTAGGCGTGGGCGCCTCGGCCGTCGTCGCTGGGGGCGCTAGACGTGGACGCCTCGGCCGTCGTCGCTGGGGCGCTAGACGTGGACGCCTCGGCCGTCGTCGTCGCTGGGGCGCTAGACGTGGACGCCTCGGCCGTCGTCGTCGCTGGGGCGCTAGACGTTTCAATGCCTGTAGTACTGACAGTGGAGCTGGGGCCTGCCGTCGTGGTCGCTGGGGCGCTAGACGTGGACGCCTCGGCCGTCGTCGCTGGGGCGCTAGACGTTGCAATGCCTGTAGTACTGACAGTGGAGCTGGGGCCTGACCTCGTGGTCGTAGTTGCCATGCTTGTGGCATCAGACAATGGTTCATGTTCAGGCTGAGACCTTTCTGTTGGAACATTGTCAAAGTCCCAGACACATGACTTTAATTCATCATCAACAAATTTTGTGACGTCTTGTGCCATCATCATGGTTGAATCAGTCCCCGACATTATTCCCGAGACAGGGCCTTGCGTGGTTGTATGCTTTCCTGAGGCAGTATCTGTCAAATTTACCATTTCTGAAATAAATCCTGTCATCTCTGGGCCCTCGTCCATAAGTGTTGTATTTGGGACATCTTCAAACTCCCAGAACTCCATTTCACTCGTCTCCCACATTGTTGTGCTCCCAGTCAGATGGATGGCCGTTTGGTCAGGGTCAGACAAAACTGAAACTTCTTCAGGCTTTTTTGTTAATCCTTGTACATTGTTGCTGGTTGAGCCTGCAGCCAAGTTGTTTCCCAATCCTTCCGTTGCTGTGATAGTGTAAGTTTCCACAACGTTGGTTGGTGAACCTTCAGACGTACCCAAGTTTGGAATTTCTATTCCAGTGTAGCTCATGTCAGGAAATGCACTCTCCAAAGTCATCTCTTCTGCTTCAGTTTGTGTCATTACTTTTTCAGTCACCGTGATAGTTTCAGTTTCTTCGTTCCACTGAAAATCATGTCCTTTCACAGATCTTCTCATGCGGCTTCTACCTTCAGGCAATGAACATGCTGCAAGCACTGCATGCATCATCTCATTTGGTCCCACGTATACCACTTCATAGTGAGATTCCTGTGCACAGTTTTCAAGTTAGTTGTTGCATCAGTCCTCAACCTTTCATTTTACCTCTACTTTTAACTTACCTGATCCTCCAGAACTGATATCTTCACCAACAATTTACGACAGGTCTTCCATTGCCCTACATGGTCTAGTCCCATCATGCGATTGCCTGCTAAAACAAATACCCACTTAGAATTATAAAGTTGTACCAACACACCAGACAAGCAATTTTACAAAGTTTAACAATCTTAATTGTTTAGTTCGCACTGTGCAATCATAAAACTGCATTTTAAAAATTAATACCGTGATAAAGTATTTGCATTCACAATAAATTTTTCGGATGAAAATGTAGGTGAGCACCAAGTATTAACGGAGCATGTCTCAAGAGGACATTATCTCAGTATGGAATTGTAACAATTTAACCTTTCCCTGCCGTCAATAATTACATTTAAAAGCCTTGCATATTTTAGCAATTTCAATCATTCTGTTTTGGTAGTTCTCTGCTGTTCATTAGCGTTGCTTTATCCAGTTTGAGGCGAATTTGATTTTAAATGCATTAAACCCTGAGACCAAAGTACAACACTCACATGTTGACCATCAAGAATTCTTAAATATACAGGACAATCACAAAAGATGTTGTTGAGGTCATTATGGCTAACCAAGTACAAAGTTAGTGATCAAGTCCAGCAACAGACACTGCAACATTAATAAGCCATTCAACAGCACAGATACTTTGCAAAAGTCATGTTAGTCCATACATGCATTGTTAGCCCACGACAACAGTAACCATTAAAACTTCTTTTGATTCTTACCAAGCTCTCTCACTTTCTGCAGCTGAGCTTCAATGGGTAGCATCACAATAATATGCTTTGTTGCACAAGTGACTGGTATTGACTGTGTCTGTTGGGGAATTTCTGGATTCTCACACACAGCCCTGCCAGTCCTGTTCTCCTGAAGCAGGTGGTCAAAATAATGCAGTGTCATCTGGTAGAAATCTTTTCCATCTTCTGCCTGCGTGAAGAGTGCAATACAATTGGATACCAAATTTGAATTTGGCGTGCATTCAGATTAAGAAAATGCACTCCTTTTCACACTTCAGTCTTTTGCATGACTGGGGTTCTCAAACCTGTAATTTAATCCCCATGTAATACGGGTTCAACTGTATACAACCAGCCTTCACATTGAAAACTAAAATATCTACACAGAAATGGGGCGGGGGGACAAACGTCAAAATATGATATTGCATCACTACAAAAATTTAAATCTACCAAATTAATTCAGAAGTTGCAGTGAAGGACGTTAACAATTTACTTGTATCAAGTCGAGGCATGGAGTTATTGGAAGCGTCACCAGCATCCACCAGCTATTGCTCTGCGTGGAATTGTGGCACGTTTCCAGACGTGACGTCGCCCGAGTATCTGCATTAAAAATAGAAGGGGGGGATTATACATCAACGCGCGCGCGTTTGTGTGCGTAAAAGCTGGCACATACACAAAATAATAAACCTACCAAATTTCAACTTCGAAAATCGGTTTTTTGAGAAACGCAGATGAAGGGTTCCATTTTGGCAACGGTATTGTGGCTGGTCTATATCGGATCCCCCTAAGAGAAGAAAACATATCAGTAGGAGTATATTTTGTTTGAAGAGGGGGGAGCGGGTGGGCGGTTTGAGGTGAGGCTGGCGTCAGTGCATAGGTCAGAACGTTCGTCAATTCATTTAACGCAACATTGAATTTAACCTTCATTAAAATGAATGAAATAATAGTCCGCGTCAAAGCGCCTTTACCATCGGCAAAAGTCCAAACCGGGGATAGAAAAGTGCCTTTAGTCCGATCGTGCGGCAGCACATCTCGTAGGTGCTCGAGATTATCACCCCGACCGGCAGTAGCTCGGTGCCCACTTTGGTGGCTTTCTGCATTGTTGATCTGGGCTAGTAATAATCCAATCCAAACCCAAGTCATCAGTGCAGACGCCATTGCAGCGTCCCGCTCCAGTCGACCTCTCCAGTTTCCACTAAACTATCGTTTGACGCGGCTCACCACTCGCATTTATTCAAATTCCCACAAAATCCGAATTAACGCAACGCAGGTGCGTTCGCACGTGGGCAGATTTACAGGAGATAGAGCGGTAACGCACCCAGTTAGACCCATGTCATGTGTTAAAAGTTCAATTCGGAGATATTTTACTACAACCGCTGTCAGGTCGGCTTCCTTAAATTTTTTACACACTGGACTTTTAAAATTCAGACTTGAGATTGCTCGAATCAATGCTAATAATGACCACTTCCATCTTCAACTCTGTCCCGTTGATTTCGTAACAATTAGCTTGTTACAAAATTCGTACAAACATAATATCACGTGAGATTGGAAGCTTGGACGAAATTTCTATAAAATTATATTTCTGTTCATAATGTGTTGGCGATCAGCAGTAAGCTTTCTCAGAGAAACAAGTCATTTCAAAGGCACCAAACCGCCTTGTTCCAACAGGCTTCTTTCCATAGGATAGATAGATAGATTTACTTGATTAATCCGAAATTGGGAAACTCCACAGTTGCACCACTCAAAAAACAAGTCAAGCAGTTATCAAAAACAGTAGTAAAGAAGTAGCTACAAAAACACACAAGCCAATCTATGTACAAAAAAATACTATAATAATAATAATAATAATAATAATAATAATAATAATAATAATAATAATAATAATAATAATAATAATAATAATAATACGTTTTCCCTTAAACGGGGCCTTTACATGTGTGGTTCAACCTTGGCAGAAACTTTTGTCATTAATTAAAATGGTCTCTGTCGCCATCTAGGGGACAAACACAGACCTAAACATATTGCAAGCTCGATTGTAGACAGGAACATTTCCTTAATTTTAATTGCTCCGTTTTTCTTTTTCTCTTTTGAACAAAAGGAGATTACTGTTCCGATAAATGCCAACATGATATAGCCTACTTGTTAAGTTTGTGTAACTCTGACCAAACTGTAAGAAAAGCACAGTGGACAGACTTACAGGAGATCCCTGCCGTCACTTCCGGGGGGGATCTTATTGATAATATCACTCAATTTGTCAAAGAAAACAAGAAAATACTCGGTAGGATTTTTTGATATAAATTTGACAGAAATTTCATACCATAATTTGAAAAGGGAAAAAAAGAGGGCGAAAAAGTATTGTCAGAAGTGGGATTCGAACCCACGCCTCCATTCGGAGACCAGAAATCCCTTGCACAGGAAGGTTCGTCACCTTGAGTCTGGCGCCTTAGACCGCTCGGCCATCCTGACAACGACGCCTTCGGAAGGGCAAATACAAGTTTAGTTGCTATACTTAAGTTGAACGCATGAGTTACCATTGTTTGATCCGTTCTGTCCTGATGTATTACCGCCCAGCTTATTATTAAATAATTAGCCTTTGTATGGGGAACTTTTGATCACTATTCATATCAGGATTAGATCTGGTATCTAAATCTAATAATTTGTTAAAAGATCTTTATTTTCGTGTCTTAAATGTGAATATTACCCTACATAATAACTAATCATTTTAGACATACATTCTTGTCTCATCTTGCGAATATAATAATGATCTTAACACGCTTTCCTTTTCGATGAGCGATCACAATTTCACACATTTGCTTTGAGGTGCAGTTACCACTGCCGCACAATGCTCGGCAGGAATTTTTAGTGTAGAACTTCAAATTGTTCGTCACTGATGTTGGTAAGTTGATTAGGCTTGGAAAATGTCTATGTACTGTAACGTTCTTGAAATGTGTTCAGCATGTGTTACTGTTTATTGAGGTCTGTGTTAAGGTCCCTTTAAGGAGGTCCGGGGGTTCCTGGGAAAAGCGGCGTGCACACGGGTTGGAGGGAGTTCTAGAGGAAGTTGAGTGAGGCACATGTCTTGTCTGCCGGTTCCGATTGTTGGGTTATCCGAGTAAAGACCGCATTCGAGGCTGAACACTACAACGTCGCAGTACTGTGCCGGTTTTGGTGGAATTGGTGCTATGCTATTACAGTTTGAAGCAAAACAAAACAAAAAAAAAAAAAACAGCGTGGTTTGAACTGGTACATATATGATTTATTAAATAGTATGATGTTTTTAAGCGTAGTTAGGTCAACAACAAAAAAAAAAAAAAAAAAAAAAAAAAAAAGTCTGTCAGAAGTGGGATTCGAACCCACGCCTCCATTCGGAGACCAGAAACCCCATGACGGGAAGGTCGCACCTTGAGTCTGGCGCCTTAGACCACTCGGCCATCCTGACATATCCTTGCAAAGCCTAAACATAGTTGATATAATCTAATACCAATCCCAATGAGGTTGTATAATCGATAACTGAAAACGGTCGAAAATCTCCTCGAAGCTGTAAAGCAAATTGTTATGAGAGTATGTTTCCTGCTGTATTTCTTCAAATATCGGTACTGTCAATACACCTACATTGCACCAGGGGTGCTGCGAATTGATCTTATTTTCTACTTCCGGTTGCGTAAACCGTGACACTCCGCCCAACTACTTGCTACATAACCACCGCTAGTCATTATTATGAAACATTATCATCAAGCAGAGCGCATCGTCTCACCAAATACCTCGTGTTTAACCCTTTTCCCTTCGAAAACGGTCTTTTAGAAGTCAGAAATGTCCTTTTACAGGAACACGATTTGGTTTGTGAAGGGACTGCAGGAGTACACAAAGTAAGTGCAGAGTGTCATTTCTGTCGTCAGATCTGCTTAAGTGATCAGAGATGCAGATGGATTTAGTTAGTCCTCCCGTTGTTAAATTAATTTTTCAAACTTCCAAGAGTACCAAACGCTATGTAATATACAGACTGTTGCTAGTAAGTGGCTAGAGGGGAGGCAGTCCTTTAGCTTAGCATACTATTTGGAGCTTTCCAGATTTTTAAAATACAAGAGTTGTCCTGCTTTGAAGATTGCAACACCTGTATCGAATATAATACTGTAATATTATCTCTGAAGTGTGACGGAATATCAGGTTAATTCCTCAGAATTCCAAAACGGTTTGCCTCTGAGAGAAAAAAAAATGATTATCTGATCAGTGGAACGTATCAGAATGAACATATGAAAATGTGAAATGGCCTGTGACAGGAATGTATTGGGTTTGATAGGAATCTACACACATTAACTTTAAGATAAACAATCACTACGAAGCTCCTTTGTTTGGTCTTTGCAGGAGTGGTTATGAAGCTGCTGCAAAGCATTTTGCACCCACTGACCTGGATGTTAACCTGAGTGGCAGATCATTTGTTATAACTGGTGCTAACAGTGGGATTGGGAAAGCCACAGCACAGGAGATAGCCAATAGAGGTAAGATCTTCAAGTTCGACGTTGCAAAAGCTGGTTTCCATAGTGCCGGCTTTAAGGTGTGCCTAGACATACCTTTCAGTGTGTAAATACGGACCACCACCTCAAACCTTTTTTGTGTGTGTTGTAGCCTTTCTAGCTGTATTTGAATCGCTGCAGATGAACATATCGATCTGAGACTCAAAATTTTACACCACAAACTGAATTCTTTATGACTTAAAGCCAGCGACCACTAACCTTTGACACTTTATGACCTTTGAGTCTCAAAGTCTCAATGGCTGCGCTGCACTGCCCCCACCTCCTTGCACACTGATATGGTTTGTACGTGAATCTTCAAGGAGGAACAGTTCACCTGGTCTGTCGAAACAAAGGGCGAGCAGACGCAGCCAAGGATGAAATTGTGGAACGGAGTAGCAATCAGGTGAGAAATATGATAGATTTATTTTTTTTTATTATTATTTTATTATTTATTTATTTTTTATTTTTATTTTTTAATTATAATGATTTTATTAATAATCTAATATTTCCATTGGAAAGGTTGCTGCTGCAATATTCATTTATTTATTTATTTATTTTTACATACAAATAAGCAAGAAAAGCAGGATACTGTTTTTCATTTTAGAGATAGTTTCATTTTGTTTCAAAATGCACAATATACAGCATTAGGTAAACAGGTGCTTCTCCCCTCTGCAGCACACTGTGCCGTGACACCTGCTAATTTCTCAGATCAGTTTGGGTTTGCTAGTGAGTTTGTCAGTCTTATAGATTGGGAGGACTTTATTCATCACCAGACTGGAATTAAGTTTGTTTACAGCAGCTACGTCAAAATGAAAACAAAATGGAATAAAGAGCCATTTAGACAGTAGAAATACCCTGCTGCTTGTGGGAACTTGTTCCTATCTAAATTTTCATCAAATAGATAAATTATGGTGTATTTAGTATCTATTATCAATATTCGATCAACTTGGTAGCGTACAGAAAATGAGAACGGAAGTCAATGTATGTATGAGCCTTTTAACACGAAACCCACATTCTCTTCCTCACTCCATGCCTAAAGGAGAGATCACAAGGAGGGGCTTTTTTTTTTTCTTTCACCCTATTTAATTTTTTATTTATGTATTTAATTTTATCAGTTTTGTAAGATTCATTGAGAAAAAAAAGAGAGAGAGGTGAGACGTAGCTGTTTTCTCTCTGTTTGTCTGCAGAATGTTCACGTCCACATCGTTGACATGTCAAGTGCAAGACAAGTATGGGAGTTTGCCAGCAACTTTATGCTCAACAACACTGTCCATGTCCTGGTAGGTACTACAGTATGTAAAATTCAATGGTCCATCTCTCACAGACACGCACTTACGTAGATGTTGATGGAATTTCTCTTCTTACCAGGTGAACAATGCAGGCTGCATGGTGAACCAGCGAGAAGTGACGGAAGAGGGCTTAGAGAAGAACTTTGCCACAAATACGCTTGGTAGGATCGTGTTAAACAGCATGTCCAGTGAAATATACCTAATATAATATAAAGTATAATATAAAATATATAAGTTTAAAGATGAAAAAAGACCCTAGATTAGGACCTTAATGTCAGAAAAAAATCAAATTTGACATGTTTTCTCAGCCAAATGATCACAACTCCTTAACACCACTAATGATATCAAACAGGAAATTTGCAATTAATACTTAGTGATTTGCTAAGTGTATCATTAATTAATGATTAGTGATATACGCATAAGAGAGAGACACTTAAGTGTCTGGGATGAAGACAATGCTACTTTAGCGCGTATTGCTATTGTTTTTCAGGTACATACATCCTCACTACAGCATTGATACCTGCTCTGAAGAAGGCTGAAGACCCTAGAGTGGTTGGTTTCCTTTTGATACATAAACAAATCTATTATTTTTCTTTATATATCTTTGTCTTTGTTATATGCCAACAGACTCTAGAAATACGAAACTGTCATCTTACTTTAATTTTGTTCTAGAAAGTTTTTGCTAAAACACTCAGTTCCGGAGATCCTGATCTGGAGATTTTTTTGTTTTTTTGTTTTTTGTGGATGAACAATCGCTGCTTCACTGCGTGCAGTCTGAATTAGCACGTGGAGACTGATAATAGATGTAATATGGAAACTTAAGTCATGCTTGTGAAATAGTAAAATATTTATTTCTTGAAATGAGGAGAAAGGTTCAACGGGCATGTTTGCAAAAAAAAAAAAAAAAGTTCTGCTTTCTCTTTCCTAGATCACCGTGTCATCAGGTGGCATGCTCACGCAGAAGCTGGACACGGACAACCTTCAGTTCGAGAAGGGCACGTTTGACGGCACCATGGCCTACGCACAGAACAAAGTAAAGGGGCCAGATTCAGAGCAGCGTCGCACAAACAGCTGTAATGTGATGCCATGTTTTGCTGAAGTTCTTTTTTTGTTTGTTTTTTGTGCTCCGTGCAGAGACAGCAGGTGATACTGACCGAGCAGTGGGCCTCCCAGCACAAGGAAATCCACTTCTCCTCGATGCACCCCGGCTGGGCAGACACGCCAGGTAGGCAGCTAGGAGGTTGTTTCAAAATGGGGGAGCAAACACCAGGTTTGGATGTTGTCACTTACAGTGTGTGTGCGTGTATGAGTGTGCGTGTGTTTATCATTAGCTTTTAAAGTAGAAGTTGGACTATATTTTCTTTTTTTAATTTATAATGTACAATATAGTTTTTATGAAATTTTGAAATGTATTGTTTTCTTGTGCTGCAAAGCAACTTTGGGGAGTTTGGGGCTGAGGGCCGCTACAAGTAATGACAACTGCTGTTGGCCTGTTCACTTCAAATATGTAGATAATAACCAGTCATTTATTCAATAAAACTATATAAAATATTAGCAGAACCAGAATGGTCGAAAGAAAGGGACTCCGTGCCTAGTGCCTCTCTGATCTACTTTTCCTTGTCTTCACGCAGCTGTTCAGTTATCCATGCCTTCATTCCATGCCAAGATGCAGTCCAAACTGAGGACGGAGGCCATGGGGGCTGACACTACCGTTTGGCTGGCTGTGTCTGCAGCTGCCGCCAAACAGCCAAGTGGACTCTTCTTCCAGGGTCAGAAACTAAAGACGTCTTTTGGCGTCTTTTTTTTGAGGGAGGCTTTACCCCCGGGAAGCTTGCCCGTCAGAAGAACATTTTGTTTCCTCTGCTCATTTGAGTGACCGTTATACTTCTACGAACCAGTGTTGATTCACGCCACAGCAAGTAGTTCTCTCGCAGCATAAATTGGTCAACCGGAAACCTTACTTACTGCTGTAGTGCTACGATTTGTGCGATGAGTAGTCTGAATTGTAAATAATCCCTCACTCGCTTCCAAAAATTTGTTTTGAAAGTGAAATGTCCATTTTAATCGATCAAACATTTTTGTGGCCCAACAATGTCTTTTGTCCCGACCTCAGATCGCAAAGCTGTGGCAACGCACCTCCCACTGGCCTCCACCAAGTCCACACCTCAGGAGAAGGAGCGGCTACCGACTGTGTTGGATGAGTTGGCCCTCAAGTTCAAGCCGTGACCTCTTCATGGATGGCCACAAAAAACCAAATACTACTCAGCAATTACTGTTTACAGAACTGTGTTTTTAAAACATTTCTTTTTTTTTTACATGTCTCACTAACATGAGGAAAAACTGTTCAATACAATATTCAAGAAGAATAATGCGCTCCAGTTGGCGCTTTTATCGGTTTGTCTTACCAGAGCTCATTTTCGTGAAAATGAGCTCCGCAGCTGCTCAGGATTGAGAATATTAAATATAATTAGCCTTGTTGAAGTGTATCACTAATTCCTAAATGTGACAAATTAATTTCTGTAAAATGCATTGCTTTTTATTGAATAATTAAAATAATCTATAACTTCAGACAATTTTGTTGGAGATTGAGGTGAAATAATTAGAGCATATTTTTTCAGTTCAGTGTTGTCGAGTTAAGAATCACCTTTCAAAAAGACTGACGTGTGTTATTAAGAATGACCAGCTGAAGAGACACATCTGATCTTGAAAGTCATTCATCTCACCACAAGTAGAAGATGTTGCCACATGTTTTTACAGAAGTTAAAAAATAAATAAATAAACTATGTCTCAGTAATATGAAGCACTGTTGGTACGAATCAACCAAAGCTTCAATGCTGTTGCACAATAACAGGTCAATAAATCAGTACTGTCTCTGTATCTGTGCACCCTCCAGACCAGGTATGGCATCCCAGAGAAAAGATGCTGCTGTCGCTGTGATGTAGATATTCCAAATACTCCTTGCTCCCAAACCATCTGAGCGCTCCCTTTCGCAAACAGTACTAATCTGAAGTTAAGCCCGCCTCTTTGCAGGATTAATATAAATTTCAATTTAGTCCTAGAGTAGCTCTAATCCACCCTCTTTTTTTTTTAGCTCAATCCAGAACAGACAAAATCTATGACTATTTTAAGATAAATCTGTGCAAGTGACTTAAAGTTAAGTCAGCTCAAGCAGCATTTTAGTCTGGGACTGGGGCTTAAGTCTTGTCTGTGAAAGTGGGCCATTGTGGGTACCTCTTGTGTCTGCTTTAATTTATTGATTATTGGATTGGCTTTCGCTGGGGAAGTTTGTGTTTAGCCTTTGATATTTTGTTTTTGGGAGACACTCGCTGCAGATGAAACTGTTTGCTAAGCAATTTTCCTCTGTCTTTTATCCCTGGGTTTATTTTTTTAATATGATGATTATCATCATTATTATTATTATTATTATTATTATTATTATTGTTGTTGTTACTCTCCTCATTCTCTGGACGCCACCTGGGGATGTAACACTAACTCAGACTCAGGGGACTCACGAGACTAGAAGACCACCAGCAAACTTCATTACTCCTTACCCAGTACGGAGTAATGAAGTTTGGACAAAGTAATAACATTACGTAGTCCACCACTATTATTAGTCTATTGCTAAGTCCATTCAAAAGTGGGGTATTTGTTATTCTGGCCTTTCTGTCTGTCTGGCCTAACACAGAACAGCGGCCAGACAGTTTCTGAGAAAGAGTGGAAGAATACATTAGACAACTGCAAACCATGCAAATTAAACTCACCAGCAGAGTCTGTTGAAAGTTTCCAGTTTGGTCCTTCGTGGTTTATGTATTTTACACACAGGTGAGCCAAATGCTGCCGTTACCATTACTGTACTTACACAGTTGTTCCACAACAGGTCTTTTGTTTCATGCAAACAATTGCCAATTTCTACGGAATGGAATCTTCAAGACAATAAATCTATCGGATGTGGTTGTTTGGAACAATAACAGAGTTCATCTCAGCTTACAGACCGTTTATGATCAAACACGATAATAAATTCAGAATTTCAAGGTTTTCTCTTCACAGCAGCAGTGATTTATGTCATTTTCATTTTGTGATTTCAGTGCACTGACATTAAAGGGACAGATACAATACAGTATTAACACTTGAAATGACCAGACAGAAAAGCAACAGTGACAACTAAATCTAGCTTTGTTTACAGGTTGCTGCTGCCACTGATGGCTCGATGATATGCATGTTTATGCGTCGGTGACATATAGACGACAAATTAAAAAAAATAAATAACAAACACTCAAGGATCAGTGAATTGTCGGACCGGATACATGCACTTTTCCATCCAAGAAGATAAAGAGATACAACGTAAGGTGTATGTGACAGACGCACAAGAGGCAAAAACTGTTCAAATTCACTCTGTATTCATTTGAGTGCAGCTCTGGATGAATTGGATTAATTCGTACACTGGCATATTTAAATCTTTAGTATGCAGTTAAGTGAATTGAGTGAATTTTTGCTTGAGGCTAAGGGGCAAAACTTGAAATTTTAAAGTTTTAGAAATCATATGTAGAAAGCACTTTGTGGGCCTGAGTAAGAAAAACAAATACAATTTATTCTATTGATTTGATGCCAGTTTAAACACATCTTAAAAGTGGCCCATCTGCATTCAACTTTCTTCAGTGTGATTCTGCAAAACTCAAAATAAAATATTTTCCAAGGGACAAAAAAAACACTTCAATAAGAAACTTTTACATTTCAAAATAGCATGAAAATCAAATAAATTACTTCGGCAACATGATATGACAGTAATACCTGTTCAATGTGCTTAACAAATGTATGTTAAAAAAAAAAAAAAAAAAAAAAAAAGAAAAACTCCAAATACCAAAGCACAATAAATTGTCATCTAACATCAGGTCTTAAATATCGCAAACTAATATGTAATTACTCTCATCATCTTAGAATGATTCTCAGAGTTCAACGTGTTAAAGTAGCACAAAACACGTTGCCTGTTAGTGGCACAACCGCTGGCTGGAATCCCTTCCCGCGTCAGACGTTATCAAAGTCCACACCAGCCCCAGCATGTTGCATTCTCGCCCAGTAGGTGGTGCAGGTTGACAAGCGTATGAAGCCGTAGCTCACTGAAGGTCCATATTATACCCATTTTCAAATGATTATCTTTTCAAACTTGGACTGAGTGGCGCAGCATCGCACAATGAATTATCGAGAAAAAGAAAAAAAAAGAAAAAGTCTTTATTGGTCTTAAGCCAACTCGTCACTGCATCCAGGAAAATCTGACTTTCTCTCAAATCTGAGATTTGCGAGTTGGATGTTTTTGCACACATGTACACTGAAACATGGAGCGGACAGAAAGAAGAAAAGACCAGGACTGTTCCATCTCCGAGGAGAGGCGTTCACAGAAACAGATTTTTGTTCGGGAAACAACTGTGACGGCGTCTTAGGGACGACCGGGCGGAAAGATTTTTCCTGGCTGCCCCCAGTGAAGACGCTCATCTGCCCAGAGAGACTGTTGGTTGAACCGGAAAGTAGTAATACATGCCCGTGCAAAGTGGAATGCATCCGCCCGCATGCACATAATGCAGTACAAACATGTACACAAAGACATACTGGGGACAAAGCATCCCCACACACGCACACACACACACACACACACACACACACACACACACACGCACACACACACCTCATAAGTGAGTTTGTGCCACCAAAGGCCTGCCCTCTTCCCCGGCTGCTCATGCCCTCTGCCAAACAGTCGGTGTTTCTTATTAGGCAACTGTTAAATATCATCCTTGTGACGCCGATGCCGCCGGGACTCCCTCCGCCGAGAACCCCTTCCGCAGTTTGGCGACCCGGCGCTGCGCGACCACCTCGAGCGACGTCAGGACACCACCGGGGTCATGTCCCATATCTGCACACATAAACGCGACAGGCGATCAGGTCGGAGTAGCGGACCAAGTCCACATTGCGCTTTTTTGACCCCCGGTCGCCCCGACCCGGACCTTGACAACCTTGTCGGCGCCGGAGGTCAGTAGGTTTCCAGTGGTGGGCTCATAGTGCATGTAAACAATGCTGTGCTTGCTGTCGTGGAAGGTGGCCGTGGGCGCCCGGCTGCAGGACAGAGACAGAGAGGGGCGCAGTGCCAGTCAGTCGGAGGCTTTGGGGGGGGCAAAGGCGAGAACAAGGGTGCCCGTTGTTACTCACTCCTCGTCGGTGATGGACTCGTGGCAGCTGTCGCACACGCGCACCTCGAACTCGAAGCCCATGAGGGGGATGGTGGAGCGCTTGGAGGAGCATTTGCCACACACGGCCTGGCCGCACTTCCTGCAGTGGTGCTGGAGGAAACGGGGAGGGCTTATTATTATCATCACGGTACAAAAACAACACGAAAACGAAGCGAGGAAAATGAAATCTTGCCACTACTCTGATCTCTGATTACCGACGATGCTAATTGGTCACGGAATCAAAGGTTCCATACCTGTCTGAGGCCAATTTTCTTGCTGTCCCACATCTGCTTGAAGTTCCAGAAGAAAGGCTGCTCACACTTCTGACAGGAGTCACTGTCCAGCCACTCCGGGGTCTGCTCAAACAAACATTAAACATTAAAGACCCTGAAATTTGAAATGTTTGCTGCTTTTGCTCACGAAAAACTGAATTAAATCAAAGAGATGAGATAAGATGAAGTTTGATCAATTTCAATCAACTGGTGGCCCAGTGTGTAATATTTACTGACTTCTCTTAATGGATATTAAATACAAAGGTCTGTAAGACAAAGTTACTTCGATATGTGGCGTTCTCATTAGCTAATAATAGTCGATAATATTTAAATACAGGGTGTCTCTGCACACAAGGCTTTGTAGATTCTTCCGAACATCACAGCTCTAAAGAAACGTGAAACCAAGTGGTCCATCAGAAAACAGAAGATTATCAGGACAGTCATTCCCAAATGTCATTTTTGCTGGTGACTTGCTAAAATGATGATGTATACCATTAATGCCACTGAGGAATCGGTTTTGCAGTACTTTTATATATGGGGTATAAAGAATGAAAATATAAAATGTGATTGACTTTTCAAGAATTCCCATTTCTTTACAGAATGGGGTTGAAGGAGCGTTTTGTACTTGAGCTCGTGTGACGCTCCCGCCGGGCCGCCGTCTCTCACTTTCTCACCTCTTGTCGCGTCACGTCCATGTTCCAGATGACGATGCCTCCGTCCGCGCTGCACGAGATGAGCTGACGAGTGTGTGACGCATAGCACAGGCCCTGCACTTTCTCGCTGTGTGTGTGGGAGGGGGGGGGGAGTCACAAACACACAATTGAGTACTTCTTATAAACAAAGAGCTGCTTTATAAGCACAAAATACTTGTGTTGTCGTTTTGGTTTTTTTTTAGTTTTGCTTTGACGACAAAAAACAAAATGTGACTTTTTTTTGCCTGGTGACTGCAGTTTAACCAGAGGCAGGTCTGAGAGCGGTTTGGTGTCGGGATGCTCACTTGTGTCCCTGCAGTTCGATGGCCGTGCCCTTGCGCCCTCCAATGTCCCACATGATGATGGAGTGGTCCGAGCTCCCCGAGAACAGCACCCTCTGCGACGGGTCCCAGCACAGCGCCGTGACGTTACCTGAACACAAGCACGCGGACTCAAAGGTCAAGTCAGCACATGCAGCATCGATGGTGAGTCCTGCGAGATCACGCTGACCACGGTGACAAACACAGTTGATTTCCTCGGGCTGTCATGACACGGCTTCTCTGGATACTTAATCACAGGGGTTAAAAAAAACGCCATCAGTGGATTTTAGGAGTCCAGCCAAACTGCTGTTGTTTTTTTTTTACAAAAGATTGCATATAAATCTCCCTATTGTTTTGCCCTTCTGCACTGCAATATCTGGCACTTTGCATAAAGATTTTTACAAGAGTCAGTGAATGTCAATGTGAGCATAAGACTGAAAATCTGCATTACGGAACCCATCTTAAAACTAATTTGCTCCTTCTTAAACTCCATCTGCTCCGGATCGAAATAACTTAAATCCTGTTTAAAACACTGGAAAATACATTTTCCTCTGCCTCCATTGGATGAATCCACAGTCATAGCCGCACTGATTTGCGTTAACTCTCAGAAAGACTTATATAAACTAAATACAAGAGTTTTGACAATATGCCATCCCAGAATCCATCCGTTTTAAATAAAAAATGCTGCGTTAACATCGTAGCCAGTTTCTATGATATGGATTTCTTCTCCTTTTCATTCCAGCAGGAGAATTGGCAGCTCATGAGGCCGAGGGGAAAGGATTCCTGCAACAATTAGTGCATGATAGAAGAAAATAATCCTTCTGAGATTCTTCATGATGTTGCAAAACATCAATGCAGGTTTCTTGTAATGCAATCAACGCAAGTGGTTTAAAATAAGCTAAATTCCCGCCATTGTGCACTGGCTACTGTCGCTCTCATCGTTGAGAACATTTCCATTCCATAGCTGGTTGACCGTGGCTGTGCCTTCGCGTACCAGTGTGTCCCTTGAAGGTGGTGACCAGACTGCAGCTGTCCTGCTCCAGCTTCAGGATGGTCACCTGACCAGATTGGTCTCCGACGAAGGCGTGCCTGGTCTCCACGTCAAACCTGGGATAAGATTATGGTTAAAGAACAAGTGCAAGTCCGTGGTGAAAGGCTACCGTTGCGTTTGTTGAAAACAGCTGGGCGCTCAGCCTTTGATTTGAGTAAACTTTGTGCTTGTTGCGTGGCACATCTGGCAGTGACTCCTGGCCTTTTTGTGGGTCATTTAGCCAGAGTCCTTGTCTGGCCTGATTAGAAGAGAATGTAACTTGTGCACCAGGAACGACCTAGCACTTGACGCTAATCTCTCTGGGAACAGAGCAGATTACTCAATGTCTGTGGTTCAAGAGCAAAGAGATACAGTTTCTCTGTCTCACCCAAATCATTTCTCTCTCTTTCTCACCCTAATCCATCCATCCATCCATCCATCTGTCCGTCCTGCTGGACCGCTATGCTATAGCAGTTACATTACAATCACAAAACAAAAACATTTTACTTGCTTTCGCACCCCCATCAACATCTACTGGGCCCTATCGATGCAGAAGCGGCCCTTATTTTCATTACATCTGTAGTTGTGCTTAACAACAACAAAAAAAATATCACTGTCACGGCTCATTGTCTCTGTGCAGGATACCGACAGTCTGCTGACCCCACAACAGACTCATTAGTATGGATCAGTGTCACTACTGAGCACTCACAAGCTTTCATCTGGCCATTACAGACTTCTACTTAGCCTGTTTCCTTGACAACAGCATGACTGATGCCTATTGTTAGCCATTAGTCCAAACTGGCTGTAAGCTAATCTTAATTGGTCTGTCCTGTGCCCCTCGGTCCTTAAAACAGGTAATGTTGTCATAATAAAAAAAAAAAAAAAAAAATGTGAGGGGATTGAAGGGGGGGAAGATTTTCCACCTAGTGTGGCAAGGCTCCACATTCTAAGCGGTGGCTCAGACGTGGTCGGGCTTGAAAGGATACTGTAGTCCCGATACCCAGGCGGCGGTGCGATACGTCCCCAGCTGCTGGCCGCTCTCCGAGCAGTGCCAGCTGAAGTTTTTGTCCTGGCCAGTGCTCAGCAGCCACTCCATTTCTAACACAAACAGCACCACTGTCACTCTGGCCTGATGAGCTGCAGGTGCCAAAAAAAGAAGAAAACAACACAAATATATGAAACAATGAGCCCTGGATCACAGTGTAGGGATTGACTCAGAATTATGGGTACGATAATGGATAGATAGTAGTCGACATGCTTAGTCTGCTAACACTACAGAATTTTATTCTGAAGGCATGAATTGTGTGGCACAACTGGCCAGTCACTGTTATCAGGGAATATTCAGAAAGTCTTTCCAAGTCTTTTCCAAACCCTCCAATATTTTCCATCGCACTTTCCCCACAGTGTGAACAGTGTTCTACATAGCGCAGGGATCCATCTGGTTGTGTGCAGCAGACACACTGTCACTACCATTTCATTTAAAATCATTGTAACGTAGCATACACCATTAGCACATGTTCCCTGGATTCTATGTGCTATTTATAGACAAAATAGATTGTATTCATTGGGGTCTATCTTGACATAAATATTTCAAAATAAGGAATTCTCTGAGCTGTAATTTTAATAGTAGGATATTTTTCAGTTTCTTCACACAGCAATGCCGCTGACAATTAAAAAAAAACTATCAAGAATGCTTTGATGTGATTGGCGCATCACATCAACTCGTGCACACGCATTCCCTGTCTCACCCTGGTATGTGCGCGCCGGGGTCATCTTGTTGTAGTCCTCGGACAGGAGGAATTCCTGCAAGACAGGATTTGGACACAGTCAATTCACTTAGTGGCCGAGGTTCCGTTACTGGCGACAAATTTGAACTATATACCTGCACGGAAAACACTCAAGTAAGCAGCGAAACGTGACATTTGAAGAGAAAGGCTTCAGGCAGCAGAGCGTGAGCAGCTCTTTCGAGTGCCCTCCCGCGGGGCATCCAGCCATAATAAACACGTGTGGGAACTGAGATAAGAAAATATTCTGTCATGCAAATGACTTTTGGCCGGTAAACAGCTCACTTTGGGACCAACAACAATAATAATGCGCAGGACAAATGTACTTCAAGCGTCAATTACAGCCGCAAGGAAATTAAATGTTTATTACAAGACAGACAGCAGTATACATTTTCCATTTTCCAGTCAAAAAAAAAAAAAAAAGGGACTATAAGGGGCACATGAGATGAAAAAAAAAAGTAAGTTGTTTGACAAGGGAGTTGAACAACTTGACAGGTAAATCTTGTTTAATAAAACTATTTGCTGCCTATTATACGTACGTTACGTTTGTGTGTTATATATCCTTTGCCAGCATGACACTGATATTTTCATTTTAAAATCATTAATATTTTAAAAGAACTTAAACGTATGACTTCACAGCCTCCGGGGTTGAGTCCTTTTGCATTTTGTCTTCCCTTGACTGTTCATTAAGCCACATTATCAGCCCAAATGTATAATTTATGAACTACGGTTGTAGACACACAGTGCAAGGCAGCAGGAAAAGAAAAATAGAAAGAATGTAAATAAGGAAGAGTCCAGCATTTAGCGCAATTTCTGCACTCTGTGAGATAAAAGACCAAATTTGTCCAGCTCTCAAACATGTGACTCAAAGCTCACAGTGACTAACCAAACTGCCTTTCTGATTTGAATAAACAAACACAAGAAAAACATCCCTGCTGCACTGGAGCACTGCCAACACATTAAAAGAAATACATGCAATTACAGAGGAATTCCACTTGCTATGCTCGATGGAAGGAGCAGCGATCACAGGACCTTGCTGTCAACATTCCAAGACAAAACAAATTCAGAGGGATGACAGGAGCCCTCATGGCGGCTCCGACGGGAAGGAGCTAAAAACGACGAGAAAGGCAGCAGACGGACGGCGGAACTTACACAGATACTTCCTGTGTCCATTCCCAGGGACAGCCTCCTGGTCTCCAGGTTAAAGGACATACAGGAGCACGGTGCTGTGAATATACAGAATACAGTGATGACTGGCCTGTATGTAAGCACGCTATTCTGGGAAATCTGTTTTCAGAAAAACTGGGATCCTTTTTATTGCAATCTTTGCCGCTGCTCTGCTGCAGTTAATTTTGAACAGCATTTTTTTTTTTTTTTTATTACTAATAGCCTAAAATCTGTGACACACCAGCAGCTGCTATTGCTGTTGTAAGCTGCAGAACTTGCTGATGGCGGCACATAAATTCCCCCCAGTTGCACAACTGAAGGGAAACGGTCGAACAACAGTTTCACAAACATGTAGCGCCAGTCGCAGCGCTGAAGTGTTGACCACCAACAAACCTTGAGTCAATAAAGTAAATGTAAAGCTAATGTTTGCGGGGTCACAATTTGGCCGTTATGTCTGCCAGGTGAAGGAAGTCGCCTGACAGTGAACACACAGGAAGCTTGAGCAAAAAAAAAGTATCCTGACAACAGTTGGACACTCGTGTTCGAAGAATCTGCCAGTTTAACAGAAAACTGGGAAGTAAACACAACTGACGGAAACAATGTTTTAATAATATTTAGACATTTAGGGTGTGTTTAGGATGAAAAACATTTTTAAAAAAATAAATAAAAATTAAAAAAAACAATCACTGAACTAAATGATTGAAACACTTACTTGGCAAAGTGTGGTAGACACTGGGCCAATACTGACCACTGTCTCTTTTGAGCCATACCCGAATCGTCCTGAAGAATGAAAACATGACAGCAGCTCACTGTTACTGCCCATGATGTAGGTGATTATTAAGTAGCAAGTACTGAATCAATATCGGTAACATTTATTTGCTCAACTAAACCATGTGTGTAACAGCTTAAAAGAAAAAAGGTAAGTGTGTTGCAAATGTGTACAAACAGGGTTGTTTTATTCTGTATAGGCTATGATCGCGAATGGGAAAAAGAGAGGAAAAAAAACACTTGCTAAATTATTTTCTTTTTTTACAATAATAGCAAACAATTACTGGCAAAACCTGCATATTGACTGGATTAAACTGTTTTGTTCTGCTTTTTGTTGGCTACTTGAATACAAACATTTCATCTTTTATGAAACCAAACGACAGAACATTCCGTAGTTGCATTCCAGGTCACTCTCATGCAGGTTTAAAATACATAATAATTAGCTGAAGAAATGTTTAATAATTAAGTGAGACCTGGTTACAAAAGGGAGAAAAGCAAGTGGACTCGCACCGGTTCGGACATGTAGGCTCACACCCACCCTTTCACCTACTGGCAAGTGCCAACACACTGGATGTAGAGTTTACACCAAATTAAGACAAGCCAACACAACCAAAACGGAGAAAGCGGAAGAAGCTTCTTGTCGCACGTTGGACGTCTAAAAGCCACAGAATGGCCGCAGATGACCAATTGCACATATTGTGCTGATTTTCAGTAGCTCTAGCTAGCAAAGATTAGGAACGATTAAAACCAAATACACAGGCGGAAGTGGTTAACATTTTAAAGTGATATTATACTAACATTGTCCTCCAATCGGTATAATAACAACAACACGAGGCGCTCAAGTGACCGTGTCAGCTGACGCGTTCAAAGTGTCTTGTTTTACAGTCAGAAATTGGACTGGCTGCAGAATCACAAGACGTTGCACCCATAAAGCCAGGTAGCCAGATGCATAGAAGTGGCCGTATAGAGCTGCATAAAGCATGTAGCTGGACAAAATGACAGAATATGTGACTGTGCAGGCGGGAAAATAAAGCCGTGCATACCTGTCATCAGACACGCTAATAACGCCGTCTTCCTTCGGGATGATGACCGCCGCACTCACAACATCCTGGAAAGCCTCGATTTTGCTCAGCAGACATGGCTTCCGAGCCTGCGGTTGCGGCCGGGTGTCGGATGCCATCGGTCGACGCGGCGGTGCAAAAAGAAGCGTCCGTCAGCGACTGCGGCTCCGGGACACATAACCTCTCTTTGCTCCGTCGGCAGATTCCGCGGCCGGGAGCTACTTAGCCTAGCTGTCAGCGGCAGGTAGCGGCAGGAGAACACGGCGCTGTGACGACGAACACACGGAGGCTCGTTCGGCGTTCAGTCAGATGACAGCACCAACACACGCGCCCGCCTGCAGCCACACGCCACTTCCTCCAAACAAAATAAGATTTCCTGTCTGCTTGCTCTGGGCTGGTTTTCACCAAAAATACAGTATTTACGTTGAAAATCTCTGACTTATTATCATTTTTTTTAAAATTGCGCAAATGTGGGCGGCGGCAACCTCATCTCTGAAATACTAAACGAAGCTGAAAGTTGTCATTTTTAAGTTCTAATACAATCTTATTGACTTATTTTGCTAGCAGTAAGGTAGCCCCCTGCTGGTCATCTGAGAGGCAGCATGTGTTAAAGTTTCCAAGGATGTGAAAAGATTGTTTAGGTACTTGCGACTTCCTATCACTACCATTTGTGAAAAATAATTTGTATTTATAATGCAGTTATATAAGAGCACTTTGCATTGCCTTGAAGATTGTAATAATATGTCACAGATATGCATACTGTTGATTAAATCTATTTTAATGTATGGTTGTTAAAATATGGCATTGGCCGGACAATTGCAAATCACTTAAAGTAGCATAATTCACGACAGCCTTTCACATACATGTGATTTTGATCAAGTGTTTTTCCGTACTAAAACAGTTCATTTCCTGTTGTAACTTTAATGCTAAAATCCCGATGACAGTGATGTGTTGTGAATTTAAAATATATACATTAGCATGAATTCGACACAAATATCGTGTTGTTGGAAGTTAAAGCCTCTGCGTAGTATGAGCCGATATAAAATGTGACGTGACAACTGAGCGTGCATCAAGTTGTTTGATGTATAGCAAAAAGTCATTCAACTAAAGTAAAGTAAAAAACAAAATAAGGTCACTTCCGTCCTAATATCACTAGACTTTCAAATTAAGGGACCGGGTAAGGCCAAACGAGCCAGAAATTGGAAACAAATATGAGCATTTTTGCAATTCTGTTGTATTTCTAGGCTTTAGGAGGAAAAAAATAACCAAACACATGAAGATAAATCACCTCATGTTAACGTTTTACATTATAGCAAGACTTTTTTTTTTTTTTAGAAAGTTATGATGCAGTGAAAACAGTTCTAGAATTGTACATCCACATATCCCTTATCGAACAAAGATTAGCAGAAAGGTTTCTTGCTGTATTATAGGCTTTTTCCTTTTTACACTGGTATGTTTTTAAGAAACAGATTCATATGTCTTGTTAATACACCACTTGTTGTATTTTAGTAACATTTTTGATCCATAAAAATTTGTGTATGGTCACATAAACAGATTATTTTATTCTGAAATAGCGTGTGTGTTACAAGCCGGGAAACAATCGCTTTGGGCTCTCACTGCGAATTAATCTGTACCAAACAAGATTTCATCCGCCTGTCACCGGATGGTTCCTTCTCATTTTTGCGGAAATGATGTTATTTCCAAGTTCTATTATGTAAATATAATTGCATAATCGCGCATTTCTGGTAAAGTGTCATGTGGCAATGAAGTGCTATCCCAAATTAGACTGCACTACTCGAAACTCCAAACAATTCGTAAGTGTATGGTAGTAGATTACCATGATGATGCAAAATGACAACTGAAAGTACAGGCAACAAAATAACTTTGTGTAGCTCCAAGTTCACCTTTTCAATAAACTCCCCAAAGCCCTCCCTGACGAAGTCAAATTAAATGTGGAGCAAGCGTAAACATTTTGCTATAAAATGACAGAGAAAGTCTGAGTAGGAATCTGAAGAGTGCACGAGTTTGGGAGCACGCATGACAGTCCCTGGCTTGCAGCGACTCTTCTGCTAACCTGCCTTCCTTGAGATCGTTTCTCAGAAAAGGCTTTCTCTGTTTGGTGTTCACATGAACGCCCAAGTGTCACCATCAACCCACAAGTTTCAATTTACCTTGGGTACATTCTTGGATTCGTGACTTTTAGCTTTTCTTTTTTTTTCTTTTTTTTTTTACATAGCCCATGCCTTGAGTTTAGTTTCACAGTCTTCGGAATTGCCTTAGCCCACGCCCGTGTATAGGATGAAGTAAACGCTGATTATGTAATGCTCTTGGGGAAAGGCGGTCATCGGACTCTTCCTTCACGTCATATGTCAAAAACCACAACGATCGTGGGGAAGGACGACGACTCGCACGGCCACATATATTGCATTCTGAAACGCATAATACAAAATATTTTCCTCGCATTCCTTCCTCTGAGTCAAGCAAGCATGCGCATGAGACAGTGCCCAGCTCTGGCCTAATTTGGATATGGTAATAAGGCTCCCGGACTAGCCAATGGGAGACGAGTTCTTGTGCACATGACGCCGATGGACCGCTTGGAGGGCGGGGTCAAGCGCGGAGCTGAGGTTAAAACCAGTGGCGAAGACACAGCGCATTCAGTGTAGGGAGAAGCAGGGACTCACTATGAGGGGGAACTTTGTTACTATAAAACTTAGGAATTATTGCAAAATATTGTAAAAATTATCAAAATCCCTCAAGAATCAATAACCTGCCCCTAGGGTTTGGGTTTTTAGTTTAGTACGCCCGGAAAGGGCTACTACACTCACTATTCTGACACTTTTTTGAAAGAATGTGTGAGACAGACAGTTAGCCAGCTAGCTAGCTAGCTGAGAGGTGATACAAGCGGCAGGAGAACAAAAGATTTTTTTTGCGTTTTGGCCGGTTGTACTGACACCAAGTCCATGCAGAACGTGTCATTACCATCACAATGCCCGTTTTACTTTTTCTGATAGATACGTCCGCTTCAATGAACCAGCGCACCCATCTGGGCACTACCTATCTGGACATAGCAAAAGGCGCTGTTGAGACTTTTATGAAGGTACTGTAACCACGGGACACATTCACATTGGGAGATCCTGGAGGGGGGGTTGCGATTCGGATCATCTTTGTACTGTTGCGAGCTCGCCTGTCAAACCCGGACATCTCGATAACCGTAAATAATGCTCTCTCTTCTGCTATTTCCACAGCTCAGAGGGAGAGATCCGGCGAGTCGAGGGGACCGGTATATGTTGGTAAATTTTGAAGACGTTCCGTACGGCATAAAGGTAGAGTTTGTTTTCGGGTCATGTCCGGCTTTACATTTCGCAGACCGACTGTCCCTCCATCGCTCCGCAACCACGTTGTGATCGCTACATCAATTGTGTCGAGAAAAATCTTCAGGAGGAGCTTTCATACCCCTTTTAAAACATGGCCGACATTTTGTTTCAATGTGTGCAGCAAGGAACTCTGGGTGTTATTTATACAGCGAGGTGATATCTGGGGGAGGAGGAGGAGGACGAGGAGGGAGGGAGGGTAGCAGACTAGTCTTAGTTTACTTGTTTGGGGCAATATTGCCTCGGACACTATTTACGACTTTGTCACTGCTTGAAAAATGCTAATTATCCAAGTGTGGCGCATCAGCTGCTGTGCTGTCAAAAGTTATTTAAAACGGAGAGGAAGTGACCTAAATACATGCTTATCATACATCATAAAAAAAACATCTAATAAAATATAATGTGTTATGATGTCTTTCTCTCACAATACTGGTGTACTCATAATTTATTTTTTATTTTCTTATCTTTTTTTTCCCCTGCTAAAGGCTGGGTGGAAAGAGAGCCATGCCACTTTTATGACCGAGCTGAGGAATCTTCAAGCAACTGGACTGACATCTATTGGCCAGTCCTTGAGGACCGCTTTTGATTTACTTAATCTCAATAGATTAGTGACTGGGATAGACAACTATGGACAGGTATGTAGCACTGGAAGAGGCAAGAGAAGAATTGAGGTTTAGATGAAAGGTGCGACTTGGCCCACACCGTTCCCCCTCACAACCCCCCACCCTCCCCCCAAACCCCGATTTTCCCCCCCAGTCTTATAAGCATCAACCACCTGCAACCTGTTACCCCACACTTTCAAGTGCTCATGACAATCATACATAATGGAAGTGCAAAAAGACACAACTTTATCAACTTGGTAACAGTCACGCATAGGATTTTGGAGTTCTGCGCCAAACGGTTTGCGGTAAATCTGACGCGCTGTGGTTATTACCAGCTTCATGGGTAGGGAAGCGACAAAACAGTTTCAATTTTAATATCTCGTACTGCTTTTGTTTTTAATAGTTTTGTCTTTTCATTGCAAATTTATCAATGATCAGAAGTTCAAAGAAGCCTCTAAGATATTTACGGCAAATGCCCATTTTCTCCTGTTTCATCACAGAATGTTTTCCATTTGTTTGAAAATTTGAAAGGATTTGTCTCCACCCGCTTGGCACGCTATCGTGCTGCAAGAGGGCTACACACGCATTACCCTTGTTAAGACCGAACATGGCAAATATTTTTTGGGTGATCCCACAAAGTCTGGAGCTAATTCAGAATTACTGGCTTTCATTCCAAAAGCGCTGGCTAATGATCTCAGGTAGAAAGATGGTTATGACAGTTAGAAGCCCCCCCACCCGAATGACTTATGTGAAACAGTTGTTGACTTTCAACATTTCTTTTATTGCCTAATGGGTTTATTATGATTCACTTTTACCACTGTGCAAAGCGGGGTAGGAATGGCCCCCTGTGTTTGGTTTGCTGTCTTAAAAGCATATTATTAGAATAATTTTGCAGTTTCTACCCCTTTTGGGTGAGCCAGCACACTGCTGGTGTGTCTATAAGGTGGACGTCTGTTCACAGTGTGGAGGTAAGTCTGACAGCAGCAGCGGTGCCTGATAAACTCGCATTGAGTCGATTGCAGAGTTAAGGTCCCGACCCTCTTGCCCATTGCATATAAAAAAAACAAAACGACAACATTTTGAATACTTTTAAATGCCAATTGCCAGACATGCTGCTAAAGCCTTTACAAGCCATGTGGGTGCAGACATGTCCCCCTGAATACAAACTGCCACTGTGAGGTCAAGGTTGCTGTGTCCCTTACTGCTCACCAGTGACCTCTAATGACAGATTGCCGGTATTGGTTGTTTTACGACCAGGGAAGTCCGCTTCACATGAATTGACAGTGTCCACGGTGTGACTTTGACAGCTTGAGCAGGATTTTAATTATTACTAATTAGTGTCTTGATTACAGTGTCCTGAGTAGCATAATGGCTGATCAAACAGATGCAGTTAATGTTTTGTCATTTAATTGTCTTCCCCTTTTATATAGTCAAATAATCTATCTTTTTTCTTTTTAGAAGATTAATTTTATTTCAATACGATTCTTATTCAGTAAGGCCACAATGACCTCACATTGCTAGTTTTATCCAACTTGGTGTATAACCTTTTTCTCATAGGGCAGGGAAAAGGCAATCCGACCTGATGAGCAGTTCAGATTTCTTTCATCATGAAAAATGTTAACGTTTGAGGTGCAATTACCTTAGAATCCATTAATCGTATAAGAACATTTTCATTTTGTTATTCCACAGTTGCATATTTTTGCCTTTACTTCATTAACTCATTTTCTGAATCACTTTTAAAAAGTCTTATTCAGACCAAGAGCGTTAGTCTACGCTGTCAAATGCTCGCCCTTTTAATTCAAACTCCAAGTCGAAAGCAGTTCATTAATGAACCCAGTCTTCACTGAGGTGGTGCTTTTTCTTTGTAGAACCAAGTTGTCTCGTCCCTATCAAATATGTTTCAATGACGGAATCAAATCAAAATGTCTTCGTCTTGTACTCAGTCAGCATCCTCAGTGCGATGCTCCCAAGTGCTCCACGTAAAGGACATCAACCAGTTAGAAAGCCAAAGAGGGAGAAGACAAAGGGGAGTTAATATTTCCCTGGAGTGCTTCCCTCTGCTGTAACAAAGAGCCCTCCAGGTTGCCAGGCATCAGGGATGACTCTCCCATGGGAGACTGAGGAGAGTATATAGAGGTGGAAGTAGAGGGGGAGCCTGCGGTTAATCCTGACTCTGGTCCAAGGGAGAACTGGAGAAGGGGAAAGGAATCGTGTGAGAAAATTAGATGACCAGTCGTGTGTAATCACTTTGGCATGGGATTTTTTTTCATTTGTTTCCAACTGATCCGATCATTGCAGGAAATCCTTACTAAAGAAACGTTTAATTCCCTAGATATGGAAGTGCGTCAGCACTTTGTGTTGGCTAAAACAACAAGGAAATTGCAGTACATTTTGTTCAAATTTGAACTCAAAATTCCAACTAATGCTTTGGCTTTTTACAAAAAACAATCTATTGCGTGTCATCTTACGATATCTGAGTGTCTGAGTGATCCTTTGTAGATATACAGTGTTAGATGTTTTTGATATAATGATATTTTGGATGAGGTTGTAAACGATGGCACCTAAGTGAGTCTTTCTGCTGAGTAACTGATCTACTTGAGTTCAAACTGAGCTGCTGTGCATCCATAAAAAGCTGTATACCTGCCTGAACAGGACAACTTTTACACCTCCGCAGTGAGGCCCAGTGCGCTGCCTGTCGGCTTGCGCAAAAATGGGTGAGCGTCCTGGGTTCCTTTGGCCTCGTGCAGCCTCCACGGAGATCCCACATTGTCGGGCGCTCGCTTGCAAATGCAGCTCTGCTCCAGTTTCATTTCATCAGTGCAAAGTGCTTGTGTCAGGGGGTCCTCAGGTAATGCACTCTGTCACGGAGTTGAGAATAAAGGGGGGCATAAACTGGCACTCTGATACTGTGCTCGTACGTTCAAGTAGAGTCACTCTCGCAGCAGACTGCAAAAGCTGTGAGGTTTTTTTGGGGGTTATTACCGTGGGTCAGGTTTCTCTTTCTAACAACCACTCACCTAAAATAGACCACGCTAAGTTATCCGTATGATAATGTGTGCTATAAGTCCTCATGAATGCCTCACTAAAGCCATCAATGTGGAGCTGCTGAATCCCGCCTTTATTTATTCATTTTGCTTCAGTCATTTAGTTGTTGGCTCTTCATAAATATTTACGAATGTGTTCTCTCTTTTTGATGTGCCTCGTCGCAGGGGAGGAATCCCTTCTTCCTTGAGCCCGCCATTATAATCGCCATCAGCGACGGCAACAAGTTGACGAGCGGCGGTGGAGTTCAGGATGAGGTCAGTCCAAACGTCACTTTTTTCTTTCACATTTCACTTCGGCTCGCAACGTCTGGGAACTCACTTTACAACTGCTGTTACTCTTCTGGAAGGTAAAGTTAATTGTGTGGACAGCAAAATAATCTGATTATTATTTTCTTGATTTGTTATTGGACAGGTCTTTGGCCCTGTCACAAGATTCCAAAGCCAAATTTTGAATCTGAAAATGATATAGCATTTATTTTATTTTGTCATTTATTTTATTTTGCCAAAACAGAAGTTGTAATTGCGGTTTATTCTACGGAATTTGGGATTTTTGCCTTTAATGAACAAACTACTTAATGTTTAAAAAACCCAAAAGAGTCTCATATGTCGACATCCAAGTTGAATGTGCGAGGCGTGTCCCTCGAATGACTGATGGAGTCAGCTTTTGGCTGGAGAAACAAGTATGCATTCAAGTAAATCCTCCACTCTGCAGCAACTGCCTAATTTAAGGCTTTGTGATCGTTCAAACCAGGCTCAGCAGTGTTTGGTAGTGTGACCGACTTTAATTGCATCCCTCCTGACTGTTGTTACAAACTTTGGGGTGCCAAACATTCATTGGACCTCGCAACCGCCACTTGTAAAGCAGTATTATAGAAAGAAGCCCGTTTGTACGAGATGTGGTAACAGCATTTCTCTTCAAACTCGATTCCTTCAGAAATATTTTTTGCAATCCCTTGATTATATTTTCTCGCAAATATCTTTGCTTTCTTTTTAAATTACTTTGAATGACTTTCGACTTTTTGTAATACATTGATTGGGATCAAGCAGAATGGCGCACCTGCCTTGTTAGCGCACCCAAAGGAATTAGTGAATTGGAAAAGAAAGGCCTTTGCAACTATTACATAATTTGATCGCAATAGTTTTCGCTCATTCTTCTGCTCTTGGCTTCCCTCCTCCCAGCTCCATCTGCCCCTCACCACCCCGCTGCCAGGCAGCGAGCTGACCAAGGAGCCCTTCCGTTGGGACCAGCGCCTGTTCGCTCTGGTGTTGCGGATCCCCGGCAATGCTTCGGTAGAGCCCGAACCCCTCGGTGGCGTCCCATCGGACGATTCTCCCATCACTCCCATGTGTGAAGTCACTGGCGGTAGGAAAAAAACTTGGGGAGCATGTGACGGGTCGAAATGCGTTTAATGCTACTTCATGTGTTGTAGTGAATGACCTCATCCAGACCAAACTCTAGGGGGGTTAAACAGAGCTAGGAAAATCCTGGCTGACCCATTATACCCCGGCCGGAATCTCTTGAACCTGCTGCCCTCTGGTAGAAGGTTCAGGAGTATCAGCAGTAGGACAAACAGACTCAGAGATACTTTATACCCGTGGGAAATCAGGCCACTAAATGCCTGAGCCCCATTTTCACTGGCCTTTGAAATTTTGTTGTAGCAGTGTGGCATTTCTACATGTCTATTTATTATTTTACATTATTTATATTATCTTACTTTCTTACTTTTTTTGCACTACGGGAAGGAAGCCCAAAACAATTTCCTCGTAGCTGCATTTGCAACGACAATAAAGGATATTTGATTCGATTTGAAGATGTGCCGCTCAGGCTCCACTGTGGAGCAGCTGTTTCCTTTTGCCAAAACAAAAAAGGAGTTTGTGTGTACAAATATATTTGCTCTGGACTGTGGAAATTTCTCCAGCGTACGGGAGTCTGGTAACACAATAATAGGTTGTGGTACAAATGTGGGATGCTGGGTTTTTTTTTCTCTCTTGAAGCTATATCTGCTTCTGCGGCACCACTTTGAACATTTCTCCGCCAGCCTTGCTTTGCGAGTGTCCTCATTTTTTAATTTTTTTTTTGTTATTAAAGTCCCACTGATCACTAATACGAATCGTCTCCTCTGCATTTGACCCATCCCCTGAGGGAATGGTGAGCAGCAGCGACGCCATGCTCGGCAATCATTGGGTGATCTCACCCCTCTAAGTCCACTCCAAATTTCTGAGTAGCAAACAGGGAGGCATTAGGGACCTTTTTTTTTTCCTTCTTTTTCTTTTAGCCTTTGGTATAACCCGGCTGGGGATCGATCGACCTCCACGACCTCCCAATCTCTGGGTGGACACTCTGCCACTGAGCTGTCGTATAACCGTAAATCGCTGCAGTTTTGCTATTTACGTTTGAATTTATTTAAATTGTCCTCCGCATCGTTGGTTTAACTCGTTTTTGTCTCCAAATAATTAATTGACTTGGTCTCTGTTTCTGTCGATAACGTCGAATTTTTATGCAGTTTTTTTCTGTCTTAATTACAACTTTTCTCAGTCCATTGAGATTTTGCACAACAAACATCAGGCCTGGAGCTCAACAAATTAAGCAGTAAAGACGAGCTGGCGTTAATGACGACTCAATGGAAAAAACATTTGAACGCTTCTTGCTCATCATTTGTCTCATTATTGCTTTAACTTCATTTGTATTTTAATGTTTGTGTTAGCAGGAGTTGTATCTCAGTTGAAGAGGAGTGGCACTATTTGCTTATTCCGGGAGAAAATAAAACCCTCTCATGTTTGTCTTGGGAGGGACAATTTCTGCTGACGAGCCCGGTGCAACATGCCAGTACAAGCGCTGAGTGTTCGCAACAACAGGGCCAAATGGCTATTTCCTGTGCTGTGCTGTGTGGATGAATCATGCTTACGAAAAGCAGAAATAAGACACAATATGTCCAGAATCTTATTTAAGGCAAAAAAAAAAAAGAGGCGCATAAAAAAAAAAAAAAGATTCCAGTTATTTTAAAATTTACACACAAATCTTGGGAATCACACTCAATGTGATTGAGTATTGATCATTTTGACACAGTCCCATTGTGATGATACAAACCTCAGGTTTCTTTTTTGAGACACTCGCTACACTTTTGCAGACCTCAATGACTATGATTAACTTGGCCTTCTTGTCTCCCTGCTTGCCTACTTTAGCAATATTCTGCCCTGGCTGAAGTGTCCTCGCTGTCTGCAAAGTGCACTCTGGTTCACCCCTCTTTTTTTTTTGGTGAAGCAGATGTCGAGGCGAACACTCTAGAAAGATATTGATGGCTGGTTAAGATTAACATGCGCACAGAGAGCGCGAGCTGAGCAAAACCGCAGCGCTGTGTGACGGTCGGCGCCGTTGAATGAAGAACATGACACAGCTCTATTGTCGCTGCCAGTCGACGGTGCACTGCCCAACCATTACTGCTGATGGCAGACTCAACACAAAGCCACGGCCCTATTGAAATGTGGAGTGAATGGGTGCAAAGCAAGGTCATTAGAGGTGAAGTTGGTCGGCAAAAGTCTGAATTAGGACAGTCGGTTTGATGTCTGTGCCTAGACCTGTGCTACATTTTTTTTTCCCACCCCCTGCCATTAAAGTTACGATACTCATGTTCATGTAGCTTTTGAGATATTTCATGTAAGTTCCCAAATTTTCTATATTTTTTATTAGGAACTCCTGTGGAAGAGCTATTTATTTAAAAAACAAAAAAACAAAAACAACTTACTACTACTAAAACTACTAAGCTAATTATCCCATGAGACGCTATGGTTGTCCAAAAAAGGCTGTTTGCTAAAGCGCTACCTTTTAGCTTCCTGCTAAAACTGACAACTTATTGGACATTGCATATATGTGGAAAGGAGATAGGAGCACTTGATGATGCGAACCAACGAGAGTTACGAGTACTCTGCAAATCCCCACCCCCCCATTTTCAAGCACACACTTATTGAAAGGTGGCGCAAGAAAAACGGAAGAGAAGAATAGACTTTTCTTTCTTCTAGGGGGTTCATTGACAGCCTGGAGACGCATTGTGGATATAAAACAAAATTGATACGGAGGATTTTGCATTATATATGAGCTTTTTAAAGTTATTCCTTTGAAAATGTAATGAAAAGGCACTCTACTTCACCAATATGTAGACGCGGTTGAGCGCTGAAAAGTCGTGTTTTCAATGTTGCAGTGGCTCTTATTTCATTTAACGCTTAAGCGGCTCCTGCGTTGACAAGACCCCCAGAGAGTTATCGGCCGCCTCTGCAGCTCCACAGAGCCTTCCAGACTCTCACAGCTCAGAGTTTTGTTTTAATGCCTCGTTGACTATTTGAATCAGCCTCATCCTATGCCAGCAGCATCTGTTTTTAGTTCAGCAAAGCTCTGATAAGGACACCCCGCACACACCACCTGTCCCACATCGCAATTTCAGACAGAGACCGGCTGTTATTCTTTGTCTGATTTTTTTTTCTTTCTTTTTATCATTGTTATTGTTCAGGTGTTGGCCAAATTTACACACCCATCTTTTTAGGAGTGGATTCGATCCGCCTTTGACTAGTTGTAACAAGCAATTGATGCTAGCCTTTGCTAAAGTGATTAGCTCGGATAGCTGCCGCGGTGGTTTGAAGGGTTTTCCCTGTTGAAAATAGGCCCCTTTTGCTTTATTCTCGTCTCAACTGGTTTTCAGCGTTCAGGTAATTTACCCTCCGTTTCCAAATGTTTTCTGTGGGCCGTTTACCAGATGAAAACGTAAAAAATGAATCCACCGGGTGTATGGGAACGCTCGGTCTGGACGCCAGATTCGGCGAGGCTGACGTGTTAATCTCCGTCAGCTGAGTTGGAATGTCATTCCGCGTAATTATGCGCGAGACACTGTGATGGATGTGTTCTGATGACAACGCGAACCCGCATTTCTGACGCTAACAAGTTCAACATGCGATGAAATGGAATATGATAATTGCTGCCGGTGTCCAAAAATCTAAACAGGCTTTATGACTTGACTTTTTTTTTTCTTCTTTTTTTTTTAATTTTGAATTTAGTCTTCCTTCCTCAGCATTTCATGACGGTTTGTGTGTTGCAGGGCGATCCTACAGCGTGTTCTCCCAGCGTATGTTGAATCAATGTCTGGAGTCTCTGGTGCAGAAGATCCAGAGTGGGGTGGTGATAAACTTTGAGAAAACGGGGCCCGACCCTCTGCCTTTAGAGGGTAAGAGACACATTTGTTTTATTCCACCATCTGCTGCACTGCATATGTTTGATTTATAGACGCAGCCTTTTGCGCCTAGGTGTTTTCTCATGCTCTCTGAGCAGCTTCATTGCCATCTACCTGAAACAGCTGCTTGATTTTCATCCTTCGAAATGCCACCTTAGAAATTTAACTGCCTGCGCAGCGTTAATGTTCACCCAAAGTCATGCCGTGCCTCACAAACGCCTTTTTTTTTTAATGCGCAGCTGCTCATGTTGTTTTAACTCTTAAACCGTGCGCCTCTTTCCGTCCAGATGCCGCTCCCGAGACGCTCAAGTCTGGTGTGCAGCCTTGGCATTGTTGTCACAAGCTCATCTACGTGCGGCCGAACCCTAAAACGGGTGTTCCTATCGGCCACTGGCCCATCCCCGAGGCCTTCTGGCCAGACCAGAACTCCCCGACACTGGTAAGAAAACACTCGGAAAAAATCTCATCTCAGATTTCACACGCCGATGAAACAGTTCTCCCAGTTTCATTATCCTCCCTGACCTTCGTGTGTGGCTCATATATCTTGCTGACAACCGCCAAAAGAGATTAATCTATGAGTTTGAGTGCCATCTATGAGTCAAATCTATATTTGATTGAGGCTTTACAGTGGCGTTAAAATAGCCATTATTGGATTGTCAGGCAAACACTTCTGTATGAAGTTAATAAACGACCTAAAATGGAAGAAGTAGAAGCCATAAAAGAGAAATATGTCTGCAACATTTATTGTATGAAGCTGGAAATCACCGGCAAATATAAGGCGCTTGTGTTACCTGCTGTTCTGTCCTACATTGCATGCCGGGCTCAGTCGTTAAACGAGTTTGAAACTATGTATAGAAAATAATTTACCTCTCTTACTGAATGCAATCACAGCCGTAATGATGACAAAGAACTGCAGTCTAACCAGCGGGAGCTGGCGGCTCGCTTTAGTGGGTCTCTGAGCACCCAAGGGCCTGTCAAAGTACAGGAAAGAATCAATGGGTTCGCTCCTGACAAACGTTGATTGTGACGTGAGGAGCTGGAGCGCGAGTGTCCCTGTATTTAATTCATGCAGTCACCTGAGACAATGGCTGTCATGTCATAATCCCAGAAAGCGCCCAGGCTTCGACAACGACCGAGTCATTGAGCCGAGAGTGTAAAGACAAAGCCAGACGAGAACAATCAGGAAGCATAAAAAGGAGCGAAGACTATCAGGAGGTCCTGATTAACGAGTGATAAGTTATCAGCTGGGGACACTTTAAGATGTTGCGACAAAAAATATATATATATATATATCTATGAGCGTAAAACATGTAAAAAGCAAGTCCTGATTGCAACCTGCAGCAATGACAGACGACAGATTTTAACTATTTACCGCCTCCTCTGTGCTTCCATCCAGCCCCCGCGTTCAGCCCATCCCCACGTCCGGTTCTCCTGTCTAGACGCCGAGCCCATGGTGATAGACAAGGTGCCCTTCGACAAGTACGAGCTGGAGCCGTCGCCACTCACGCAGTACATCTTGGAAAGGAAGTCGCCGCACACCTGCTGGCAGGTACGGCCCCGACGCGGACGCTGATTGTCACAATCAAATCTAAAGAAAACCACGCAATCTCAAAGCCACGTTTTCTCCGACGCCGACGTCCATTTCCCGATTTTTTATTTTATTTATTTTTTTCCTTACAGGTGTTTGTTTGCAACAGTGCCAAGTACAGCGATCTCGGTCAGCCGTTTGGCTACCTCAAGGCCAGCACGGCTCTCAACTGCGTCAACCTGTTTGTCATGCCCTACAACTATCCCGTACTGCTGCCGCTTCTGGGTGAGACTCTGAACACTGAGTAGCGCCGTCGTGTGGAGAAATAAAAAGAAGCAGTCGTGACACTTTGATACAGAAAACGCATGTTTTGCAACAAGAAAATATGTCTGTTTGTCTTCTGAACCTAGATTTGCTAAACCTTTTTCTGTTCTTTCATATATGAAAATGCTTATTATTTAGGCGTTTTTTTGCAGTTCACAGCAAGATGATTTTCTATTTCATGTGGACGCTAACATCTGCTCTTTCTCCACTTTCGAAGACGACTTAATCAAAGTGCACAAGTTCAAGCCTACCATCAAATGGCGGCAGTCCTTTGAGAACTACCTGAAGACCATGCCTCCGTACTACATCGGGGTAAACCGACTTGCACTTTTCCCGCTGCACTTGCTTTGGGCTGGAATAGGAAGAGCATAAAAAAAACACTTCACTTAAGAAATTAAAATTTGCTGATCTGATCTCTCCGCAGTCCCTGAAGAAAGCGCTGAGGATCATGGGAGCGCCAAATCTTCTGGCTGACAACATGGAGTACGGCCTCAGCTACAGCGTGGTCTCCTACCTGAAGAAGCTCAGTCAGCAGGTTCGAGGCTTCTGGATGCTCAACTTTCATGCGTGCAGCGTGTCGCTCACGTCGCTTGTCTTGAGGCTTCGCCGCCGGTCAAATCACCCGTTTGACCCTTTTCTCCTTTTTAGTCGAAGATCGAGTACGACCGCTTGATCGCCTTGATCGGGAAGAAGCCCCCCCCGGACGCCGGCATGAAGGTGCGCTGGCGCGGCGGAGGCATGTCCCTGGCGCAGCGCAGGGATTTCATGCAGCAGCTGCAGAGCCTGACGGGCGATATTCCTCTGCCCGCCGAGCTCAACCCCAAGGAGTTCCAGGGCTTCCACCTAGCACTCCTCAATAAGGTGAGTCTGTGTGATTTTCCAAGGGGAAATCAAATGTTTCTTTGGCAAATATTTGAGGCCCTCCTGTGTTTTTTTTTGTGAGCTTTAGGTAGTTTGATCTTTGACGGGGCACATTTAAAGGTCCAGTGTGTGAAATTTGGCTTGATTTATGATGTTTATAGTGATACAAGTTTAACATACTGCCCATAAATACATTATTACGCCATTTGTTCTTCCTATCCTGATAACAGTTCTCATATATGTTTTTTAAGGAAGCCTGCCTGACAGTGCTTTAAATATGAACGCTGTCAATTGAAGGTTTTACACACAGGACCTTTAAGTGGGAGCGACCGAAAACAGAAAAGGCCTTAGCTTTGACTCCGCGTGGTCACACGCACGACTGAAAACGCTGTAGCATGCATGCTAGGCTGATGGCGAGCTGTGTCTTATCATAAGAGAAGACTGAAGAGAAGCAGCATCTGCGGGCTGGTGGCCGAGAAACACACTAAAACAACCACAGCTTTGCATCTTACAGTAGCGCCGCAACAAATCTCTCCTAAGAAATAAGAAACACAAATGTAGATTTCAAATCCGTCGCTCGATATGTCACAGGGAGAGCGTGCGATGCAAAACAAAAAACCTGTGTCGTGTGCGTGTGACAGTCTCTGCCCGTCTTTCTCCTCCTCATTTGCACCACATTTGCATCTCCCCTTTGGTCCTCACCAACCAGAGCCTGAAGCCTCAGACTTTCAGGAATCCGTATGACATCCCCCGCAGCCATCTGCTGGACCAGCTCAGCCGAATGAGGAGGAACCTGCTCAACACCAGCGTCTGCAATCTCAGGGGCCAGGACTCGGGTAGGTCGCAGCTCACGGTTACGTTTGACCGTCAGAGTGCTGCACGCTGCCCCTTCAGTACACCTTAAAGGTCCAGTGTCAAATTTTTAAGGAAGCCCGCCTGACAGCAGGTTGCATATTTAGGCCACAGTCAAGCGGGCTTCCCCTAAAAAATGGCGGCGCAAGATGGCAGCTAACGAGGAGCAAGACTCTTATTGCTCTATGCACACTACCAGTCAAAAGTTTGGACACATCGGTTTCTTCTTTATCGTTACTACTTTCTACACTGTAGAATCAAACCATCAAATATATGACCAAGATATGTGGATTGTGTATTAATGTGACAAAAGAAAAAAAATTATGTCAAATATATGTTTTACAGTTTTTTGTTTCATACATATTCTATATGTTTTCATTCATAGTTTTGATGCCTTGAGGGAAAATCTACAATGTAAATAGTCATGAAAATGAAAGAAAAAGCATTAAATTAGAATTATGTGTCCAAGCTTTTGACTAGTAGTGTATAATCTTACATATTTGAGAGCCATTCTAAGGGTAGGAAAACCAAATGCCTTCTATTGTACTGCAAGTATACACATTTCTTAATGTATTAGTGGGCAGTATTTTAAGCTTTTACCATTATAAAAATGATAAATCAAGCCAGATTTTACACACTGGATCTTTTAAACTGTTGCTGTGCATGGCGTGGTCACTACTTAAAGGTGGTGTGAAAGATTACCCATCTATTGATGACAGATTCCATTCTGAAAGCTTTCATTTTTTTTTATAAACCCTCGCCCTACAGACCAGCTCCACAGCGTGCCAATAGCCCAGATGGGTAACTACCAGGACTTCCTCAAAGCCGCCCCGCAGCCCCTTCGAGACGCCGACCCCGAGCAGCCCAAACGCCTGCACACATTCGGCAACCCCTTCAAACTCGACAAGAAGGTGACCGACTCCGATCGCCCTCAATTTTTCTTTCTTTTTTTTTTTCTTTCACGGTCGACCGGTGTAGTGCAAGCGCCAGTAAACCACACCCATTTAAACTGACCACCTCCCTTTGCGCCTCCCTCAGGGCATGATGATCGACGAGGCCGACGAGTTCGTGACGGGCCCCCAGAGCAAAGGGAAGAGGCCGGGAGACAGCAGCAACATGCCCGGCGGAGGACCCAAGAGACGCCGCTGCATGTCGCCCTTGCTGCGTCTGGGACGAGCCTACACGCCCCCGGTGACGCCTCCCGCGAGCCCCAGACCGACTTCGGGTCAGATTCGTTGTTCAGACCTCCTACTAATGAATGACAGTCATTGTTGGAAACTCCTTGTTGTTGCTGCGTGCTCAGTCTTACGAGAACTGGGAGGACCAACCGGGGAGTGAGGGAAAGAAAAACCAGAAAAACCAGAAGTCGCAATAACAGATGTTGTTATGATAAAACGGTGTCAGCGGTGACATTTTCACACAGCCCCTTGAGCAGCAGTGTCAAGTTCTAAATAGCCGGGTTTGTGATTTCGAGAAGTTTGGGTGACAGACGGACTCGCACGCCACCGACGTGACTCACATATTGCTCTTGTTTTGTTGATGGAGTGCGTTGCGATATGCTGAAATTACAGATGTAGCATTTTCCAAAAGCCCCCTTCCAGTGATGTGATGATTTTTATTCCTGTCACCACAGTTGCACCACAGCTACTTGCTCTGTTCTCTGGCAATACACACGACCAGGGGAAACTCGGCTGATTAATTAACAGTCTGACAAAAGCACAAATTTTTTTTTTTTCTTGAATTTGTTAAATTATATCGTTTTCGATTAGTGGCAGAAAATTAGATGAGTGGGTAAATTTTGTTTATTTGACAAATTAAGTCAGAGCTTTCAGTCTGATGAATCACCAGAGTGTTGCACAGGATCAGCTTATCCCAACAAAATGAAACAAGTGGGGATAAAACAGAGATAATGTGTGCGATACACGCTGATGAAGTAGCCGTACTTACTGAGCTCATCGTCAGAGGTACAGACGCACAATTTAGTGATCTCAGGGCTGTCGAAGTTAACGCGTTGATAACGCAAACTCCTTTTAAAGGCACAACTTTTTTTAACAGCTCCCTCTACTTCCCTCTCCTCTACCGTGTCGTGCGTTAGCCACCAAATTGTCAAAATAAAAGCAATTTTCAAAATAAAATACCGCGATTGACAAACGTGATGATAATTGTGCACGTTGTATTGTGCACGCAAGTAAAAAGATATTGTTGTGTTTGTAAACCTTAATGGTTAGGAGCATTGGCTTGAGAATACCTCAAGGTTTGAGGGGGTTTTTTTTGGAGAGTATTTGGACAGTTTAAGTATGTAATCATTTTGGAACGTTCCAATGAAAATGAAAATAGAATATTTCCACAAAGGAATTATTATTATCCTCTACAGTTTTTCCGAGAGGATCAGAAACACAATAAATAGCTTGTTAAGTTACATATAGGACAGCGTAAAAAACGTGCACTTAATTTGTGATTAATCGCGAGTTAACTCAGGACAATAATGCGATTAATCACGATTAAAAATTGATTAAAAACAGCCGTAAGTGATATATATAGATTAAAAATGGTCAGTAATGTCAGTCGTGACCAGCTGTTCAAACCTGCAGTGTTGGTTCACGTGAACTTTAAACCCTCTGCAAAACCTGCCAATTCACATTCAGCCCAGAATGATGTCAATTTAGCAATAATGCAGAAACATTTGCTCCCGCAGATGTGGACCTGGCCGACGGCTCGCACGAGCCTGAGCTGATCATCAACCACCTGAATCAGAACCACTACAGCTCAGACAGCTCGGACTCGGAGGCGGATTCCACCTCGGGGCCCGCCGACCACCAGGAGAACCACACGGACGGCGAACACAGCGACGAGGATGGCAACGGGAACGGGCCAATCCAGGCGGGTGTGCCGGGCTGCGAGGGAGGGGCCGAGTTGGTGCTGATGGACGAGCAGCCGGCGCGCTACCTGTCACCCGCAGCCCTCAAGAAGCACATTCACACAGAGACCACCAAGGTTAACAACGAACTGAGGGCGCTCATCACCAAGGAGATCCGAAAACCCGGCAGACGTATGTAGACGAAATATTGTCCATCGGGGGGGCATTTATTCTTTCCATTTGTTGAGTCCTGAATCTATTTTTGAATCCTGGACTCCAACAGAGCTGCCACTAATTATTAATTATCCAAAAAACGGAATTCATTGAATTGAATTCTTTTGAATTGAATCCTTTATTCAAGCATAAAATACACATATACCACAGATAAAATAAGAAATAGAAAAAGCCTAATACTCAAAGAAAACAAATATCCAGAAACTTGAATATGCTCGAAAAGGAGTAGGAAGAAGTTTCACCTGCATCTCATTATAGTCTTCTTCAAAATACATTAAAAGAAGATATTATGTGCAGCTATTAAACATCATCAACTACCACATTACTACAATTATATTACCATTATATTACAGCACTATATTACCAAAGTTTGCATATTATATCTAGGCACTGTGGGTATTATGCACATGCACTGTTGTAGTCTTATTTATAGACACTATAAATGTAAGTAATAGTAATAAGATTACACAGCATAGCTTTGTTATTGCTACACCAACTTTGTCATAAATTTGCGAATCATATTAAAGGTTCAGTGTATGTAACAATTGGACATTTTGGAGAAGAAAGAGCGACATCAAGTGGTTACATTTTACACTGCAGCGTCTTTCATTCTCCCTCCCCCTCCTGAGCTTGCCCGTGAACTACGGTGGCCTGCGCACCCAAACCTGAACACCTTCTTTTTTTTTCGTTTTAGCGTTTACCCTAACTACCAAACGCTCTGTCAAATGGGCTTCCTTAAAAATATGGTTGCAAGATGGCAACTAGGAGCAAGACCCTTTGCTATATGTATTCTTATATATAACTAAAAACCATTCTAGTAGGAAAACCAAATTACTTGTATTGTACTGCAATTATACACGTCTATTAATGTATTTTTTCGGCTTTATATTAAGCTTTTACCAATATAAAAATCATAAATCAAGCCAAATATGCCACACTGGACCTTTAATCCACAATTTCCTCGTATGTAATGCAAAATAACGGTAAAACTGATTCATCTTTTTACCCCGCTTTTTACCTTTCTGCTTCAGATTACGAGAAGATTTTCCACCTCCTGAAGCAGATCCAGGGAACGTTGGATACGCGACTCATCTTCCTCCAAAACATAATCAAAGAAGCAGCCAGGTAGGGACTTGAATCATCCTCTCACGTCTTGGCTCAGCGGCTGCTTGAGGCAACCAGCAGAGATAAACAGTCGCCGCTTTGCTTGGAAAACAAATCGTCTCCCCTTTATTTGTGCTGCTGTTTAGCTTAGTGCACTTTGATGAGACTCCCCCCCCACCCCCCTTTTTCTTTTTTTTTTTGCCAAAACCAAGTAACATTTTAAGTGGAAAAATCAAACCTGACTTGTCTGCTTCCTTCACTCTTCCAAGGTTCAAAAAGCGCGTTCTCATCGAGCAGCTGGAAAACTTCCTGGAGGAGATTCACAACCGATCCAACAGCATGAACCACGTGGGCACGCTCTGAGACCGGCTCATTGCCAAAGTGGACCTGACAAGCCTCCTCAGACCTCCTTCTGAACCCCACCACCACCACCACCACCACCATCCATGGTTCCGGGGGGCTCTCAATAAGAAGAAAGAAGAAGGCATCTCGCTCCCAGCACTGTCGCCTCGTCTTTCTCATTTTCTCGATCGATTTTTTTTTTTTTCTTTCAGAGATCCAGGATATCTGAGGAGGTATTTTTATTTATTGTTTTCCGACAGAATGAGACCTTTGGCCTGCGTTAAAGAAAAAAAAAAAAAAAAATCGAAGCACAGTTGTTTTCTAATCCGCGGACCCGTCCTGAGGTATTTCCTCTTCATCTTCTACTCCCCAGAAATTGATTTTCTCCCCCCCCTCCCACACAAACATTTTAGATGTTCAACGAGAGTGAATATGGGAGGAGTGGGGGGACTTTTTCCTGAAGAGAAAAAAAACAAAAACGGACGGAGCCGGGATGTGGCGTCCACCTGTGTCTTGCAGTGTACGAGGTGACTGACGGTGTTGGAAGGAACTGGAGGTTTGCGTGCGTGAGGCACTCGTGCGTTTTCAGCCAACTCAGGGTCAACTGGGATCTAACAGAGATGCTACGATAAAACTTTCCCCTTCTGCCCCCCCCACACCCTTCGGTTCCCCTCCCTCCCTGTTAGGTTTTCAGGTCCCCCCCCTCCCAGGCGGTGTCGTGTGGGAGGGTGAGCGTCTCGCGGTCGGTTTTAACTGATGAAATTCAATGTTTTGTACACTCCATTGACTTGACGCACTCCACTGCTGTGCTCTGAAATGACTATGACTTGGCTAAAGTGCTGAAATCGTCCCCTTTTCACGGTTAACTTTCCGGAACGCCAATTAGTATTATGCAGAAGTGATTTTGCTTTTTCCACCTCTGGAGGTGGGGGGGGGGAAAAAAACAAAAAACTAAAACGGCAACAAACAGATCGACTGTCTCCACTCGTGAAATCAGCAACTTTAAGAGTCTTTTTGCGATCAGTGTTTTCAGCGTGAGCAAAGTCAGACAATTTGAAATGACGCAGGATCATTGGTTTATTTGGGGTTAAAAATACAGGGACAAAAACAAAAAGCAGCTCAGGTACGCCAATGCATCGGAATCAGCAATAAGACCGGAGCTACTTTGACCCCGCAGCTTTTAAATCCCGGCTTTTACTTTGAAACGGCTGATATGCAAAACACAAGCTGTCGCCCAGTGGAACTTTATTGAACGGAGGCCCCGATGCCAGCCTGTCGCATCCTGGTGGCCGCTGCCAAACAGCTTAAACGCCTCACAACCCCCCCGACCCCCCCACCCCCCACCCCCACCACCACCCGACATGAATCTTAAACCAACCTCGTCTCTTTCTAACCGTGTCAATCTGAGAATGTTTATTTAATTTAAATGGGGAAAAACTACCTACGTCGCCAGGGTTCATTATCTTCTCATTCGTTCTCCCAGACCTTTTACACAAATATTCATAATTTCAAAAGGGTGAAGAGATGATTTTTGATTCCGCGGGCAACCCCCCTTTCTTTTCTGTTCCCTCCCTCCCTCCCTCCTTTGGACCGGGACCAAAATCTGCCATACTTGTCTGTTTGTGAAGAGGCCGCTACCAAAAGAGTATTTTGAATACACTGTAAAGATGTAAATAAATCTAGAGTAATATTTAAAGAGAATGTTCAGTGGGAAAAATGGCCTTTTTGTAAGTATTTCCATTAATAAAATTTCTATTTTACACTGTGAAGGGCCGTGTAAATAAAGTGTTCTGTTAACATGTGATTCCTGGCTGCTCCCTTTTGTCCCGATCTCGTCTCGCTTTCATTGAGGATGAATTGGACACGCGGCGGTGAAAGAAAGAAACACAAAACTCGGCATGAAAAAAAAAGCAACATGTATTAAAATTTTATTTACAGACATGTACAAAAATATTGTCCCTCTTCCTGAAGTGTCTGCGAACCCCTCGTGTTGGTCCACAAATAAATACAAGTAGTGATATTTTGGGTTAAGGGCGGGAGTTTGTGTATATGTGGGTAGTTGCGTCTTAAAGGTTCTGGTCTGCCGGGTTCGTCACTCGACCCATGAACAAGATGGAACCTGGAAAATGGAGAGGAAGGCAAAGATGAGCCCGTCGTCTGTTTTTGACACGTGTCTGAGACAAAGACTTGCGCAGTGTCACGTTTAGGACACTGGCCTTCTGCAGGGTGAGCTATTCTGCCAACCAATGGAATGCAACTTTATCTCTGATGGTAAATAAGAATGAAGAAATATGCTATGTATGATCAATAAACACGTACAAATTCTTTTTGCAAAACATGTTCACTAGATGGATTAAAATCTCACATTCTGGATCGTTAATTATGAATATTAGGTTACTTTAGCATTTTTTTTTTTTTTTTAGAAATGTACGGCACTGCCCTATGTTATGTAGTTTACAGATTGCTGAAGCATAATTTCTTAAATTTCGGCGGGCCAGAATAAAAAGCTCAACGCGGGCCGTAGTTTACCCATGCCTGCTTTAAACACTTGTTGCTTTTAAAACTGCGACAGCAATCCTTGTTTGTTCTCTTCATTATAGTTGAAAAAAGATGGAGAACATTAACAAACCGTCTCTTTCTAGGTGCACGAAGCATTGCATTTTCGCTCCAAATTACGTGTGAGATTTGTGTTTGCAGCAGACGGGGTAGTGGGTGTCAGCGTCACGTCGAATACCTGTGTTAATCTGCCGCAGGAGAAACAGAAAGGGCCGGTCTGCCTTGAAAACTGGGGCGCGGGACCGTTTGAGAAGCACCATAGCTGCAAGGTCAACAAGCACAAGTTATAAACATGGTCATCGCCAACTAGTGTGAGTCATTGTTAGATTGGCATCTGTTGAGCGCCCTTGATAGCTTACCTGTGGTGGCAGCTGCCTTGGTGCCGTCCTCTGTGACTTCTATTTTCACGTCGTGGAAGGCGTCGGACACGTAGAGTCTCTCCTCCACTGCGGGGCCACACAAACCGTCAGAGCTACGCTGAGCCAGTTTTTCATTTGAACATTCAGATCAACCCAAGATCAAATAATGATCCCATATCATGAAAAATTCTCTTTGCCATTGTTTTCCAGCAAAAGTCTCTCCTTTGCTTTGCTTGCCCCCTTTTAGATATGTACCTAAAACACTGTTATTATAGAAATAAGCCTATAGTGCCTTGGATTTCTTCCTTTCTTAACTTGTGGAAGGACCAACAAAGCTTTCAGCTGTAAACACAGGGCCAAATGATACCGTTTTCTAGGAATCTACAGAGGGATTTTTTGTTCTTTCATAATCATCATCTTGATTAAAACCCAAGATTTGAAAATGTGCACCTTCCAGGACCATTAAAGTTCTGTTACGTAAAGGTATTGACCTGATATTCCGGAGAAATCCGCCGCAGTTGGACTCAAGGCGTCAATGATACCCATGGCTGGAAGCACTGCCCTCAAGTTGAACTTGTTCTGTATTTTGAACCTGTCGACACCAAACAGACAAGCCGCATTATCTTCCCAGAAGCTTAAAACACTGGGAAATAAAAGAGAGAAAAGATTCACTTGGTTGTGCTTCGTCTCAACCTTGGAAGGAAAATATCCATCTTGGTCCGGCGCAGGCCGGTGTCCCACAAGGCCATCTGGCGCGCTGTGAGCTGCGACTCGACGGAGGACAGCGGCGTCTTCCTCTCGCTGGGCAGCACCACCTGCAGGCTCAGCGAGCGGCCAAGGTAGGGCAGCTCTAACACGGTGTAACGCTGATCCGATGAGGTCCTGAACTGGCCTGGCGGAGAAAAGTCAGCGGTGAACCAGGGACCTGTGGTCGTCATTCTCTCGCAATTTTTATGATGTACCAATCTAATGCCTCGTCTTCAAAAAATTAACAGGCTTTCTTCCACTGGCTCAGATGAAGGATGACGGAGGCAGTTACTGCCTGTTAAATAGCTCGAGGGCAGAGCAAATGAAAGACATTTCCAATAGTATGGAGCCATCAGCAGTGATAAGAATACAAATTACCCCAGTGAGGGTTTACCTGAGTGGTGCGACTAAATCGATGCTAGCGTTTCTAGCGTCCTAGGTTCTGTTTCCTCAATCTTTCTTGTATCGTTAGCCTAATAGCATAGTTGCCAAAGTCATATTTGAACGTTTTCGGAAAACAAGAAAAAACACATTTTTTAGCAAGATATCACAATTTGGCCAAAAAAAATTACTTAGGCAATTACGCTATTACGCTAACAATATGTATTTTTGCTTCAATCGATGTCAGAAGTCTCTTCTTTATGTGTTCTATCTCAATGGATGGCTGGCTGGCAGGCAGGCACCACTTACCAAAGCTGACCTCGGTCGCCTGATACATCATGGGCACTTTGATAGCGCTGCCGTCAGACAGGGTGAAGGGCAGGTTCTGGGTGTTGGTGAACTGGAACTGCTTCTGCCACACGCCCCTGAAGGCCACCGTGTTGACCAGGGCCATCTGCAAGCGGTTTCCCCACCACAGAGCTTCGACCTGGGCCTCGCCTGAGCCTGACAGCTCCCCGCTGCTAGCCCCTGACTGGGCTTGCCACAACTCATCTGGAAGGTGAGAAAGGAAAGGGGGCACGGTTTAACGTTTGGAGCACTCAGGCACCTTCAGACTATAAATCAGAGGAAAGTATTTGTGGCGGCGAGTGCGAGTTGCGTGTCAGTCTGGCTTTGAACTGCAGCGGAACTGAGAAGATTGGCCGGGGAGAAGCAGCCAACATGCGGAAACTTGAGGCTTTATTGGCAAATCAAGCATATTTGCAATAAGAAGCAATAAGCAAGGAGGATATAGTCTTGGCGCCGCTTGAAGTTTTTGGACAAGCTGTTGCATATAACTCAACAAAAACAAACCACACTGCACTTTTTGTACTTACCAGTGCCTAAAAACACTGTGTATTTCCTCTCAATGTTCAAACCCACATTAGTCTAGCGTAACCCTCATGGAATAAGACGCTTTATCATCCAATTTTCTTTTAAATGAAATCGGTTATGATCTGTAGGCGTACCCAGCAATGGGTTGCGTCCTTGTTTTGCCACATATGTGGGCGGAGAAATTGAGCCGTTACACTCAAAGTATCATGGGAGAAAAAGCGCTAGATTTACTATGACTTGTCAAGTTCACAACATAGCGCATAGGTGTAAAACTCTGGCCTGCGGGGCAATATTAAATTACTACTACAGCTGACCCATGTACTACAGCACACGCACTGCTAATACTACAAATCCCAGAACGCTCTGCTGGTATTCTGGCAGACCATTTACTTTAACAGACTATGAGTAATGTTTTCTTTATGCACTTTCTCTTGCTACTCCAAGGCTGGATTGCCGCATTCATTGAAAGATATTATCATTAGCTAATTGATTTATTATTGTTATTTTTGTTTTGTTGTAAATGTATTATGAGCTCATGGAAAAAGGTTACGGCTGAAATTTCATAAATCATAAGGCTGCTAATAAAAAAGAGGCATATGATTTTTATTCACATCTTATTTATTTCGTTGGTTTTTTAAATTCAATTTTGCATATGTGCAATAGTAAGTTATCTATTGTACAGTATTAAACCTTGATTGTTCCATACACGGTGTTGAAGCAAAACTTGTTTGGGTCCATATAAAAAGGTTCACTGTTCTATCTGGAGGAAGATTTTTTTCAATAAATATCAATGTTGGCCTGAGACTTTGTCCAAATTTTCAATTTTGTCCCACCCTGTGCTTGAGTTTGACACCCCTGACAAAGCGAATGCTGGCTGAGTAGAGTGAGTGTTTTCATGTTGAGACTAGATTGCTGCTACGGAGACCTCAATGGACTGACAATGAGGCTCCGTTACGAGGCAGCACTCTCATCTGTCGGCTCCTCGCACCGGCTTGGCGCCGCTTGCCCGGTGTGCGTCAAGTGCAGTGTGCAGTGCGTGCTGCTGTGGCAAAACAGCAGTGTGATCACTGTCTCACCGCGGCTGTTTCCCGCTGGCTCCAGGTGCTGGCTCACGCTGTGGTTGGGTTGGCTGAAATTGGTGCGTATCAAGCTGGCGTTGGCCCAGGCGGCCGCGTGCCGCGTGAACTCGGCGAGGAGCTGAACGCCGCTCTGTATGAACAGCGCGCAGGTCTGCTGCAGCCACCTGCCCTGGCTGTTGTCGCTCATGTCGCTCACGGAATGCAGCAGGAAGTCTCGCACCTGGGCATCTGCAGGGCAGGGTGGGTGAGAGATTGCTGAGGTGTCAACGGACAGGCAACAAAATGCTTTTCGGTGGGCGATGCAAAAAGGAAACGGCTCCTGCAGTTGCAAGTTATTGCATTGTGTTCTGCACCATCAGATCAGTTAATTACATATTTGAGACCGCTCACCAAAATATATAAATAAATGCATAAAAAAAGAGCATGATTAGCTTGCGTCTCCTCCAATTTGCCACAAAACCCTGCGGCACTGATTAGAAATAATAATTTAATTTAGGTTTTACACTAAACAGCAATGAGAAAATGTCAGACATAAATGAATTATTCCAATTATTCCAATCTAAAGTAATGGGAGCCCTCAGTATACGTATTATATATTCAGGGCATTTAGCAACTGTGCCAAAAAACAAAACAAAAAAAACAAAACAAAAAACATTAAAGGGTCAAGATGCATCTCGCGCTGAAAATAATTTGACCACTAGATGTCATAGTTTTGCGTTGCGTGCGCAGCAAAACGGCTCGGCGGCCTCCGGCGTAGCGAGCGCTAAACCTCCACTGAGCAAACAAAGACGTAACAGACGTTCGAGGACAACGTCAAGTTACCAAGTAAACACCCTGAGTAAGATTCGGTAATCATTAGCACGAATGTTGTCGTCCATTCTCGCCGCCTTCTTTTTTCAGCAAAGCAGGAAGTAAGAGGATATACACATGCCTCGCCTTGACGATGTAGTTCACCCAACCAGTAAAATACTAGCAGCCACTGTTCACTCTGGATGACTTCTGTACATCGAAATCTTTTCTTCTTCTTCCTTTTTTATTTACTTAAAGTCTAATAGCGAGAAAATTTCATTAGAAAAGAATTTTACTGTGTTCTCCTTCTAATTATAAGACATTCCTGCATTGACTATTGTTTACCGTGTGCTAGCTAAAGAATTCTCCCAAAGCTTCAGAACATCTCTCGCAGACCAACGTGTGAGATCTGAAATTTTCAATTTTTTTCAAAAGGACAAAACAGCAGAAAAAAACCAAGAAACAATCCAGTAGTTTTTTTCCCCGAATTTTGTGGGTAATTAAAAACACTGACCTCTCGACCCCCGAGGCCGAGCCACAGGAGTGGTTAATAAGATTACGGCTGGTGCGGAGGCAGGTATTAGGGCTCCAGACACCACTGTGTTCTGCAGGGTCTGTAGCCGCGGCAGCGGCAGCCGGACTGCACGCCACCTGGCACCGGCAGCTCTCGCTCGCAGTGCGGCGACTCACCGTTCACGTTGTACCCCAGCGTTGCCTCCAGCTGGGCCAGCGTGTTGCCCCTGGCGCCGAGCTGCAGCAGCCCCAGCGACGCCGACGCGCTCAGCGGCGACACGATGAGGTTGGAGCTGTTCTCCGTCTCGGTGAGCGTCCGGTAGAGGCCGACGGCGAACCTGCTGTGGAGCTCGTGCATGCTGTCCTGCAGGCTGCCGTCGCAGTGGCCCCACTCCACCAAGCCCGAGCAGATCAAGAGCGCAGCCACCGGCAGGCGACACATATCCTCAGCGGGGGGTGGAGGGGAAGCACCCACAAGGGTGCGGCAAGGAGGCCCCAAAAACTAAATCCTGTGAGCCTTTAATGAATTTTTTTTTTTTTTTTTTTTAAAGAGAGAGATGGAGCGAATGCAGTCAGACAAATCATCCAACACACTTAAATGACAACATCGCTAATAAGTTAAACTTTGACACTTTTTTTTTTTTTAAATGTATGCAATGGCTGTCCTTCAACTTTAGCATTTTAAGATATCAAACTGACCATGTAAATCTTACCACAATATGTGGTTTAAGGGCAAGACAGACATAAAAAACAGCAATTTATAACTTAGTTAAGTTGTATTTTTAAAGATCTAACAGTAAGACAACTTTTGTTCATGTCATTCATAAATTAGGTGGAGGAAAATTCTAATAACAGGAACATTTTACGCTCCCTCTGCATTTAAGTTGAAGCTACCTTTCACCAGTTATGTACAGTTGGTTTGGAACTAGTCGCAAGGATGCGTTTCCATGCACCGTGGGAAAGTATAAGTCTAAACATCATCGACCCAAAAGACGAAATACGACGATTTCAGAAGGTCAGAATGTCACAAATGTGTGTCTAATTTCATTTTATCTATTTTTCAAACGTAGCCGAGAGGCGACGGTTCACCTGGGGCTCCTACCTGCGGACAGGTGAGGTAATATCCGCCCGTTCTCCCACACTGGCGCCGGACCATGAGCCTCTGGGTCAGTCGCTGTCCGCCCGCCTCCCCGGCGGCGCCTTGTCTTCGCCCGAGTCGCTGCTGCCTCTGGAACGGTCACCAGTCATAAGATGGTGTTTAAAGGGGGAGCGCCGCGCGCCGTGTTCGCGGTCTCCGTCGGCGACGTCCGTACCACTCGTCAGGGATTCCTGCAGCCCAGGAGCTATAAGGAGCCAGGCGGAGGGAGGCATGTCACCGAGCAGCAAATCCCAAACCGGTTGGGAGGGGAAAACACACACACACACACACACGCGCGCGCGCAGCACAACACGGACGCGTCCACCGACGATGCAATTAATGAGAACACAATCAAAAAATTGGAAACAAAATAATATGATTATGAAGTTATTGATTCGATACCGGGTAATAGTATATGTACTGTGATAGAAATAGAGGATATATATCGTTGGCCTATTAGCATAGCCGCCTAAGTCGTATTTGAACGTTTTCGGAATATCAAGAAAAAACATTTTTTTAGCAAGCACATTTGTATTATTATTATTATTTTTTATTATTATTATTTTTTTACAGATATCACAATTTTGCCAAAAAATGACTTAGGCAATTATGTTGTTAGGCTAACGGTATATATATAGAGAAAACGATGATGACGTCACAAGCCTCAATTGTCAAAAAACCTTTCCAGATTTTTATTTTCTTTGGTTTGTTTTTTTTGCTACAGTTTATTTCTCTAGGTATACACACACACACACACACATATGTGTATATACATACAAATATGTATGTATATATACATATATATGTACATAATTTCACTTTTTATTTGGCCGAACTATCTATTCTGAGCTTCCACCACCAACAACAATTAAAAAGCCTCATCAATTAATGAAGACATTTTAACTCATAGACTCTTCACGGATCTTAACATTTAAGATACGACATTTGCATAAATGTGATTAAGGCTCTGGCTCCACCCACTCATGCGCACACACACACACACACACACACACACACACACATGCACACGCAGCAAACAAACATGCGTTCTTTCATTGCAAATCACTCACGCCGTCCTTTGTTGCCATGATCAAAAGACACTTCTGAGCATCACACTGCTGCGTCAGTGTTTCTAATTGCTTTCACTCGGTGGAATGTGAAAATGCCGCGGCTCTGGCATGTAATGAGTAACAGCATCAGAGGCGGTTCCGTTTATTGTTAGACATCCAAGGAAGATGATTCAACACTGAGATTCTTTGACAGGAACGGAACAAGGATCGACACAATATCTCTTTCATGCAACATTCTTACCACCTGCCTAATGATTGAGCTCAATTTCAGGCAAGGTTTATTTTTTCGTCATTTCTTTGATGATGTCAATGCTATTACTTCTGACAGAATACATCTAAATATGATTGAAGTAAGAAAATGCAGCCGTTAATGCAGGCCCTGTATTTCACCTAAAATCAACCTGCTTTTGCAGCGATCGCCCCCCGACTGCCCCTCTTAATTGGGCGCAAGACAGTCAGCAAAATAAACTGCAGGCATTTTTTCCCATGAAGGAGAGAAGATGATTGGTAGCCGTCAGGTATTCGACGGCTTTTGTCTGACAGGAATTCTGGCCATTACTGGACTTGACTAATTAGTGGAGCCGTGGCTCGGCTCAATTAAACGGAGTTGCCACATTCTTTAAAACGGACCGAACTCTGCAGAGAGGAATGTGGATCTTTGAAGACCGGAATAGGGGAGATGAGATGTTACGGGAACTGACCAGAGACAATCCTTCAAAAAGGATGCCCGTGGAGAGCAGCTTTCATCTCGGCGGTCTGGGAGAAACACCATAGCAGACTCTAATTTAGGTGTAAATCAGGGCCCTCGATGTGCCCTCAGCCACACAGGAGCTGCATACTGAGGACGGTGATTGCTCACTTTTCTGGGATGGTAATTATGTGTAGTAGGTGCGGCATGCTAATGCTATCCCCCAAAGTTGGGTCAGCTGCCACCAGGTTGTGGCCGTGCCAAGACTGAGCAGTGACCCGGTACACCGTCCACTTTGTACCAGGCCACAGTGGAAGAAGTTGAAGAAGTCAGCAATGTTGTTTTGGAATGAATGGAGTAATGTGCATGTGAGAATTTCAGTGGACTAACATTTTCCCTTTTTCTCTCTACTAGATTCCTTACTTCCATTATTTTGTTTTTTTGTTTTTTTTCTTTTCTCATTTTGTCTTCATTATATTTAATATTATGGGTGACTGTAATAGCTTTGTCTTTTTCTGCCTAATTTGCATATTATGTATTTTTGTTTATTTTTGTTGAATTCAAATAACAGTCAAATTCTAAATTTGATTGTTGATGTCAATTCAAACAACCCACCATTCAGATATGCACCTCTAGTGAGTTGTAAAAACTGTTCATTCATTTCCAACTTCCTTGGTTTTAAATTGTAAACTGTTTACAGCTTCCTGTAAAAATGATGGGTTTTAGCTTCTTGCTAACACTGAGGCTATGTTGGATCCACCACATGTTTCAAAGGGAACAAAGACACGGGGTCTGAAAGGTGGTCTCAAAGGGTGGAACCAGCACCTGGCAAGGAGTGTTGTCTCTTAAAGGCACCACTGACCTTTGTAACGGTGCAACAAGGCAAATCTCCAGAAACTTTCTGCAAAGTGGAGCAAGACACAGAAGTAAAGGATGGGCTGTCTTATTTCTGGTGGGTTCACCGACAAATCATTAATAGAAAACACTGGCAAAGTGAATCTTGCAGCACATGGGACCTTTAAGACATGTGCGGCAGGGATCTTTAACAACTAAGACCGAACATGTGCCTGTGCATGTCAAAGAGCTTATAAATATTCCTTCCATAGCGGTTTCCCTTCCATACCAAAATATGCTCGCTGATGAGCGCCTGTGTGACTCCGCGATGCCTCCACCTCGCCCCACACGGCGGCAACTTAATCCCTTACTCAGGGAGACTGTCCCCAGGCTCTCCATTCACCGAGCTCACCTCGGTCCTCTCTCCACCACCTGACCTTTGACCTCGCAGAGGGAAAGTGACAATGGACGCAGGGGAGGGAAGTTTTTTTTTTTTTGCTTGACGCCACTTTGTCCATTTGAGAGCAACGTCGCACCGTGGGAACAAAGGAAGTGTTTTGAGAGACTCTCGCCAGGTTACATGTGTTCCTCGGGACTATGTTCCAACCCAACGAAGCCTTCGTCTGTCAGTTGTTGCTTTTCCAGCCTCACTGTTGCTACGTCAGTGTTAGACAAGCAGTATGTGTGGATTTGCATGTAATGAACATTCCATTTTAAAGCTAATTCAAGGCAACGGAGAGGGAACAAAAGCAAACTAAGTGATGAATAGCTAAATATTTTCATGATCAGACTTATCTGATATTTTTGTTCTCAGCTGTTATGATTGAGTATGCACATGTGCTGGTCGGACGTATGTTTATTTGACATTTGAACACCTCCCTATGTTCACTGGAAGCTCTGCTATTGTCGAAGTTTCTGTCGCACACTGACTGCCGGCACGCTGGAGCGGCTTCTGCTTCTTCTGCTGCTACTTGTGACTTCATCTTAAAGTGTCAATGACGACATGCAGCTGGAAGCTGTTTTGTCTGTCTGAGAGCTGACTGCTCGAGAATTTGGATCGTCAATATAGGTCAGTCTCATTTCTCTGAAGCGTGCTCTAAAAGCATGTTCAACTGTGCTGGAAAACGTACTCACTTGCGCATGAAAAGTTAAGCCACGACGCTGTAAAAACTCAAGGGAGGCCACGAACAGGAGACAAAGTGAAAAACACTGAGATCGATCAGGAAAGGTAGAAGCATCCAGCTCCACCGGACAGCTGTTTGGGAGCGACGCAGTGACCACGGTCAGGCATTTGGCTTCACCTCTAGTGGCCTACTTCTCCTCAGGCTCCTTGGGCAGTTCAGGCGGGGGAGAGATTAGAGGGGATGCTGGTGCGCAGGGCCGGGCCAGGCTGCAACTACGCCAGCAGCGCTGTGAGCCGGTGTCGCCAGAGCGATCTGCCAGGTACGCCACGGCGGATTAGAGCCACTAGTGCTGGCACTGGGAGAGGGGCGACGTGAGGGGACGTGTCCCATGTGGCCCTCGCCTCGCCGGTGCACGGCTCTGGGGAAACCATGGGAAGGAAAAAAAAGGTTCACACGCGGTCACAACATGACAAGACAGAGGCTTATGAAGAGGGCGTGTTTAAATGTGAAATAGGGTGCACGGAACGTGCGCACAGACTCAATGCAGTGATATTTTATGAGTTTGCGTGAATGTTTGTCTATTGTGAAGAATGACAATAAGCAGATTGGACTGTTTACCCTGTCTGATTTTGGTTTTAGTTCCAAATTATTAAGAAATAGTTTGATTCATTGTACATATTGTGCAAAATGCTATTTTACCAAGGCTTTTTCACAACTTAAATTTTTTTTCTTGCCTGTCACTAAATCCTCCCAAAATGACACAAATTTATCCTTGACTTCACTTTCCTGGCTTCGCTTTCAGGGAAAGTTTGCTAAAACACACAGTTTAGGAAATCAGCATTTTTGTTTTTACAAAAACATGGATGCCTCTCTTCTTCTTCTTCTTCTTCTTCTTTTTTTTTGGAAAAAAAACCCCCAAAACACCCCCAACCAGAATTGTAATCCTCAGAAGGTGCGACAAGCCTCTGGAGGCTGCAGGAGACTGTGAAATTGTCTTGGACGCTTTTGGATTCTCTTTTGTTTACTCGTTTCCGTCACTACAGCACCATCTGGTGCTTTCCAGGCATTACGTGTGATTTAAAGTTCACGACCAATCAGGAGCACACCGGAGTATACTCGGGTTTCATGTGAAAATTCAACAATAAAAGGTACATCTGGGAACTTCATTTTTAAACAGGCGTGTTTACCTGCAGTTCTAATTCCAACCTGTTGGGGGGAAATGTTATGAAAGTCGACATGCACTGTGACTGGTATGTGAATGGGAAAATGTACTGACTACTCCTCAAGGATCTCCCTTTTTGCTTCTTGCAGGATAATTTCATTCACCTTTTCAGTTTAAAATAATAATAGAATAAAAAAAACAACCCAAATTTGTTCTGTGACCTGCGGATCTCGTCTTGCGGGCCAGATCTTTTCCCCAGACGTGTGTAACCATGTAACATCTGAGGAAACAATGGGAAATGATACATGAAACTATTAATCACAGTTGGTCGGTTGGCTGCCGAAGCCTCCACTGCAGGACTTCAAGGCACATTTCGATGACAGCCAGTATGGACTGCACTTCCCGTCTCGCTTAGTGTGCAGACCTCACAGACAGACGCACACCTGCTAAAGCATTCAGGCTGTGGAAACAGGCAAGTTTCACAGGCAGCTGCAGACAGAAAAGATTTCCTTGAGACATGTTCGATGTCAGCAAAGCTGCGCTGAGATATCTGGATGCTGCTTCTAAGTCCTGGGATCTGTTCGAAAGTTCATCAAGATTAACCGATTGAGAAACTGCTCTGCAATAAAAAATATTTTTAATACTGTAGCGAGAAGTGCTGTACATACATCTATCGTTAGAGGGAAGAGATGAGCTGCATCATTTCTCCACAAAGAGATGGTGCAGTTTGAACCTGAGATAATGGTCTGCTATATCAACATGAAAAACACAACAACCCATAAATGATGATAAACGACCTGCAGGTGGCGATGTGAGAGAGGAAAGCGTTCCTTTTCCAGTTATGTAAGTGTAGCTGCGATAAACTTGCATCAGCAGATACGGAACAGTATTATTATGGTATTCTGTCCTAGTAAATAACATGAATCACCTGGGTTGCTCAACACTTTATGTATTGATATATTTAGAAAAAATATTCTGTATGGTTCTCTCTCACTCTCATATGATTGATGTTCCATAAATCATATTTTTCTTACATGAACTGTGACGTCAGAGTAAAACTAATTTAAAGCCATCATCTGAGTGATGTAGGGCTGCCACCTTAGAAATGCATGTTGTTTTTTTTAAATTCAATTTCATGTAAAAAAAAAAAAAAAAAAAAAAAAAAAAAAAAAAGTTAATACATGCATTTCCAATCCACTAGAGGGCAACATTAGTACAATGTTGCCTCTGTGGCACTAAGCGGCCCTAAGCGCTTGTCTTGTCATCTGCTTTTGGTTAGTGCTTGCATCGTAAAGTCCAAACTCCATTTCCCTCCAGCACTAATCAGGGACCACACTGAGCCATCGACTGACTGACTGGTTAACTCATATCCTCTAATTTAATTTAATGACCACAAGTCCTCATGAGTTGAGCATGAGATGAGAAACAACTTACTCTGCTACTTTGTTCCCCCTCCCCCCAGCAGAGACTGCTTCTTCACACTGCGTTTGCTTAACATACATGTAAAAAGGTTTATTATGTACACACAATACTCTGACATAAATTGCAAGGTAAACACAAAATAAATAAAATTTGAGAAGCATAGCTTAAATGTTACCTTTTAGTGGTAGTGTTAGGTAAATGTGACAGAGCAAAAATGCTGCCTCGTGTTTCTTTTTTTTACACTGTAATGTACTTTTGTCACTTAAACTTGTAATTTCATTTGCTTAACCTGAGATTTAAAGCCAATCTTACATGCATGCTACATCGGAACATCAAATACAGTTTTGTTGAGCTCCAGTTTATGTCCCTGTCGTTTTAGTATTTTTGTTTTTTTTTTAACTATCAGACACCAGGGGGCAGAGTAGAGCCTGAAGTCCAAAGGCCATATGGAATCCCAAAGTTTGCCATGGCAAATTCAAATGTAGAACTCTTGGTCTTCATCCTCTTCCTCCAACTTGTCCGCCTCTTCGATGGCCGTGCTCATCATGCTGCAAGTGTCCGACTGGCTGATGGAAACGTCGCTCAGGGACGCAGCGGCGCTCGTGGTCACGCTGCCGCTCCGGACTTGGAAGGCCAACAGACAGCCAGACGGAGCGTTCCTGGTGGGGCTGCTTGGAGTCCGGCCCAGAGTGGCTGCCTTGTAGGGGTTTTCTGGAATACCCGGAGAGTGGGAGGGGCCCATGTCCTCTGGCGGCGCCGACAGCGGCCGGGATGTTTGCGGCAGGCTGGGTTTTATGTACGCCGACACCACCGAGAGGTCCACGCTGCCGCCTGGGTTCACTTTGGTGCCAGTGTCCACGTTGGTCTCCTCCGCCCCGATCAGAGAGTCCACGTTGAGCCGGAAGGGAGGCACCAGGGAGCAGCTCCTGTTGAGGGAGTGGTTCCTGTGGTGAGGGCTGGCGGGCGGGCCCGGGGAGGAGCATGTGGAGCCCGAGCAGGCCGTGCCCAGGTTGGGCAGAGAGAAAAGGGAGCCCGACCGGTGGCCCCTCCACTGGTTCCTCCAGCTGTCCGGGTGGCACTGGTCGCTCCACTGCTCCTTCTCCTCGGGCTCCTCGCAGGCCAGGGAGTGGGAGTTCCGCTGCACCCTCAGGCGGGACGGCACCCGGTGGTGCTGGCGGCGGTTCCTGTGGCTGGTGCCACTCCGGGCGAAGGTGGAAGGAGCCGAGGATGGCCCGCTGACTGCGGAGGATATGTGGCAGGGGTCGTGCTGGTGTTTGAAGTTGGAGCTTTGGACCTGAACAGAAAAAAAAAAGGATAAACTTAAGAACAGTGCATTTTGTTTGGCTATTCTACCTGTCGTCTGAGTTAGCAAGAACCTCATGTCAGGAAAACAGCTCCTGTTAGCAACAAGTTTGCACCAGATAAATTAAATTTGTTCCCACTATTTTCACTACTGCAACAGTTTGAGGCTTTCTATTGGTGCAAGGGGCAACAAAACTAAAACTACAGCCACTGAAAATCTGCACTGATTTTTCTAAATGCAGCAGCTCAGTGTGCAATCGCTTGTTATGTTTCCTCTTGGTCCTTTTAGGCTTTAATGAGCAACTACCAGCAGTAGTTAGCTAATCCAGTGTGACCCCGAGCAACATTCAAAATGCTGGAGTTGGAGGTTGGAGATGGACAAGCGAGATTTCACAGCTGAACTGTAAATTATCTAGTTGGCACATAAGGGTATCTTTAAAAAAATACACAAATCATTTCATGTAGTGTGATTCTCTTATAACATCTATAAAAGAAACAAATTAGTCATGATCTTTAGTATCAATAATCTCAAATTGATCACAGAACCAAGAAAGTACAATCATCAAAATTAGACTTCTTTGCCAAAATATTTAAATGCATGTTTCTTTTTCCTACACATTCTGTCGTATAAAATAAAATCTGCAGCCTTTGTTGGCAAGTTCTAAAGAAGAAAGCCAGTCAGAGAGCTACGTTCAATGTACAGATGGAAAGAATAACATTAACTCTGGCACGCTTCCAGGGTGTAAAGTTAGCCATGACAGCGAGCCAGCGCGCAGAATAGGAGGTCCTTGGAACTGGGTAATCTGAAAGGACCGCAGATCTTATTACTGTGATTGATTACAAGTGTGCTTTTACCGCCGTTACACAACCAAACGTCTGCAGTGACAAAAGCCTTATGTTCAGAGTGAACTTGGACAGACGTGTAATTCTGAAGAGTTGTTCAGACAGATGAAATCCTGGCACCCTTGTTTATCAGTGCTGTTTTAATTTTGTGGTTTTTTTTTTTTCTTTTACCATACCAAAGAACTGACTGGCGAAAGAGTTTTGACAGATTATTGTTGCAATAATCCATGATGTGGTACCATTGAAGTTTTAAGTTATGACATTTATCAGGATGAATTTGTGGTTTAAAATGAATATTTTCTTATACTTGTACAGCCCAGGTTAAAAAAAAAAAGTTCATAAATAGTTAAATACAGGAAAATAAATATAGGAATAAAAAGACGCGCTACACTTGGCTTAAGCATGAAAGAAAAAGCAAGATGTGTTTGTTTTTACTCATCATAGACTCCAGTCAGCTTAATTCCCCGAGGAAACTTGTTTTAAATGTCGGCTCATATTCGAGACGTGCTCCCTTGGGGCTTCTAAAATGATGTGCCAGCAGCAAAGTGAACTACAAAAGGTGTACAAGGGAACCCCGTGCTTTTTCTTTTTTTTCTTTTTCATTAAAGAGCGCCCCCTCATACTCTCCATTTCCAGTCTGGCCGCTCCGTGAATCACAACAGCAGCTGGAGAAATCATCAGCGTCAGTCAGGCAGAGCCCCTCTATGTATTGCACTTCAATTTACAGACCGCCGTCTCAGGAAACAGGAGACCTGCCTACACACATCCACACAGTAACAGGTCTGGAAAACACTCAACCCTCAACCTACATCTAAGTCAGCTGCAGCCCGTTTTCATTTTGCCGTCCTGTCGGAAGGGTTTCTCCTCTTTGCTTCCTTCCCCTGTCGCCTAAATCATCATCTAAACGCGCCGCTACCTCCTCCGCTTAATGTTGATCGATTCTCCGTATTTCCCCCCGCTGAAATACAGCAACGAGCAGGAGCAAATCAACATTCTGCGCAGCACCCTCAAGGCAACTGTCTCCGCCGTGATGGAGCGACGTGTGCCGACTTGCACATGTTGAGAGCGTCGACGAGTATCACAAAAGCAGATCCTTTGGAAAAGTTGTCGAGACTTTATTTACGACATCAGCGGGGCTGACCTCATTACAGATTGCTGCAAATTATGATGAACAAAGAAGTAAAAAAAAAAAGAAGAAGAAGAGGCTGACTGGCACGCCTAGAAGGTTGGAAAAATTCTTGCGGTGAAGCAAAACAGAGGCGTGTAATGAAATCCAGGATATTGGTTCCGAGGCCTGAAACAAAAACCTGCATAAATTTAAAGGTACGAACATTGCAAGGAAAAAAGGCTTTGGTGTAAAAAAGAAAAAAGTACTCAGAGAGTGCTATAAAAGATACTCCAGTGTTATTTCTGCCACGGCTGGGAATGTGCCTCAAAATGGCAGAGCTTCCTCCGCAAGACATGCCAGTCAGGCGAGATGACTGTGTTGAGTGTGCTCGCGAACCATGCAACTCATCCAAAAAGTGAGATATTTCAGGCGGGACCGGAGCGGCGGACTGACCATCTGACCACAGACATTCCCGAAATGTTCCTGACTTAAAAACTCCAAGTCCTTCAGTACGTTTAAGGCTTTTGACAACAAATGTGTTGGTTAAATTCAATAAATTGCAGTACGACTACCGAACGAAGACTTTCAACGGTGACAGAATGGAGCTCGTTGAAGCTAACTGCTTGTGAGGGGACACCTGGTTGTGATTGTCTCGTTGAGAGAGCGACCCGCTGATTGAGAGACAATCAACAGAGCAAAACGTTTGAAACGGTTGCTCCGGTCAAGTGTTGGGCAGGAGACGACTGACTCATCGGCTTGTAGTGTCAGCTTTGGCCATGAATTGAAGAATGTCATCAGCAAGTAGAATGAACAGCATTTTTTTAAGTTAACAAGACTGGTGTTTTCGCTCGAGAAAATTGATACTTATGTAGCTTAATACTCATTTGCACTTTTCTTGCAATATAGATAATCCATAGACCTCTATAGATCACCATAAACCAGAATATGTAGCTCTGTCTTTCTAGCCTTTTGCAGAAATGTGGCATTTAAGCTTCGCGCTAAAACCAATGCTTCATTGGACCACGTGTTTGGAAAGAGACAAAAGCTAATAGGGAGGAGCCAACACCTGGCTGAGGGGAGTGGCCAATGAATGGTGCAGGCATCAGTGAGACATTACAAGTGTGTGTTTCAGTGAACAAAAGTGAAGCAAGCAAAGCGAACGGAAGGGATGAACTTATCTCACTTCAGGGGAGCTCACAGGGAGGACAGAGATGATTAGCAAACTAAATAAATACTCTTCACTCAGCTTCTGCTTGAAAAAAAAAGTTGAATCTGTGTTTTTTGCCGTGTTTGTGCCGTTGCCAGGAAGAGAGCGCGCACACACACACACAGACACACACACACACCGTGATGTAATACCTTAAACCTACTTCCTGACATATCTCTCGGAAAATGAAGCAGTTTTCAATCCTACAGTGACAGGGGAACATTTTTCAACATAACACCGGATTTACTCCGACTCTTGTTTTGTCCTTCCGAGCTCCGTTTCCTCTCTGATTTCACTTGTTCTCCATTTCGCCTGAGGCCAGTGAGCGGCCAGGGAGAACAATGTCCATTCCTGTTTCACTTTTATGCACCAGTTGGCATTTTTCCTTGCAGCTGAAAACCCAGCCTGTTGGCAGCGCTAACACTATTTTGAAAAGGAATACTTGCAAGTCACCTCCCCCTCCCCCCCCAAAAAACCCACCATTCAATAAATACTCGTTTTATATTACGTTTGCGCAAAGGGGTTTTTCTGCTTCTCGTGTGTTTTTCACGGTCGACTTTGTCCAGACGTGTGTTAGGGAAACAAAGCCGCAGTGTTTTCAGTGTCTCTCCCCAGTCTTATTACCGACATCCTCTTTCTGCCTTGGCTCTCTAAGCGCTACAATCTGTGTCCTGTCCTCTTTCCCGCTCTTACTCACTTTCCCTATTTTCGTTGCCTCGCCGCGCTCCGAGCCACGGGGTGGTCATAAACGCCCTTATCTCTCCTGCGCAGAGATGACACAGGCAGCGAGCTTCTGATTAAAATGTGAATGACGCTCCTGGGAGGGGCCCGTTTCCTAGTGGCGCTGCGGATTGGACAATATTTTCTGAAAGTTCTGTCCGCTGCTTTTTTTTGTGCGTTGTACGGCCGCTAATGGGAAATGACAATGTCCAGTCCTGTTTCCTGAGAGGATGACGTGCCGCGGTTGCTCGGGGAGCAGCCACAGCAGGGGGTGCTGGGTAATGAGGCCTTCGATGGCGACCGGAGCCTCGCTCCTCTGTTGTGGGATGAGCAAGGTCATCCTCAGAGACGGCCGTGGCAGAGCAACGTCCTCAAATTTTGTTAGGACATTTTGTGAGTTGGGAAAACAGTAAGCTTGTGGCAACCGGTTGTTTTGTTGTGTGTATATTTCATAGCTAAAACCCAGGATGTGAAATTATAGGGGGAGATGTTCAGATTTCAACAGTTTAGGCAAAAGTTTTTGCCTTAAAAGGTTCATGTGAAAAGAAAAGTTAACTGTAAACCTCTTTACTCAACCAATACTGTATAATGTCTGCGGCCTGTCAGTGAGATTTCTAGATATTAGCTCTTTTTTTACCCGTTAGATTAAGGACAGCTGGTTGTGACTGGATCGTTAGCATCATCCCAAGCACCTGCTGCATTCTGCACACCTGCCGCTGATCCTGCTGATTGACGACACTCACCTCCTCCTGCATTGTATCGGATGTCTCAGCTTTTGCCTGTTTGTCAGTTGACCCTCTGTTGGAACATTTCACTACAACTCCTGACTTTTGTTTTTGTTTGTTGATGAAACTGTTTTTGATTTTGTCTGTATATTTTTTCTCCCCAGTTTCCTCTCATTCTCAGCTTGCACTCTGCTGTGACCAGCCATCTTCCTTGATTTCACCTGCTTTGCTCTTCCACTACTCCTTCCTCTATTGCCCTCGTCTTCAAATCATAATCATTTTTCTTTTTTTTTGTCAATGAATAAACATTCATTCGTGCTATCAACCTCTGTCTGCATCACGAACCCAGTTCTGTGAACGTGACCACTTTAACAGAGGATATTTTCTCGAGAGCTGCAGAGCATGTTAGATGTCTAGTCGTGTAAAGCAGTCCCACTGGTATGATTATGGAACCTTTTTTAGAGGATTTTAATGGAGCCTCGGGTTGGGAAATTACAATCAGTCTTAACGAGGCCTTAAAAAGGCCAGTAAGGAAAACAGCTGCTGCCATTAACTACAACTTGTACAAAAAAAGTTCTTTTTTAACAGTTACAGTTAGGAAAGCCTACAGCATAGTGTAAGCTGAGAAGGGTAATGGGAGTTATATTGGGAAAACACGATTTAGCCAAAGTTCTCATTGGTAACTGCAGGTGACCTGATCGTTTTTGTATCTTTAACAGTGACGTGAACGTCCATGTCGCCCCACACAGCCTCTTTCACCATTGCCTTCACACACACATTCACACACACACACTGTTTCTTGCAGTGTAAAGGACCAGGTGGCAGTTTGGAATCATGCAATATGTTCAGTTGTCATGCCAGATTAGCTCACTGTTTCCACTCAGAGCTGTTTCAATCCCAGTAATGGAGGGCTGTTTAATCGGCTTGAACTTTCAAAAGTGCTTATCTGCCACTGGCCGGACACATATCCCCTCTGAAACTGATACCCTCAAGACAAGCAGCCCTCTGTAGGAGCATGTGTGGTCGACTTAAAGAGTGAGACTGTGTATTTCTTATGCACTGTATATATACACACACACGGGGTATTGTCCGAATTATACAGATCTGCGTTAACGAACGTAAAAATTTGTAGTAGACGGTTGCTCGCAGCCACATGTGAGTCCAACATCGCAGACATGAGACACGTCTGTTCGTGCTGGGTTTTATATTTTTCAAAATTGATACCAGGCCTCATGTGTGAGTTAGTTATTTTTGGCAGGAGAACTTGTTTTAAGCCACAGTCTGAAGCGCTGAAGCGCTTTCTCCAAATCTGTTTGCTTTTTTTCTCCCCGACCGAAGCGCTGTTTTGCTCGCTTGTAAGCGGAGCAAGCAAACCACTGCACGGTCTTCTGGTTGAGAACAAAGACAAGGACGCTTTTTAATTGGACTCAATCTGATGAATGAATTGAAAATTGAAAATTATCTCCAAGCTCTAACTGCAATGTAATGCCACTTTGAAAACAGGTCAAAATGTAAATAATTGAAATAATTTAACATTTATGACTGTTATTCTTCCCAGTGCACTGGGCTCCTACAATATGAGGACAACCCACTTCATGTCAAGCACCCGTCATACACTGGGTGGTATTTGGAGTTCAGATTGTTTTTTTCTTCTTGTAATTAAAGTTAACACAGACATGGCTCAGAGTTTCCTTCTGCTGTTGTTTTCACGCTTTTGATCATATGCCTGACCAAACGGGCTGCACACAAACACACTCGAGGCCAGAAATCACATATTTAATTGATTTAAGTGGCCCACTAGCGACTCGTGTTGTGCTTTCCAGGTTGTTTGTGAGGCTTGCGAAAACGGAGCCTGTTTTCACTTTTCCCCAAAACTGCAATTAGCTTTATCCCTACGTGTTGCTAGCTCGTTTATGGGGCCGTTTACAGCGAGGCCACTGCGGGCCGCGTAAATGCAGGGTTCGTTTCAGCCCTGGTGGGTAATTTGTCCCTGGAGACCTGGCAACCCTGGATGTAAACAGTCTCACTGGTGGAGGTCCTCTGATTAATCTGAGGGTCAGAAGTACTTCAAGTGGGGGTGGTATTCCACATTATTTCCACATTTTATCATTATTATTTGAAAAAAAAAAAAAAACTGAACAAAACAAGACTTGCATGTGCTCACTGGCCCAATTATGACGATGTAAAGGGAAACCGAATTTACAACGGGAATGCGACGGCTTGGCCAAAACGTGATTCATTTGTTTGCAATCATTTTTGTGCCACATAATCTTACACACTGGACACGTAATTCTTTACAGTTCAATATTCATTATGCACAACTGCAATGTATATTATCTATCTATCTATCCATCTATCTATCTATCATCCTTGAGAGTCAAATCTAGATGAACTGGAAAGAAACCCAGTGAAAACAGAAACAATCCTCACCTGTAGCAGGATCTTATTTCCGTCGTAGTCCTCCGTCTGCCAGCGGACCTCGCTGATGGGGCTGCAGGGGTGCGGCAGGAGGGGCACCAGCGCTCCGACGTCCCGCACCCTCACCTCCATCACGGCCGACTCCAGCGCCGTGGGGCTCTGGCCCCGCGGCAGCCTCTTGAAGGACAGCTGGATCTCCATGTCCGGGCTGGAGTAGACCACGAAGAAGCAAAAGTCCTCCTTCTTCTGGGCGAGCCGCCGCTGCAGCAGCAGCTTGTACAGCCTCACCATGTCCGCATAGTTGTCGTGCTGGCAATACATGGTGAAGCGCACAATCTCTTTGCCGTAGTGGACCTGCCGCACGGCCCACAGCGGCGTGCCGGGGGACAGGGTGAAGAAGTCCTGGCTGCAGGGCGCCAGCGGCAGCATCCGCCGGCCGTTGCTGACCTTCTCCGTGTGGTGGTAGCGCCAGGGCGGCCGCTGAAGGGCGCGGCGCAGCATCAGGATCTCCTCCTCGCCGCCGTACGCCTCCTGGAGGAAGAGGATGACGGCCACGGCGGGCTGGGAGGGCGCGGCCAGGCCGCCGTTGGGGTGCTGCTTGGCTCGGGCTCGGGGCTGCGAGACGGACGCCCGCTCGGAGACCCTGAAGAGCTGGAGCTCCGGGTGGACCCACGACAGCACCGAGTCGGCGGCGCGCTGCAGGAAGTCGCCCTCGCCGGGGTCGCAGATGAGGTGGATGCTGACGAGGAAGGGGTCCTGGAGCTCGCCCATGGATAACTCACCTCCACATACAGTAGATGAGGACAGAGGGGTGGACGGCAGGAAAGGGAAAGACTATATGAGATTCAGCGGCACAATCTCAATTTAGATCAGGGGTAAGAGAACTTTTTGATTGGTGGGCCACAATGGGTTCTAAAATTTGACAGAGGGGGCCGAAGCAGCAGTAGATGGATGGGTTTTGTTGACCCACCTCATAGAAAGGAAAAATATATTGTAGTTTCATAGTTTGCCCATGTCTGGCCTAGAACCACCACCAGAACCACCTAGAACCACCTAAAATCACCTAGACGGACCCCAGAACAACTTAGAACAACCCAGAACATTGTATGTGTAGAAAATATGTGTTTTAATGACTATTGAAAATGAACAAAAGCGTTGCAACAAAATATGTCTCTTTGAAGCCCCACAGTGTTTAACTATTTATTGAAATGACTCTTAAAACACTGAAAACATTGATGAAATACAGCTATTTTATGACTGACTTACTATTGATATCATTTCTTCAAGTTTGGTGGGCCGGATTGAAAAGCTTAATGGGCCTCATTTGGCCCCCGGGCCGTAGTTTACCCACGCCTGATTTAGATTCTGAAATATTCTTCCCAACCTTTGAAAGTAAAATTTTTTTAGAACATGCCATCTGATGTAAAGGTTGATATTTAATTGTTCAGTATCTGTTTTAATATTTTATTGTACGATATACTTTTTGCACCGATGCCAGATTAGCTCATTGCATAAAAAAAAAGTTTTGAAAAAAAACCCCACTGGGAAATAATCCCACCTTGATGTCAACCAGGTTATTAACCAATTAGAATCTCCTGAAGCCCCACAGTGGTTTATTTCTCTTTCCTCTCTTGACTCTTTGTTCTCCCACCTCTTTCCTCCCTCCTCCAACAAAACTCTCCTGTCACTCTCACACGAACGCCGTCCATCTGCCAATTTTCTATGTTTACCTTTCTTCCCACCCTCCCCGACCACCCCCACCCCGGACTCCGACGGAGCTGGGCTCCTCCGCGGAGGCTCATTAGTGCCATTAGGAGGTCATTACTGAAGCCCGGAGGAATGTCTCAGGGCGCAAGCAGAAGCCGTGCATTCAGGTGTGGCCTCCCCCTGAACCCCTGACCTGGAAAAACCCAGTCAGGTTCAACACAACCGCAACCTCTGCGGCGACTCTCGCGTCAGGCCTCCGTTTGTGCCACATCTCCGCCAACCCTCCAGAAGAACTGTTCTGGTGGTCTTTGGCAGTTCCTAAATGGGCTTTGTCCCATTAATGTCTGCTTTGATGCAGACAGGGCTGAGGGAAAAGGACACACAGTCTCCCCTCCGAGTCCCTGGCACAGCGCACCGTCAAGGTCTTTGGCCAGAATCCCTAAATTAAATAGTGGGGCGGGGGGGCCCAACAGGGGTCGGATCGCTCCCCCTGAATTCTATTGGCCTTTTTCCAAAAGACAGCTTCTACTTTGACCAAACAGGTGACATTTTACAACTCTCCGGGTCCGGTTGCAGTGCTCCCAGATGGCCTTTAAAAGAATAACAGCAGAAAAGAAGGGGGCTAAATTAAATCATCCCAAGCCTTTTAATAATATTACGACAAAGCATGTGATTCAAGGACCAAAGTGCAATTTAGTTTCACCAGAGGTACGTTTTTTATGGAACGATGTTATCACTTTGTTACAAAACCTTTATTTGTGGAATGAAATTAAGATTTTGTATATATATGTAATGCTATTAGTCCTCTGTATGACAAACAACAACCATGCTGGGTGCACAGTAACAACAGAGGATGCACTAGTCCTCTGGTTGTATAAACTCTCCAGGCCAATTCTAGACTGGTGAAACATAACCACATAAGCCACATAACACGGGATCTAAGAAAAATCAAAGTATTTTTTGAAAAGCTCAGTGCAATTAAGAGAATTCTTTAGATTTGAACAAAATCTGTGGAGTCATTCGCTAGTAGGGTTAGCTGGTCACCATTAAGTCGCGTAAGTCACACAATGATGAAAAAGGCTACTGTGCCATCCGAGAAGACAATGACATTGACAGCACAGAAAAAAGATTTTTCAATTGTCTGACATGTCACTCATTCTATTTAAAATGACCCTAATTTCTTTAAATGACCTTCATTATTCATTATCATGACGCTGATTTTCATCCTGTACTCCACAGAAGCGGCTCATGTTATAAACTGTCGCCAAAACTCTATAGAAAGCAGCATATTTAGCCCAGTGTTTACAGCCTCCTACACAGAACCGGCTTTAAGCTTCATGCTAAAACTAATGCTTTGTTGGACCTTCCAAAAAAGGTGACTCAGAGGGCGGAGCCAACCTGTCAGGTGGCGTAGCCGCTAACCTGGGAGAGAGAGTAAATGGAATACTGTACTTAATTATGAAACAAATTTGATGGGATTGAGAGGAATCGTAAATGATTTTTGGGATGCTGCGAAATGGCGTCAAACGCTAAAGTGAACAATGACTGTCCCCATGTGGGTCAGACAGACCAGATAATGCAGCAGGATCTAGAAAGATCTGCTGCAGGTTTAAGCTTCCTCTGAGGACAGAGGCATCCCCGACACACACACACACACACACACACAGGCGGCACTCTCATTAACGGCTGCTTGATCCCATTAGACTCAGTGTCTGTCTCCCTGACATATAGGAGGCATCAAGACACCAAACACAGGGATGACTGGGATCTTTAATTGCATTTACCGTCCGGCGCAGTCCGGTCCAGTCGCACGCATGTCCGGCTGTTTCCACAGTTTTCTGCTCTTACATAGTCAAATTAATTTCATTATCAAATCAGGTTGTTCATTTCTGTCTTATTAAGGACGGCTGACTTTGTATATGCCTTGTTGCCTCGATCTTCTACCAGACACCTGCTAAAAATTGGTAAATAAAGCTAATAAAAACAGCGTATGCATTTCCAAAAACATATGTTCCTGACCATCAATTGAATACAATGGGGAAATTTGCCAGCCAGGCTAATATTGAAATATACACTGAGAAGGAAGAAAAAAGGGGGTACTGTGAAATGTTATGTTTTATGTACATGCATTTTTATGGTGGTATACAATGCTATTTTATATTTTTGAACTACACTTGAATTGATTCCAGGGCAAAGGCATTTTACTGGATGTAATTGTAAGAAAAACACATGGGTATTAAAAATATAAATCAGTTCACTGCCAAACTGCGACTGTTGCGAATTCAACACAGCCTTCACTCGGCAGCCAAACGCAACAGAGTTGTAATTTTAACACTCACTCCAAAATTCAACACATTTTTACATTATGGGGGCTCCAGCAATAGGGGTTAATGGGAAGCTGGGGAGGAGAACAACAAACTTGAGATTAAGTCACCCCAATCTTGTGAAGGGAATGAAGGGGTTGGTGTGGAGGGCTTTGGAAGAGTGCGCCTCTAAGCTCTTAATCCGCCCCGGTCTTCAAACTGAGTCGGATGCTCTGACGCTGACCACAAATACACTTCACAAACAAACACACAGAGTGAAAAAAAAGACCGGTTAGCACATTTCTAGGTGGCTCGGCCGTTTCCAACACTCACAGAGTTGGAACTTCTTCCCTGCCTCAAAGTGCTAACTGGCAACACATGCTAGTAGCCACACACGCAGAGACGGTGACGTGAGATAAAACAACACGCCTTCTCGTGGCCCCCCCGGCACATATGAGAGTGATTAGAGGCAAAACTCTACTATAGTGTGTTTGTGTGTGTGTGTGTGTGTGCGCTTAGTCTGGAGAGGCAGCCAGCTTTAGCTGGCTTTGCCCTCAGTATGGGACAGAAAAACTGGAGAAGGGAACTGGAGATGAAGGGGCCCCGCTTTTGTCGTCTGGTGAGGAGACAGCAAGGAAAGTCCCAACTCTCGCAGGTTACGAAAGAACTCAAAATAGGAATTCTTGATTGTCTATGGACAGCAGTATTTTTCATTTGAAATCACCATTAATTACCAAACGCACCAAAGGCAGTGTACACCAGCAAAGCTGTCTACATTAAGCAGGATTCACCACAGCAATGTTCTCTAACGAGCTTCAGCGCAAAAAGCATCCCTTTAAGCCACATCTGTATGCATCTGTATTGCAAGCTTGTGAATAATGGTGGCTGATGCAGGATGGATGCTGCAGTGCGGTCATGGTGTCAGAACTGGAGAACATTCACTCATTAAAAGAAGAGCTAAAAGCTTCTTTTCTCTTGCAAGTGACTGAATTGTCGTTCCCGAGACCAAAGACAGGGGGCAGTATAATAGGCATCTCTTGTTTGATCACACAAGGGGAAAAGAAATACTGCCTTCAATCAGTTTGGATCAAGTTTTATGATCACCAGACACCAAATGACTGAGATCACAAGAGCGTTACAACTCAAGGCTCTGATGATCTCATTCCAGTTCAAGATAATCTGTGACTCTGAAGTCACAAGTTGGAATGTGTTGAGACGAAGCTCTGATCAGTCGTGACCGATCAATGTCCGCACTTCTGAACCCTTGTTCTGCGAAGGGGTTCGAATGAAACAAAGTGAGACGGAGAAGTTTTCGTCGGTTGGACGGTCGCTGCAGTGACAAACACATCTCGCGTCCCATTGGACGAGGCATCGTGCCAAACCGTGATCCCACATGGTCCTCGTTGTAATTTACAGTGCCAGGAATCAGCTCAACCGCTCCAAACCTCAAAACTTTAACCCTGTTGTAAGCCCGCCGGGCTCGGAGTGCTGAGTCTAAACAATGGAACGAGTATTAGCGCGTGTTAATGACTTGCTGACAGCACACAATCCACGCTTGGGAGAAGAGCGGCCCGAAAAGTCGTTATCGTGAAGAGCCCGTAGCGACGGCTGACAGGTGGAACTTCTTCGTTGAACTCATTAGAATCGTTACATCTCTGGGGTGGGATGCAAGTTTATTTTGAAGGACGCACATTTGGAAGGACTAAAATCCCAGCCTGCCTCACTTGCAGAGCTTGGCAGACTGAGTGTATGTGTGTTTGCGCGTCTGTCTGTTGTCGGTCGTTTGTAATCCATACGGAGATACTCAGACTAATTACGATAAAAAGCCTCGGCAGGCGCGGCTGCCAGAGCTTCAGCATCCACCCACGGGACTTCTCAGCGTCCAATCGGACACGCACGTTGCTGTCAAAGCGGCCGAGCTTGAGGCTTGAATTATGTCTTTCTTAATGATTTAACTCCATGTCATCAGGAAACAAGTGTATATATAAAAAAATACAACACTCCAAAAGATGAAACGATAAAACCATAGTCATGCTTATATAACAAACTTTTTGAAAAAAAACAACAACGTATGTATGATTTTTAAATCCAGTGCACGCTCCACATGTGTTTGTGTGGTCTGCATTACACCCTCATTTGCTAAAGTCGGCGACTCTTCGGAGCGCAGACCGACACTTCGCAGCCACCCTGCGGGCTTTTCGTGTCTTCCTATCACGTGCCTGTTTATGATGGATTATAGGCATTATGTATGAATTATGTCTCTGTGCACCCTGGACGTGTAACTACAGCTTAGAGGAAAGTGGGGGGCTGCAAAAAAGAGAGAGAGAAAATGATCTCCTTGTGATTGCAGAGGGCGCAGACAACATAAAGGATGTGAGGGGAAAACACGCCCCATCCTTCCTCACTGCGGTGGTTTGGCGACGTGATGTCCTACAAACCCTCCGCAGAGGTTTTTTTTTTTTTTTTTGTGAAACAGTCGCTTTACATTTTCTACATGCCTCCACCGTAATTTGATTTGGACCTCCTCTGCTGCAGACAGTGGCCCCCTTTTTTTTTTTAAATGGCTAACTGAAGCACAAATGCTCCAGTCCTGGGCTCTCAGTTTAGCGTTGGCCGTCCAACTGTTGCATCAGAGGCGGATGAAGTCAACGCAAAGCCAAGCACGTCCCGCACCTGGGAATCCGTCGGCTGCCTGCCTTTAAATCGGCAGCGCCGGACGTTATAAACGCAGCGTCTGGTGATGTTTGAATCGAGGCTAACGGACGGCGCAGGTCTCACCCAGTGGATCGTTTTACATTATGGCAGCGCGACGGGGAGAAAGGCGTTGCGCCGATTGGGGGTGAGATGTGGGATGGAGGAGCTGTGTGTGTGTGTGTGTGTGTGTGTGTGTGTGTGTGTGTGACAGGCTCTTAGCTGCCAGACACATCTGCTGAGGAACAAAGGCAGCAGATACGATTCGGCATCGTGCAGTCCCGCAAGAAATGGTTTGTTGGCGCAGGGGGAAAAAAAAAGCATAATTAAAAACAAATTTCCACTGGATTTTATTTATTCCCGGGATTTCAAGTCAGGAATTTTGGTAATTCATCTTGCCAAATTTGCAGAAGTGGCTACTGCAAGCTGGCCATGACGAATAAGCAGCTGGCTGCTAGACAGAAGTTTGTCCACTCATTCGACTTCTAAAATGCTTCTTTGGATGGAGACGTAACTTAAGGAAATGCAGCGAGACTTGAAAAAGTGCCTATTAAACAGGCAGCAAAGCCACTGAAACCTTTTTTTAGATCACTCACCAGAATACACAGACACAAACATCTGCTGGTGACGGGCCTGATCCCTGGAAACACCCCCACTGCCATCTCACCAATGCCTCGAGCCAGGTTCCTTTTTCTTGTTAGGACTTTTAGATTATTAATCTTCCATAGATTTCAATTGGACAAAAGACTCGCTGAGCTGCCTTGTGTGCCGTTCATCATTTATTTTATCCACAACCCCCATTGTTTGGCGAAATGTTTTTCAGTCTTTGTTTTGCTTGGCGCAACCTGAAAAATCTTCTTCTCCTCCTTCTATCATTCATCAGAAGTTTCTCTTTGCGACGCCGCGTCTGCCAGTGATAAAGACAACCGCAGCTTGTCTGTCGGGCACGAAAGCCAGACAAATCGTTTACGTCCTTCCAACGTGCGTTTTTCGGTGAGCAGAATTTGTGTCTGCGTGTCTGTGCGCCGTGTTTGTGTTGTTAGACTCTGACCTCAGAGTCCTCGTGGCCCAGAGAAGACATTCATTACTTTGGCAGCAACCCCCCCCCCTCCCCTTTGTTTTGGGCATATGTGCGTGCACTCACACACACCCATTGGGGTCAGGGTCACAGGTCATTCAGACTGAATGGATGCTAAGCTGCAATGACCAATAGGAAGTGAGGTTCAAGTGTTTTTCTGGGTGGGGTGAAACTTTTGTTTTTCCATTTCTGCGGCGGCAAACCTCCATTTTCTTCCTTTTAACTCGTGGTACTACAAAAAAAATGTTACGTTAAGAAAGAAAAGGAACGCCAAATAAGAAATAAGACTTTTTTTTAAACAGCATTAGCACTGAAAATAGGTAACAAAAGATAAATTATGTAAGTTTAATATATATCCTGTTGAACTCCCTAAACGAAATATCCCATAATATATATATTTTTAGATATTAATTTCTTTTTATTCCCATCACAGGAGAACAACCTTGCAAAATTAATCCTCCAAAAAAAAAAAAAGCCTAAACAGCTTCAGAAAACAGCATATTTAGCCCTCTGTTTAAAACTAAAAAGCCAGGTTTAGCTTCCTGATAAAACTGTGAGAGGCGTCAAGGCTCTTTGTGATATCACAGAGGGCTGATTTCCAGCTTTGAAATCATTTTCTGAGAGGTAAATCAAGCAAAGTAAATGATGGCCTGGATTCTACGCAGACCATCGGGTCACAGACATCATAGGTCATCCATTTAATCGTTAGGACACTTGCGGATAATATGAGTTCTTGTTTTGTCCAATTTCTTTACATGTTAATTCATACAGACGTATGAATGGCTTGAATTTGTGAATCACTGGGAATTTGTTTTCCACCTAAAGACTCGAACCAAAGCAAACCCCAGTCTGCTGAATGTCTGACTACACACTGCGACTCTCTAGCGACTCAGCCATAAACTCAATATCTGAGAACAAAAGGTAACTTAATGCCTGTTAAATTTAGATTCAAGCGCACTGACAGAGTTTCATAACAGAGGCTCATCCCCTTGAATTCCTCTAGGTTCTATTACACCCCCATGATCTAAAACAGGTCACCGAAGAGTTCAGCATCGGACCAGCCCCCCTCTGGGAGACGGGGGGCTTAGGTCCAATATGAGTTCAAAGGTCAGGCTTTGGGAACCACTTGTGTAAACATGTGTACGCTCTCCGCGAGAACTTAAAAATACACGTCTGCGGAGACGCGGCGCGACCCGCCTTGGTTGGACCTTCCACTGAACGGACCTGTCAGCGAGCGCGCAGGCAGGCGCAAATTCAGACACATGGAAGGGCAGAGGGGACGCAGCCACACACATCGCTGGGACAGACGAGCTGTCCGCGTCTTTTAAAGCACAGCCGTCTCCATACATCTGTTCGGACCCGTCCGTTCCCATCAGCTGTGCTGGCGAACTGTTTGGATTTTTTTGCCCATCGTCTACGGATGTGTCGCTTAATTGCAGAGGAAAATGACTGGAGGAATCCACCAAAGTCCAGCTTTCAGTGTAAAGATTGAAGAACCAGTCGGCTAACTTGTAGTTGCGACAAAAGCATTCCTTGAGATCTTTTCACTTTGCTCTCGACGAGCTCTGGCGAGAGTGTTTGGCTGAACTCTGCGCAAACGCTCCGCACCGCGGTTCTGCAACACTCTGGCCAAATCATCTCTCCTCTCACCAAGTGTTTGTTTATATTTTCTTGCGATCCTGCCCCGTGCAGACGGTGGCGGGCAGATGCTGATCTGATACTGTGCGGGAACCAGGAAACAGTGGCGGAAAGAAGAGCTAACCAGATAAATGACGGATCAACCTGTTTATTCAACGAGCGTATGCGGTGCGGGTGTGGTGCCGCGGGTGCTGCTTCCTGCAGACGAGATTAATGGGCTAATATTGGATATGATCCGCCCATTGTGAAAGGTTTGGTGACCTGGCAGATTAGAATGGAGAGAGTTCATGACCTTTGGAAACATCGTCACATATCATTTGGACAGAATGTTGCATAGCGCCAACTTCGTACTCAAAAATCAACTGAAGCTTTTAAAAAATGCATCACAAAAAGTAAAAGTAACCCTCAAAGTTAAGTAACAAATCCACCGATTAAGTCATTAAACAATTCTCTCAAATAGGGATGCAAATTGTCGATGAATGAATTAATCGTTAGTTGATTGACATTATCGATCGATTAACGATTAATTGATAAGTGGCGATTTTTCCTGAGAACCTACATTTTACAATAAAAAATGTGTAAGGAACACATTATTTCACCCTTAAATAATGTTGAGGGTCCAATGTGACCCATTTTTACATTAGGGCACAGTAAAAACACCCTGAACATTTATCCTCTGACTTTAAGTGGACTTCTAATGGGTCACATTTTGTCTTTTTTTTTTTTTTTTTTTTAAAGTTGTTATACAGTATTATGATTATATTATGTATTATCACAGTATCTACAGGTGAATTGCTCTTTCCTGCCACTACACTGTCATAATGATACAAACTACCCGTGTAAAAAATGTTCAATTAATTGCGACTAAATTAATTTAATCGATTAAATTCTTAATCGACACCTAATCAATGATCGATTATCTGTTAACATCCCGACTTCTAAATGTTACCTTTCCATCACCAGTCGTGTAGTGCTTGATGGAGAATATTTACATTGGTTATCTAAAATGTTGGTGAGTCATTTTTAAGGAAAAGGTTTCATCGAAAGAACGCAAAATTTAAATATATCTGTATCTATTACTTTTGTTATAGGTGTCATTGCTTTATATGATGCACCTACAATAGGTCTTAGAGGGCACAAGGGCCAAATAACACACACACACACACACACGCACACACACACAATCCCTTCCTTTTGAGTGGATTTTTTTTTTTTCAGTGTGTGCCAGGCAGATAAAACCCCCGTCCTGAATGAATTCCGAGTCGGTGTTTGCGGAGCTTTGTGTGTCTCCTTGCGGTTCACTTACTGCTGGTGGAGGACAGAGGGCTGTAATCAGACCTGCAGAGGACGACAGGGAAGAGAGAGCGAGGAAGAGGAGCGGCGGGGGGAGAGAGGTGGTGCGATGCGCAACGCAGGGCCCGCAGAAGAAGGAAAGAAGGACAGACAAGAAACAGAGGAGAGGAGACAGGAGTTTATGTTAGAGAGCAGTCGACATGATTTACAGGATGACACGCTTCTATTTCAAATCCAGCGCTGACGTCTGGCTAAACAGTGGGAGAGGAGCAGCTGGGAAGCTGACCAAAAATGCACGCTGACATTTTATAACATCCACTAGGATATTTAAAGAATACTATTCTGCAGCGCTACTAAGACGTCAACACTTATGGCAAGTCTAATCTACTACATAAACATTTTAATCGTATATATTTTCCTGGTTGTGTTTCCAAATTATCCAGATTTATAATGAACAACTATTTCCAACATAACTGAAATTAATAAGAAAAAGAACCAGAAACAAAACCATTAAAATGCTGCATATTTTATATACATTTCTCTCTGTAATAATAATAACAGCCAAGTAACCTAATATACAACATTACAACATTAGGAACTTGGACATTGGTAAAGCAAATCAGAAGACACACATTTGCCTTAATATTCTTTGAAAGGATTTGCTCCCACAACATTCTGATTAAAGAAGGTAAACAGAGAACAAGCAGCGCCTTACATACGTAGCCCGCACTCAAGGTATAATTCTCCATACCGTCCGTGAAAACTCGGCCGTCACACTGCATCACCTGACATCATTAGGGCCGCAGCCTCCCCTCTGACTCCCTCCCTAAACTAATAAGGCTCCAGCAGCCACAGGACAGCAGGAAAAGAGAGGCGAGGGCTGCGCTTCCTGCAGCAGGAGGCCATTAATCTCACTAACACCGGGAGGAATGGATGTGAGTGTGGGAAGGAGTGAAAGGTGGGGAGCGGGCTGACGACTGGAAGCGGCTGCGGAGGGGGAAGAAATGATCCCAACTAGTAGAAGATAGAGACAAATGTGGAGGGGAAACTCCGAGCAGGTCCTGGCGGCTAAACGCTGGATTGAAACATCCGCGCAGCCCTTCAGACCACAGGTCTGCCTTGATGGTGCTCATGGGTGTGTGTGTGTGTGTGTGTGTGTGTGTGCCTTTGGCAAGGCACTCCTGCAGCAGCGCCGCTTCGCATCTCGTCCAGCCCTCCCGTTCTGGCCTGCGGCGCCTTGCTTCATCTCCGTCCAAGCGCTTCAAAAACCCAAAAACGAAGCTGGAACGGGCGACGGGACCGGCCGCGCTCGCAAACTGTTCGAGTGCGGTCTGAACCCATCTGGCTCGACGGAGGGTCGACAAAAAAAAAAAAAAAAAAAGGGGGGGGTTCGTGTGGGGCGTGCGGGAGGGCCTGACCAGATTCAGCTGTCGCTCATTTGGTTTTGCGGGGAGATGCGGGAGTTGAAGGGGGAGGGACAGAGGGGCGTAGCAGGAGAGGAAAGTAAACATGGAGCAATAAATCCTTATGCTTATTATAACTGTTCCAAATGGTGACTCATGCTAGCATTTTACTGCCACATGTGCGCTTATGGAGCTATGTTTAGGAGATTCCATTGTTGTGACATCAAGGTCGCAGACCGTGGAAGATTCTTCTTTTTTTTCTCTAAATTGTTCTATTGTGATATAAAATCTGTTCAAATCCGAATTTACCCGTTGGTACTGCTTCTTCTCCAGGTTAGAAAAAGCGGTGAGACAAAGACAAAGGATAAGTGCATCGGTGTGATAGACAGCCAGCCATGAAAGATATATTATTCCTGGCTGTGTCCAAGTTACTGCACGGTGAGAGAAAAATGTTTCAGTATGATGGATGATGGATTGTGTTTTTGGAACATTTCCTGTAAAGCTCTTTGATTGCTTTAAAGGTCCCATGTGATACACATGTTCCGATCTTTATTTTTTAATCCAGGAGCCCAGTGGAGTAGCGTAATGTGATGAATTACCTACATCGACTCCATATAAGTCTAAGTACTTAGCCCGCTGTTTAAAACCTCCTACTTCATTTGATGCTTTGCTGCACCTTTGGACGTGTTTGGAAAGAGACTGAAATGAGACTGAAATGAGGTGATCTCAGCACGGGACGAATTAATGCACAACATCGGGCAGAAACAATTATGTTAATCTTTACACCATCCACCAAAACATTAGATACAAGCGACAGTTTGCCATTTTGTTGCCGCATCCTTGTGTGAGCAGCCATCCACTATTTCATTGTTCAATATTTCTGGTGTCCACCATCCGCTTGGCAAAATATTTTGCATATACTGCATCTCTTCTGTGCTGACTGACGTACGGGGCAGAATAGGTGACACGGGGTTTCACTGATGGCTGAAAGTTGGGTTGATAAGAGCAGGAAGTAGATAGTGGCAGCTGAGCAGGAAGTGCAGCGAGGCGGAGAAGTCAGAGGATGTGACCATGATAAAAAGCAGCACTTCCATACATGTGGTGGCTTTTTCCCATGAAATTAGCCCCGTCAAACGCATTACAGTGTTTGGTTCTGGTTCACAGTTCCTGCAACAGTAACACCCCAGGTGACTGTGACGAGTAAAGGCGCTGATGTTGAATAAGATTTACAAGTCCGTCTCACTGAGGAAAACATCTCACCTTAGAGTGTTAGTTTACTTTGCATTTGTTATTATCAGACACGTAATAATCGCCCACCAATGTATTTGGCACCTGTTTCACTCGCTGCACATTTGCAGTTGTGAAAATGGCAGCAGATATTCAAATATGCAAAAACAAACAAACAAACAAGCAAAAAAAAACAAAAAACATATGGAAAACGGAGGAATCTTTAAGTGGGAAAGGGTCGCGGGGTCTGGCACCACATCACACGCACAAACACACATGTTCTGCTCTATTACAAGACTCCAACCATGTGTCAACATACCGCAGGAGAAACCGAAGCTCATCTTTATCTAGAAGCTGAAAATAGAGGGAAGAGGGCATTCATTCATCTCGCAGAATTAGGATCACGCCTCCTCCATATGGCCACATCCAACACTGGCTTAATTAAAGGTAAGAGCATCAGGCTAAGATGAAACAGCTATCTCTGCAGATGGTTGTAGAATACGGCAGATAGATAGATAGATAGATAGATAGATAGATAGATAGATAGATAGATAGATAGATAGATAGATAGATAGATGCTTAAAACCTGCAAACCCACATAGCAAACAAACAAGTAAGTCTAATATGTGTACAAACAGCAATGAAATCAAATAAAATCACATTCATTCACTTCACTCACCCTCCGGTTTCAGCTCCTGAATCCACGCAGTCATCTTCGGCTGATGTTTTCTCCATCTCATGCATTCAACACAGCAGCGAACTGCATTGTTCAAAACATGAAAAAAAGAAAGAAAAAAAAAGGTCCCGAGTGAACTAAAATGAAATAGTAATAACACACACAAAAAAGTTCAGTTAGCAGCAGCGAGTAAACAAACAGACGAGGCGCGCTGGTCGGTAGCTCCTTAATTGGTGAACTCTCCGATGCAAAACAGTCGGAGCAACAGGCGGACTGAGAGCCGCTCGACCGCGTCAGCTGGAGCGGAATATGGTGCTTTCAAAGCCTGTCGGATATCTGACCCATCAGCGCAGTCGAGCGGGAAATGAGTGCAACCTCGCTTTTGTGGAAAACAAATGAACGGAACAAATCAGGACAGATACTGAAAATTATATTTCTGTTATTTGTTGCAGCTGGAAACCCCATTTAAGGTCTATTAAATAAAACAATTCAACAGAATAAAACAAAAACTGAAGAAGAACGCTGAAGCTTTTAATGTGCTCATGTGCGTTTCACTGTTGAATTTGCTACTCTGGCGCCATCCAATGGATAGAGAATGTATAAAACAACACCCTTGTGTGGAATAAATGAATGCTTGCATAAAACATGCACGCAAATAATGAAAATAACTGCTGCGCTGTCATTCGCCAATGACTGTTGCAATGACACTAACGGCAAATAATGCAAAATCAAGCGGGGCATCACAAAAAGGGTACAAGAGCATGGTTTACAATATTCTTCATGACTCGTGGATGCTACAGAATGGCACACAGTGAACATTTATACACCAGAAGGCAATTTGTCAGAAGTTTTCTGAATTTTAACTTTTCCTTAATTAGGCTATTTGGGATCTAGATTCAAACTAGGTCAAGCGGTTAGTACATCAGTGTCGCTTTAATGAGTTTGAGAGGCGGCAATGCTATTTTTTTGTTCACCACGGACATTCTAGAATTGCACAAATATGTATTACATAACCATCACCGTTTATTCATTAAAAAAAAGAAAAAAGAAAAAAGATTTCAACATTTTCAGCAAAACAAACGCGACGTTTCAAGATGACGTCACAACGACGCGACGGGCTGAGCGGGGGGCGGAGATAACTTTTTCATCCCCTGCTGATACTCATTTGTGTTTGAGAAATTAACAGCTCTCGTTTGATCGTCTGCCCTGCATTGCTTCTACTGTTTGAGAGAAATGTCGGTCACCGAGATGTTCAGCTACATCCAGGGTTTCCTGAGCGCCGACCAGGACGTGAGAGAGGTATGAATGAACATCCCGCCACACAGCCGGGCTGCTAGTCACACGCTAACCAAATGACGAGCTAACGTTAGCCACCGAGCATGTTGGGGTTTTTTTGTTGGTATTTTCCCACGTAATTGTATGAGTAATGTCCAACTTGTATGTACAAAATATAGAACGCATACATTGACATCAATACGCTTGAAAATTGGGGGAAAAAATATTGGTCCTTCCATAATAGCAGTGAAATTAATATTGGCTGGATGCAGTTTTGGTATTTTATGCACAGCGGTCTTCGATTTTGACATTAAATATTTGAATTTATAGATTGTAAATTAGTTTTGATGTCAGTCATGTTTTCTAAATAAATATGAAACGTTGTACCCTGCTTTAAATTGTTCCCCTCGCACCATTTTCGCAGGATATTCGTAAGGTGGTCCAGGTTTTAGAGCAGACGACGAGAGAAATACTAACAGTGCTCCAAAGTGTCCACCAGCCGTCTGGTTTCAAAGAAAGTGAGCATTGTTTTTGGCATCATACGCACATTATTGTGCACCCACAGAGGTTCCGCTTCCTCGGGTTTGTCTTTTCCACTCTTTGAAACCAGCTTCTGTTTGTGGTGACAGTTCCAGGTAAATGTGCCAAAGCCCGTGAGTTGTTCTGCACAGTCAAGGCACAAATTGCAGAGCTGAAAACTAAATTCCCTGTGGAGCAGTATTACAGGTAGGAAATAATTCATTTCTACATAGTAGAGCCTTGCGTTCTTGTGTCAATACTACTTAATTGCGGGCAATTCAATGTCAGGATTTTATTGCTGTCTCATCGTGTTTTCATATTTGTAATATTAAATATTTATGGTGCAAACTACTGCACCATGTTATACCTTTTCTTAACATCTTTTTATATTGTTAATCTTGTTTTCTTAGCTCTTTTAGTCTTTTTGTGGGGTACTTCATGGGCGTGTTTTCATTGCCTCGTCTCGCCTCGCCACGGTACGATTGTGTTTTCATTGGCTCTGTGATCACGAGTCCGTGGGCGGAGTCGACGCGGTAAAGCGGGACAGTGTTCTCGTCAGCGTCATTTCTTTGCGGCACGCAACGGCGCAGCAATGGACAACGTGGAGGTTGTTTTATACCTGCTGCTCGGTCTGTGGTTGCTTTTTAATTTCTGTGTAAACCTTAACATTACGGACTGCCCCGTCCAGTTCCCGCTGAATTCTGTCTTCCGCCACTACTGACAAAAAAAGTGTGGACCTCGGAGTTTGTCCACGGCAAAAATCGCTCAGCCATCTTCACAACTAAAAACGCACGCCACCTACTGGAACCGTGAAAAAAAAGAAACGGCGGTTGGGTTTTCGCAGAGAGTCGCTCTCACCTTTCGTCAGAAAATCTGAGCCAATCAGTGCCCTGCTCGTCGCTACGTCACCACTAAACTCACTTCGTCTCGCTTGGCCCCTCAACGATAGAGGTACCAAAACAGCACCCCCTACAGCCGTGTAGCGGCCGGTGCAAACACCCGAACACCGTACCGTGGCGAGGCGAGGCGAGGCAATGAAAACACGCCCAATGTGATGCAGAACTGATGCCGGTGAAATAATTCCTTCTTCTCCTTCTCCTCCATATCTGCTTCAACTTTAGGTTCCATGAACACTGGCGGTTTGTCTTGCAGAGGTTGGTTTTCTTATCGGCCTTTGCCGTCTACCTGGAGGGAGAAAATCTTGTCACTCGGGAAGAAGTGGCCCAGATACTCGGCAGTAGGTAGCAGTTAGTGCGTTGTGTCTATCCAGCGCTGTGTCTGTGTGCTTTTGACAATCTCGTTAGCCTTCATTTTGTGGTCTGGAATATTTTTTTATATGCACAGGCTCTCTTGAAAACCACATGCAGAGTCAGGCTTTGTCAGGCCGCAAAGCTGCACTTTAGTTTCCAACTGTTCTTTTTCTCTCTGTAGTTGAGGTGGTGCGAGAGAAAGGATTTCACCTGGATGTGGAGGACTACCTGGCTGGTGTGCTGATCATGGCAAGCGAACTGGTGAGTCTACATCAGGGGCAGACTTTTAGACTGGTGGGGCCACAATGGGTTCTAAAAATTTGACAGAGGGGGGCCGGAGCAGCAGCAGATGGATGGAATGTTTTGATGACCCACGTCATAGGAGGAAAAAATGTAGTTTGGAGTTTTGTAGTTTGCCTATGTCTGGCCTAGAACCACCTAAAACTACCTAGACAGAGCCCAGAATAACTTGGAACCACAACCAGAACCACCAACAACCACCTTAAACCACCCCAGAATCACCTAGAACCACCCAAGAACAACGTAGAACCACCTAGAACCACCACCAGAACCACCTAGGACCCTCGCTGGGCTGCCTGGAAAAGGGGTGGGCCAACTTTTAGACTAGTGGGCCACAATGGGTTATAAAATGTGACAGTGACATATTTTTTTCAAACACTGAAAAAATGGATGAAATCCAGCTATTTTATGACTTCTTTTTTATTAGTATAATTTCTTCATGTTCGGCGGGCCGGATTAAAAAGCTTAACGGGCTGCATACGGCCCCCGGGCCATAGTTTGTCCGTGCCTGGTCTACACTTTACTAAAGGACCATTTACATGTTGCTAATAGACTGCTAAGCTGATGTTTTAATATGTGAGAAGACATGATATTCTCAGCATTTGTTTCCAACAGATGGGTTATTAGGACTTTTGTTTCCATTTTGTTATTATTTAATAATAATAACTTGGATTTACATAGCGCTTTTCATAGCCCGAAGACGCTTAAACCCACTCTGGTGCCTCTCCGCAGTCGCGGTTGGCGGTGAACAGCGTCACGGCAGGAGACTACAACCGCCCGCTGCGAATCTCCAACTTCATCAACGAGCTGGACTCGGGCTTCCGCCTGCTCAACCTGAAGAACGACCCCCTGCGGAAGCGCTACGACGGCCTCAAGTACGACGTCAAGAAGATCGAGGAGGTGGTTTACGACCTCTCGATCCGCGGGCTGGCCAAGGAGCCCGAGTCGTCCAGCTCGGACAAGTAGAGGGCGGCGCTGCCGATTGGCCGCGGCAGACGGAGCGGGGCCAACCACGCCCTCCCCGCGGCTGCTGCGCCTCAGTCGGCCCGGAAGTGACATCCCAGGGATCTGTCCAAGGCCCCGGCAGCCTAGGACACATTGTGAGTGACTGCATGGTGAGTGTTAGAAACGGATGAAAGTCTGGTGGAAGAGAGAGGCAGACGAGGGTTTCGGTTCCCTCGTTCGCCCCTCGAGGTCGAGGGTTCAACTGTGTTGCTGTTTCATGGCATCTTTGTGTTCATACGCGTCTATTTCACCCGTCGCGACAGGGTTTGTTTCAGTTGGCGTGGCGCAATCCATTTTTCATATTAGGTGAAATTAGCTTGATGTTTGATTCATTTCAGGAGTTGGACTCTGGGAGTCGGTGACTGAGCTTCATTGCTGTTGATGTTTGTGTTTTGTCAAAACAAAAAAAAACAAAAAAGGTTTTTACCAGCTTAGTTGAAAGTGGCCTAGTGGATTGTACTTTGTACTATTGTACTTGTTCATTTGAAATATTGTTTGATATCTGATGCAAAGACAAAGTCCAGGAGCCTCATTTATGGAGGGAATGCTTGATGTAACAATAAACAACCGAGCAAATCATTTCACACACAAGGGCAAAAAAAACAACCCGGCCAACACAAGTGACAAAGAAAAAGATTTTGGTCAATCTAAACTGTTGTCCACTTGCACTACAGGAAACTGGATTTTCATAAGTGAGGCTCTGTGTGAGACGGAGCCGAAGAATGATAAAAACTGCACTTCACAATATTAAAGTCATAATAATTAGTTAGGTTGTTTTTTATTATTTACCCCGACAGCAAGGAATCCTTGCAGAACTGTGCCAATTAATAATATGTCCGTTAAGCTGTTAAATTGTCAAATGGTTAAGATGGGAGAAAAAAAAAATCTTGCAGTAAATACAAAGTTTTGCAATGTCATGTACTGCATGTGATGTTTACCTTCTTATTTCCTCACTTCAGGTGACGTCTTAAAGTTTGCTTATTCTATATTCCAGGGCTACAGATGATTCAAACTGTTTGTTTCTCTAATGTACGGGACTCCACAATTGTTTTTTCCAGATATGTAATTAATTTGCCCTCTTCAGTGTTGTGCATTTCGCTTCCTTTGTGTCTTTGGTTTGTTTTTTTGAGCAGTTGCCTATAAAGAGTGTAAATATATTTCTACATTCGACAGTTGCCGTTCTTATTTTTGCGTAAGAAATGTGTTTATTGCACAGGAGAGACAGCATGGGGCGAGGTTGTGTTTCAAATCCTTTTAATGAACAATATATTACACTGGAGAAATAATACATCAAGTCTTTTTAAATGCGAATGAGAAAAACCAGAAAGTGTATCCAACTCATCAGACCCTTTTTTTTTTTTAATAACATTTTGAACCGATTCATCTGAAACATTGTCCCCAAACAAAAGTGGAATTATATCCGTGTGGAGCCGAGCAGCCCTGCCCTCCAGCACACAGTGATTCTGCTACCTCTTCTGGTGCTACTTCAGAAAAAGCAAAAGACAGCGTCGGTCTTCAAAAAAAATAAAATAATAAAAAAGAGAGAGAGAGAAGAAGAAGTGGTTTTGGTTCCATGATTGTTTTTGATTAAAAATCAACTAGCCTCCACTGAAAGTGATCAACTGTGGAATAAATCGGAGTAGAACGTTTTAACCAGCAGTTTCATTAATAATAAAGTGCATTGAACAAAATAAAGCCTTCAGAAATAATACAGTAAAATCGAGGAAATAGGACCAGGTCAGCAGCCAGGAGAGTGGCTTGAGGAATCGTCATTATATTGCCCGTCAATGGTTTTTTGAATCGTGTGCCAGCAGAGGCCAGTCTAGTTTGTGTCTCAAATAAATGCTACCGTGACAGATTTGAAATACTTTTTTTTTTTTTTGTACATTTCAGCATAACAGTAATCGAGTACCAAGGCACAACAGCTCATTGCTAGGTCATATAGTAACAAGTGGTCAAACAGTGTAGTGACGAGATGGTCGGCGCGCTTTGTTTTGTTTTGTTTTTTTCCCTTCTTTTGAGGCGAATTCGTCAGGTCACGAGAATCTTTTTCGTCCCTCGCACAGAAATTGTCACAACCGCAGTATCTGAAGGTTAAGGGGCTGGGAGAGGTTGGTGGTGTCGTATAGGAATAGTCAAGATGCTACCGAGTGATCGTTTTCCTGTTTCAAAACAATGTAAAATTGCACATAAACTATAAAACGTTTTTTGGACAGTAGCTTGTACTCGGTGACTAAGCGGTTTTTCACTCTTCTCTGGTCGTTTGTCCGGTCTACAGATTAATCAAACAGAGAAATTAAATGATGGTGATGCAGGTGAGTCTTGGCTACGTAAAAACCCAACTAACAATAAACCCCCCTTTGCCATGTAATCATACAAGGTACTGAAACGGCGGTTGTAAAATCTCTGAACTTGATACTCTGTCCAGGAATTTGGAATGTTAAAGGTCCCATATTATGCTAAATTTACCAGCCAGTCGGTGGGACTCCCCCTAGAGGAGGAAAAGTCCATTCTTTATTTTGTTTTTCTTTAGTTTTTTGTTCCTCGGCTTTACAGAAAGTGTGTTGTAAAACACACCACTCTGTAAAAAAAAAAAAAGCCCTTTGTGATGTCACAAACGGCACCCAAACCTCACTGATTCCTCCCCAGCTTTGCAACAACGCCTCCAGCAAGGTGTCGGCTTCAGCCGCCGAGGCCACCTTGTGCTCCCCCCCCACCGACGAAGCGTCAGTTTTAGCAAGGCGCTACAGTATTTTTGCAGTAGGACGTAAACATCGGGCTAAAATATGCTATTCTCCGGATATCATGCAAGGTTTCTCCACTGAAAAAATAATCATGTAAAAATGGGTATAATATGGGACCTTTGTCCAGCACTATCTATTGCACCTGATGTTGACACGAAGAGGACGGACTACACTTCCCACGAGCAGCTTTCTCTCGTCTCGGGGAGCTGAAAGCGTTGAAGAACAAGCCGCTACGTCTTCTGGAACGGGCAAACATTATTGCTGTTGGCTGAGTTCTCGTTTAAACACAGTGACGCAGGAGGTCCCTTCAGCCTGCAAGGAAAAAAAAGAAAGAAAGAAAAGGCTCGGTTCAAGCTGCACCTCGGGCAGCGAAAGTTGACTCTGGCCGTCGACGGACAGCAGAGGGCGACACACGGACAGGCGATGGCAGTGACAGCGAACGGAAAACCGGCGAACAAAGCTTTTGACCACAGTTTGTAGGCGTTCGTACCAGAAACAAACACACCCTTCCCCGGGCATCATCTTGTATAAAAGGGACATGACAATAGTTTTTTGTTCGTTTTTTGTCGTAACGGTAGTCGCTTTTGTTTGCACATGCTTTTCAACAGATGCGCCTCGCCGTCTTGACGACTCGGAGCTCCTCAAGAAGAGCAATCTTCAACAACAATCAAGGCTGACAAAGCGCAGCCCAAGGTTTTCTTTTGGTCGTCCTATAAATCAATGCTGTTTCAAGTTAAAGGGCCGCGGTCGTCGCTCGGGTGACAGCAGGCCGATGGTGTGCGAAGCTCTTCGTATGAAAAAAAAAGTGCTATAGCTGCCTCGTACCTCGAGACAGCCAGATGGATTCTTCAGGGAAACCAAAAGAAGGAATAACATCGGTGTCGCTCGGAAATGCTTCTTGTCGCCGGGGTCGTTTTTGCAGGTGTGGTCGGGGAGGTGTGTATTTTTGGGCGTATTTGGGTTATTTACAGCGAGTGAGCAGTAGGGGGCGTCTGAGTCTCAGGAGCGGCTCTGGTTGGTGTTGATCATGATGTTGGGCAGGGCGTTGCGCCTCTTCCGCCAGGCGCCCAGGTCGCGGGCGTACCTCTTGATCTGGTGGAACCACTGCTGCGTGCGCGACTTGTCCGACGCGCGGAAGACGAACGACTCCCGCCGGATGTCGAGCACCTCGAACGTGTCCTCGCAGTCGGGGTCCGCCGACACCACGCAGTTGCCCAGCCGGATGGGCTCGCGGAGGACGGCGAACTTGCCGCTGCTCTTGTCCTTGATGAGGACCAGCACCCCGTCCTGGATGCCGTCCCGGACGCCCTCGCCGTGCTCGCTTCCTCCCCGCGTGGTGGTGGTGGTGGTGGTGGTGTTGGTGGTGGCGGCGGCCGACGACGGTGGCGGCTCGGCCGAGGCGTCGCCCGCCCTCGGCGTCCTCACCATCAGCAGGCTCTGGACGTTCTGGAACTTGAGCGCCTTGCTGCCCTTCTTGACCCACTGGCCGTCGGCCGGCTGGGACAGCTGCAGGGGCCCCTCCATGACGAAGCGCGTGTTCTCCCGCCCCCAGCCCACCGTCTTCATGGACACCTCGCGCATCTCGATGTTGATGACCTCGCGGTTCTTGCGGCTGTCGCGGCGGAAGGAGCGCAGCGACCACGTCACGCCGCCGTTGCCCTCCTGCTTGGTCTTGGTGTTGATGTGCTCCAGGTGCGACTCCACGCGGCTCTTGGCCTCGTGCAGGCGCGCGTAGTCCAGGTGGCACTCGGGCGTGACCTTGATGATGCGGCTCAGCAGCAGCGGGTACTTGGTGACGCGCTGCAGCGGCGCCATGAGGAAGGAGCGCAGGTTCATCCGACGCAGCGCCGTGTTGTCGTTCTGGGAGACGTCCAGGAAGATTCTGGAGAGGACGGAAGGGGAAGAAAAAACAATGGTCGCTATTCTTTACATATTGGAGGAAAAGTTGACAGAATTGGATGGAAGCCTTTATTAATCCCACATTGGGGAAATTTGCTTCCAATTCCAATTGGCGAATCTGATTCCAATCCAGATTCCTTCTCAAATCTGAGGCTGACAGCCCACAGATTGATGAGGCAATGAGTTTCCTCCTCTGCCCAGGGACTGCTGCTTTCTATTTCTTCTGTCCGCTCCATTACGTCACAGCTCTGTACCTGGAATGGTGCCCTCTGGTGGCGCATTGGCTCTTGCATTGCGTAGAGACGCATCTGTTGGGAAACTAACTCCCGAAGGTGGTTTCAATCCGTCTTGCAAAAATCGGATTTCATGTGATTTGTGACTGTTCGGACTACAAAAGAGTCTAAACAGCAAGGTTTGAATCTGGACAGGCTAAAAATCGGATTTTGACTGGCAACACCCACGGACAACATGCCTCACATGCGTGTTTTTGGAGTGTGGGAGGAAGCTGGAGAACCCAGAGAGAACCCACACAGACACAGGGAGAACATGCAAACTCCACACAGAACCCACGACCGTCTTGCAGTGCGGTGGCAGCAGCGCTAACCACTGTGCCACCGTGCCTTTATGAAAAGTAATCACATAATGGGAATCACGGAGGAGCCTGACTCACGGGGGAGCTGCGGCTCTGCCGAAAAACATGAATCATCTCTGGTCTTTGGGATGAAAATAGACCTTCCCTCTGAATAAGTGATAACGCGCTGTCCCTTCCATTAAGAATTACACAGAACAGCAGCAGCAGGCGGAAGGAGAACGCAGAACAGAGGAGGGATTCCGATACCTGAGGAGCTCTTTCTCCTTCTCCAGCGTGTTGAGCATGTTGACGGAGGTGGACTGCTGCAGGCAGTAGGTCTGGAAGGCCGGCAGCATGTTGACGAACTCCAGGAAGATCTCGCCGATGTACACGGTCAGCAGGTCGTCGTCACCCTGGGGGTCGGAGCAGACAGCCGTCAAGGTTTGTCGGGGGTGACAGTGACACGAACGTCTCGGCTTTGCGTGACAGTCCGACGGCAAAGTGCTTCAGTCAAGGTAGGGTAAAACCTTAGGACAAGCTTAGATGGTGCTGGACATTTCACAATAAAAGAATATGAACTCCAAATCGTATTGGGATTATTTTCGAATCGGGTGGAATATTTCTTGAATAATTTTCTTAAAAAAAAAAAAAAAACCCTGTGGAATAAAAAAAAAAGTCAAATTTTACTATATTGACTGACTCATGCAGTCAGGACAAGGAGAGCAAAAATTAAATCAGTGCATTGGTAAATCAAATAGAAAGTTTAGAAAGCGCTTTGAGATGCCTTTAGATGTAATTTGTAGCTGTACGAAAGCTCAGCGATACTGACCCACACCGGCTCTTTTCCTGGCAAAGTTGCAAGTATTTTATCTGGGTTGCGTTTACACAATCAGGTCCTGTTTTGAAGTTGTTGTTCTTTCCCCCCAAGCCAATCAGAGTGTGAGTGAGAGACAAAGGCTTTCTCTCAATTCAGGGTCTGCATCCTTCATCGGCTGGGTCTCCGCTGGCCAGCGGGTTCTTCGGGGGACCCGGCAGACGGAGGACGGACCAAAACCCGCATGGGACGGTCTAGCTTTCAGCATATTTCCTGGTATTAATGCATCAAAGGTCCCATATGATGCAAAATTTCCTTGAACAATGATTTCTAATACTAAAGCTTTCGGCGTATTTCCTGGTTGCGTCACCGCCGTTCCCTACTGCTGGCCAACCCAGGGAACATTTTTATAGCATCAAGCTAACCATTGGTTCGCCATCCAACCATGATGTTGGATGTTCAAATAAGTAAAAACCCTACGGTAAAAACTTCAAACTTTACGTGAAATGTCAATACTTTACATTTATATGTTGTGTCTTTGCCAGTAGATGCCGCCATTTCAGCTGACTTCCCAGGATGCTTTGCAGCAGCACGCAAAGCATCCTGGGATACGGGAGTTCGCGAAGGATAGTAGCGGTGCATCCTTTGACTTGCCTAAAAGTGGAGCCATTTGAAGGGCGTGTTTGGAGTGTCCTGCGAATTTTAGTGAGTTGGGACAAGCCTTCGCGCAGTGCTATGACCTAACTGTCCTTCAAATGCAGGCTTCGAAGGATGCAGACCCTGAATTGAGACACAGCCGCAGACTGGTGGAAGTGCGCCTCACCTGGTCGAAGGCCTGGTCGATGCTGTCCTGCAGGTGCTCGGTGAAGCGGTCGTTGACGTCGATCAGCTCCTGGACGTTGGCGAACACCACGGCGAGCTGCTCGGCCGTCAGCAGCCCGGCGCTCTGCATGGGGCAGTAGAACTCCTCCTTGATGATGCGCAGGTCCTCGCCGTAGCTCGACTCCGTGTTGAGGAACTCCAGGATGGCCTCCTTGCGCTCGGTCCGCAGCTTGGAGCAGCGCTCGCACATGCGCTCGCCGCGCTCCTTGGAGGCGCCGTCCCTCTGGCCGCAGTCCGGACACGGCCTCTGGGCCTCCCAGGCTCGGGCCGAGGCCGAGGGTCTCTTCCAGGTGCGGGAGAGGCCGGGGCCGATGCCGCTGTCCACTCGCTCCACCTCGGCCCCCCGGCTTCGGCGGTGGCGGCGGGGCTCGCTGTCCTCCTCCTCCCGCTCGTCGCTGAGGCCCACCACGCCGCTGTCGGCGCTCAGGCTGCTGATGGTGCTCCAGCGGTGCTGGCCGGACCGGGTCACGCCCAGGCCTGCCTGCCGCTCGTCCCCGGGGGGCTCGGAGCGTCCGCGGATGGCCGCCGGTGCTGGGTGGAGGGAGCGAGAGTCATTGGGGCTCATAATATGGATGGATTGAAGCACAGAATTCGTAGTAATAAATGACCTTTTAGTCAGAAGAGATCATTTTAAAATGAAATTCTAACTGATAAAGTTTCCCAGGAAATAGAAGTACTGAAATAGTAGCATAATAGCAGTACTGAGAGTGAATCTTAGTATTTGGTTACACAATGGCATGTTTATTCATGTATCAAGGGTCCCATATGATGCAAAATTTCCTTCACTAATGATATGTAATACTATAATGTATCTCTACACGTCATTTTAACTTATTTCAGTACCTTCGTACCTGACTGATAGTCTTTCAGGTACTGGTACCACCTTGTTTCTGTCGCCTTCCAAACAAGTGGAAGGTTCTGCCATGTTCTGTGTATTTCCTGTTTTATTTTGAAGTCTGTTTATTCTGTTGCCAGAGTCCTTACTTCCTGTGTTTAGTGCTCGCTGTCTGTCACCTGTGTCTCGTCGTCAGCCCTGCCCTTGATTGTTCTCACCTGTGTTCCCCTGCCCCAGTGTACACATAGTCCTTTTCTCCATTTGTCTTTGTTGGTTCATTGTTTGCTCTGTGTGTTTTCTGTCTTCTGCCTTGCCCTGGTGCCATTCTTGTTTTTTGCATAAGTATTTTCAGGTCTGTTCTTTCTTTTTTTTCTTTGTTACTTGTTCTTTAGTCCTCCCCTTGTCTGCTTTTCTGTTAAGTCTCCCGGCTGGATTTTTGTTATTTAGTCACCCTCATGGGACACTGTCAGTTTCGTTAATAGTTAAAATAAACCTTTTTTCTGCGAAAAACCTGAGTGTTTGCATCTGGGTCCTGCCTCCACGCACCCGTCGTGACAGGTTCAGCCTAGCATCAGTTTTACCGGGACGCTGACACCTAACAGGAGGCTGTCAACACAGGGCTAAATGTGCAGTTCTTGGGTGGTTAATTGTGTGAGGATATAGCACCGTTAAGGTGAGTCTGGTGACATACATTTACATATTTTCCCTCCAATTTCAATACGATATGGGATCTTTCATGTGAAGGAGTGCAAAACTCGCACATGTTTAGTCATCTTGAATAAAATTCTCGCTGTAGTGTCCTGAGTCAAAGAGCTATCGAGCCGAAAAGGACACAGTGTGCAGGGAGGAACAGTGTGTGAGTGAGTTGGGCAACAGAGTAGAACACTTTAATGCAACCAAAAGCGAAACATCAGAGCTGAAACGTAGTCTTTAAAAAAAACAAAAAAGCCTTCGATGTCTACGCTAGCGCTCATTGCCCGGGTTATATTCAATTTAGGGCCAATTTATGCTGATAAAAGAGGTGATGTAGGTGACGCCGTGTTCAGTAATTACATTAATTTGAACTGCTATTACATAACGAGAGGGCCGAGATTGGTTCACCGCAGGAAAATCAAAATGAGGCTGATTATGTATTATCCCGAAAGGAAAATTAAAAAGGTAACACTTCGTAGCCTCTATGACATAACGGCCTCGGTGCTCATCGATGTGTGACGTTGCGCTCACACTAAACGAAAGCAGGGCAAGTGAGGTGAAGAGGTAATGAAGATGAGACGATGAGGAAACGGACGTCGGTCGAAAAAGAAAAAAAGAGCTGCATCACCGCCATCACACGCGGGGGGGGGGGGCGCGACGACGTGCGCTTACCGCTGTCCCTGTCGCGGTCCCGGTGGTGGCCGTGGAGTCGGGCGGCGGCGGCGATCTTCATCTCCAGCTGCTTGCGCTTGGAGGCGTCGGCCGGCATGGGGTCGCTGTAGTGAGGCCGGAGGCGGCACTCGCGCTGGGCCCTCACCGTCTCGGCCAGCTCATAGGCGGCGTCCGAGCTGGAGCGCCTGCATCCCAGAGCGCCGTTCTGTGTGGTGGTCGCAAAAAAAAGGACACGCGTGTCAGTTGGCCGCAGTCGGGGAGCGTCGCCATGGCAACAGATGAGCGGGGACGCGACTCCCGGAGGAGGCGGCGACGGCGGAGGGTGTTTGTGTATGTGTCTGCGCGAGGTGTCGCCATCCTAGCCCATCATCATCATCATCATCATCACCGCCGTCGCACAACAAATCTGGCTTATCGGAACGCGGCGCACTCGCGGGACTGACGGGAAATCCAAATTTCACAACAAGGCCATTCACGCATCTGGCCATCTGCTCTCATTGCACCTTCAATAATAATAATAATAATTAAAAAAAACCGCAGCCAGCCTTGAAGACAGTTGGAGGGGAGGTGGGGGTTGGGGTTGGGGGGGGGGATCCCCCCGAGGGACCAATGGAAGCGTCTCAGCCTGGCAGAAATTCCCAGACACGGTGCGTCGTCCCGCCAGGGCGCGAGGACGGTGGATTCATTAAGGCTCCTCGGGTGGAGATGCAGAATCGGAGGTTGACCCGAGGTGGAGGGTTCAAAGGTAAAACCTCCAGTCGACAAAAACGGCCGTCGTGGCTTCTCAAAGACATCGATAAAACGCAACACGGCGCTGATATCTACCTGCGTCCAGAGACGTTTTACGGCTGCGTTGCAGTGGAACAAAAAAACCCAGCCTGATTTACAGCTCGCAGCGAGACGTGAGCATCAAGGGGAATAATTCATGAACCTCCTGAATTATCCAAAAAATGAAAAAAACATAACTGCCGTCCTTATTTCGAGGGTGCGGATGCGGGCTCGGCTGCCGGACGACGACGCACCTCGGCATCTGCTCCCCGACGACGCTCCGCCGCTCCGCCGCGCTCCTTCGCCCGCAGCCTGAAGGCTGAGGTGAAGCCGCAGCTGTCGCAGCGCGGAGGAGCCGAGCTACCAGAAGCTGGAGGAGGTGGGAGGGAGGGGGAGGAAAGAGGGGGCTCGGGGCTCGCTTCCCTTTCTGTTTTTTTTTTTTTTTTTTTTTTGCTGTTGTTTTAATCACCGCGTCCGACAGCTAACGCGCGCGCTTCCCTCTCTCCGTCTCTCCGTCTCTCGGCGGCGGCAAATACCTCCGCATCAATATGTGCGAGCGCACGAGCGTGTCGCAGTCCGTCCGCTCGCTCGTCCTCCAGGTCGCCCAGAGTTGCCGCGCGGCCGGGGGAAGCAAGTCGGTTCGGCGAGACGTTGCAAAAGCACGCGTGCGAGATATTTTCCTTTCCGGGGGTGGAGAAGATTTTCAAAACAGAGAAAGAGAGAGAAGAAATCATTCCTTACGCATTCTCCGTCTCCTTCTCCGCCTCTTGCTCTCGCCACTGCGGGCGTCTCGTCGCCAGCAGCCTCGGCTCCACAGGCCGTCGCCGCGGTTGCCATGGCAACGGCGGCGGAGGGCTGCCAGTCGGTCGAGTTGGGGGCCGTGATGTCAGAGCCTCCGTCCCGGTCACCTGACAGCCTGACGGGGGCCTCGGCGGAGATCTCTGCACTGCAGCTGGCGGAGGGGGAGGCAGGGAGGGAGGAGAGAGAGAGAGAGAGAGAGAGAGAGTGAGAGGGGTGATGGCGGCGCACGTGGGGAGGAGGGGGAGGAGGAGGAGGAGGAGGAGGAGGGAGGATGCAGGAATGCAGGAGGAGAGGGAAGCGGAGAGAGGGTGGAAGTCGAAGGAGGGGCCGGAGGGGCTGGAGTTGTCATCGTTGCATGTTAAAAAAATTCGCACACACACACACACGCGCGTGCCGCTCTGCCCCTCCCATCCTCCAACACGCAGCCCTCTTCCACCCGTCAAGCCCTGAATCAATGCCTCTTCATCCCAATCACCCCCCCGACTGACTCACCCTGACCCCAAACACCTCCTGAGGGGGCGGGCGGGGGGGGGGGGGGGGTGAGGTGAGGGTCGGGGCAGGGGTTCGGGGGGGCAGGCCAATTAGAAACACCAGCAGACGTGAACACCTGAACCCTGCCAGACCCTGCTGGGACAAAGTCCGAGAGACATCACACGCGCACACACACACACACACACACACACACACACACACACACACACACACACACACACACACACACACACACACACACACACATGGACACACACACACACACGCACACACACACACACACACACACACACACACACACACACACACACACACACACACACACACACACACACACACACACACGCATGGACACACACACACACACACACACAGACACGCACTCCCCCTCCGTTCCCCTTTGTTTGAGGCTCCGGCACTGGAAGCACACACGCACCGTTCTGGCACGTTACGAGCACACGCCCCGTGAATGCAAACAGAAGCGGGAGCGAATCCCCCCCGGCGGGGGACTCGCGCGCACTTCAGCAAAAACAACACGCACGCACGCACACACACACTAAAAGAAAGAATCCATAAAAAGCAAGAGCCCTGACAAAGGACCTGAGCAAGCAGCGAGCCCTCAGAGTTAAAAAGGCTGACCAACGCAGGGCCGACTGCATCCGGATGGATGCACTTACAGTGAGTCCTCTGTGCGTTTTCACCGTCTGTCTCTGTCATGTACACAGGGTGAAAAGTTGGAGTGTGTCCTCCTGAGGTTGCGAGAAGAAGAAGAAGCCTACACAGATGTGCCCGCATTGGAATGGAACCCACGACCTCCCAGCGCTAAGCAGAGTGTAACCTACACTCTGCTTCTCTGCTTGTGTGTCCTGAGGTTTCCAGGAGAAAGAAGACCACATGGACGGGCCCACCTTGGAATGGAACCCACAACCTTCCAGCGCTCAGCAGAGTGCTCTAAGCAGGTAGTTTCCGTTTCTCAGCGATTCTCTCTCAAAAACGGGTCGATGGAACTTTTCCGCTCCTCGGGCAACAACTTCTGAATGAGACGTCATCGTATCGATCGGCCAATCACGCAAACGTGTTTAATTTTCTTTTTTTTTGAAAACGTCCAACAACTGCGTATATACGCAGTATTGATTTTTCTTTTAATTTCAAACACTTGGGAGCGTCGCAGTTCAGCAACCACGAGCAAAACACACAATATTGTTAGCTGCCACTGCAATAAAGAGGGTAAAGTAAAAAGTGCTGAGGTACTACACATATTATTATGAAAAAATGTAGGTGTTCGTAGTCTTCGATATGTGAGTCAGAACCAACGGTTTCCAAAAGCAGCTTTACTATCTATCTATCTATCTATCTTATTTGGAGGAATTTGTTCATGGAATTAGTTTCCATTAGTTTCTTTACTCAAATTCACGGCAGCCCTGCATGTTTAATTAGAACCTCTGCAGATCTCTAGATAACTGCATGTTTAGCCCGCTGTTTACAACCTTGAGCAAAAATAAGGGCATCGAGCACTTGGAGGAAGTGTCAGCAGCACCATTTGTCACATCACAATGCACTGATTAGACAGCTGATTAAACACAAAAGGAGGTATGGACTTTTCCCATTAATGAGGAGTTCAGTAACAGGAAAGAGAGGCAGATTGCTGTTAGGCAACACAAAGTCGATGTTGCCTAATAGGGGGCCCTTAATTCTCGCTTTCAGCTTTCTACATTTTATAAAATCCAGTCATTTAGAGCGGTGGGTGGTGGCCGTCCCGTTAGTCTATTAATCAGCCCAAATGAGGTCCGCATGGAGCCTCTTTGATGGTCCCACTGATGTTTAATTGGCTTATGAAAGTCAGTATGTTGCCGCCTCTCGGGTTCTACTGAGTTGAATATGAGATTCATTACTAATCGGTCCCTCAGATGGGATGTCAGCGCTGATTGGGCAATATCATTCATCAAAGTCTTTGTAATTTTACCTATGGTGGAAGAATCACTTTATGTTACTGGACGTCTGCCACTGTCACATCTAAGGAAGAGGATTAGGGCCACAAGAAGAGAATTTTTTTTTTTTTTTCCAATTCGAGAATAAAGTCGAAATTTCAAGAATAAAGTTGACGTAAAAAAGACGAAATTTCGTGAATAAAATCAAAATTTCGCAATTAATGTCAATGTGAAGTAAGTCAAAATGCCGAGAATAAAGTCAAAAGGCTCTGCACGCAAGTATAGTGGAGTACTTCTGTTTTCGCCAGTTTCCTGATTACTGTGGGTGAACCTTGGATACACCTGTTTTCAGCAGTTTACTTTTAACTGTGGTTAACTCGGTTAATCCACCATCCATCCAGTCTACTCGCCAATTTCCACTTTTTTTGCGTCAACTTTATTCACGAAATTTCGTCTTTTTTGCGTCGACTTTTTTCACAAAATTTTGACTTCATTCACAAAATGTCAACTTAAAACCTGAAATGAAAACTTACTAAAATAAAAATCCCCTTCCTGTAATATTTTTTTCTCTTCTTGTGGCCCTCATCCTCTTTCCTACATATCAGTTCAGTCAGTGTTTTCCTCCAGCAGCAGAAGACATTGGTAACGTGGGCCCTGCCTGATGGTCACATTCAAATTAACAGTGAACGTTGCGACTGTGTACGTGTGTCACTGGCTGCATTCTAATTCCAGTCATTTCTTGCTTTTGGGGGTGGGCTTAAGCTTTAACTGATTCTCTTCCTCCGATCTGTCAAAGATATTAAACATTGCCGTGTGCCAAATTCATTAAAAACCTATTGCGTCTCAAACCCGCGGTGACTCAAAGCAATCTCCTTATTTCCAAAGCAATACATTTCTCTCATAAGCAGCGTGATGAAATGCAGCTCAGTTTTTCCTGTCATGCGTCCTCCGATATCCCGGCGCGGAGTCCCGCGCTAGCTTTCATTATTTTAAAGCTTCTTATATAACTCTACCCCCAGCTGAACCCACTTTGCCTCGAACCAGTTCAACCGCTGGGGTCTTTTGTGGGCGTGTCACACTAACAATTTCCTGGGCGTCGTCGCCGAGGGAATGAGATGCAGTTTGTCATACCAAACAATGAAACCCTGCAATGTTTGGAGCTGCGCGCACAACTGAGAGAGATATGACAATGTCCATTATAACCATTGCCGCCACAGTGGGGGAAAAAAAAGGAGCCAATACGGGCCAATTACTCGGATATGCTGGTGTTAAAGCCCTTTTCCTGCTGCTCGGTATCCGTTGTCACACGGCGGATGATGCATGGGAAGTAATAACATGCAGCTTAATTCATCAGGAAACCTCTGCACGTGATAGATCGCCGCTCGACACGCTGCGGCGTGACACTGAAATTAGCCCCGGCCTGTCATTTCTCGCAGCGGCATACATCACTCTGACGACCGTAATATATTTATCGGCTCGGGGGCAAATTAAATGTAGGAGTGGACACTTGCCTCCTGCTCCACGCTGGATATAAGCGACGCGGTCCTGCGGCATCAGCGTGCAGCTCAGCCGCGTCGGTTTATAATTCTATAAAAACGCTTCCCAAGTGCAACAGCAGCAGTCTCGGGCGAGAGCCCGCGCCAGAGCTTTGTTCGCGTGTTTGGCTGCCGACAATGAGGCGCGAGCCAAGCACCTCGGGGGTCGAGAGATCACACAAAATACTGCCATGTTTAATTAATTAATCTCCGAGCATTAAAACATTCGCAGAGCGCCCGCAAGCGTTGCGCGCATCATGGGTACTTTCATTAAAACGCAGCGGATGAATCCACCAGCGGATAAAGGAAAACTGAGCCGCCGCAGTCAGGTTGAGATGATTGGTGGACTCTAATTACACATGTACCGCTGATCGATGCATCGATAGCGGGTCAAGATGCAAATCGCAGCAGCTTAACCCTGATAAATGCAGGAATTTCTGCTTTCGAATCAGAGGAAACTAGAAAACGTTTGGCAGTCTCAAGATGGTTTCGACGCGTTCCTGCACTGCCTGTCACATTTCAAACGTGCACGAATACCACCTGCTATTCAATCCGCGTACAAAGAACATTCCCAGGACAGACTGGGGAGTCATAAAGTGCGCACTAAGGGCAAAAAGAACAGCAAAAGCTGCGCTTGTGCACTTGAAAAATCCCCCCACATTAAGTCCGACCGGATTAATTATTACAGCACTGTGATTGTATGCACGGTTAATGTGCTGACATCAGCGTGTAGCAGCAGCGAAGCCCTGAATCCATGTTCGGGGCAGTCGCATGGAAAACAGACATTTGGGGAAGATTTTCATTTGCGCGTTTCATTTGCGCTTGCTGCTGCCTCTGTGAGGCCTACCGCTTCAGACATCCGTCATCCCTTTCAGCAGCGCGGACAAAAGGAAGGACGGCCGGCGGAGAGTCCTGACAGGCGAGATGAGATATTCTCCTCCGGCTCTGCCTGCGGCGTACGAAAGGGGGATTTTCCATGCAGATTCCTCTGAGCCTCAACGGAAAAACGTATTTACGTTGAGCGAAGCGGCCGAGGCGAGGACTCAGCGAGTCTGCAGGGTTGACGCCAGACCTCGAGTCTGCCGCTTTCTTCACGCCAGGCCTCCCCCTGCCCACCGACAGATGTTATCACAATAACTGAGATAAACTGACAACACGCACAAGGCTCAAGCAGACGGACTTGCACACCCCGACGCCAACACTCGTTAACTATGCCAATGACACCTCGCTGATGTGCTTAACCCTGAAACTCAGAGTCCACTTATTGGTGAACCCACAGGGAGGCTCCCAGGTGTCGCTGCAGTTTCAGAATGAGCGCATTGATTGGAGCGGTCCTCGACAATAATGTGTGGCCTGCACCTGAAGAATTCAAGTGACGGCAGGTTGCATCAGAGAAACGTCTCATCTAATTTAGAGGCAGCGATGCTGTTACTGACTTTGTCCAGCAGGTAGCACTGGCACGTTTCACAGCTGTGCAGTGAAGGTACCACTCAGAATTAATATATTGGTCGGAACATTTTACACGAAATACAGCAAAGAAAGAAAATAAAATATTTGATTTTAAATGTCAGGCAGGTCTCATTATCTGTGATTAACTTATTGGACATTCTGCCTGTTATTCACCTGTGTTTTCTTATCACAACATCAATGGTGTCATGCAGCTTTCACAACTCAAATCCTGAGCTAAAAGAAACAAAAAAAGCAAAACAAACATGAAATTCTGAGTGACAATGCCAGGCTCAGGCCCGCCGCAGCCCCGCTAAGCTGCAGGTGAGCGCTGCAGTATTTCTTGCGGCGCCTGATATTAAACGGAAGGGGCGGCAGCGTGGCACGCTGACAGCTGGCACGCGCCACTCGCGTTAAGCGTTATGAACGTTTGCTGCCAATTTTGAAATTCAGTGTCACTAATCCTGTTGCACAACAGGATTAGTGGCAGCATGGATTGATATGTACGTCGTGTTCTGACGATGAGGCTGATTAACGGCAACAAATTTGGACGGCTGTGCATTTGCACGCGCTCCGTAAGGATGAGATGAAGGATTTTGCCTCGGTATGCATTCAGTTGAAGTCCAGGAAGGTTACCAGCTGAATTTACCTGTCTGATTGTTTCAAAGGTCCGGTGTGTAGAATTTGGCTTGATTTATTGTTTTTATATTGGTTAAGCTTAACGTACTGCTCATAAATACATTAATAAAAGTGTAGACTCGCGGTACAATAGGAGTAATTTGGTTTTCCTACCCTTAGAACAGTTTTCATATATATATAAGAATATACAGTACATATAACAAGGGTCTCGCTCCTAGTTAGCTGCCATCTTGCGCCACCATTTTTTAAGGAAGCCTCTGTCAAGCGAGCTACCTTTAAAATTTCACACACTAGACCTTTAACCAATATGAATTCAACAAAGACTCTGCCTCCCTCTGTTCCTCCACCCGCACCAACCTCTTCTTGATGAGGTCCAGCGCCGAGCCGATGAGCCCGTCCTTCATCTTGTAGATCTTGGCTCCGTAGCTGGACAGGTCCGTCCCCTCCAGCAGGAGCGCTGGGCAGCAGCTGGCGGGTCGCCCCCAGTTCTCCCGGCCGGGCGGGAAGGGTACCGACCCGGGAGGCTCCAGGCTGCACCTCCTCCGCCGGCCGTCCCCGCCCTGCGCGGCCCTCTCCTGGGCCGCCGAGCTGGCCTGCGGCTGCAGGGGTGAGCGCGGGGACGGGCCGGTGCGGATGGGGGAGTAGGTGCTGCTGACGGAGGAGGGAGAGGACGGGGAGGTGGAGGCGGGCGCCGTGGTGCTGCTGGCGCTCGCCGTGTGTCCGTGCGAGGGCCCCTCTGACGAGGAGGCCGTCTGGGGGGCGTCGCCGCTGCTTGCCGTCGTCTCACTTTTGCTGATTTCTCCCTTCGCCTCGGAATTCTGAAGGTCTCCTCGGCTGGAGTTTGAGTCGCTGGGGTCAGAGGAGCACATGCCGCCGTTGAGTTCTGCTGCCTCGGGTTTTGCGGACGCCACAGGACCGGCTGTGGAGCTGTTGCTCTGCTCTCCCTCTTTCTGCCTCATCCTCTTGAACTCCTCGAACGTGGGGATGTGGAGGCGCCCGGCGGGAGCTCTGCTCCGCTCGGGCGCGCCGTCCGATTGGCTCCTGCTGCCGCCTGTGACGTTGTCCGTGGTGCGGGACCCCTGAACCGCTCCGGGGCTGCACGGGCAGCCGTGGCGCGCCAGGTCCGGACTGCTGTTCTGGCGCCGGAGCTGGAGGCGCCGCAGGACCTCTTGTTTTATCTCTTCGGGGCTGGTGAGGCGCACGGCGCACGGCGGCCTGGATCCTGCGGCGTATGGGGTTGCCTGAGCTCGCAGCGGGAGGGGCTTGAGGGGCTCCAGGGACGAGCGCGCGCTCTGGAGGCGGAGTTTATCCCTCAGGCCCTTCCTGGCGTCCCATTCGTCCACGCCGGCCGGGAAGAGCAGCTGAGGGAAGAGCGGGAGCTCCCTCCTGGGCAGTGCGTGTCGGGGGTAAAAAGCGAGAGTCTCGGCGCCGGGCATCAGTTCCAGGGACCTCGCCATGGAGGCGTCGGCCGCGGCCCCGCACCAGTGGCTCGTGGAGGTGTACCTCAGGATGAACTCGCTGTCCACGCTCCCGTAAGGAGCGGCGCACTGCCGGGAATCAGCCACGTTGCTCCAGTTCAGGTTCTCCATGCTCCTGTACGGCCTCTTGCCGTTGCCTCCGGCGTGCCCTGGGGAGCCTGGATCCCCGCCTTCGCGCCAGCCCGGCCCCGCCCCGACCGAGCCGAGCCTGCCGGAGCAGCACCTCACCCCCAGGTTGGTGAGCAGAGTGCTGCTGTTGCACCGGGCCATGAGCGGGAACGGGGCGCCGTAGAAGGCCGGGTAATGAGCGAGGCCGGGCCCGCGCTGGGGGAAGGAGGACAGAGGGTCCGGGGAGAGGGGGAGGTCGGCGATGCACGGCTCCATGTCTACGACGAGGCCGAGGGGAGAGGAGCAGCCCGCGGGAGAGCCAGCCGAGGCGCCGGCAGAGGAGGTGGAGGGGTAGTCATAGGGCGGCGGGGGCTTCACGTCCGGCATGGCGCCAGGCTGAGAGAGCGGCCATCGGGCAGGCGGGCGGCAGGTGGGAGGAGCTGCAGCCTGCACACACACAACACAATGAAACGTCAAATATTGCAGAGGCACTTACAGGGAGCAATAAATTGCATGCACTGACAAGGGAGCCTTTCCTGGCCACTGTCGCACCTTGTTTGCTCTGGGGGCCCAGTTGGTTTTCCTCTGATTGCACAAAGCACTATGTGATGCTTTACTTGTGATTTAGTGCTGTAGTGGCCATTTGTCCTTTTCTTTGCTTTTCCCTTAATATCCAATCTGAACTAAAAAAAATCAAATTAATCAAAATCAAATCAAAAAGCCACTAAGGCAGAGGGACAGAGTCCATTGTCCAGGCGAAGAATTGAAGTTCTTTGTCGATTTATTTTTCTATTTGAAACAAATGAACAAAACATTGGCTGCTCCCGCCTCTCCTGCCCTGGTAAAAACCCATAACCCTTCCCTGTGGTGCTCCCCCTCTGCTTAACAGACCCATATATATAGAAAACCTAGTCTTCCAGAGCTATATCGGGCTGCTCCTGCTCCGGCCCTTCTGTCAAATTTTAGAACCCATTGCGACCCACCAGTCAAAAAGTCTGCCCACCTCTGGGCTGAGGTGATTCACTACGTGCTTCTGACGTGGCTCCTTTCATTAGAACTGGGAGGCATTTTCGCAAACAAGAGCGACAAACGGCCTAATGATGCTTCTACTTCAGTCCCGTCATTATCCAGAGTTTAGCGCCGTGCATCACAGCTTGCCCAGGGCAGTGACGTGTCCAGCGTCACTTCCTGCAACGATACAAAGCCCCGAGCTGCTACTGATTCGTTTTAATGTGCACGATAAACCCAAACTGTCTACATTTTTATAATGGCCCGCTCCTTTATAGATGTTTTCTATTGGCTCTTTACCAGATGGCTGCCCCACACAATGAAATTAACTGCATTGCTTGTTTACCTTTTCTTTTAGACAGTCACCCTACAAATAATTTCAATAAATATTTGATTTCTGCACTTAAAGAACACACCTCCGTATCTTAAAGGCCTCGCAGCAGCTTAGTTTAAGAGCATCCAACATTCAGCTCTACAAATACAACTACACATTGATAACCAGGGCTCTGAGCTCCGCCATGCCGCCTCAGAGACGCACTTCCGTCACCAGAAATAATCACATTCATTTGATATAAATGGTTTTCCGTCTATACCCCCTCAGGCTTTCTCCCTCTCTCTCTCTCTCTCTCTCTCTTCCCCCATGTATCTGCAGCAAGAATAATAATAGATGGATTATTGGCCTGTTCGTCAGGCTGTTAAAAAAAAAAAAGCGATTGAGAGGCAGACACGAAAAGAGAGATGGATGGCACAGGAGCGGGACAGGAATGGCAAAAGGGACGATGATGAGACAGAAAGAGGAGGAAAGAAGCGACTCTCGTAGAAGGATGTGAGCCAAGGGGACAGTAAGAACGGTAACTGCTGTGGCCGAGCGCTGCCGCCCCGGCACCGCTCACTCCGCCTGACTAATCAGACAGCAGTTGTAGATCAGCCAGAAGCCCGGGAGCTGGCAAGATGGCACCGAGTGCAGGCGCGGCCCCGCTTCCTCCCACTCTTTAATGAGTAAAATGGCACGTTGTTTCCGCCTGTCACCCGCGCCATATTCCATCGCGGTTTTGCAGCGCAGGGTCACGGCTGTGATTACCGCCCGATTATGAACGGGACTCGGCAGCCTCATCGCCGCTGCATTAGCTGAATAATAAAACCCACATCATCTTTCGATTCAAACGCCCCAGTGCCAAGGCGAGAGCCCTGCAGGTCAGGCTCCTCCCGGCGCTGCAGCAGTCACGAGGGCCGCGATTCGAGTTCAGTGAGTTTGTCGCTGACCTTCAGCTTCTCAAGGGCAGGGAAGCTCTTATTGTTCGAACAAACCAACTGTGCATCCACACAAGACAAAGGGACATCAGTATGCTTTACAAATGATCCCTTCCAGATGAGAAAAAGGCTGCCTAGGCCATCTCAAGCGCAGAAGAAGGCGCCAACCTAGGTGGCCTCAAGTCAGGCAAGTTTCTAGACAGCTGCCAGAAATCAATCAGTTATATCAGTTTTACAAATCAGACTTACAGGTTCACAAGTTCCAAATTGAACACAGGTGACGTTACACTTGATTGCAATACACTCACCGCGTAGTGCACAAATCATGACAGCATCAGGCAGTAGTCATCATGGCTAAAAAGTAACTTTTTAAAACAACAAATACTTTAAACGTGCAAGAACCCGACACACTGGTAGAACGCATAGCCAAAATGTGGAGCCGTTGAGAGCAGGTGATAGTTTGGCGCAAGCCTGACCAAATCAACAACACTGACTGACAACAGCACGCACTTTTATGAATACATACAATATAAATATTTTCACGTTTTACAAGATAGTTAATTGTAACCCGGTGGTTCATTATATGTCAGAGGGAGTTATATGGCAATATTTTTGTAAGAGGTTTGCTTTTTATGTATTATTGGGTTTATGTTGTTGCTGGATTTTTTTTTGTTTTTTTAACATCTTCTGTTGATAGGGGGGAAGTGTAACGCGGGATATGTGCCTTTGCTTTGGTTGTGGGGACTGTACTGCTTTTGTGATTGACTCGCTGTCCACGCTCCCGTAAGGAGGCGGGCGCACTGCCGGGAATCAGCCACGTTGCTCCAGTTCAGGTTCTCCATGCTCCTGTCTGGCCTCTTGCCGTTGCCTCCGCGTGCCCTGGGGAGCCTGGATCCCGCCAGCGCCAGCCCGGCCCGCCCGACCGAGCCGAGCCTGCGGAGCAGCACCTCACCCCAGGTTGGTGAGCAGAGTGCTGCTGTTGCACCGGGCCATGAGCGGGAGCAGGCGCCGTGAAAAGGCCGGGTAATGAGCGAGGCGGGCCAGCTGGGGAAGGAGGACAGAGGGTCCGGGAGAGGGGAGGTCGGCGATGCGGCTCCATGTCTGACGACGGGCCGAGGGAGGAGCAGCCAGCAGGAGAGCCAGCCGAGGCGCCGGCAGAGGAGGTGGAGGGGTAGTCATAGGGGCGGGCGGGGGCTTCACGTCCGGCATGGCGCCAGGCTGAGAGCGGCCATCGGGCAGGCGGGGCGGCAGGTGGGAGGAGCTGCAGCCTGCACACACAACACAATGAAACGTCAAATATTGCAGAGGCACTTACAGGGAGCAATAAATTGCATGCACTGACAAGGAGCCTTTCCTGGCCACTGTCGCACCTTGTTTGCTCTGGGGGCCCAGTTGGTTTTCCTCTGATTGCACAAAGCACTATGTGATGCTTTACTTGTGATTTAGTGCTGTAGTAGCCATTGTCCTTTTCTTTGCTTTTCCCTTAATATCCAATCTGAACTAAAAAATCAAATTAATCAAAATCAAATCAAAAAGCCACTAAGGCAGAGGGACAGAGTCCATTGTCCAGGCGAAGAATTGAAGTTCTTTGTCGATTTATTTTCTATTTGAAACAAATGAACAAAACATTGGCTGCTCCCGCCTCTCCTGCCCTGGTAAAACCCATAACCCTTCCCTGTGGTGCTCCCCTCTGCTTAACAGACCCATATATATAGAAACCTAGTCTTCCAGAGCTATATCGGGCTGCTCCTGCTCCGGCCCTTCTGTCAAATTTTAGAACCCATTGCGACCCACCAGTCAAAAGTCTGCCCACCTCTGGGCTGAGGTGATTCACTACGTGCTTCTGACGTGGCTCCTTTCATTAGAACTGGGAGGCATTTTCGCAAACAAGAGCGACAAACGGCCTAATGATGCTTCTACTTCAGTCCCGTCATTATCCAGAGTTTAGCGCCGTGCATCACAGCTTGCCCAGGGCAGTGACGTGTCCAGCGTCACTTCCTGCAACGATACAAAGCCCCGAGCTGCTACTGATTCGTTTTAATGTGCACGATAAACCCAAACTCTACACATTTTTATAATGGGCCGCTCCTTTATAGATGTTTTCTATTGGCTCTTTACCAGATGGCTGCCCCACACAATTAAATTAACTGCATTGCTTGTTTACCTTTTCTTTTAGACAGTCACCCTACAAATAATTTCAATAAATATTTGATTTCTGCACTTAAAGAACACACCTCCGTCATCTTAAAGGCCTCGCAGCAGCTTAGTTTAAGAGCATCCAACATTCAGCTCTACAAATACAACTACACATTGGATAACCAGGGCTCTGAGCTCCGTCATGCCGCCTCAGAGACGCACTTCCGTCACCAGAAATAATCACATTCATTTGATATAAATGGTTTTCCGTCTATACCCCCTCAGGCTTTCTCCCTCTCTCTCTCTCTCTCTCTCTCTCTCTCTCTCTCTTTCCCCCATGTATCTGCAGCAAGAATAATAATAGATGGATTATTGGCCTGTTCGTCAGGCTGTTAAAAAAAAAAAAGCGATTGAGAGGCAGACACGAAAAGAGAGATGGATGGCACAGGAGCGGGACAGGAATGGCAAAAGGGACGATGATGAGACAGAAAGAGGAGGAAAGAAGCGACTCTCGTAGAAGGATGTGAGCCAAGGGGACAGTAAGAACGGTAACTGCTGTGGCCGAGCGCTGCCGCCCCGGCACCGCTCGCTCCGTCTGACTAATCAGACAGCAGTTGTAGATCAGCCAGAAGCCCGGGGAGCTGGCAAGATGGCACCGAGTGCAGGCGCGGCTCCCGCTTCCTCCCACTCTTTAATGAGTAAAAATGGCACGTTGCTCGCCCGTCACCCGCGCCTCATATTCCATCGCGGTTTTGCAGCGCAGGGTCACGGCTGTGATTACCGCTCCGATTATGAAACGGGGACTCGGCAGCCTCATCGCCGCTGCATTAGCTGAATAATAAAACCCACATCATCTTTCGATTCAAACGCTCCCCAGTGCCAAGGCGAGAGCCCTGCAGGTCAGGCTCCTCTCCGGCGCTGCAGCAGTCACGAGGGCCGCGATTCGAGTTCAGTGAGTTTGTCGCTGACCTTCAGCTTCTCAAGGGCAGGGAAGCTCTTATTGTTCGGAACAAACCAACTGTGCATCCACACAAGACAAAGGGACATCAGTATGCTTTACAAATGATCCCTTCCAGATGAGAAAAGGCTGCCTAGGCCATCTCAAGCGCAGAAGAAGGCGTCAACCTAGGTGGCCTCAAGTCAGGCAAGTTTCTAGACAGCTGCCAGAAATCAATCAGTTATATCAGTTTTACAAATCAGACTTACAGGTTCACAAGTTCCAAATTGAACACAGGTGACGTTACACTTGATTGCAATACACTCACTGCGTAGTGCACAAATCATGACAGCATCAGGCAGTAGTCATCATGGCTAAAAGTAACTTTTTTAAAACAACAAATACTTTAAACGTGCCAAGAACCCGACACACTGGTAGAACGCATAGCCAAAATGTGGAGCCGTTGGTGAGAGCAGGTGATAGTTTGTATGCAAGCCTGACCAAATCAACAACACTGACTGACAACAGCACGCACTTTTATGAATACATACAATATAAATATTTTCACGTTTTTACAAGATAGTTAATTGTAACCCGGTGGTTCATTATATGTCAGAGGGAGTTATATGGCAATATTTTTGTAAGAGGTTTGCTTTTATGTATTATTGGGTTTATGTTGTTGCTGGATTTTTTTTTGTTTTTTTTAACATCTTCTGTTGATGGGGGAAGTGTAACGCGGGGATATGTGCCTTTGCTTTGGTTGTGGGGACTGTACTGCTTTTGTGATTGGTCGAGAGCTGTGCGAAAACCTGGCGGGCATAGGGACGAGAGAGCGAAAACCGGTAAAGGAAAAAAAGCGAAGAAGAAAATTGAGCAAGAAAAACTGAGAGACGAGCTTAGGAGAAAAAATAGCTGCGGCGTTCGTAACCGTTTAACATTGACGTGTCGGAGCGAGACGCAAAGTTTATTAGCGGTTAGTGTAGCGTGAAGGCGTTACTGGCCCCTGCCAGTGTGAGGTGTTTTTGCCAAGGCAGTGCTGAACTAGCTGCCTAGCTAGCCAGCCCGCGCTCGTCCAAACCTCAGCGTGAGTCGTGCCGTGCTAGAGAGCTCAGTGCATGCGTGCGGCGACTGAAGAAGAACCGAACGCCGTTGGAGGACTTTCCGGTGTTGTGAGCTGACGAAGCAAGTTCATCTACTTCCCGGAGGAGCGGCTAACTAGCCAGTTAGCAAAGACGACCGCCCGCCTGACGTGACCCGGCAGCGAGCAGCGAGGTGCCACCCATCTGCGGGGAACCCCGAGGGATATCCAATGCGAGGTACCGTTGGGATATTCGGGCTCCCAAGTGCGGAGGGGGCAACAGTGTGCACATTCTGTATTTAAGTTAAAGTACATAGACTTGTCCCAAAAATACTGTGGTAAAAGTAAAAGTACTGATTCAACTCCATTACTCAAGTAAAAGTAAGAAAGTTTAGGTTCCGAAATATATTGAAGTAAAAAGTACGTTTTGTTTTGTTTTTTGCCATTTGTTAAATGATACATTTGTTGCTAATTTTGCAAAAATGACAAAGTTGAGAGAGAGTAATCTGGACTGAACTGACCAGAGGGCTAGAATGATCATCTAAACACCTTTGCCACTCTGAATACTATGGTAACTTTCTTTTTCAACTGCAGAACAACCAAACTCTTATCAGTCATAGTTATGACCAATGAGCCATTATCGGTTCATGGTTTTTACCAGCAGTACACAGTTCATACCAGAACATTTTCATTCTACAAGAATCAGATCTCTGCATTTACTTTGCTGTGTTATCTTATTTGGCACCAATCAGTGTGAGAAAGCACGGTTTTGATTGGAAGAAAAAGGCTGATATGGTGAATCTGGCTTTAATTATCCTGAGTGTGTGTGTGTGTGTGTGTGTGTGTGTGTGTGTGTGTGTGTGTGTGTGTGTGTGTGTGTGTGTGTGTGTGTCTCTGAAAGGCGGACAGCAGGCCTTCGCCTCGCTCCCCCCGTCTTCCTTTCTCTGGCTGAATTACTGCCAGTGTAAAGATCCTCTGGAGGTCTGCACTCTCTGTCAGAAGAGCTAACTGAGAAATAATTCATCCAGGCCCAGGAAATTAGCCACAGTGGCCCAGCGTGCACAGCAGCTGGTTCCAACAGATACGATGTCAGGGAGCAGGAGGAAAACGACATCAAAATGAGGAAATATTCAAGGGAGCATTGTTTATTTTACCCATGAAGTTACGTCAATTTTATTAAGAGATTTCGTGCGTGACTAAGTCCCATTAGGTAAGTCTTGTCTACCAGTACACGTACAGAAATGCATTAAAAGAAATATGCCCAAAGGCACAAGCTGTATTTTAAAGCGATCCTGTCCATACCTCACTGCCCGTAGGTGGCGGTATGAGTATAAATGGACACTGCCTAATTGATTAGTGTGTTGTTAGTGCTGCTGTGCAAGAAAGAAAGCATATGCGTGGACTAACAATGAAGTTGGGTTGCATTGATGACGTGAGGAAATGCCACCTCATTTTGCATCTTCTCTGCGGGAGGGAAGAAGATGTATGTTGATATGGACTTGTAAAAAGTCTATCAATCTATCTATCTATCTATCTATCTTTGGTTTGGTCTTCTAATTGTCTGCTTTAGGAGCTGAAGTCACAAAACAAACTCGTGGATGGTATAACATAGTAAATGTGCAGAAGTGTATAAAAAATATTTATCTGCGAAAGAGTTTTCTATTGTTTTCGACCATTAAAATTTGTTTTCTTGTGGTTGAAATGCCAAAGTGCTAAAGAATGCTACCTTCCTCTCTTATGTTACTCAACCAATGTTTTTTTCAAGGAAAATCTCCAGACTTGAGTACAACGAGATCTTAATGGTGACAGCTTTGTTGTATTTTGAAATGATCATACATACAAAGCTTCCCTAAAGAAACATGTTTTTAAGCTTTATCCGGGCAAACAGGACTCGTCTTTCTAAGGACGACCGATTTGTGTAAAATGTCGATTTGTTCTGTGTGTTGGCTTGGGGGCTGGGCCATTCCTCTTGCTCAAAACCAAAATAAAAAGCACAAGGCAGTGACCTCGACCCTGTCAAACAGCTTTGCAATCATCAAAAAAACGCAGGGAATTCCTGCAGGCTGAAGCGGCAGAATAAACCTTCATGGTTGGGAAAAATGCCAAGGATGACTCGAGGCTTCTACCCCCCCGATCCCCGCTACCTTACTCTCTCCTTCCATATATCACTCTGCGGCAATACATTCACTTTAGTGATAAAGTCCTGATTCCACTCCGACGATTTCATGTCATATTTTTTAGATAAGAAACCACAGCTGCACTCCAAACTGCTTTTTGCGATTTTGAATCCTTTTCTGTGCTGTTTCATTACGGCAACCGGATGTTTAAATGCCGTTCAGTTCATGCTTTCGTGAATCCCCGCCTCATGCGTGTCGATATCGCTGTTGCTATCGGCGCATCTCCCTTCCTCCCTGACTGTGCAGAGGTTACCCAACAGCGAGCATCATGTTGCAGGGATCAGGTGTATCAACGGAACGCACCCCCCTCTGCATTCGTTGCAGAAACAGCAGCCAGCAGCTGCCAGCGTGTTGTCTGATCTTCTAAACTTACCCCATTTTAATCACGATTCAGCGCCGCTCCTCTCCTCGCGCGGGTCATTGGCTCGGATCCCAAAGCCTCCCGCTGCCTCGTCTCAGCGCAGCAGCCAGTCTGGAGTTTCCCGTCCAGTCAGCCAGCCAGCCAGACGTGGCCTTGAGCTGTGCAAAGGAAGAAAGGAGGGGGGGGGGACAGCGTTTTCAATCGATGGTCCGCTTTTTATATACATCACATCAAATGACCACAGCGGAGATCCTCTTTCCAGAGACGCGCCGAGCGCGGAGACCCGCGGGCTTGAAAGGCAAACGCATCCTGATACTGTAAAACACACCGTGTCCGCCTCGCGCAGATTGAATTAGCGGCTGAGTCAATTACGTAATTAGCGCTCCTCTGTCAGGAGAGAATGGTCGATTACGCGCATCCAGCCGGGAGCCCGCGTGCCCCGTGCGAGCGCGCGGAAATTGGCCCACGGTTAGCATGCTGAAAAATATTCAGATTCATTTTGCACGGAACAGAACGTGTTTTCTGTTTTTATATGAGTGGAACGTTTAGTCCAAGGGAGGAGATGAAACAATAGCCATAGATTTTGTCTCGGACCACGAGACAAGAGAATCAAAAAGTGAGTTTTTAGTGAATCTGTACCATTGAAAGGTAAACAGAAAATGTATGAAACAACCTTATTCAAGGCATTTACAATGTATCAGCAAATAATTAGAAAAATAATGAGTTGAATTGATTTTAATTGAATCCATAGGTGAAGTTGTACGTAAGAATGATGTGGATTTAATGGATGAACAAATTAGGAAATAAAACATGTATTTGGAGATTTGGATGTTTTCTGAGTTATTCTATGTGAACAATGTCACTTTAACTCTAATGAGAAACAGTAGCAGCAAGAAAAGCATAAACACAAGAATGCCAACGGCAACTTCGGAACATGAAAAGCAGCTTCAGTAATGAAAAATAATAAAATTGTTATTTTAAAAAAAGAAGAAGGTGTAAGACTTATTTAAACGTGACGTAACGTCACAACAGATAGAGGAAAAGAGCTGAAAGCGGAGTGAAACGTCCACACAATGCTGGTAGACTTTGGTAAAACAAAGACTGATAACGCCAAGACAAACACGCACATTCCAAACATTACTGCGGCGCTGGCATGGATCATATGTAGGTCGGCAGACGGTGCAGTGGGTGTGTGTGTGTGAGGAATCCGCTCACATCAGAGACACAACTAACCGTGCGGGAACGATAACGATAATAATCAGCTCGGCAACAGGAGAGTGAAGCGATCCCCTCCACCCCCTCTGCTCCTCCTCAGCCACGCAATGACAAACCAAAACGCTCGGGGTCACATGACTGCAACGCCCCCGCCTCAATCCATCTCAAGGGTCTTCTTCTGGGATGGAGAGCTCTGTGGCCACAACCTTTGACAAGTGGCTGTCACTTGGAACTGACGCCTCCTCCCCCCTCCATCCCAGGAGCCTCTGAGTGACTGACAGGTCTTCCAGCGCCTCCCACCACCCGACCTTTCCTCCCCCCCCTTTTTTTTGTTTGTTCCCCCCATGCAGGCTGCGGCTCAGCAAAAAAATGACGCACTTTTCGCCCCGTTCACACTTGGTCTCCGCGGATTTCAGACTACATTTAAGCGTCATTTTCCCTGCAGAATAACCCCGCTGTGATGATCCTGCTGGAACCAATGGGCTTTTCAGCGAAGGGAAGGAAGGAAAGAATTGGCTGCGTGTGAAGTGACCCATTTATTATTTCATTTTCCCTCTCATTGTGTTGCGAGAGTTTAAAAAAACACTGAGCCAATTCCCTGCTGCTCTCCATATTTCATGCATTTGGCTGAACTACTTATTTAATCGTGTGTGTGTGTGTGTGTGTGTGTGTGTGTGTGTGTGTGTGTGTGTGTGTACACATATGTAAAGAAGTCTAGAATAATGTAGTCAGTTGTTTTTAACACCTTCAGTGTTCCCAAAAGACACAAAACCTCCTCATGCCTTCACTCTGACGACGCGGCGGTTGCTCGGAATTGGAAATAACAAAACAATCTTCAAAAATCCACATCTTTGTGAGTCCACTGTGTGCTCGTACTCGGCAGGTGTGTGATGGGTCAGTGTTTGTGTGTGAGCAAAAACAAGCTCACATTAGCGCAGCTGGGAGCCACAGCGGGAGCGTGACAGAGAGCTCACAGGGAGGCTAAACAGACCGTTACTACTGATGCGTGTTGGCAGTTTTTCCTTTGCTCAAAATAAAGTTTTGTTTTTTTTTAACAAAAAGGGTCACGCGAGTGTAAACAAACTAAAAATGAAGTAGCTGAGCCACTTCTCGATAAGACTAATATTTCATTATTTTTCCAAATAACCAAACTAAGGAATTCCTAATTAGTTACAGGTTATGCAAAGATCAGAACCTGGTTGGAGTTTTAAAATAAGATATTAAGATATGGCCTTTTGTGCTTACAAATCTGGATGGAAGCTCTTGCCGCTTGCATCTCCATTGACAGTGGAGCAAAGATCTTATCATGTCTTATTCGTGGCTACTGTCCATAATCCTGCCCGGTGACTCAGTGATCATGCACGGCTGCTTTTCAAATGTTGGAGAGGAGCAAGAGGAGCAAGAAGGGAATTGCATCTGCATATTTGCATGCAAAGAATAGCAGTGCAAGACACACTCACTGGGCGAGGTTTGCCTTGCATATAGAGGGTACCTCATAAAGTGGCCATTGAGTGTATGTTTTTGGTATGAAAGTGCACTGCTTCAAGGTTGGACGAGTTGCTATTCTGCAAACCTTGGTTGTGCCCAGTAGCTATTAGAGGTACTGTTGCCTTTCTATGATCCAACCAGTCAGCCCATTCAGACCTCTGACCCCTGATAGCAACAATCTAATCACTTTTTTCCTTCACACAACCGCCACTTGCTGGATATTTTCTCTTTTGTGGGGTATTCCTGCTCCACTGGCCAAAAAACGTTGTGATGTCCCGCTAGTAATCGGCATTTGGTGGCAGTGGAGCAGGCTCACCGAGCCGCGCTGTTCCGCGACATAACGGGTCAAATAACCCGGCAAGCGACCCGGGTAATAATCGGCTCTGATCGGCACTGCACCGATCGGCTTGCGATGGAATTGGAACACCCGCGACATCATCACCTTTTTTTACCTGCCGCACGGGATGACGTTGAGTTACGTGCGCTAACTCATAATATCTCGCCAGTCGCGGCGTAGATCAAGTACTGATGCAAAAGTTTTCGATCACGTTCCATCAGCGCTCGATAATTGTTCATTGTCCTTTTTCGCTTGCGGCTCACGCACAAAATGGACCAGACGCTGAAACGATCGCTGCACGGCGCGAACCGGCGGGCGGAGGTGCGCGCCGCTTCAAGTCTGGCGTCGGGGGGGGGGTGCAGCTTGCCGGCGGGGGTGACACCCCGCTGGGTTTGGTCCGTGAACAAAGGACTAAATGCCGATCAATTGCGTGACGTCCCACGTCCAAAAAACATGGTGACTACACGCTAATTTTAGTAGAGAAGATGCTTAAGAGTGGGTGCAAAACCTCAGTCGCACTCGTTGCTGACATCCGCACTGAGACTTGCCCCATCCTCTCAAATTAATTTAAAAAAAAGAGCAGCTTTAGGTAAAATCCTGTTCAGCTTTAGTGTTGTGGTCTAAATACGTCGGCTTAGCGCATGCCGGAGAGTGCACAGCCAGTCGGCGCGTGGCACAAAATGGCAGACTGTTTGTCCGCGCGCCGTGTGTTGGCACTCGCTCGGGACTCAGCTGCGGCTTTAATGCCGGAGGCTGAGATTCGACTGCCGCGGTATTTCACACGGCGCCGACGGCGAGCGTGAAGACGAGAGCCGCCAGTGAGCCGTTTAACGCCGGCAGAGCGGCCATCGTGTTCCGAGCTCGGGAAAAACAAGCAGGGGACGACACCGAAGAGATCACCTGACCTGAGGTCAGTGCGGAGGTGCAAATCGTGCATAAGTAAGTGCAAACCGGGCACCACTGCTCCCATCTTCGGTACTTAATTAAAGCACAAACAACACTGTGACATCTTCCAGCTTCGCGGATGATTTATTCATAACTCGACAGATCACTTCGGATTTAAAGGACGCCCCGTCCAACGTCTATTTACAGCGATCAAATATTTATTCACTCTCTCGTGAGTTGAGGACTGATACTTAAAAGGTTTTGTTATCTTCTTCAGAGGCCTCGGGCTTGAATGGCCCCGCAGATGCTTCGTTCTGAACTAAAATTACCCTCACCCTAAGTACAAATTACAATAAAAGTATGCATGCCGCACGAGTGGGCGCATAAATGACTTGCCTGTCTATGAGCTTACCTGCTCGTTGGCCTCTCGCTGAGCTGTTAATCCAGCGGTTTGCTTTTTCGTCCACGTGGAAGTCCATCCGCATAAATCAACACCGACGGCTTGGAGCTTTAGTTTATCGACTGAATTAAGATGCCGCAGTGTCTTATGTAAGAACCACCAGGCCATCAACATTAGGGATTACTCCAGTATATGCGATGTGTGATTTGTTTATTTGTTTATTTCGGTGCGTTTGTTTTGAAATCTTTTAGCTGAAGCTTTGAGGCAGTGAGAGGAAGTCGTTCGAGGACACGGACGCCTGACCGGAGAAACGTGGAGGCCACCGCTGGTTTTGAGGGAGATGTAGTTGCGAATTATGCAAGCACATGTGACAGGCCATTCCTTTTCTTGCTTGGGGAAAGAAAACACTCCAGTACTTTGGACGGAAAAAAAAAATTACAGGGGGCTAATTTTATTTCTTTGGCGGGTAATATTCTTCTGTAACATTTTATTGTGAATGGCAGTAAAAAGTAACAGTGATTGAGAAAGAAGTTTATATGAGCGAGGTAATGATACAAATGCAGAAGGTAACTAACATTAGCCAAAACCGCTAGCTAAAATTACCTGACCAGCAGAATTGGCTATTGTACTAATTAGGCTAAAAAAAATAGTACTCCTGACTAGGAGTACTATACCTGACCGACGATAGAAACTTGAATAATCTCACGTATTAGCAGTTAGTAGCACCATGTTTACCTGATGTGATGTGTCTCTAAAAGCAGAAAGATTTAAGAGATGCTATTACTGAGATGCTATTACTGTGTCAGTATGGAGATGCATACGTAATGCCTGGCTGGTAATAATGTGCGCGTATCCTAATGAGGCGGAGAAGCTCTTCATCTCCTGGTGGTAGGCGGCCGGATGCAGGCAAGGGGAGAAGTTGGAACTCTGAAGGATCAGTGGTTTTAGGATAAATGGCTGAGGTGGGACTGGATTAGAGGGGATTCAGAGAGGCAGGCGGGATGGAGGGAGCAAGAAGGAGAATGAGGTCTAAAAGATAGATGAAGGTGGAGTGACGGAGCACTTACAAGCAACCACGTGGGGCTCCAAGAGGGATGTAGGATGTAGCTTTCTCACAATATTGCAAGTTTACTGCTGACTCGCGGAGAAAACAGGCCTTAACGACAGGAAGCTCGTGTGGCATTTGTTATCCCAGCTTGGGGTTGCAGCCTGGACACTAATGGCGTGACACATACAGTGTTTGAGCTGCATCGTGGGTAATGGGGCTTCAGAGCCACCGAGTTAAGTCATATTTTGTTTGCTATTTGTGTTATTTATGATAGTCAATGAAGAGACTGGTTAAAGGGCGGTTGCTTGCACAAATTTAAAGATGGCACTTTGGCATCTGGAAAATGCTGATAAGCACTTTATGTTTCGCACGCAAGGCCATTAATCCAGCTGTGATCGAGAAATTAAGCTGATTATTTCTCACGAAAAAATTAATACCACGAGCTGCAGCCATAATTTACGGCCTGGAATGAGTATGGAGACTGCCCCTCCCCCCTTTCTGAGCAAACGCTTCACAATAACAAAATAAATAAATTCACAGACTTTGTGGCTGTAATGCAGATGGGAACTGGGTAAAGTAAACTGGGGGGGGGGGGAGGGTTGCACAATGAAAAAGGGAGAAAAAAAAACAGCTTGCAGCTCATTTCATTCTTGCATACAGATTGAGGCACGCATTCAGCGCTACTAGTTCCCCCTTTTAAGGCGCATTCCACCAACATTTTCCCAGCAAAATGTGGGTTAATGAGGCACAACGCGGGGATGCTGTCAGCAACACCTACACTCGCAGCCTTATCAGTGGGAGGGGAGGCCTGGGAGTGGGCGTGGGCCTGCGAGACGGCGTGCGCGCCGACATCAAAAGCGGAAATGCGGGGGAGTGCATTTAATTAGGCAGAGTGGCTGCGCTACATGTAGCAGCCGGGGTCTCCGGAGAGGTAGAAGTTGTACAGTAGAAACGGTTTTACCAGAGCAGCTGAGAGCTCCACTCTGCAGGAATCTTGAATTGGTTATTTTAAGCTGCACAGTTGAAAGTTAGGAGGTCTTTGCTGCTACAGAAAGAAGCTCGCGGGGAGCTGAGGAGAGCAGGAAACACGGGTTTGAAGCTGGGATGTGAATAGTTTCCAAGTCCTTCTTTCCAAGGCTCTTTCCATTTCTTTGTAGTGCAATTTTGGATGACTGTGTCTTTAGGGGCTGGTCCAAGTCATCTGTGTTTTGTGCATTCATATGCAGTTCTAATCTTGCCCTCAAGTCCCACGCTATCAGTTCCCAAATGTAGTAAAATGTACAAATGTGCTGACAATGACATTAAAAAAAGGATACAAGAGTGATGAATATATGGCTGTTAAATTTGCCAAAGCGCACTTGCCAGTGAAAAAGTGGAATCGTAGAGTTTGGCATACTTGGCTAGTTAGCATGAATGCTAACTGACGGTGCTTTCTATTAAACTTAAGCTGGAATTCAGAGCCGTGAATTTAAGCAGGTGATGATATTTTAATAGTCGTTTGGAAAAACTGCTGTCAGTGAGACTATTTCATAACATTGAAGACAAAAAGAGTGGCTGAAAAACTTGGAATTTCTGACGACCAAAAAAAATTGGAATTTACTGTTAGAAAACAAACATAAAGTTGTCATATGTGGGTGTCTTACTAATCACATGTCCACAGTTCAATGTTTTTTGAGTGACAAATTATGACTAATGAATATTGAAAATAATACAGTTTTTGCCTTTTTTATAGTGGCAAAAAAAATGTTATGCACAAATTTGTTTCACCTCGTAGGACTCTCCTTCGGCACTGTGAATGAATTATAAAGTGCACGGGTGCCTGCAGAGCAAACTTGAAGCTCGGAGTCGTTTCCCAGGCTTTGCAGCAGATCCGAGCAACTTTAGAGGACAAAAAAGGGAGTGTCTTCCACCGAGGAAGAGACAGTTCAAAGGAGCCTGTTCATGCAAACGATGACAGGAGCTATCAGCAGATATGAGGCCTCGTAATAAAGATAAAGCACCCTGGGAAGACAGGAGCTGTGAATGGATACAAGGAGGAGTGACCCACTTGTTCTTTACCAAAATGCTCTCCGTGTTTGTCGTAGCATCCAATTATTTTCACATGAGGAGCACTTTGTCCTGCAAAACACGTCACAGCTGTTACTTGGGCGGAGGATTCAAAAGAGGTCGTCTGACGAAGCCCTCTTTAAAATAATTGCGGAATGCTGGAGCCGCGATGCAGGTTCGGGTGTTGAATGGCCCATTAGTGAGACGCAACAAACAATAAACAGAACGTAGCTGAGCGAGGTGCACGCGTTCAATCTGCGGCCACGTGTCCGCGGCTCATGTTTATTGATTTAACGTCGAGCCGTGTAATTAAACCGTGAACGCAGAGGAAAACGGGCGTCATTGCAACTCAATCGGCCCAATCAGTGGACGGCGCGCCAGTCAAAGCTAAACACAGCCCAATCCTTAAGTGTGTGCGCATTTTACACACCTGTGAATAAAGCCTCTATGGCGTCTTTTACCTTTTAATCATCCGCGCCGCGCTCTGCTGAACACACTCCCAGGTGACATTTCAAAGTTCTGATCTTTAAACAAGCCGTTTGATGAGCAACTTAATAGAGCTACGTTTGATGCTCGTTTTCATCGGGACATGAATTGCTGGTGCGTGCGTGTGCGTGCTGCATCTCTGTGGAAGAGAGTAACTAAATCACGCTGCCGCTTCCAAAGTGGCACAGAGGACTAACGCGAGCGGCGCTGGGATGGAGCCACTCGCCCGAGGCCGAGCGCTCTCATGCGCTGTTTCGATTCACGTCCTATATGGAAAATTGGCATGAGTTGCCCTTTATGAATGCTGGGACAAAAATAGACCCAACAAACTGATATTCATTTCGATCATGCGGCTATAAAGATGATGTTTGGATCAAGCTCAGCAATCTCGCATGTCCATCTTGTCAAGTTGTGGTCCAGTGGAGAAGCAGACCGCTGCTGATTGGCTGTAGCCGACTTCTGTTTCAGTGAAAATGAAGAAAAGAAAGGAGAACAAAAGGAAGCGGCTGCAAGCCAGCATGCTGCTAAAGAGCGTGGTTGCTTCCGTCATATGCTGTTTTCAACTCAAAACACTGAGGACTTTCCCTCAGTGGAGAACATGAAAATCTTTGGCAAGGATTGAAACGTGGTGGTACACCAGGGGTGAAACCTTGCATCGTTACGTCTAGCGTGGCCCCTCGCTCCAATGGGAAGCATCAAGCTGTCACCAACTTGTTGCCACAGACAGTACAAATGCTCCGTTTTGCATGGGGTTTTATTTCCTAGCCACCACCATGGGTTTTTTTTTTTTGGGGGGGGGGCACTAAAAGACTGTCCCTTTCCAAATGTGGGAACATTCCATCTTTGGTGACTGCTTACCTACTCTCAGCTCTGCACACATTGTGGAGGAAGAAAGAAATTGATAACAAAAGAATAAAATGTATCCCCATCTGTGGGTAAGTAGCCGATAAGTCTCCCGAGTATTGAAACCAAGCGGTGAGACGTCTACCTCGCAAGGCAATGTGGGCGGTATTAGGTCATTTACGCACACGCGCTTGCACACAAACACCCATCCCTGGGTGTTTTCACATGTCCGTTGTCACTCCTGCAGGGGGTTCATAATGACATCAGCGACATCAACAAGACATCAACAAACATCCATATGCTCATATGCTCTCTCTCTCTCTCTCTCTCTCTCTCTCTCTCTCTCTCTCTCTCTCTCTCTCTCTCTCTCTCTCTCTCTCTCTCTCTCACACACACACACACACACACACACACACACAGCTGACACTGACCTCATTCCTATAATCTGTCTCCTAGGAGTAAAAAGAAGGTAGGCAAGGAGAAAAATTATATGAAAAGGGAGGAAAAACCTGGGGAGACTGATCCAGAAGAGGGTGAGAGGGAGTTCAAGAGGTGGAATACACACCACCTGCCCGATTGTTGAGAAGAGGAGGGGGAGAAAGAGGACAACTTAAGGTTATTGGACAGTCCGGGCATGGGTGGTGAGGAAGAAGACCGAGGTATGTGCTGTAAACAGAAAAAAAAAAGGAGGGTAATAAGGCGGGAGAGGATTTGCCGGGCAGCAGATGGCTACGTGAGTCACTCTCATCACCAGGAATGGAAGGCGGCAGCGAGATAAGAGGGAGCGGGGAGAAAAGTGGGGAAAGAGATAAAGGCCCTGGTGAGGGATGCTGAGAGGAAAAGAGAAGAACTGAGAGTAGCCACACTGACTGAAGCGACGGCAGCAGCCAATGAAAAAAAAAAAAACATTAAAAAAAAAACATAGTTATTATAATTGGCGAGCTTCGATAAACGTTTTCACTCAGTTAACACCGGCATCTGGACGCAGCGACCGTTCAGAAATGCGTGAACCCCGCTCTCAACCGATATGAACCCGAGAGGCCGCAACTTACTGACTTTCATAAGCCAATTAAACATCTGTGTCCACAGGAGGACCGTTAACAGGATTACACACAGACCTCATTTGGGCTGATTAAATGGCTGAAAGGATGGTCATTGCTGGTATAAGCGACAAGAAAGTATGTTAAAAAAAATACTAAAAGCAGGAATCGCAGCTCCCACGTTAAGCAAAACTCCCTTTAACCGTAATCTGTGTCTCCAGCTTGTTATCAGAAATGAGTCCAACCTTTGCTTCATTTGCTTGCTGCACAGAGAGCAGGTGCTACGACTGGACAACAGCCATCTATAAAGGGCAGTGATTTCTCTCCAGTTACTTCTCCTAGGCTTGTGTCTTGCGGTTGTCTGGTTTTTGTCGCCTTCCAGCAAGGCACCTATCGGATCAGAAAGCTTAAGCTAAAGCTACAGCCCAGATTTTGCGTGCAAGGCTGTGAACAGAGGGCTAAAGATGCTGTTTTCTGGAGATCTATGCATGTTTTTTTTTGGACAATAACTTCTGTAAGTGCTATGGTGGAGAACTGAGTTTAAAAAAAAGATCTGACAATGGATATAACATTGGATCTTAAGATAAAAAAAAATCCATCACTGCTGCTTTGTGTTCAGAAATAAGCTTTTATAAAAAAAAAAAAGGGCTATAGATTCCGAACCAACACTAAAAGATGAGTCGGTACAGCTATTCAATTTGCACTTGTATTACTGGGGAGGGAACCAACTCTTCTGCCGGGACGGTAAATCAATTGTTTTAAATTCAACCACGTGTTTCTGCTCCTTTCTCCGGATCAATGCTGCCCCTTGACCTTGCTGAAGGGGTGTCGGCATGTTCAAAAAGCCTTTCCTGTCGGCTCATTGTCAGCTTTAACGCAGCTCCATCAGAGATACATCATGGCTCTCATATCGACCGGGCTGGAGCTTCTCAGATGCCCGCAGGGGCCTGCGGCTGCTTGCGGGCGTTCCTTAATGTCAACCCTCGTGACTCACGCCATCTTTGAGACCGAGCGAGACAGAATAATGGAGAAGAACAAAAAGAGAAAGAGGAAAAAAAAAAAAACAGGGTTTTTTTGTTCCACAAAAAGTCAAGGACGGAGGAGGAAGGGAGGGGAGGAATGAAAGGGTTGAGCTGGAGCGATCTGATTAGCAGCCATATAAGGGTTTTGGGACTGATGGCAGCGGAGGTAGCAGTGGGGTTTAGTGGAGGGGAGCTGGCGGAAATTGAGAGCAAGGAGGGAGAGTCATTGTCCGGTGGCTGCCATGCTTTATGGCCACCTGACTAATGGACACGGCCTCCCCGAAATGATTCTAACGCATTTTATTAGCCCATTTTACTCCCCTTCCTGTTGCATTTTACTGGCTTGTAAATGTCATTCAAACGGACGGCTTCAACACTTGGGGCAGCACAAATGAGTTTTTGAACCCAAAGTGTCTCCTCGCACTTCACTGCATACAAGTTCTGCACCTCGAAGCTAAAAAGGGCTGCATCGCATCAAAGGGCAGCGATTACGTGGGGGCACACGTGGCTGTGCTGTTGTGTTGAAGTGGCCTCGGGATCACGGACCCAAGCGAAAACCTTTTTCCATCTTATGTAACGACTGGCTTTACCTTCTAAGCCACGCCCCCAGCTCAATACATGGTCTTTGCACTCAGTGGGGGGGGGGGGTCGTTCATCTCCCATGACGGTCATATTTCCCGGGCATGTAGCACATCAGAGCTGCCCGGCAACAACTTTGCCGAAAGATTTTTGCCTTCCCCGGAGCAACGTTTTTCGCTCATCGGCACTCTTTGGTGTCTATCTTTCAAGTTTAAAGCCAAAAAAAAAAAAATCAAAATGAGGCAGGCCGAATCCCTCAGCTCTTGTGCCCAGTGACTCAGGCGTGACTCGCCGTCTGTCAGCTCCGAGCCGACGATGCATCAAACCCACAAACCCACGCAAGAGTCGCTTTTTATTTCCCCGCACAAAAAGGAGTGCTCCCTAAAAATCCCCATCAGCAGCTGAAACGCTTGTACAAGGCAACTCGGGAGGAGCTCTGTGAAAGATCTTCACAAAGGAAGAACTGAGGTGCCGCTTAATTAGACACAAAGGCTGCCAAAGAGCGCCGCGCGAGGAGGTGCATCACTTTGTCAGCGGCAGATGGAAATCCGCCGTCACAAATGCCGGGCAACCTTTCGGTGGCGCGAGCGGGTCGCTACAGAGGTGATTAGCCTCGTGCGACCCCGCTAAGCCCCTCTACTCTTTCTGCTCCCCGGCATCGATGTCACTATGCAAACCTTGCTTGTGTCAACTCAATTTATTTTCCAATTTCCCACAGGGTCAGAGCGTTCCTCTCGCGTCCGTGTCCCCGTCTGCCACGTCACTCTCGACAACTCCATTTTCTGCCCTGCCCTCTCGTCTGCTCTTCTCTTGTCTCTTACTGGTCTGTTCCCCCACCCAGGTCGCTCGGCGTCGCTGGTACTGGATGATTGAAAAATGCGAGAAAACAGCTTCGGTGGCACCTCAGATCAAAAGATGCGCGTCTTTTTAAGCTAAGCAAAGGGAAAGAATTTGTGTTGAATGAATTTGGTTGTTGTTCAGTTTTGAGTAAAGGGCAGAGTAAACCACGCTGGCGGTATTTACTTGGACTGTACAATCATTTGTAGGGACATTCTAGTCAAAATGTCTCATGGAAAAGAACAAGAGAATTTGTCTAGGAATTAATTACATTCTCGACTAAATTGTCAGTGTTCTGGAAGATTGTTTTCTAGAAAAGGTAATTGTAAAATTGCCCCATTTCCATTTTCCAAATCTTTACTTGCATTGTAATTGTAAAATAATCTTGCCCCATTTCCATTTTCTTTTGAAATATTCACACGCCATTAAGCTTTGTCTGAGCAATCAGCATATTCAAATCACATCACACACTCACCCACAGGGACGGACGCCATCGACCCGTCAGGAATGCATCAGCCACAACAATTAATCCTGCTGTAGGGGGGCGTGTAGTGATTCAGCGTGTGAGTGTCTAAGTGAGAGAAATGGGACGAGACCACACAGCGGGGCCCGAACACACGCCGACCGACCGACCACCCTGGAACAGCCTCTCACATACACGCACACACCAGCTCACACACGGCTTTAATGGGTCATCCAACCTTGAGGAGAAGCATCTCGCATTTCCATCAACCTGCAGATCATTTACCACCCTCCGAGACACGTCTCAGCAGTTCTCATCCTTTCCCGCGGACACACTCTCACTTCCTCAAGCTCTCATCCGACGGCCGACTGAGCATTAAAAGCAGAGCTATAAAAAAATAAATAGAAAAAACACTGGATTTTCTATCTCGATGGGAAGACGGGAGGCTGTAAAAGTGATCTGAGAGGAGACCGCCAAACAAGAGCTATCGGTGTCCATCCCGGGCATCGCCTTACACCTGCTGTCATCCCCTGACTTTTCTCCCTACAAGGCTGGATGAATTATTGAGCGATCCCGGCTTTGTCAACTACTACGCCTCCGACCGAGTTTCCCAAACGTATGAGCCCGGCTTTCGCATTTGCAAGACAGCGGAAATCCATACATGCAAAAAGGCTTTTTTTCTGCAGGGAAATGAGGCGACTGATGCCATTTTTAATTTTTTTTTGCCAGAAGAAAAGATGAGCGGAAAGAGTCAAAGGTGCCGCTCCGACAGCCGAGCGCATGCTTCCTCTTAATGCTCGGTGGCAGCTGAATGTCTCCACTCCTCCGAGCGGCACAGCTATGAGCGCTTGGATATTAAACTCTAATGAAAAGCCGGCACAATTAGAGTAGCGTTTACACTCACCTTTGTTGCCGAGGGGCGTGCGTGTCTGTGTGTGTGTTTGCCTCGCAGTCTGTCGTAATGAGCTCCGCCGCGCAGCAGGCAGCCTCTCCTCTCCGTCTCGCTCCCACTGCGGGCTGGAGTAGAGTGTTGCGTGCCTGCGTGTGTGTGTGTGTGCGTACGTATGTGTGGCAGAGTGTGTGAGCACTCTCACTGGCTATTGTTACGAGGCAGGGGGAGCCCAACTGAGCATGCTCCAACATGAACAGCCCTTGTGGTTGGCATAGAAACCGCAAGGAAGCGGCTGTGGAGTTGTGTGGTGCTTTTCTGCCCCAAACACACACACACACACACACACACGGGTAAGAGCAAAGTGCAGGCAGGTGCTGCTGCTGTGTGGCTACCCACGTGGAGTTTTCGTCATTGGATTAATCCTTAATTATCCCCTGGTTTCATTGTCTTTGGTCAGAAGGAGGCGACAGCTGCGCTGGCAGCAGATGACCTGGATCGCGCGCAGAAGTTAGTTTGCGGGGTCGCTCCGGGATAAAAGTAATCCACCTGAGCCCCGACATCATCCACCCGAGTCATAAATGACAAAAGTTCAGAGACAATAAAGAGGTGCGGTGAAAGTCAAAAGGTGGTCGTTTTTACCCAACTGCAGTTCACGAGTAAGAAGCCAAACAGCTCCTCCCTTAAATGTCTCATGAAAGGCAACATTTACCTCAACAATGTCAATCTGGCCTGCTGGTGAACTCTACTCTGCAGAAATTGTGTGAAAACACAATTCTGACTACGCCAATACCGCTTTCAGGTTTGTGACCGCCCTCTGAGACCACCTTGTTTTTGTCCCCTTCCAAACTAGTCCACCAACGCATCAGTTTTAGAAGGAGGCTATAAACAGAGGGCTCAATATACTGTTTTCTGGTTGGTAGAGTTTCTAGTCTGATAATTATTTAGGTAAAGCGACTGTGATGAAAAATAAAGTATTTTTTCTAATGCGTAGATGTTTTCATGTGGTTTTGTCCGTACTGTGTTGACAGTACAAGAATAAAATAACAATATTACTACACTGTCTGGGTACTATCATTGCACAAATGGGTAATGGCACATCATTAGTCATACTCAATCAGAGGCACCGCAGTGCGTGACTGTTGCCTGATCTCGAAAAATTACCATTTTTTTTAACGTAAAAATATTGATGGAGTGTTTGTTTCAGATCTGTCACACTGTTATAATCAGCTCCACAACTATAAAACAGAATATTTAGGGCATAAAAAATATGTCACTGGAAATTTTGGCTGTTGCAATGTTTTTGTCAAATAGAGTGAATACCCCTGAACTACAGACTAGTGCTACTTCTGTTTTTTATGTGTATTTCTTTCTTTCTTTCTTCTCTTCTCTTTAATTGCACAGTAACGCTGCAAAATCTTAAACTGGCCATGAACAAATCTTGCCATTCCAACGGCGCCTTCGACATTTCTTGGCGTCTGATGGGCTCGTGTTGAAATGTGCCAGGTATGTTGCTGTGGGATGTGGAGGACATCTCCACCAAGCCGAGACTAAGATATGGGAGTTCCTGGTTTCCAAGGGCGACGCTGAGCATCACAGCGTAGAGTTTCATCAGAGGGATAAGATGGCTGACATCAGTTTGGGTTATGAAACCGAATGGCACTCAATGAGCGTGCAGCTCGTTAGTGAAAACCTCAATTTCCTGTCGTCATTATTGACAAACACGCTGAGCCGCAAACTCCTGCTCTGTTGGAGGAATGCAACAGAAATAACAAGGTTTTCCATAGGCGCCGCATTCAACAGCCGGCTCGAAAGTCATGTAAATGTCTGACGGAGAAAACCAAAAGGAGCCGGCGTGTTTTAACGGCTGCCTGCTGATGCCTGTACTCGGCTTTTACAGCAAGACTCTGCGGGAAGTCCCACAAAATCTGACTTCCTGAGGGAATGACAGTAAGGCGTGAAGCTCGCCTGTTAAAAAAGACTGTTTGGATGGAGACACGCAGACACCTGTCGCACACAGGGGAGGAGAAAATATAGGTCACGTCCCGCACAATCGTGATGACGACAGCGCACCGTGGCCGCCGACTTCTCAGCCTCGCCTCAGCGCCGTAAAATCTCTGCAGACGGACCCCTGCGAGCGGAAAGGGGCCGAGGCGCCGTCAGATGCTGCAGGTGACGCCGCTACCCTCGGTGTCAACGCAGCTCGCTCCCTGCAGGGGGCGTGTTCAGCAGACACCTGCTGTTTTGCATCTGAAGGCCGCCTGGCATCACCTCAAAGCATTTTTTAGAAGCTCTGCCACACACCAGGCGAAACAACAGCCACAGCGGACGGGGGGTGTGTGTGTGTGTGTGTGCAGTGTGTCATGTCGATGTACATAAATGAGCCGTGTTGTTCACAATACTGTTAAACACTGAATAGGGCGGACTGTGTTTCACACACACACAAAAGCCTTTGGAGCAGTGCAGTGACTAATTGAATAGGAGCAGAGTGAGAGGGGAGGTGCTGCTGAAATGACAGTCGGTTCAATCCGACAAGTATTGTACTTAATGTAATTACCAGATTAGGGGAACTATTACTCGCCATATAAGCTTAATGGTAGATTATTATAATTATTATGTATGATATTCAAACAGTAGCATGAGCCTCATGGAACTCCCTAGAAATGAGGAGAACAATCCATACTTTTATACTTTTTCTCTTTCCACTTGTCGTAAAGTGTGTTGCAAAGTATATAGTTGCAAAATTCTGATGTGGCGTCGCAAAAGCCTCTTGTTACATCTCTCAGGTTAGTGTCAATACCCCCAGCAAGTTGTCGGCTCCACCCTCAGAGGCCCCCGTGTGTTTTGTCTCCTTCCAATAATATGCGAAATGTCCAACAAAGCCAGTTTTATCAGAGAATCAAAACCTGGTGCTTTGTCTGCATTGTGTGGATTTGTGTGTGGAGAAAAGCAATGATCGAAAAATGCTTCCAAAGCCAGCTACAATTTGGATTCAACATTGAGGTTGCAGTTGCTGTCAGAAAATCCAAATTCAACATGTTGGTTGTTGCACAAAATTCCATGTAGCACACAGGATCTGCACACAAGCACTTAAAGCACACAGTAAGACACAGAACACACAACATAATCTTCCCCTTTGCCGAATAGTGTTGGTGAATATTTCTATAGTACCGTGATGTAACCGCGACATTTTGGAATCCAAAAACTCACATTCGCAGCCACAACAGCTGCCTCTGACTAGCAAAAACAAAAAACCCAGGCAGAAATGATGACACGTAAAGAGACCATCTTCCTACAACTGCTGCTTGTGTCAACGCCTGAATAACACAATCCACCAATCCCTGAAGATGTCGCAGTCGCTCAATCTAAAAGTCTGTCAACAACGTCGCTGCGCGGGCTGACGAGAAGAATCCTTCCTTCCTGCGAGAGCTGCGGAAGTGCGACTGACATCAAGCGGGACCCATGGAACAGAGTCCCAGTCCTGGTGTGGCCCCGCCCCTTTATCTGGCCCGACCTCCTTCCAACTGGTCGTGACAGCGAGGGGGGTCAAGAGGAGACGCAGCGTCGGAGCCCGCTGGCCTACTCACGCAGTTCGATAATTTATGAGGGCACCGTCGCTGAATAATTCATGCGTGTCCCTCGCTCCGCCACGGGTGAGTCGCACGGATGAGGCTTTTACCGCGGGAGGGAGGGAGGGAAGGAAGGAAGGAAGGAGTGTTCACACACCGTAGGAACTTGTCTTGCCATGACTTTTTAAGGCTTGCTAAATTTAGCGCCGACGTCCTCAGACTTCCATGACTCAGGGGGAGGAGCTGCGCGGAGGAAGGAGATGATGGGTGAGTCGGCTTTTTTTCTTGTTTTGTTTTCCGTCCCTAACCCCAGGGGGCGCCGGAACGCACGCGGCATTCTCGAAGAGCCGCAAGGGGTTTTCCTGCGACGACGACGAGCGCAGCAGGAAGCGAGGGCCGAGCCAGAACCCCCCCGTTAATGTCATTTAGAGGAGATTATTAATATTAACACGCCGGCAAAAAGGCCTCATTGGCAGTGTGCAGGCCTCGCCGCTACACAAATGGCCCTTCCCGTCCGCCACCGCGGAGAGCATGGCATCCTTGTTGACCCCCTCGGCTAAGGAAGACACAGGAGGAGGGTGTTAATGCAGGCCGTGGTAAAACAAATATCCTCCTGCCCCGTGTGTTTATCTGCCACTTAATCGCCTGCCAACCACAGGGGGCATCGCCGGGCACCGAGCGGCACTCTAAATGCCTGGCGATCAATAGAGTGATGGTTGGGCCGGAAGGGAGAGACGGCGGCACAGTGACACACATTATGGGGAAAAAGTAGCTGCTGGCCGGGAGGATCATAACACCAGTTGCGTTGAAAGCCATAACTGGGTCGACTGAGGTAAAGGTGAGTTCAGGCAGTCGAGTTCCACCGCAAAACTTCCCTTGTGTTTACAGACATTAATTATGGACGGAGCGACAGAAGTGAAAAAAATGCTTGTTTTGCCAGCAACGTGAAAGATATTTATTTTTGTTTGTAAGGATTTATTTGCAGATGCTGTGACGGCTCATTAGCTTGAGTTGTAGTCAAAATATGTTCAAATTTAAGGGAATGTGCCTGCAATCCACACCAGAGCCCACAAGAGTGAGATACAAAGTGTTAGGACATGTTACGTTACGATAAGTTAATATGATAGATAGATATAGATAGATATGTAAATCCCTACGTGATTTTTTTTTCTTCATGGAAACACCTTGATGATATTTTTTGGACTGCTGATTGGCATGAGTATTTATTTATTTATTACATATGAGTGAATGTGGCTAAGGAAAAAAAACCTGTATTTATATGAATAGAAGGCATTTATCCAACTTTGTCACTAGCAAATGCATCATCCACTGACAATGGTTATGCAAAACAGAGGTCACATCCACATCCTCATAGTCTATGCTCATTTTTTCCCCTCAAGGCCAAGATATTTAAATCTAATATTGTTTCTTTTTCTTATTTTCTTTTATAACATTTGCATAAATAATGTTGAGTACAATAACTACGGTACCCACGTTTTACTACATGCCTCCAATTCTGCTGATTATTGTAGTGCATTTCAAGTGGCACCGATGGGGAAGCGCAGAGCAGAGCAGGTGTCCTAATTGGAAGAGAAAGAAACAAATGGAAAACAGAGCCACGCGGACACAGTGACCCAGTTATTTTTCCGATCTCCTCTGCTCTCCGCTATAGGAAACGGATACAAACGTGGCGACGTTACATAAAGAACTTAGTCTGACCTATATTCTCCAACATGTTTGTGAATGACTATGAATATATGTGTGCACACGCACCCTCGCCTGCTCTTAACAGCCTCAGTTTCAAGACTTGAGTGACTTTCGCAGGGGCTCTCAATGAAACGGCACCTCCTGTGGGGAAACTCCGAAATCAAATTTATTCAATCCAAACATCCAATTCCACAGCACCACACAGCACACCAATCTATATGGCTATATCACCCTGCCTTAATTGCTCCGCTCCACATGATACCACAGATCTGGTTGCTGCGATTGAAGAACAGCCAGCGGCCTTATGTGGCGGGTGGCTAATATCGCTTTCATCACCTTTTTCACCAAAACGGCTCAGCAGCTCAAGCATCACTGCAGGGGAAACACAAGAAAAGGTTGCTCTTTCATTCCCATGCGTAACAACTCGGGCTTTATCTAATTATTCCCCATAGCGAAGATAACATTCCAGAAGGAACCAGCGTGCATCTGCGCAAACATACGAGCCCGACGGGCAACTCTGAAATGAGCCAACAGCTTTGGATGTCTGCTGTATTTTAAGGTGCGATATCGCACTCATTTATTTAGATCTTTATTTCTAATCCAGCACTAAAGCGGAGGCACCTGGCATGGTTAATCTCTTCAGCAAAACTCATCAGCTCCCTGCGAAAACTGGTGCTTTGTTGCACCTTCCATGTAACGCAAGGTAAACTAAAGACAAAGAAACTTTGTGAACCAACACCTGGCTGGAGATACTGTCACTGTCCTTGGAGAGGTACGAGTGATGTATTCATTGTCATTTGTGACATGACGAGAGCTAATAAAAATGTTTTTAGTATACCCTTTTTGAACAGACATAACAAAAAGTTAAAGCAAGATGTGAAGCAAAACAACAATATGTGAATTAATTTTCCAAACTAAACGGAAGCAGTTGAACAAATAATGACCTGTGCAAAACTGCGTTAGTACCTTTTAATAACTGATGAGAAAGTTGGCATACCTGCATTCACAAACACATTTGACTGCACTCCTCTATCTGCAACCTTACTGCTTTTCTGACCTCATTTTCCAGCTGGAGATTAATAACTGAAGGGCATCATAAGTTGGCCAGAGTCTTCAAATCAGATACAGGAAATGTGAATATTGCAGTAATGTACTTTTTTATTATAAATCAAATTAAAACGTACGCACATTCTAAATTCATCCTGTAGATCAGGTTGGATATTATTACAGACCAGGTACCTGATTTTTGCGTTAATGGGAAACGTGTCCAGAAACATGCATGCGAGGTGAATTGGAAACTCTAAATTGTCTGTAGGTGTGTGCATGAGTGTGAATGGTCGTTTGTCTTTGTTTGTCTCTCTGTGGCCCTGCGATGAACTGGCCACTTGTCCAGGCTGTCACCCTGCCTTCGCCCTATGACAGCTGGGAGAGGCTGCAGCAGACCCCTGCAACCCTGAATTCAGGAATAAGCAGGTATTGAAAATGGATGGATGGATAGAAAATGTGTTCTCTCAAGTTTGGTTCCTGGGGAGACACCAATTAGCAAGCAGTCTGAATTAATTATCATGGTCGATACAGCAATTACAGTTGAGGACACATCTATGGAGCGTTTATTTGAATGGTTTTTCAACTCAGCCATGTGTGTTTAAACCACCCAACCCAACCCGTAGGCAAATCAGCCAAAGCGCCCCACAGGTTACCACATAATCATTACCCGACCAACTTCAAGCTTCATGGAAGGGTGAAACACACACATGCACGCACACGCACACACACACATTATCATATTTCAACCCCGGCAATCACGCATGAGAAGCCTGGGCACACTTACATTTACACATCAATCGCGTCAGGGAGGCTGAGGCGTATTGTGATGCAGAGCCTTTTAGAGTGCGGACAAGGCTTTTTGAATCTCAATCACACCGTTTTTCCTGCAGAAGACAACGTATGGCAACAGACGAAGGCTGCGGGTGGGTGGAATCGCAACGCGTTGGGGATGAGCCCACTATCCTATCTGCCAGGCGCAGCTAAAATCCTAGTGCGAGGGGAGGTTATGGGACGATGGCGACGCAGCCGAGGCTCAGAGCAGAGGGGCCGGAACCAACAAGGTCACGGCACTTTGAATAACGGTGCAAGGATCAGCCATTAGCGGAGACCTTGGAGCTATCTGTGCATAAAACGCTGCTCCCACGGCTGGAGAGTAAAAAGAAAAAAAATGACTCTGAGGTTAAATACTGGGAGATAAATCTGAAAACAGCGAGAGCTCTGCTCCACTGCGGATTGATTTAAGCGGAAATACTTTTTTGGACTTTTTTTTTTTTTGAAAACCACTGCAAGAAAACCAAACATGAAGGGCAAAAGAGCAATGTGATAGCTGTGAAACTGTAAAATCAAATCAATCAAATATCTTTTTCTTTCTTGCCTTTAGAACACTTCAGATGATGCTACTTCATCTTTTTAATTGGCTCTTATAACAAAATAACACTTTAACAAAAGCCTCAAGCAATATATCTGGGCAGCAGGGCTGCAAGTCCTAAACTTGATATGTCAACATTTGGCCAGGCCTGAAGAGAAATTAAAATCAATACAAACACTTTTAACGTAGGAGGCTGCAATTAGGAACACATCAATTATCAACCGTACCAATTATCCAATCAGATAATCAGCATTTCCCTATCGAGAATCCTGATTTCTTTTCGTCGTTGTAGTTGTTTTTCTGTGGTGGTTCCAAGATCGATGAGGCGAAACAGCTGGAGCTGCAGTTCTCCTGCTGCGGTTTTCCGCAACAGACTAAAACCTGAGCAATGTTTTCCAAAGTGTTTTTTCCCTCATACATTAAGCCATTCCAAGAGACGCAGAGGCGGATGCTCTAAATTTTGACTGGTTATTTTCCACTTCGGCAAATGCGCCCACTGCCACAACTGCTAACCAACAGGCTGCACAGTCGTTTTACAGGGGCTATGTTGAAAAACCCCTTGTGCAATGGCCCCTCCCACGCATGAGGGATTTATGGGAAATATTTTGGGAGTCACTGGTTTTTTTGTCATTAGGTGTATTTAGTTATCAAAAGTTCAATTTGAAATTGGGAACACAAGAACTATCTAATTGTTTAGATGAACAACCTATTATTAGGTCCATAACTACTTTCATCTGGTGTACATCTGGTGACCCCTAAAAAGCACAATGACTGTTCTTTTATTGGAATAATAACAATAACGACAACAATAATGATAAAGATAACCCCAAAAAAACAATAAAGAAGAAATACTGGGAGAAAAATCTTGGATAGTACACCTTCTCTGAAAGTCAAGGTGTTTTTTTCCCCTTTTTTGTCCTTCATGCTGGCAAACAAGATGAAGGAGGTGCAGACCCACATTTTAATCTTTCAGCTGGCTAATCACTACAAGCGATGCAGATTCGTCCTCGGCAGCCAACTCCGGGTCTCTGGCGGCTTTCTCCGGGACGCCGCGAACCAAACCCTCCACTGAACGCACGCCTGCTGATTCAGCGGCTGTCGGGATAATCCCTCCTACCGGTGAAAATGTTCCCTGACCTGCCGAGTCCACTGGAAGGTTGTGCGCATCAACAAACGCTCGCAGACGCAAAGCACATCAGCCGGAGCCCGTCTCGGGGCTGTCGGGCAGGAAGGCGCGGCGGAGGCTTCCAAGCGTCATTAACATTCTGCTTCTGGTTGTCACGTCACACACGCAAACAGAGATGACAAACAGGATCTGCTTGGTAAAACGGCGCTGCCTTCGCTGTCTGCACGTTTTGGGGTTTTTTTATGCTCCGAATCAGGGAGGGGAAAAAAAAAAAAAATGCTCTTGGCAATATAACCACTCAGTCAAAAAGCTTCTTTGGGGGGGGTTAGCAGGGGATTTGGAGAGTGACTCTTTTTTCAAAAAAGGGAATAGATGTGTTGTGTCTGTCAGCTGACTCCCTGCGTTGAGGTTTTATAGGAGTCGGGCTGTAGTATCAGGCGAGGGCGGATTGACATGTTTATTTCACATTCAAGGCCTGATTCTTTGTTGTGGAGCAAACACTCATTCTCTAGACACTGAATGAGGTATGCTGTGCTTAGGTAACAGTGGCTTTTAATTTGGAACACTAGATGGATGATTTCCTAAAAGAAATTTGATATATCCCATGGCTCTATGGAGGAAGTGATGTTGAAAAGTGAAGGCCAAACTTGAAATGTGGTTTGGACGAATAAACCTAAGCAGATCAATCAGATTTTCCACAGCTAGTTCATCCAGTTGCCTATTGTTGTTGGAAGTCTCGCTAAACCAATTGGGATTCAAGTGCTGCATTCACATTCAATACAATACTACAACAGAAACTTGTTTTTCATTCCCTTTTTTTTTTTTTTACTAAGACACAACCTGGATACTTTATTTGCAGCTGTTTTGGAAATTATTTTGCCCTTCATTCTTATTAAGAAAATCTAGTTTCTCACTGACTGACTGTATTCATCCTTCTCCAGAAAAACTGTTGTTAAAAGCCACTCACAACCAGTGTGAGCAGAACGGACCGGAACATCGGACCGTGTGGTGTGGAGGAAAAAATGAGAGGAAAAAAGAGGTGCAAAGAATGAGAAAGAGGTTACAAACGGTGGCCAGTGGAGGCGAGAAGGGGTTGGATGTGTGTGGTGAGCGGCCTCAGCTGGAGTCCTGTCTGCAGCTTTATCACTGGTTACACCTGATGATGGGTGGAGAGGTTTCACGCTGCAGGGGGCGGGGGGTGCTGAAGTCTGCCACAGGCCATCAGCCACGTCGGCGCTGCCAGAGAGCGGCAACACTGACAGGTAATGTGCAGGAATTATTCACCCCCATCCTCCGTCTGATTTACTAAACCTGCCTCGCAGCCCTTCAACAGTGCAGTGGAGCTGATTGGTGAAGGCAGCAGGGCAAAGTCAGGGCAGCGTTTCAAAAGAAAGAGAAGAAACTGAGAAAAACTATTTTTTCCCCCAGGAAAATCTTATTTCCTCATGAAAAGATGAAGATGATAGAAAAAGAAGAAGAATGATATATATTGATATTTGCCTAATATTATAGGAGGCCATTTATCCTCCACTAAGTCCTTCTGCAACTTAATCTCATTGGAGAACTTTGGAGACAAGCATAAAAGGTAGGTTTGTTTATTTTTCCCTCATATTTTTTCACATATTCATATCAATTATAGATTACAAGTGAAATGGAAACAAAACTTTTTTCTTATAGAAAGTGTCTTATTGCTAATAACAGAATAAATAAATAAAATTGGGAGGCATTTGGAGTTTTTGAGCTCCATAGACCTCCATTCACTTCCACCAAGAAACCTCTTAGCAGACTGCAGCCACTTTGGCCACTCAGACATTTTGAAAGTCTCTCTAACACTTGCGATTCATATTGTTCATAATTTATTGATGCTTTTATTTTGACATCTTCAACTGCAGCCACGGCGTTTAAATTATAAATGCAGTGTGTAATACCGGTTACAGAGTGACAGTAGTGGAATGCAAGATCTGCAAAGGAATGTTCTTAAATAACGAACAATTCGGTAAAGCTACCGAGCTGCGTTCCTGTGTGTTCGCGTCTGACTAATAACGCTGAATGGATTATGTAGCTCCGGATAAGCCAGGTAATATCATTACAGAATAAAGGTCAGAGAGGGGAAGGTTAAACCTCGAGGAACAAACAGGCATTAGGGAATAAAACTGGGATCACACATTTTGAATGATAATGAAATGTATATAAACGGTCAGAAAACAGCAGTATTGAAATAATAATATTATGGATTTCGCTTTAATAATACACCACCAAATCTGTGTGTGCGTGTACATGCTTCTCTTTGTATGCGCAAGAATTTGAAGAGGTTTCTCAGACGGCCATGTCAGCCTGTCATAACATGGATGCTTAGCACTAATATTAGCATTTTTATCGGGTGACCTTCCAGCTCTACGGTCCGCCTGCTGGTGTGGAGTCTTTTGCCTATTCCAGCCTTCGGTTTCACTCGACAACGTCGCAGTTAAGTCGCTCTGTTTGACTGAAAAATGAAAACCTGTCAGACCAAACGTTCAACTTGGATCAATAAAACATACACAGTGCAAAAGTGGGTCGAAATATCACACAATAAAGGGTGTATGCATATTATGTCAAATCAGATATATATTGCTTTTAAGACCCTATTTCTCCAAATTCACTCTTCCAGTGTTTTCTAACAATAATATTCTGTGTCTCTAGTCCGCCAGTAATAGTAGTAGGAAGAGTAGTAATAGTAATAATAATGATAATAGTCTGTTGCTGGCTTCTGAATCCCAGGGAAAACCCAACACAACTTAGCTTCATCTACCAGCAGCCGTGCATACCTACACATTTCATATCTTTGACAAATTTGTTCTGAATGACGCCTTCATAGTAATAGCGCAACTAATTCACCACTAATGCACCTTATTTCCTATTGAATACGTAAATATGTCACGAGGAAAGAAACAAATAAGCGAGTAACTACTATATCCGCTGAGATCTACAGAGTCGGACCCAGCACAGCCATTGAGAAAGGGATGTTGAGCCCAGCTAGTGTGCAGAGGAGCCATAAACGTCGCCACATCTTACTGGTGTGTCTACACAGTGAGTGTAAAATGGGCATAATTAACTGTTTAACCTCCGGGGGGCAGCAGCATTCCTCGACGTCTCCCTGGGGTGGGGTTGGGAGGGGAGGGGGGGCTATCCTAGCCTCAGCTGCCTGGTTCTTAATCACTCCATGGGTAATTAGTAGACGGCTGTAATTTGGATAGCGAGTCCATGACTGTCGGTCATTTGGCAGCAGCTTCCTCTGATTGCGAAAAAAGAAAAGGCGGGCAATAAACAGCGTGCGATCCGTCGTCACGTTGACTGTCGCGGGGGGCCGTGCATACAGCTGTGACAATACCTAGATGCTATTTTACATATTTTAGTCGTAGAGTTACCCATGCCTTTCAATGGTCTGAGGCCAGTCTGCCCATCCTCCCCCTGATCCCTGAGATCAACCAGGCTATCATAATGTCATAATGTAAAGGAACCTTTAAGTGCACCGAATCGAAAACTTGTTTTGAATTACAGGACTGCAGGGAACAGTTCCCTTATTGCAGGGTGAGACACTTCAGTCATAATCACATTGTTTTAATATAATAGGTCTCACGTGGGCCGGTCTGGGGGAAAGGAACTCTTTCTACTTTTGTAGTCCACTATATCAATAACAGAGGCGGCAGTGGCGAGAAGTGACTGGCTGAAACCCCGAGCGGATCCCGTCTTCAACGACTTGTACGGACTGCCAGCTTACCACCCGACTGCCAGACACAGTGGCGCCTTTGAAGCGTCGAGAAACACTGCCGTCGCATTCAAACACGAAATGCCGCATATTATCATTATCTGCACGTGTAACGAGCAGCTGTTTCAGAATTCCAGCCAAGCAGGAGTTGGATTCCTGGAGTCAGTTTCTTGCCTCTTGTACACTTGGTAAGAGAGAAGACAAAAAAACAGGTCATAACACGGATCTTTAATCCTTTAATGGCCACATTAATGACTCATACTTAATCTTTTAATTTATATTACTTCATCTAAGTAATTCAGAGTTAATGGACTGAAAAGCGAGCGACTTCAGCCAATAAGTTAATGGAGGGGAATTATACTCCAGTCCAGTCGTGCTGATCTGGCTCCAAAACAAACTAGAGGGGCCCCCCACCTCCCCTTCCTTCTCCATCCTAGAGTACAACCTGTCACAGTTCTGCTGGCTTAGCCTGACTGATCGACCTGTCTCATTTAATCTGCTGCTGCTATTGACTCTTGTTTAGCACTAGGTGTGTGTGTGTGTGTGTGTGTGCGCGCGTGTCTGTGTGTGTCCACCTGACCTTTTTGCTCTACATCACCCCGCTGATTATGTCTGTGACGAACTCAGATCGGCAGAGACAACAGAGGCAACAATAAGTGGATGAGACTCTGCGGACGATGCAGCGCGAAGCATCCATCAGGTGAACAACAGTCAGTTCATTTCAAGACATTTTTATTGACCAGTGCGCGACGGACCACTGCTGGTTTTCATGCACTTTTAGATGCAAATTTCTCACCACACATTGGTAAGAGATTGCTTTGGTATGACTTGAAGTAGTTAAGTAAGGTTTGACAAAATCTTCAACAATTTCTTGAAGTAAAAATCTAAAGGCCGAATGTTCCTTCTAACAACTTAACGTCACTTTGGACATCACGCAAAACAGCATTTTTAGTCATGCCTGCACAGGCAGATTAGTTCAGAATTCCAAACTGAGACGATTGCAAATACACTTGCAAAGTGAGTGATGGGTCAAACTCATTAGAGCAGCTTTTATCACACTGACACCTTTGGCCATTGAATTTTTGGGCCCAAGAAAATAGCGAAAGAAGCACTTATAAGACCGAACGCATGATGAATGGTGTTCTGGTAAAAACCCAAACAATAGGAGGCAGGTCTGACATCAACTCACAAACACACACACACACACACAAGCACAGACGCGATCACTGCTGATGCACACAGTGGATGCGTCAAATTCCACCGACAGCTAAAATTAATGTAAAAACACAAAAGGAAACGTCGGTAAAGTTTTTCCCACACTCATGATGACAATGGACCAGGAATCAATCAGGTGCTGGAGACTAATCAATGCGCCAGGAAAACCATACATGACTGATGATGAGAGCGCTGGACAGTAACTGATGTTTCAAGTTGCACCAGTGTGTCTCCCAAGGGAGGAAAAAAAGCCTTCCCCCTCACGAGCCTCTCATACCAAGAGGGGGAAAAAAGTCAATTTTCATCAACTATTTATGTGAGGCGAGCCTGAGGTGAGCGCTGAATTTCCTGTTTCTGTCAGACAAAGAAAACACGGCGAAATGCAAATCAAGACCGTTTTTGAGCGTATTCATTAACATTGTGTGATTGCTGTCTGGGAGCCAGCCAGCCAGCCAGCCAGCCAGCCAGTCAGCCAGCCAGCACTCCCATCAGCCCCGGAGGTTGTTCCAGTCACAGATTGGATGCACACGCCCCGGCCATCCTTAGAACATCCCACTGAAGGATGCCAGGGGATCTCCAGGGACTCCAGCCACAATACCACCCTCCATCCCCCCAAGTGGTGTCATAAACAGAACTGAATAAACTCCCTTCTTCACGGGAGGTTCCATACATTGTCTGCCTGGTAAATCATCTCCTATTTGTAAACGAAACAGAAAGTTACATAATCGATCGGACAATTTGAGGCAAGCGTTCGCTAATGACGTTAACTCGTTTAGCGCCGCAGCTCATTTCTGGAACAGCTTGAGCGCCGCACAACAGAAAACAACAGGCTCTGATTAAACAGAGATAAAAATCTTTGATTAGCCAATCACACTGTAAATGAGTCGTCTGACGCCCCGGATGGGATGAGTCGCGAATCCGCGAATCGGGCTCCAGATCTGCCAAGAAAACCGTCCAGCTGCCAAATGAGGTTAGTAAACGAGGGCGGTTTGAGTATCAAAAATGCTAACTGATGTCGATGTCGATCCAACAAATTCTGTCCTGTGTGTTGAGTGGACGCTGCACTTGGTCTAGTTTCAGGCTATTTAACGTGTCTTTTGTCTTCTCTGTTGGTTTGAGAACCAAGATCCAAGCTACAATTTCAGTCCTGCCAAAAGTGTGTTTTTCATTTTTAGTCCACCAGACATCAGCATTTTGTACATGGCTGAGAATATTTGCCATTGACGAGTTTAACTGACATGTGCATCTCAAGGACCTCATGGTTCACACAGTTCATTATCAGTGAAGGAGTTTCTTTGATTTTATGTGACAAAGGGCATCACAAACATCCTTCTTTTCCAAGTTTTTACAAGTTCTCTCTTAGGTCAGCTGAAAATTACTAGTCATCATTAAGGATATTGCAGTTTAAGAAATAAATTGCTCTTCTATTAAAAATGTATAGAAAATGTAGCTTCTGTGTGGTGTAAAGCATCACGTATCGTACATAAATGTGATGTTTGGGGCTTCTACAATTCGAAAACATTATGTGCATGACGTCAGAATGAGCTTCTTATCCGTGGGTTAGTCACCAGAGCAGTGAAACTGACGTGTGCCCTTGGTGATCGATTGAGCAGCGCATGAAAGCCTACAAACGGAGCTCATTTCATCGCGCTCTGTTCAGGAATTGGGTTTGAAATCGAGTCAGTTAACAGTCTCCAATGTGAGAGATAACCGCGAACACTTCAGGTGCAGCAGCAACAATACGACATCAATCAATCAATCAATCACGTGGCTTTGTGTGTTTTACTCAGTCGTTTTTAGATCATTAAATTCATGTAAATGCGGGTTTGGCGCTGCCGACCTACTCTGAGTTGTTTCGGGGGCGCCTTCACCTCCTCCTCTCCATCCTCAGCGGCTCCCACCTCACTCGGGCTGCAGGTTGAACCCTCGCTGCTCCAGGACCGGGACCGAGCTGCGCACCTGCACCCTGGAGTCCAGCACGCGTGGCGGTATCACCGCCACCAAATCACCCAACGGCTCGTTTCCTTCCCAATTCGCTGTGTTCAGATGTAGTTCTACAGTAGGATCCCGGATCCACGACCTCGTTTCTCGTTTGCGGGGGTTCTCCTTGGGAACTGTGTTGCCTTCAGGGGCTGCTCGTTAAATTCGAGTTCCTGTGGAGGTTTTTTTTTCTTCTTTTTTTTTCTACTTCTTTAATTAATTTGTGAAATAAGCATTCCTTCTAATTAGTTAATGGTCTCTTTGAAGAGTGAATGGTTGTACATTTTTCTTTAGAAATAAAATTAAAGGCCGTTCAATCTGTCCTGTGCTGTGGATTATTATTGTTTCCCATTTTGAAAAAAATGCGTAATAAACAAACAATTACATACGTTGTTCATGCAGATGTTTATTGTGGTGTCACATGAGTTGAATATAAACAAGTAGTAACTAAATTCTGTGTGTGGGCAGTAACTGCTTTGCGGGTTAGTTAAACCTTAAACTGGCTGATTTCCAATCAACGAGTATAAAGTACAAAATAAGTAAAATAATAATAATAATAAATAATGCCCCTCCACCTCTCTTGATTTTGGACTATAGTGACAAATCAATCTGCCACACCAAAGCAAGGAGCTACAATTATAGAAGGCGGGGGACAAAGGCATACGATGCTTTGGTGATGATCTTATTTCCAACAGCAAGTCAAGGCAGCACCAACCGTATGACAAATGCTCTCACTCCTCTCCTGATTGGCTTAAATGAAGAAAAAAAAAAGCTGGCTATTGACTCTCTCAGCCCATATGCCTCCCCCTCGGTGACCCCTTCAGAAGGCGGAGATCTCAGACTGTGGTGTTTAGTCTCCACCGTTCAGTCTCTCTGAGTCTGGTCCCTCAGCTGCTGGGCTGCCCGACTCCCACATTATACTCATTATCAGTTCTTTATTTTTCATCATAGACTGCACTGTAGCACCCGCGCACAGGTAATTGCAGATCTAGAAACCCCATCATATTAACCAATTTGCAGTCTACTGCAAAAACCAATAGACTAAGAGCAATTTTGAAGCTTTGTTGCCTTTTACCACATTTGTAGGGGGGCAAAAACAAGACGACTACAAAGTATTTACTGCTGGTCACCGTTGTCACTAACGTCAAATGGGAGAGAGATCGCTTCTCTTTGTCAGATCACAGACGAGCAGATTTTCAGGATGAAAATCCCACCCACACTACCCCCATTCAGAAAAATAGCTTAAGGCAAAAGAAGTAACGGGTAAACTGTTCTTTAGTTCACTGACAGGCTGGAGACACAGTCTTTTTAGCAAACAATACTGTGTCTCGATAAAGTGAATCTTGCGTCATAAGAGACCCTTAAATAGATTTCTGTTTTACATCAACAAGGCTGGAAAGAAAGATAAGCTCAAGGGAAATATGCAACATTTAATTGAGCATCAGCTGCTGGCTTTAAAGCAGTTTTCATGGGTAAAATATCAAAGATAACCTCTTTAAGGAGTCTTCAGCCTCTTGGCTGTTGCTGGTTTTACCTCTCTGAGAAAGGACATGCGGCTGTTGCTCATATTCTTTTACAGACTTTTGGTTTAATAGCATATGCATGATATCAATTGGACAGAAAAAAAAGAAAAATGAGCAGTTATTTGGGAACGCTTCGTCTGACTTGGAGCCCTTTGGGACGATAACCAAGCCACTTCATTTGTTTTCTTCCACAGTAGCATACATTTATATAATGATCCCTCGCTGCCAGGCTGAGCAGACTCTCTTTGCACAGTGTCGCTGATAAACTGCTCCTTTATTCTTTTGTGGCTCGGCAACAGTACTGTGAAGTTGTGGATAGTTGCTTGGAAACAGTAATCCTTTTACCTCCCCTGGTCCAGGGGCTTCCACGGTAACTGATATCGCCAGAGGACAGCCACTGTTTACCTCCGTCCATGGGAACGCACCCCTGCTGGTCCCTGTTCATAGAGGAAACACGATCCCTGTCGTTTTGTAATCGGTCTCGGTTGCTTTTGATATGGGCATTCCTAAAATAAAATAAAAACACATTGACAACAAAAGGAAAGGATGGGATTAAAGTCAGACTAAAATACTCAATCACGTTATGTTTATCTTAGCTGCACTTTCCAGAAACAGTCTTCAGTCTGAAGTTGCCTGCATGTGATAAACTTATCTTCTTAGACGGGAGGTCGTAGGTCACAAAGAAAGCTGATTGAGAGTCCACCCCATACCTGTTCATTCTGGCATGCCTTTTAGTCTCGGTTCTTTATTCCAGATGACTCACTCAGCCACTTGCAGACGGACACAAAGCATCTCACGTTGCAAAGTGACATAACGACCAGACCGTTCTGTGACACTTACGTATTATTATTCTGCAGTCGACGTGTCTGGATGGTGATCCCTGAATGGTTGAGGGCAGCGGACCATATGGCCCTGGCACAGTGCAGACAGGGAAGGAATTTAAAGGCTTAAGAATCATTAACAGTTTAAAGAGAGGAAAAGAGATTATTTTCACTGCCCCGGGGGCTCACCGAGCTCAAAGCCCCTGCGGCTTGTGAACCATGAAAATACAACCACAGAGACAAGTTTTACCTTCGAAATGATGATACTGTGGTGGAGCTGTTGCTTGTCTGTTAATTGAGCCCATAGCTGAGCCAAATTACACCACTGGGGATTTGACTGTCTCATATTTCCTGTTTAGGATGCTCACAGAACAAATCAGTTATATTTGGGCAAATTGAACATCTTTTATGTGTTATGTGCCCAGCTAGAATAGAAAAACAGCCATTAAAAAAATAAGTATTTTCTAAGAAAACTAAGGTTTGTGTATTTGCAGCCACTGCATATGCACATTTGCGACAGATTTACTCAGTGTTCATACCGTTTTTAAAGTTACCTCTTTGAATATATTATCTACCATGCTCAGCAATAATATGTTGTATGTCATTTTTATATTGGCTGTAATTTTTATATTGATTTAAACAGTTTATTATTCACATTTTAATTCAGACTGGAAATGAAGAGTGGAAATCACCAGAAATTTGCCCTCAGAGCTGCCCTGTCACTGCGTAGGAATGACTGACGGAAGGGGAATCAATCATGACGGACGAGTAGGAAGTTGGGCCAATCGCAAAGCAATGGAGGCGGGACTTAAGCAAAGGATGAAGTCGTCAGAGGTCTGCCGTACATGGTAATCGGATAAAAAAGAACAGCGGAAAGTTTACAGCTCATGAAAGTCAGAATGAATGGGACCACGTACTCCAATTTTGACAATCAAGAACACGTCTTGAAATTAGGAGAGACGTTCGAGAGGCATCCCAAAAGTGCCTTCCACACAGTGCGATGTAAGTGGCGTTTAGAAACAGTGGGATATGTCGGGCTCGGACAGTGGCTAACCAGATAAGCTAACGGTAGTTAGGCTAATAGCCACACATGTGAAAGCAGCTGCTTATTTCAGTCGCTCGGACGTCTCGTCAGTCTGCCTGTGTCTGCCTGCCGCCGTCTTGTTTTAGAATATTCACAGTTTAGGGGCTGCCTCCTAATGTAGCTAACTTTTAACCACCAGGTAAAAGCCTTTGATGCCCCAGCTGTCAACAGTTTAGCTAATGTGTAGCACTGCGTGAAGCTGTTCACTACCACCATCTTGTGGAAGCCGCTGCGAACTGCAGCTCGAAAGTGCCACTGCTGCCCGTGTCGTTTATAGATACCGGTGGTTTGTTAATCGTTATGCTAGAAATATGTTTAACTTATGATACATGCTTGAATTCACATTTTCTTTTTTATTCCTTCCAGATGACTTTAAGCCAGCTTCAATTGACACGGCATGTGAAGGGGAGCTTGAGGTTGGCAAAGGAGAGCAAGTTTCTATCACTTTGCCCAATTTAGAGGTCAGTATTTTGTTTCTTAAAACACATCTTGGTTTTTTTAGTCTGTATAATCTATTAAGTATATAATAACAATTGCACATGTACATGCTGATTGTCAGGGTTCAAGTGCTCCAGTAACAGTCTTCAAGGGATCCAAGAGGCCCTACACCAAGGAGTGTATCCTCATTGTGAACCATGACACGGGAGAGTACAGACTGGAGAAGCTCAGCAACAACATAACCGTGAAGAAAACCAGGTATGTGAATTACAGGTTAAAAACAACATTAAAAAATGACTACCTCTGTTCTTTTCATTTAATGCCCTCCCTCCTTTGTATGCACGTGTCTTTGTGCGATGTCTGAACTGAGGGAAACCAAGAAAAGACCAGCATGTTTATTGACTCTTGGTCCTCTCGTGTTGTTTCAACATTTTTTTTGTACTGTGTGTGTACTCCAGGGCGGAGGGCAGCAGTAAGATCCAGTCTCGCCTGGAACAACAGACCAGCCGTTTGAGCCAGCAGATGAAGAGTAACAACAGCAGCACCGACAGGAACAAGTCCTCCACTAGCTCCAAGAGTTCTCCTCCTAAAGAGAAAACATCCCCGGCATCCCCCATGGATGACATTGAACGAGGTGATATTCTGTCTGCGCTCCTCCAAAGTTGCTTTTATCAGTGTCTGGCAGAGAGAAAATAGCAGAGATACCCAGAGATACCGTCCCTGGTCGTTGCTGACCGCGTTTGGTCTTCTTTGTGTGTGCGTGTGCCTGCGCAGAGCTGATGGCAGAGGCGCGGGTCATGGACCAACTGAGCAGCGGCGACAGCTCCTCGGACTCCAACAGCTCCTCGTCCTCCAGCAGCGAGGACAGCTCCAGCAGCGACTCGGAAGACGAGCACGCGCCAGCGCCGACCTCAGCCCCGGCCAATCACAGCATGCCAATCATCAGCACCGTCACCGAAAGCAACAGCCGCCATCAGGAGAGTGGCGCAGGACTCATGAACACGCTCGGTGAGTAGCCCGCAACTGTGACAGAAGGTATTATTAAGATATTATCGGCCTCCTGATATTATCGTCTGATAAAGGCATTAAAAAGTAATATCGGAAAGTAACGGTATCGAGATAAAATATAAAAAGGACTTTTTTTAAAAAAAAAATTCTCCTGAATTTAGTAGTCATGCCAAAGAATTAATTCCTGGAATTTCCTGGTATTACTAAATAGTAATAAACAATTATTTACTTTTCTCGTCTCTACTACGCTTGATGATGTCATCAAACCACATCAAAGCATGACAACAAGCGACGCGCGTGTTTATAGTGGTTTCAGTGGTGGCTGGCTGCTAACAAAATAGCTCATTCATAACTGTTGACATCATGCGGGACATCACAATGCAAATTAGCCATAATGTGTTAATTACTCGACCGCATATATATCGGTATCGGTTGATAGCGGTATTGGAAATTAGGAATTGAACAATATCGGGATATCGGTAGAAAAAAAAAGTCAATATCGGACATCACTACTGTTGAGATAATTAATGGTGGGCACTTATTTTTTTGGATGCATACCCCTTAAACTAAGATCGTCAATAGCCTCATTTATGACTTGAATTGGATATATGTGTAGGATAAATGCAGTCAGGTTGTAATTTAATATATTCCTCTGAAGTTACTAAGCATTTCACAGAGGGTTAAGACTCAAAAAAAGTAAATGAAACATCGACTTTACCCTTAAAAGTGGTTCAAAGAAAATCTGCGCTGTGATGACACGAGCCTGAAGTCCTTTGTTCTTTTGCAGAGAATGACCTCCAGCTGAGTGAATCCGGCAGTGAAAGCGACTGACCCTGTCACCCACCGGCTCGAGGGCAAAGGATAATTTTGAGTAAGGGAAAAGGGAACAGAGCACAGGCCCGTCTTAACATAGCGCTCAGTCACTTCCTGTCCTCTCTACATAGTCACACCTCTGCCAGGAAATATGACTTTGCTGCTTCCACCACCAAAAGAAACGACCCAAACATTTCATCCCACCCACACGGCTTCAAGGCGCCTGTTGTGTGCGTGTGCGTAAAGAGGTGCCTTAGCGCAGGGGTTCCACAAGGGGCAATGTTTCATCTCACCTCATATGCACATATGCAGTTAAACATGCAGATATGCAAAATCCTATTTAATTAGTAGCGTAGATGCTTCTTCTTTTTGTCTTAAACCACTTGTGGTGCTTCATTGTTTCGGCAAGGCTTTATTTAATACTTAGAATAGGTGTTGGCCAGTGACATTTGGCCAACCAATGGTTTCTAATCAGATGGTATTTTCTTAAAAAAACAAACAAACAAACAAAACCTTCCCCTAGGTTGACCCACAGTGACTTGGCAGTTTGTCAAAAAAAAAAAGGTCCATATTTATTATTACTTTTCATTCTGCTTCAGTCTCACCAAAGACCCCAAATATTTCTTCTCTTAATGAGCTATTATCCAGCCAGAAAGAGACAATTTCAAGTGTTCCGAAAATTACAGATGAGAGTAAATTGGGCATGAATTAGCTGCGTGACGCATCTTTTCAGCATCTTTTTCTTTTTATTATTCAAGTGCACAAATCCTATTAATTGCTGCAAAACGCTTTCAAAACAGGTTTATTTTGACATTTTAGTTAAGGTGGGACTGATTTCTGCGTGTGTTTGTTTGTGTGTGTGTGTGTGTGTGTGTGTGTGTGTGTGTGTGTGTGTATGCGTGAGTGGTGCACTACCATTCAGTAAAATGGGTTTGGGTTGTGCTCTGTAGCTTTAAACCTGCAATACTTGAAGCTAAGTTTTCTATCTCAAAATGAAATCAGCAAACTGTGAATTGCTTTATCATAGATTTAAAGCCAAACAATTGGAGGAGCGGGTGGGAGCTGCTACCTGATGGTTCAGAGCCTTATTGTGACAGAACGTCGGGTGCCTTTTCTTCTAGCTTTAGCCAGCTACAATATTGACCGTGTCTCCTGCATCACTGCTGAGCAATCTTAATATGCTGCTACTTTTGTTTCTGCACCACTTTAACAACCCAACCAATGAGGTGAAAATGATTTTTTAAGTCAAAAAATATATATTAGCTCCAGAGAGAAAGGCTGCCTTACAGAATCATTTGTAAATGATCTGAAATCTGTTTGTAAAGATAATAAAGATTTTATCTGTGTTTTCTTTGAATTTATTAAATTGTGCAACATTGTGCTGATTTTGCTTTGTTTTTTTTAACTCTATCATCATAAAGAAAAGGTTACTTAAACAGTAAATTCACATTCACTCAAACATGCTTTTCGTGACCCAATCAATCTAAATTTCAAATAGAAGAAATTATGGAATTTTGTTTATGAAAAAGAAGCGTGACTGTCTTGTGCTATATGGCACAATGTGGTGGTCATTACACAAGAATTGAAACTTTTGAGCAACCTCAGATGCTCTTCATGTAATTTCCTCAGTTGAGAGCTGTTAAGACAAGTCTGTTTAGAATTCTTACTTTATTACTAAGTTTCAGTGATTATTTGCTAGTTGTTATTTGTTCATTATGTGTCAATGTACTTGTTCGACGGTGAGACGAGTGTGAGTAGTATAAAGGAAGAATAACCTGTTATCTCACCCACGTCAAAAGTTCTTGCAATGAAAATCGGAAACATAAAAGAAAGAAAGTTTAATAATCTTTCCATAAATAACTGTTAATGCAGGATTTGGATATAGAGAGTTTGGTTTATGATAACCTGTTGAGATCATGTGTGAAATTCTATTTATAGTAGTTTACAAAGCATGTATGCCATTTGGAAACCTAAGGTATTTATTTATTTATTTATTTATTTATTGGCGGTCCCCATTCCTAGAGGTGGCGCTGTTGTCAACCGTGCAAATTAAGACGTATGACAATTCAGTCACAAACTGGGACACAATGTTCTTATAACTCATATTTCACTTGACGAGCATGCAGCGGGGGAGAAACACCAGCCATGGGGTGTGAATGTGAGAACTCATTCGTAAAATAACTGCTCGTATTTTTTTTTTTTTTTTACGTGTTAAAGTTAGAATTCAAAAATACATATATGTGTGTGTGTGTGTGTGTGTGTGTGTGTGTATATATATATATATATATATATATATATATATATATATATATATATATATATATATATATATATATATATATATATATATATATATATATATATATATATATATATATATATATATATATATATATATATATATATATATATATATATATATATATATATATATATATATATATATATATATATATATATATATATATATATATATATATATATATATATATATATATATATATATATATATATATATATATATATATATATATATATATATATATATATATATATATATATATATAATTATTATAACGGTTTGCCTGCGTATTTCTAAAGAACTACTGCTTCTAACACCAGGTGTCTCCGTCTCCAGCCTGGTGACGTGCCAAAGTCCACGGTTGCCTCACAGCCTTTATTAAGGGCCTGCAGCGCACTGCCACTGCGAACAGGGCTCCATTATTATCAGCCTCCACTTGTCTCACACACACTCATACACACATACACACACTCATACACACATACACATACATTCGGTCCCTGCGTCACTCGCCACTCACTCTCAGTCGTTCTGCGGAGCCGAACGAGACGGCGAATAAGAATGCTCCGGAAATGTCTGCTCGACATCGGGCTGCGGGGACAGCGTCCGCACCGGCAGAGGCTGCTGGCTGCCGCCGCCGGCTGCCGGGGCTCATCCTCCACCACCGCCGCCGGCGCCACTGAAATCATGGAGGACAAAACCAAACTCAAGACCATGGACGACCTGGGAGGACCGAGCCTGCTGACCACCCTGCACTGGCTCTTCGTCAAAGGCTACTTCCAAACCACGCAGCAAATGCAAGTGAGTGTGGTGGTGGTGGTGGTGGTGTGTGTGTGTGTGTGTGAGAGAGAGGGGGGGTGAAACATTCTTCGTCAGAACTTTATAATTCAATTTTAAGGTGTTTTTTCCCCCCACATTTAAAGACAATGCAAGAATAGTGGTTCATTCCGGGTTTGGCCTTGTAAAGGAATATAAAAGCCAAGAAAATGTTCTTATGTTCTTAGGAACATGTCGTTATTAACTTGTTTATGCTGGCAAGGAGTGCCCAGCATGCCGGGCCAGCGTATTGACTCTGTGTCTGACCGAGAGTACACCTGCTCCCTCGAGCCCATTTTATCTTTATTTTTTTAGGTTAGGTTAAGTCAGGTCAAAATCAAATCAAAGTACAAAATGTTCTGCATGATCTTTCGGCAAATTATCTCTTATGTGTTTTTGGTATTTTGTTTTGTTGGGTTTTTTGTTAATCATTGACCAACCAGTGTTGCTGCTGCTGAACAGACTTTTTCTTTGTCTTGTTGTTATAAATGTCAATCACAACAAGGATGAAGTGAGACATTGTCACTGAAAAAAAAATAGTTTATAAACATTTACATTTTTTTGAAAACAACAACAAAAATGGTCGCAGCAGTGGTTTTGAATCGGACTATTGCCTCTATGGGGCTGAATATGATCATTTTTGTACATATTCTGTTTTTCGCTGTTTCTTCAAACGTGCTTTCAAACTGACCAGTTGGGATGGCTAAAAGGCTCAAAACAACGACGACCAACGGCCTGCTTCACCGTGTGTAGCGCCAAGCCTCGTGAGTGACCAGCCTATCTCCCTCTATTTACTCTTAGATCGAGCACAGCAAGATCTACGGCCCGCTGTGGGTGTCAAAGTACGGCCCGTTGGTGGTGGTAAACGTGGCTAGCCCTGAGTTGATCGAGCAGGTGCTCAGGCAGGAGGGGCGACACCCCATCCGGACGGATATGCCCCACTGGAGGAGGTACAGAGAGCTGAGGAATCAGGCTCAAGGACCATTGACAGAGTAGGTGCCCCGTCCTCACCCCCAGTTCCCATCATAAGCCACTTTCCAATTCTTGGCTACTTGATTGTGTACGTGTGTTTGCTGCCATGTTGCTTGGCACTACATGTGACACGCACTCCATAGAAAAACAATGTTTTGAAGTGCTCCTTTTGAAGGCGAATAGTAGTCATGTGTACGCGTGTCTGAACTTGTTGAAAGCACGCCTACAATGAGTTCAATATTTTCCTCATGAAGTTGTGATGACAACAGCTCAAAGGGAGGGCTTCTTATAACATATGCCCCAGTACCACACCCAGCATGACAATATGGACTCAATAGTTCCTTCCAAACTAAAATTACACTTGGCACTTTTGCCTTGAATTCTTCCAGTTTCCAAAGAATCAAGCCACAAGAATCCAGCTGCATCACTGCAAGTCTGTGTGAAGTGTGGGCCCAGTGAAACACAACCGCTATTACTGCTATTTTAAATTCACATGGGTCGGTTTTCCTAATCCTAGTCATGCACAGTGTGAAAGTGCCAAGATTGTTCTGGGAACAGCGTCAGTGCAAACATTCAAACTCTCCTCGGTACTTCCCACGAACTTGAGCTCGTGTGCAGAATAGTTGATCCCAGCCCCAAAACAGGCCCTGCTTTTGTTTGCCTGACAAATAACACGGTATCCTCACATTGGTATTTAGTTTTTCCTGTCACACAAGTCTCTTGACGTGAGCGTGTTGACATGCAACTCACCTGACGGAGGGACGCGCTGCGTTACACGTATCCAGGCGACTGAGCGTGAAGTGACAGATCTGTCCCACGCATTTGGAGTCGTGCCGTGCGAAACAAGACGGGTTGGGGATTTAGATATCTGAACATTTTGGTGAAAGATGCTTGTAGACATGTAATAACAGGCTAAACAAGCGTGTTTCCTGTTGAAAAACACTTGGCAGCAGCTTGTATGCATTTCACTTGAGCGGTCGCCGTTCCCTTCCCATTGATCCTTGCAGGATGGGAGCCAAGTGGCAGCGCATACGCAGCATCCTGAATCCTCGGATGCTGAAGCCCAAACACGTCGTGTCGTACACCAACACCATCAACGAGGTGGTGACGGACTTTATCGACAGAGTGGACTGGCTGCGGGAGACCAGCGGCCAGGGAGTGATGGTCAACGACCTGGCCGGAGAGCTCTACAAGTTTGCTTTTGAAGGTGAGCGCAGGACGAACGCGGTGAATTTCCGCTGTCGTCTTCACGGGCTCACTCGCCAAACTTGCGCTCGTGGGAAGACGTTGGAGCCCGACACTGTTTGTCCTGCTTTACCTGTCCTTGACTTTTGTCACTCCTGCAGACCTTATCAGTCGCTTTTATCGGCTCGGGTTCTTACAATGGGATCACAAGGAGTCTCAGCCACCTGTTTCAAATATGCGGAACGTTATAGCAGATTTTTTTTTTTTTTTTTGTGACAACTTAGTATCTCCCCTCCCTTTTTGTGTGGTAAGTGTTGAGAATCAGACAGCGATGTGCAACAAGGCATATCTCAAATTGTTTGCTCTGGCACACTTGAAGAGTCTTTTGGCCTTGACGGCTGATTAGATACCGTGAGACGATAGAGCACAGTGGATGCTGCATCTACGATCTTGCCAAGGTAAAGGTAGAGACAATAAGACCTTTAATCAGTGCCCTTGAGTAGCCAAAGGGTTTGTACCTTCTTTCAAAACCCAGGATTCTTATTATAGAACCTTTGGGGTATAACACTCTGCTGACTAGCATTTAGCTTTGCATGGAAGCCAAAAACAAATGTGACTCTTAGGAGATCAACAATGCAAATGTCTTTGGAGTTCAGTTAAATTTGATTTGATAGAAGCGTCTGGGGTGGGGGTAGTTCTCAACACCAGACCAAACTCAGAACTGAAAGTCATACAAGTAAAAGCCTCTGGTATGAATATCAAACAAGAAATACACATAAAATAAAAGATTAAATAAACACAAAAACACACTGAGCTATCCAAAAAAAAAAAAATAAATAAAAAAAAATCAATTTTTTCAGTTTATGACATTTTTACATGATTTTAAAGTTGATGCACAAAACACATTTGCTTATATACATTTTAATCCATTTTATAGCCTGATAATTATTAATATATCACAAATGTTGCTTTAAAATCGCTTATGTGCTCAGGCAACGGCTGTTAAAAATCAGCGTGTTCTTATTTGCAGGCATTTGCTCAGTGCTCTTTGAGAACCGTATGGGCTGCCTGAACGAACAGGTGCCCGAAGAGACCCAGAAGTTCATCATCTCCGTTGGGGAAATGTTCCAGCTATCCCAGATTGTCATCCTCTTCCCCAAATCCACCTGGCCCTACTTACCCTTCTGGAAAAAGTTTGTTGCAGCCTGGGATCATCTCTTTAAAGTTGGTGAGGAATACGCTTACAGTTTTACCCTTACAGTTTCTTGCGCATCTAATTTTGTGAAACTCTCCAATAATGGTCATAGCCAACTAAGGTCACTGGGGCTTCACTTCATGACCTTGTTTTTTTTTTTTTCCTAGTTGCACTATCATATAATTTCAAGGACTGAACTCTGTGGATTACTGCGATGGGCAAAGTCCAAAGTCGACCGCGCAAACACGGCGTGCTTCTACTGCCATCTGCTGTGTGGCGCCTTTTACTCCAGCGGCATGTGTGACGAATTTTTTTTTTCCTCGCCTCTCTGCCATAGCTGAAGAGCAGGTGAACAAAAAAATGGAAGAGATCCATGACAAGGTGGACCTGAAGCAGGACGTGGAGGGCGCGTACCTCTCGTACCTGCTGCTCAGCGAAAAGATGACCGTCACCGAGATTCTGGGCAGCATCACTGAACTCCTGCTGGCAGGAGTGGACACGGTGAGTGTCGACACTGCGCCTCATGGGATTATTTCATTATTATTATTTTTTTGGGTTGATATTGTATCTTTATTTGGAAAAGACAGGCAAATTAAAATTTGAGTATTCTATTTTATTTGTTATTTTATCTTTATATATGGGGAGGTTTTTACCTCTCCAGCACTTTCTGTACAATTGTTTTTTTTTTTTTTAAATCTATGTATTTTCTCTATATTACGGTGCAAATAAATAAATTGCTCAGTACAACAGAATTAAAGGTAATTAAATGTAATTGAGATTTGCACTCCTAGAAAAACACCAAACTTCCTCTTTAAGCATGTACAAGTTGGATGTCTTGGATACTCAGTTGTAGAAAACTTTGATACCACTTAAATTATGAGTGAGTCAAACAGTTCACAAGAACAGTGAACAAACAAAAAAAAGAACCTGAGGGCCACCCGCTGTTGCCACCGCAAAAAAACATACATAATACCGGGATTATTTAATTAATGTGAATGAATGAATCATTTATTTTAATTTCCAAGGTGAAATAATGAAATTCTGTGCAATCAACTGACAAAAATAGAAAAAAAACAAACCCTTACAAACAAATTTGCACAATATATACTCTCACAACAAAAATACCTAACTCTAATAACTGTAAATGAAAAAAGGAGTGGGCGCAAGCCGAGATTTACTTTGGCCTCTCCTGTACAAATGTCATTTCTCACCAAAGCTCGTTTTAACCCTGGGGGTCACAAAATGAAAATCCTCAGTGAAAAACGCACATTACAACCGTCAGCGTTCCTCTCTGTTTGCAGACCTCCAACACCATCTCATGGTGTCTCTACCTCTTGGCCAAAAATCCAGACATCCAGGAGCAGCTGTACCAAGAGGTGATGAGCGCCTCCCCTGGGGACAAGGTGCCAGACAGTGACGACATCGCAAAGATGCCATATCTGAAGGCTGTCATCAGGGAGACGCTACGGTCAGAGGAAAAATTCTTTTACCCGAATTCTTTATATATCCTTCCTTACATAATGCAGGTAAAAAAATTAACAAGATATTTTTTTTTTATGGATTGATCAGTTATCCTTTAACAACGGTGCTGGACGTCCTACTCACAAACAGCGCCTTTTTTTTTTTTTTTTACCTGCCAAAGGCGTTGTTGACACTGCTACTCTGTGGCCAACAGACTGTATCCAGTGGTGCCAGGGAACGCTCGCGTCACGGTGGAGAATGAAATTGTGGTCGGAGGTCACGTCTTCCCCAAAGAGGTGAGACGCACCAACGTGTGGATTTACAGATTGGTGTATCAGCGAGGAAAAATTGCATCTTTGTCTGTCAGCATTGGATCAAGACCCGAGGCGTCGTCTCTTTCAGACGCTGTTCCACCTGTGCCACTACTGCGTGTCCCACGATGAGAGGATATTCCCCAACCCTCACGTCTTCCAGCCGGAGCGGTGGCTCCGCAGCTCGGAGGAAAAGTCCAAGCAGCACCCGTTTGGGTCGGTGCCGTTCGGGTTCGGAATCCGGGCGTGCCTGGGCCGACGGGTGGCCGAGCTGGAGATGTATCTCATTCCTGTCCAGGGTAAGGCCACCATCCGTCCATCCATCCATCCACTCACCCAAACATCCATCCATCAACTCATTCATCCACTAATCCATCCATCCACTCGTCTATCCATCTTTTCCATCCATCCATCAACTCATCCATCCACTCATCCATCCATCCATCCATCCACTCACCCAACCATATATCCATCAACTCATCCATCCACTAATCCATCCATCCACTCATCCATCCATCCATCTTATCATCCATCCATCCATCAACTCATCCATCCACTAATCCATCCATCCATCATCCATCCATCTTATCCATCCATCCATCAACTCATCATCCACTCATCCATCCATCCACTCATCCATCCACCACTCACCCAACCATCCATCCATCAACTCATCCATCCACTCATCCATCCATCCATCTTATCCATCCATCCATCAACTCATCCATTCATTCATCAACTCACATATCCATCCATCCACTCATCCATCCTCTCATTCATCCATCAACTCATCCATTCATTCATCAACTCACATATCCATCCATCCACTCATCCATCCTCTCATTCATCCATCAACTCACATATCCATCCATCCACTCATCCATCCAGTTGCAGTACCCTGAATAAAGCATATTTCATGAAAAAGTTCCTGACTGAATCTTGAGACCATGGGTGACACCTAAGATGCAAATCAATCAGTGGATTTTCCACATTTCATCGGCAACTACCAGGGGATAATTGCATGCACCATTTCCTTTGATCAAGAGCACCGGCAAGTTCAATTCAACATCTAAAAGTGGTTTCTGCAGGCAATCCAACAATTTACACACAAAAGCAATGTGTGAATAATGACCAGTGCAGTTTATTTTGTACCTGTAGATGGAACAAGAAGAATCCACTTTTTGTCTGAGCGAGTGCAGAATGTATGGTTGCAGCATAGGAAAAAATGTATTTAACTTATTTTTGTCAAGTAGAAAGAAAAGGGAAGGAAAACTCAAAGTGGCAAACCACAACTGCACAAATGCACAACACGTAGCTAAAACCTCAGCACAGCTTGAAGTTGGTAGTCAGCGTAGACTTTGGGAAATAACTGTTTACGTTTTAGGTACATGTTGCACTCCAGACTTTTTAACAGGAGCCTCTGTGCACGCAATTAAGGCTTTCCAGTGAGAGTGCAGCGCTTCTGTAAACATCCGTAAACAACTATGAAGAATGTAGCAATGCCACGCTGACCACAGTCTTTTTTCCCTTTTCTCATTTCGACATTATTCCCTCTTTGAAAATGTCAAGTTTTCCAACACATACATAAACATTTTGGTCAAAGTATGTTTTCACGATATTGTGCTTCAACTGGTCTGTTTTTTGTTTTTTCTTAACATGCAGTTGATCAAATGCTACAACGTGAGACCGGATCCTGCTGGAACCACGGTGACGCCGATTACTAGAACTCTGCTCTGCCCTGCTAAGCCAATAAACCTGCAGTTTCTGGACCGGATTTCCAAGCCAAAGTTGAGAGCAGCAGCAGCAGCAGCAGCAGCAGGAGGAGGAGTTTCTCACTGAGTGTATTAGTATGCATGCTGTGTTGCCTACCCGTCGCCAAGCGCTTGTTATTTGAGCATTTACATTACATGGCCCAGGTTTAATGCATCTGAACCACAGCATTAGGCAAACCCGTGCAAAGCATACTGCTGTTTGTGTAGAAAGTAAACACTGAGTAGCTACACAGGCAGCTCAACCTCAGCAGCATTCCACTTTTGAATGACTCTGGTTGCCTCATGACCAGATCTGCTTCCGCAGAGGCAAGCAGTGTCACGTTCTTCCCATGTTTTAACATGTGAAATTGCCTTCTTTTTTAAAAAATAAATAAATTGTGAATTAATTATTTGTATACGCCCCAAAAGCAATGTTTTAGAGTGTCTTTTAAATGTCACATGTAACGCAGTATTCAGCTTATCAATGTTTTTAAACCATAATACCAACCCCTTATTTTTCTTTTGCTTGCTCTGCCTTACTACGTTAATACCTCACTGTGTTTGTCTGCTAGTTTGAGATTTATGCACAAAAATGCGGTAATGCCGTAAAAGTGCAGCCAAAGTAAAAGGAAATGTATACCTGCTGTCTGCAAATCATAGCGCTTATGTGTAATTTATGTTTTAAATTAAAAAAAAAATGCTCTTATCTATGCTCCGTCCACACACTGTTCAGCCTTGCCTGTATTACTTTCATGTTTTGCCCCACATTTGTAAATTTGATGCAATTAATTAAACAGAACTGTTGTATTTTATGTTTTTGCAATTGTGATGAGGTCTTCATGCCGTCCCCACTGTTCTGTATCGTGCTGTACCGGTGTGTGCCCTTGCAGTTGAGTAAAAAGCAATATTTTTTATAATGGACAGATGTCAAATAAAAATCCATCAATGTGATGGAACATTTTACGTTCTGAAACACTGATGTATCAAACCCTCCACACTTGTCAGTGATTTGATTTTGTTGTTGTTGTTGCTTTTAATCACTGTGGCACATTCTTAAAGGTCTGGCTTAAATTCAAATTAAACGGCCCAACTATGGCCCAGAGGGATGAAACTCAAACACCTTAACTGACTAACTGACAGTCACTCATTCAAGGTTTGTGATCGTTTTTTCGTTTGTTTGTTTGTTTTGGCCATGCCCTGGCATTCCACAGCTATCTGATACAGACAGCCCATCAGAGTGACCATTTGCATAAAAAGAAAAAGATGGATGGAGTGTTTTGGTGACCTACCTCATAGGAGAAAATACGTCATGGGATGTGTAGAAAACATCAAAACAACAAAAAGGGCAAAAGCAAAGTTACAGCAAAACGTCTGTCTTTGAATTCCCGTAGTATTTAGCTCTTTGTTGAAATTATTATTAAAACACTGAAAACTGGAAGAAATACAGATATTTTATGACTTACTTATTATTAATATCATTTCTTCTAGTTCGGCGGTCTGAATTAAAAGGCTTAACGGGCTGCATATGGCTCCCGGGCCGTAGTTTGCCCATGCCAGCTCTAAAATATCAACAGTTTTTTTTGACCAATGCTGCCATCTAGTGGAATTTTATTGATACGGAACGCACACAAATGGATGGATACATGATGCAAATGTCAAACTAAGAATAAAAGCAATAACCTCTGTTTATTCAATGCGGAACCGATGTATTTCTTTTTACGCTGCGTAACTGAAGTGGGTCGATGGGCTTTATTTTATTCTGATCTGTCATACTGCAGTTGGCCGCTAGATGTCCCCCTTCTCATTTACTTAATCACACCTAAGCGTTAGGCTCAATAGCAGCGATCATCTCCTACCAAAACACCCGCGGGCGGTGCAACCACGTTCTGACGAACAAACATTGCACAGTTTATTTTGAACAGCGACGACGAGGATTACGACTCGTTTTCTAAACTTGACGTTACTTCAGTTTGAACGGGGGGTTTCTGAACATTTTATTGACTGTTGATGAAGATAAATGCAAAGCGGATTTGCGATGCAAATGTGCCCAATGACGTTCATTTAGAGCATTTAAAAACTACATACATAGGCTACATACGTACAGCATGGATGGATTGAGGGATATTTGTATTGTAGATGAAGTATCTTGAAATTCAATAAGATGTCCAAAAAGTCTGAAATGATGACTTTGAATCGTGTGATGTTGACATCATGTCGTGACAATCACAACGGCACTGAGTCTTGGGGTAAAAAGCGTTCAAAGGTGTACTTCAAAACGTCAAAGCGTTGATGCCCGCGCGCATTGAGGCGACAATGGACCCCCTTGACATTGGATTATTCGCACGGACTTTGACGTGACAACGTTGGACTGTTTCGGTCAGCTGAGATCATAAATGATGGTGGGGGTTTATAACGCCAGACAGACACAGCGCAGCTCGGAGTGGGACGGATTTGGACGTCAGTCAAGACAGAGCAGCCGATGCGACTGGACCGTAAGAGCTGAACTGACAACCACGACGACGCCAACATGGGACGGGTAAGTTGGAGGAGATGCTCGACTGTTTCTCTGTTTTTGTGTCTGTGCTGCCTTTTGTCTGCGTTTTAATGCGGGTGAAAGTCACTGAGCGACCACTTTAATCCACCGTGTAAATGTTTTTTCCCCTCTTCTTCTCGGACACATGCAGGCAGAGGGCGCTTGTGATTCGGAGTTAGCTGGGAAAATAAAAAAATAAATAAATAAAAAATAAAAAATAAAAATAAAAAAAATAAAAAAAAGTTCTCGGGAGTCAAAACATGCTTCTTCTTTTTTTTGGAGCCAGTGAGCGTCCCTCATCTCTGCACTGTTCGGCGGTTGTGTTTGGGTGATGCAACAGGCGTCACGCACCGGAACTTCACGTACTTATCGACACTCGGGTCCGGTCCGGTCGAGCAAGTTAGTCAGAACGGATGAAACAAACGGTCTCGACGGCTATGCCTCATTAGCCTCCAGCGAGAGTGACCACCGGCACCACCGTGAACACGTTCAGATGAAACACGGGTGGTTGTCTTTCGGCAAGTCCACAACTACGAATAGGGGGACCTGTGTCTTTTATCGTTGTTTTGAGTTGGGCTCACAACGTCGTGCAGACAAAACACATTTTTTCTCTTCGACAAGTTAAGTTACGTGCAGAATGGAACGACAATAACAGTCTTGCCTTTTTCGCAAGAATGGGTCCATGATGCAACTAAACCAATGCAAGGAAAGGAAAGCAAGTTGAACATTTTGTGCAGTCCCAAGCTGTGCAAAATTCCCCAACCAGTGTTTTGTTGTTGTTGTTTTTTTTTTTTTTTTTTTAAACTATCCTATCAATGGGATTTTGGGATCCCCTGTGATGTCACAAAGGGCATTGCGATGAACTGTGTATTGTGAACGTTACTCCTTGCAGGATTCTAAAGTGGGCTTTCCCAGCTAGTCTGATTTTGAAATGTTACTCTTCCCCCTCTAAAGCAACTCTTGCCTTCTCTCCTAGAAACTCTGTGGAACCAATTACCCGACCAGCATCTGCTTCATCGTTGTTAATGAGTTCTGCGAGCGCTTCTCTTACTATGGCATGAAAGGTATGAAAACGTTGCGGTCCAGATTGACCTTTTGGGAGTGTGTATGTGTGTTTGAGTGTTTACTCAGCAGTTTTAGTTTAAAATGTTCTGTGACTCAAGCAGATCCAGTAATAGAAGTCGTACTCCCTTTGTTGAAATAAAGAGGAAAAAGGAAGTAAGACTGGGGTCTGACAGCTCAACTGTCTTGGCTTTTTTTAAATTAATTAATTAATTAATTTAAAAAAAAAATTTTTTTAATCTAAATTAATTGTAAATCATCACTGTTTGTGTTTGCCCTGTAAACGGTGAACTTCAGGAACTCCACGCACGTGCATGATCTATGCAGTTATCTCCTTAAAGCTCCTCTTTCTGACACTGTTGAATTTGATGAAGTAAATCATTACCTCTTATCACGTGGTTTAAATTAAAAAAACAACAAAAACAAAACAACACGCACAGGCGACAAGGTGATATCCTGCACAGGTTTCACAACAGAATTATGAAACCTGCAAAAAACAATGAATGATAAATACAAGTCAACAGGGATTCTACACATTTAAATCAGTTTTAGATCTGACTTTTTTACTTTGCTATTGATAAATTAGTTGCTCACGTGTCACGTTAGCCACAAAAGCTCATGAGAAAAACATACATAGCAAAAAAAAAAAAGAGGGCGGTGGAACCCACACTTGCTGGGGGTGTTAGTCACTCACCTCAGCCCCTTGTGATTTGACAAAGGGCGTCGCTGATTCCCACATCTGGGTGTTATCGCTCACACTCGGAGAGCTTTTTGCAAAGTGAATTTTGCGATGTTAATTTTAAATCTCTGAGCCAATAATATTAATAATGTTTAACCATTAAATAATCACGTGTGTCCCTAATTCTCAGCGGTGCTGACGCTCTACTTCCTCACCTACCTGAAATGGGACAAGGACCTCTCTACTGCCATCTACCATGCCTTCAGCAGCCTCTGCTATTTCACGCCGGTGCTGGGAGCCATCATCGCCGACTCCTGGCTCGGGAAGTTTAAGTGAGTTGGCCGCCATCGTTTCCCCAGCCGACGGCGACTTTAATAGCTGCGTTAGCTCTCCGGAATCCCGTGGCGCCGCCTGCTTGTGGAGATGAATCAGCGTGACAGCGTGACCGCGGTGGCGCGAAGTCTCACACGAGCCAGACGTCAATGGGGTCTAATGATTGTTTGTTGTCAACAGGACCATCATCTACCTGTCCATCGTCTACGTGATCGGCCATGTGATCAAGTCGGTCGGTGCCATTCCCACCGTGGGGAACACTGAACTGCACATGTAAGCTGCCCGGAGCTGATTCACCGCTTTCAGATCCGTCACGCTCGGACAGTCGGGTCTCCAAATAATAAAATAATGTCCTGGTGTTACGTTTTCCTTATACCAGCTGCAATGTTGCCCTACCAATCCCAGAGCCATGTGCAAATCCATGTTCTGGACCACGGTAGAAACTTGGTGGCCCAACACGGTCGCCTCCTTACAAGTGGACTCAACATAAATGCTATTAGTGAATGAAAACAGTTTATTCTGCTACTTGAAATTGTTATCATACTTTTTAATGCTTGTCATGCTGAAGGATCTCTTTTAATTTTACCTGTTGGGCCTTAAAGAAAATGACGTTGTTAGTGAATATGAGGCCTGAAGGCTTTGTCGGGAAGCAGCAAGAAGTTATTTTAAAAAAACAAAAAACTCCTTGGACGTTTTAATGACGCTTGTTTGACTGCAGAAATGACATGCAAATTCTGCATTAGTCACATGGTTGCAGACAAATAGTTATACAGATATTGATGCAAATATTTATTTATCAACCCCGGCTGCTCGCAGGCTCTATTAGCGGCAAGCCTTAAGGAAGGTGAGCTCTGTCGCATTCAGCAAGTAAAAAAAAAGCTAACAGCTAAGTTGGCCAAAATCTGTTTGTCTATAATTCGTTAAAAAATACACTGTTGCTCTTTCACGGTAGTGATTATCCCTGGTTGTGTCTTGCAGCGGTCTGTCTATGGTTGGTCTGGTACTCATCGCCTTTGGCACCGGAGGAATCAAACCTTGTGTGGCAGCGTTTGGAGGAGACCAGTTTGATGAGGAGCATGTAAGTGAGCCACACTTTGTCTTGAAATGCGACGGTAGTGTGTGTTTTTTTTTGGGGGGGTGGGGGAACTTTATTGAGAAAATGAGAATCGTCGCTGAGAAGATGTGACGTTGAAGGTCGTATGTTAGACCTATTTACCGTGACATTTTTCAGCCTCGTGTAATCAATTTCCATAAAAGCTCTCCATAAAACAGGATATTTAGCCCTCCTGCAAATATACTTGTTTGTTCTGTAAACATACACTTCACCAATACAAATGCAATAGGTCAATATGGTCTGTTGACACTAACTTGAGAGAGGCGTCAGTGAGGTATGGGTGTCCTCTGTGACGCCGCAAAGGAAGTATTCCAGAAGTGGGTTAGCACACATTTCCCCCAACAGACACATAACATTGAAACATAAGTGCGTTTAACATAATATGTGACAACTTTCACGCACCAGTCCCAAGAACAAAACCCCCAAACAAAAAAAAGTTCCATTTGGTCACAACATTTAAAGGATTCATTATTTTCAGCCAGAGATGCTAACCTGACGCAGGGACACTAATTGAAGTTGCACACTGTTCGGTATTTCCTGAGCCTCCCTCTCATTGCATTTCAGGGCAAAGAGAGGCAAAAGTTCTTCTCCATTTTCTACATGGCCATCAATGCCGGGAGCCTCCTGTCCACTTTGATCACACCCATCCTGAGAAGTAGGCCCGGCACCGACGCTGTCATCAGCTCACCTCAGAGTGCAGCCGGTGAATTATCCTCCCCGCCACATGGCGTCATTGCCCTCAAACCCCTGTTGCTCTTCCAGGTGACGTGCAGTGTTTCGGCGGCGACTGCTACGCTCTGGCTTTTGGCGTTCCGGCGGCTCTGATGGTTGTGGCTCTGGGTAATTGACGCTTCACCTTTCACAACAACACAACACAGCACCGCACCTCAGGTGCATGCGAGCGCTCAACATGGTTGTTGTAACGTGCGCGTTTTATACAAACACGGGGCGTTCAAAACAGAAGTGGCGAATGTTGAACTAGGACACAAGTGCATCATGATATGCGCGTGCGTCTGTGTGTGCATGTGTAATTGAATAGAATAGCACTTTATTGGCACTGCACCTGAGTAAAACGACATTTGCTATATTTAGCAAATTATATTACGCATCCACGGTGGTGCCGGACGTGTAATATAATTTCTGTTGATGGATCGGCACATGCTAGGTAACCAAGCCCACGTATGTAACAATCATGATCCTTTCATCACCTCACTTTGTTACACAAAGTTATTTACTTGTAAACAGAAATAACGGCTTGTGTGTTTCACAACGCACAGTGTTCTGTTGTTTTAGTTGTTTTTTTAATGTATATAGATACGTATGTGTATACAGTATACATACACATACATATATAAGTAAGGGCCAACTGGCTCACTGCAAAAAAAATATCTTGTTAAGTAAAAAAATAAAAAATTAGCGATTACTTTGTGATTAATCGCAAATTAACTCAGGACACTAATGCGATTAATCACGATATTCATCTGCTAGAATGTGTCTCAAGACAATAAAAATGGCCTTTTTTGATATATGACGCTAATTCTTCTCATTAAGGTCTAATTAAAGCCATTGAATACAGTTTATAGCTGCCCCCCAATGGTCCAGAACATATTACGGTAAATCATTAATATAACTCTAAACACAATAATCCGCAACTCTAATTTCAAGTGCAACCATGGAAAATTAAAGGCCAGTTATAAAGATAATAAATTTAATGTACTGTAACGTAATGATTTTATGATGTACTTTTAATAAAGTCGCTCCATGCTAAAAGTCAACCCAGCTCACAGACGGCACACGCTGCCGTGACTGAGTTTAAGCACGCAGCTTTCGACAGGCCGGGGCTTCCTGTTGATCACGGTCCAGTCTTCATACGTCCTGACAGCCGGCTGTGTCGGGGCCGCGAAGCGGCGACTCCGCTAACTGCTGAACTTCATGGGATTCCTGCACGGCTGAGCGCTCACCGTGAAAACAGGCCATGTTTGTATTATTGGCAGACGGGGTGGGCGACTGGGTGGGTGGGGTTAAGGGGAGATTGTCGTGCCGCTGCGAGAAAAATAAAGGAAGAAAAAAAAAAAAAAGGACCGGCTGTAGCGTCGCCAAACCTGTCTGTGTTTAAAAAATGTTTTGATGACGTAACCGAGAGAGGACCAAAAACGTGATCACCACACCGTTAGCGTTTTTGCTACCACTGTAACTCTGAATCATTTTCCATCTCATGCAGTTGTCTTCATTGCTGGAAGCTTCATGTACAAGAAGACTCCTCCTCAGGGCAACATACTGTTGAAAGTCTGCAAATGCATCGGGGTAGGTCATCTCCCGCTTCTTCCCACATTGGTTGATTCAGTTCCTTATCGGCGGATGTTGGCGGTTCGGTGCCGGTCAATTCTGCGAAAAGCACAAACCAAAGGTCCGAAGCAGAGAAACGTGCAGCGTCGTGAGGTACAAAGTTGAGTCGAAAGTCGAAAGAAAGGAAGCCGTAATCACGAGACCGGAGGTGCACATGCCGCGCAGTGGTTTGATGACGTGGTTAAAGTGGTAAAATCAGTTTAGTTAGCCTGGTGTGCAAAGTACGCAACGTCAGCTTGGATTGAGGTTCGCACGTGTCGCAAAAGAGTAATTAACAAATTGGTTTGGCGTTAAGAAACAAACTGAAATCCATAAAAATTGATGCCAAAAATATACAATATTTATGATATTCATGGATTTTGTCACAGTTTTAAAGCTGCTAAACTTTTTGCGATTGTTCTTGCTATCACATTCTCTTATCTTGGAATCTCATATCGACCCATGCCTGGCGCTAAAACATTCAATGAGTTCCCTCCTGCCAAAATGTGATCATTTGATAGCCTGATAATCTGATGGATATAAGATAACCTTTTTTTTTTTTTTTCTTTAAGATTTTCACGAGTGTTGTGCGTGTGAGGTGCTCCGAGTGATTTTACCCTCCACAGCCAGCTCGGTCGATCGTAAACAAATGTTGAACAACGTCCCATTCCAACGTGTGTGTGTGTGTGCGCTTCGGCTCGACAGTTTGCCATCAAACGACGCTGGCAGAGGTCAAAGGGCGAGCCTCAGAGAACCCACTGGCTGGACTGGGCCGAGGACAAGTACTCGGTAACTGAACGCGGCCGTGCAGGAATTCACATCCGAGCTGAAGGCCTTCTGGCCTGAACTCGCCCTCACCCTCACCGTCACCCTCAACCTTGTCTCTGTTCGCGCCTATCAGAAACGCCTGATCCAGGAGATCAAGATGGTGCTGCGCGTTTTGGTTCTCTACATCCCGCTGCCCATGTTCTGGGCCCTGTTCGATCAGCAGGTACGACCACATCCACGGTTTGCAAAAATGTTCAAGTCTGTCCGTAAAGCATGGCAACTGTGGCGTAAATGTTCAAGCCAGGGCGATAAGGCATGCTCAGTATCATCCATTCTATGGCTAATTTTAGCACTGAGGAGCGCAAATATGTTACTGGTCTCGGGGGGGAAAAAATGTAGCGCGTGTCGTTTTTTTCCTGCCATATAAAATATAAAGATATGGCTGTTATAATGATTAACAGGCAGTGATTTTCGGTCGGGGCTGCAAGACTGGTGCTGCGGTTTGCACTACCCAGACTTATGAACAGTCAATTAATATTTAAAAAAAACAAACAAACATCTTTCTTTCTTTCTGGTGGTGTTAGCTGTGACGCTAAGAAGCACAGGCAGCTGGAGCAGCGCCATAGTCACTTTGGTTTTCGGTCTGTGTTTTGTAGCAGGGGCTTTTTCAAAGTTAGCCAAAATAAACAGACTTAACTTTTGAAGGCTTGCCGTTACACAATAACCATTGCCTTGACACCTGCCTTGTTTTGCCCCTTCCAAACATGCGGAAGGTTAACCAAAGCATCCGTTTTAGCGGGAAGCTAAAACCGGAGGATTTTAACAGGAGGCTGCAAAGAGAGCGCTAAACATGCTGTCCTCTTGAGTTTATCTTGAATGAACTAGGAGGCTGCATTGCTGGAATTTGAAGTGGAAACAACTCCAAAGTGATCAAAATTCTGCTCGCTCAGCACGTTTCTCATTTGGCTCCAAGTCATAGTTCTGTTAATATCTGTCTTCATCATCAGATTGTGTAATCCTGGCTTATCTGATCTTCATAGATCGTGTGAAGTGTTGTGTTTTTTCCTCTCTTTTTATTGACTTATCATTACATTTTACATCACTTCTGTTTTTTTTTTATTGCAGGGATCTCGCTGGACCATTCAAGCAGCGAGGATGAACATGGCTTTTGTAAGTTTACTCCGATAGGATAACCAAAAAAAAAAAAAAGCAAGGGAACATCCACTTTGTACTTTACCACTCGGTGGATTTTATATGGTTATACAATGTCACTTATAAAACGGACCATCCCTTTGTTATGGGAGCATTGCCTGTTGCTTTTCCAGCTGGTGACTTTTTTTTTTTTTTTTTTTATGGTGGTGATGATCTTGCAACTGTCAGGTTAAAGTCGCTTTTACTGGAGAATGTGCTGCACAAAGTTTGAAAGTTAAACTTTAATCGGCGGTCAATCATTTTTTTTTTTTGTTGTTGTTGTGTTGCAGGGCAACTCCTTTAGCATCAAACCGGACCAAATTCAGGTGGGTGCAAATTCACCAACCCGTTAATGCACAGACATGGGAAGAACCGGGTTTGGACTGACAATATTCTGCAGCCTCTGCAGCTTAAAACAGAGCTTTGAGTGTCGGACCTTGACTTTTATATTTTCAGCCGTGCAGGGAGTGAAAATGACTCTTGCCTTGCAAACTCAGCGAGGCTACTACGCTTTTGAATCGATACTTAACGATCTCATATACAGGTACTACCTGAAATATTAGAATATCAAGTAAAGGTTTTATTTTGGCAATTTAACATAAAAGATGAAACCAACAAATTTTATTGAGCCATTACACGCAAATTGGCATCTCGAGCAGTTCCTTGTTGTAACTTTGCTGATTAAGATTTTCAGCTTATTAAAACCACAAACCCACAAACAAAATTTTCTGAGTTTTTGAATCTGAGTTTTTTTTTAAGCTGCAAGACCTGATCAGCAAAATCCAAAGAAATAAAAACTTGAAATATATTGATTTGCATATTATTCGTTTATATAATATGTCAAATTCACCTTTCAAGTTGAATTGCAGAAATACAGCAACCTTTTCAGGATATTCTAATTTTCTGGGTAGTACCTGTATTAGATCTTTATTGAAAACCTTGGACTGGAAAAAAGTAACAGTTTTCCAGGGTTGCACATCAGCCCTGTGTTCACATCAGCCAAGAGCTGGCTGGTGGCTGTCCTGGTAGAGGTATCACCGCCCTTTGTGACATCACTTGGGGCTTATATTCAGAACCCAGTGTTTCATCACTGACTTCCTGACTCAGCAAAAGCACTACTGGGTGTTTTTTTTTTCCTCCACTCTGGAGGTCCACTGGCGACATGGAGAGACATATGTTTGCGTGACTGATGAACTGAAATTTGCTGAATATGCGGCCTTTGATTGTCAGTATAACTTGACTGTGTCTTGCATGGCCACCTCCATTTTTCCCTAATCACAGTTGGCTTATCAACGCCGTGCAATATAGTCACCTACCTGATACTCATCTATCACCGCTGAGCTCCAACTCCAGCAGACTATTGTGCACGTCAGGCATCCACATCTGGAAATGCCAAAGTCTACACACACACACACACACACACACAGACAAACACACACACGCACTCCAATAATCACAGCACTCATGCAAGACACTGAGGACGCCTCAGCCAACAGTGCACCTGTCATTTTTTTTTTTATGGCTCTTAATGATATTTTGCAAACTCCGACCTTTATGATTTTATGAGTTCCAGCTTTTATAGGGTCATTTAAAAGGCAGCTTACCCTCCTCCACCCCCCACACCCCCGCTCTCTCTCTGTTGTCTAGATGTTGAATGCCCTGCTGATTCTCCTCCTCGTGCCCGTCTTTGACCTCGTCATATATCCCCTCGTCGCCCTTTGCAGAATCAACGTCACGTGAGTAGAGGGCAGCGTTTCCTGCAGACTCCGCAAGGGGGAGGGGGGTGGGGGGGCAGAAATGAGCCTCGGCAGAAAAGTACTGATTGAATCTACAGGTACTACCCGAAAAATTAGAATATCAAGTAAAAGTTGTTTTATTTTGGCAATTTAACATAAAAGATGAAACCAACAAATTTTTATTGAGCCATTCCATGCAAATTGACATCTCAAGCAGTTCCTTGTTGTAACTTTGCTGATTAAGATTTTCAGCTTATTAAAACCACAAACCCACAAACTCAGAAAATGATTATAAAATTTGAGGGTTTTTTTTTTTTAAGCTGCAAGACCTGATCAGCAAAATCCAAAGAAATAAAAACTTGAAATATATTGATTTGCATATTATTCGTTTATATAATATGCCAAATTCACCTTTTAAGTTGAATTGCAGAAATACAACAACCTTTTCAGGATATTCTAGTTTTCTGGGTAGTACTGTATACAAATTGTACCGTGGCAATCTTGGTGATTCTCAGTCGAAAATCCCAAGAACTGTCGGTGGAACCAGGCCTGCTTTTGATCATCTGCAGAGCTTTTGACTTTTGTCATCATTTCTAATCGACTGAATGGCTTTTGGAAAACAGGCCCGAGAGCCTCCAGAGAGGCCTTCAGGTAGATGGACAGATAAAGATTGATGGGAGATTAAAAACGTCACAAAATAATCAAAGCCTTATCAGCGCGATTGCTGAACGGCGATGTCAAAATCCCCTTTATGGCTTCATACAGACGTATAAAGTCATAAAGTCTCGACCGTCCCGACGCCTTGGCTAGCGCTAACGAGACGTCTGCGTGTCCTTCAGGCCTCTGAGGAAAATGGCGGCTGGGATGATTTTCGCGGCGCTGGCCTTCACGGCGGCCACGCTGGTGGAGATAAACGTGGTGGTACGTATCGGCCCCCTGTGGTGTTGTATGTCTGCAGTGTCACGGTCATAAACGAGGCTCCTGGGATGCAACACATCATAATAACAAGTCAATGAGAAAATGATTGACTCATGAGCCTTTAAAAAAGTGCGGTACGGATAAGAATGATGACATGATCAACAATGGTTTGTTAGTATAAAACGGTTAAAGTAAACAGTTCATATTAAAATAAGTGCAAAGTTTGAGGTATAAAAGCTCCAGTCAGTCGTTTGGATCAAATAAACCCGCAGACTTCAGATGTTTGAGTCAAACAGATGAATTTCCTCTGAACTCTGGGGTTTTCTGAAAGCGCATTGCATCATTAGGGCAATTACCTGATTGCAAAAGAATAAAAAATTCTAACAGTGATAATAATATACAGAAAAAATAACGTGGTGCTGTCTCGTCTCTCCATTATTACCACACAGTAGCCTTCTTGTGTGAGTGTTTCACTGCTCGCGGCGATATTGATCTGCATGCCACTGTATTTGTCTGTCGGCTAGAAAACGGTGGTGGATCCTGCCCCCCGTGGCCAGTGTCTCCTGCAGGTCCTCAACTTGGCCGAAAATCCCGTCTCGGTCAAATTCCCCAGCGGCGACTTGTCACTGCCCGAAATCTCTCATCTGCAGGTAACCAGACAGAAGAAAAGCCAACAAACTACCCTGCTGCTGAACATTTGACGCAACACAACGATGCGCCGTGCACGCATTAAGCCTCTTGTAATACCCGACAGCTCTCCGATACCTTGATTTAAATGTGAGAAGTGACATCACAAGTTGCAAAAGACAAAACATTTGCATCGTAATTAGGGATGCAAATGATGGATTCATTCATTAATCGTTAGTTGATTGACCCTTTTGATCGATTAACTATTAATTGAGAAGTGATTCAACTTTTCTTTTTTTAAAAAGTTGTTTAAAAGTAACTTGTTTGAGGTGTATTATGACCATCACAGTATCTACAAGTGAATTGCTCTTTCCTGCCGCTACACTGCACTACCCGTGTAAAAAATGTTCAATTCATTGCGACTAATTTAACTGAATCGATTCAATTCTTAATCGACAATTAATCGATGATCGACTAATTGTTAACGTCCAGTAATTGTTTTGATTTTTCATCATTCTCAATCAGGACCCTGAAAGATATGAGAGGATCTCACTTAATGGGAGCAGCAGCAGTGTTCAAAGGATTGAAGTCACTTCAGGTGGGGAAAGCTCGGAGTGTTACCACTTGTTGCACCAGGAGAAGGCCTACACGCTCATTCTCACGCCGGGATTCCACGGCGTCGAATGCAAAATTGTGAGTGTCGATATGCAATTTGGTTGTTGAAGAACTCTCAGCAGATGTTGAGTACTGTGCTAAAATTATACCAGGAGTAAATAATATTGTTAAGTGATTATAAGGTAGATTATTTTTTGTGTTTATGTACAATGCATGGATATTTTTGATGCTACGGAAAAACCTTTAACATATTGATGACATGCAAATGTTGTGTAGTAACAAATCTGATTTCATCTGAAGTTCATCCATTCAGTTTCCAAGCTTTGCCTTCCTTTTTATTATTTCAAATAATCTCTTTTGGCTCTCAAGCACACTGGAGTGTGATATAAATCCAAACGATTAACTGAAAAATTCAACGTGGCGTCTAAGGTTGAGAAACTTGAACTTCCCACAGAGGAAACTCAAGCAAAAAAAAAGAAAGAAAGAAAGAAAAGAAAAAGAAATCGAAACAAACCGTAAGCAGAGAGGTCGCAGGGTTGGAATTCAATCTCTGGTCTGTCTTGTTAAGTGTCAACAGTGCAAACCACAGGATTGTGGAAAAAAAAGAAAAAAATGTACAACCTTCCCTCTGATTGGGCGCACTGTTGGAGCTTCCAGAAATCATTTGCTCTCATGTCCAACATAAAACAGGTCTTTTTTTCTCTCTTGATAACCATGTAGGCTGAAGACTATATATTGAAAAATGACACAGGAAGTCCTTTTGTCAGGTAAGTACGTTCAGAGATTTGACCGTTGAAGCCTTTTCAACCTCTTCTTCTTCTGTGAGAACATACGTGACGTGCTCCCGTTTATTTGGCCCAACAGGTTCTACAACACGCTGCAGGAGGAAGTGCATCTGACTGTTGGAGATGTGGCCTTCCATGCTCTTCCCAGTCAAATGTCTGAGATCCAGGCAGTGGATCGGAACATGTGAGTAGACCTGGCAGCCTTCGCTCAGTTAGCCGTGCACGCTGACAGGACAGGAGGGACCAACTGACATAGAGATTCAGATCGCCCCCTGCTGGTTGGCTGCTGTAGAGGTCATAAAACTTAGACTAGTGAACAGTCGTTTAAAAAAAAGAAAACATTTGTGACCACGCGTACCTTCATTTTACTGTGTTGTTCTTCTGTTTGAATAATAATCCCTGTCGGGGTGTAAGTATAACAATTACAATTCAAATTCAAATTTTTAACCATTTAATTTCAAGGAATGATTTTATTACTTCATTTTTGCCACCCACACATCTGTTTTCTATGAGTGCTTTTCCTGCACTCAGGGTCGCACGGTATTTTAATTTTGATGAAGTATAAATCTTTTTCTAGTTAAATATTTTTTATTTTTATCAGCAAGTTGCAAAAAATACAACAAAAATAAAAGAAGAAAACCTCTTTCTCTTCAAATCCGTGCTGACATCACACCAAACGTGGAGAACTTAAACCAACAAAGATTTTCTGTTTAACTTCCGTCCCAGGATGAGCAGGTTTGGTGGATGTCAACCAAAATCCTGTTGCAGAATATTTGGAATTTCATATTTTAAGTCTCCTGCATCTTTTCTGCACACCCTAAGTGATGCATTTAGGGTTAGGGTTAGTGTGAGAGTTGTTGGTGGCAACAACAACAACAACAACAACAGTCATTTATAATGCCATTACATAAAATTAGCTTCACATATATTAATTTGGATGGCGTTTTTTTCACACATCGTTTTTTTGAAGCGCATTCAAAATGTGAAAACTCGACCCTTTTTTGTCTCCCTCCCTTGCACTGCTGCTGAGTAGATATTCAAATGTCAAGTGCAACTCTCAGACAATCAACCTGGGCCTGCTGGACTTCGGAGCGGCCTACACGGTCGTTCTCACACAGGTGAGAAACCGTCGTGAGTTGAACGCGGCGCCAACAATGTGCGAAGCGGTGCGAGCCCCATGTGCGTTTGTGCGTTTGAACAGGACGCGGACAAAATCACGCCTGTCGTCGTGGAGGACGTGATGGCCAACAATGTGCACGTCGCCTGGCAGGTCCCTCAGTACGCCCTCATGACTATGGGAGAGGTCATGTTCTCCATCACGGGCTTGGAGTTCTCCTACTCGCAGGTAATAATAATTAAAAAAAAAACCCAGCAGGAAGCTCCTGTTCCTACTTTTGAAGACGTTACTCTGTCACAGTTCTAAAACATCCTGGACCTCCGTCTCTCTTCCGCAGGCTCCAGCTAACATGAAGTCAGTCCTGCAGGGCGGCTGGCTGCTCACCGTCGCCTTTGGGAACGTGATTGTGCTGATTGTGGCGGAGGGGGCGGGGCTAGCACAGGTAACCTGAAGCATCATGAAGAAAAAATATACATATTTCTCTGTGTGTACACATTCATATTTACGTACGTATATACGCATGTATATGGATATGTGTGTGTGTATATATATATATGTATATGTTTACATGTATACACATATGCAAATATACACATATATATATAATATGTGTATACATATATGTATATATATATACAATATATATTTATATATATATTGTGTATATATATATATATATACACACACACACATATATATATATATATATATATATATATATATATATATATATATATATATATATACATACACACGTATATATATATATATATGCTTGTCAGACCTCAAGGCATACTGACAGGCTCTTTGCTGTTTCAGTGGAAGGAGTTTGTGCTGTTCGCCGCCCTGCTGGTGGCCGTCTGCGTCATCTTCTCCATCATGGCTTATTTCTACGAGTACGTTGACCCTGACAAGATCCTCAAAATGTACGAGTCGGACAATGAGGATGAGGACGATTATGACAAAGAGCTAACAAAGAACGGTATGAACATGGAGAAAAAAACAAACAGCACCAGAATGTAACTGCACGATGCTCTGCGAGTTTCAGTCAGTTCAAGGTGAAAAACTGGCTCAGTTATATGAATCTGTTGTGATCTGTTGTATTTTTATTTTTGGACAAATCATGTTAACACTCCAGTTAATTTAAGATTATTTTTTTAACCATAGACCAGAAGCATAACGTTTTTGTTAATAGACTCTTATCTATAGCATTAATACCTCTGAACATCACCTCCTGTCTTTACTAGTTGTGTAATGCGTCAAATGACAAAATGTTGTGTTTGCATTATGTTGACAAGTCTTTTACAAGACTGTCTGGGACAAGACATTCTTAAAATACTCAGCGCTGCTGTTTTTGCAGCTAATTCAAGTGAGATCTTATATTTGAATTTCAGTAGGAAACGGTAAAGTTCCCCTTGCAAGATATTTTTGAGAGGAAGCTCAAGAGCACAAAAAGACGTGGGCTGGATCCCCAACACTTGCTGTGTGGCGTCTGTGGATGGTCGCTTGTCTGTGTTGGATACTTGTCCATGATGTATCAGACCCTGAGAGCAGAGAGACAAGCGGCAATAGAAAACTGATAGTATTACTGGAAGACAGCGTGAAATATTCACATTACAAAAGAGACAACTCGAGACAATTAAACTCAGCTTTAGCTCTTTGATTTTCATTTCCAAAGTCAGTGGATGTTTGGTTGGTGCACTTTCTGGAAATGTGGAGCGGGCAAAAAAAATAAAAATGAGGGATTTCCTTCTTTTTTTTTTCCCATTTCTGTCAAATCTGTAAGTGAATTTTGCATAACGTGGACCTTTTAATGTTTTTAATTTTTCTGCACAATGAAAGTTTACATGCTGTAAAAACACAACGTTTAGCTGTTTGTACAAGTACTGTGTATAGAATCGTTTAAATTGTCCAATCACGCAAAAGCAACTGAATGGTAGTACTTTTAAGAAGAAAGTTGTTATGTATGGGGAGTATTAACAATACTGTTATCCTATAAGATCTGTAAATAGTCGGAATGTTTTTTTTTGTTATTTTTAAATTTTTGATAACCCCAGTGACAATTTGTATTTTCCTGTTGAATGTGTGAACTGTACTCTCAATCTGCTGAATGCAACTCCTAATAGAAAACATGAACATGTGACATTCTTTGTGCACACGACCAACCTCTTGTGTTGCTCTCACACGTTAGCTTACATTTTTATTTTTGCACAGTTTAAAAAGTATACAAAGAAACAAGATAACAAATTATAAGTAGTGCAGGGGGGGGAGGGGGGGAAACCCACAAAAGGCTTATTAGAAGCCTCCATCTAAAGTAACATTAAACGATTTAAAATTTACAAAAGTTACGAGAAATGAGTGGCAGATCGTGCTGTCGATCTGCCATTGAATCACTGAGCTTATCAGTCTGTCGTACCGCAGTAACAACAGTTAACAACAAAAAAGAGGCAACCTTCACGTCTCCGGAGTATCACCTCGAATTACGCCGCTCATTTCCATTCATAACTCGTTTAGGCGTTTGGTTTTTCCTCCTCCGGAGGGGCCAAACAGGGTTAGCGCGAGCACGGAAACGAGGTAAACGGAAGCGGCTGATCGCTCGCTGCGTAGCTAATGAGTTTAGGGAGGCGGTGAGGACGGTCTGGCGGAGTCGGTCTCAGGAGGCAGCCGAGAGCGGCGAGGACAGCTGCTCATCTTCTCACTTCTAACAAGGACTTCAGGGTGAGGGATGGATTGTTTCAAAGTCGTTTTTCCCCACCAGGGTGAGACATCCGGAGCCCCCTGGTGGTGGTATTTTCACATCAGCTCATTGAAAAACCGGCCCCGGAGCAGACTCTTGCCTCCCCCTAGTGGTGAATGCTGAGGTTCAGCAGAAAGGAGCGTTCCAGCTTTTCCCTGCGTGCCTTTCCAACAAAAGCTCAGTGACGCGCGCGATGATATCAGGATGCGCCAGGCAGTCTAACAGGTCATTAGTAGTCACCGCCCTGTGCGCTGCTTCCCGGTCGTCCGATGCCCCGCCTGCACGGGCGCAAAGTCCAGATTGAGTTAGGGGAGCGCTGGGTTGGATTTTCCGCGGCTGGGTTCTGGCAGGCCCGTGCTCAGGCGCCGCCGCGGAGCCCACGTCCAGATCTTGCTGGCGCACAGGAGCGAGGTTCGGCCCGAACGGGGCGCCGAAGGGGTCGGGTCCACGAGCCGAGTGAGCGCGCTTCCTCGTTTGTGCCCTGGAGTCACGCTCGGCCGGGCGCTCGTCTCCGAGGCCGCGGGTCGAGTCGCCGCGGCCCGGCTGGACGGCTCGCAGCGCCAGATTCAAGTACTGCATATTCTCATCGTGGGACGTCACTCTTTCCTGTGAAATATACAAGTAATGTTACACAGAGTGAAAACAGCTGACAGGCAAGATATCTAAATACATGTTCTAAATACGTGCACATAGTGTCACTCTGACTTCGCCCTATGACAACTGGGAGAGGCCCCAGCAGACCCCCGTGACCCTGAGCTCAGGAAGAAGCGCGTATTGGAAATAGATGGATGAATACTTCCTGACTATTTGATGCTTCTAAGTGTTCCCCTCTGGACCTTCAGGGGAAAAAATAGCTGAAAACTAAGCTATGAAATAATACAATTTCCTCAATTTCACTGATTATTTAGCCACTTTGTTTAGTCACCTTTCCAGCGGCGTGCTGCGTTCAAAAGCCTGATTAAAATTCCTCAGCAACGCGGCATTCACTGAAGGAAAGCATTTGCATTAAAAGGTCTCTTTGAGCCGGGCAGCGCTGAGCGGAACCTGCGAATATCATCGGCTGGTGCGCGCATGATTGGGAGTACACAACTTTGGCCAGATGGGGGCAGTGTTGGACAGTTGACGCATGGCGGGAAAAAAAATATATCAGAGGTTTGTGGCGTCCGCTCGCGAAATAAAACAAACTAAAACTAAAAGCAACGGTAAGTGCAAATGTTTTACAAGTACAACGCATTGTGAGTTTGTGCATGTCGCGTAAAAAACCCCCCACAAAGTTACTGATCTGACATGTGATTGGTGTTCGAGCGCTACCTCCGTGGGGTTGAGCCAGTCGTCGGCGTTGTCTCCGCTTGACGCCCCTTTCAGCGCAAACACCACAACCTTGGCCACGGCCTCGCTGACTCTCGTTACGTCGTCCGCCTCCTGCGCACGGACAAAAGGGGAGTCGTCGTCGGAAGATGTCAAGGATACAGAGGTAAAGCACGCAAAGAATCACCTTTGGTATGATATTTAGTGAAGGCGGTTCATAACACAGTGAAAGGGAACATTTCATTTGTCAAAGCCGGGAGCGAGAACTATACACTGTAACGCGCGAGACCAGAGGAAACCTTGAGCGTGCACGTTTACCAGATTCCGCCTCACAGTTAGTGGAACAGCTTCTCGTTGCCAGCTAATAATAATAATAATAATAATAATAATAATAATAATAATGACAATAATAATAAATTGGATTTATATAGCACTTTTTAAGACACCCAAAGTGCTTTACATTGAACCCATTATTCATTCACACCACATTCACACTGGTGGTGGTAAGCTACATGCGTAGCCACAGCTGCCCTGGGGTGGGCAGACTGACGGAAGCCTGGCAGCCAGTCTACACCAAACAGCCATTCCGACCACCATGTGCGATGGGGGCCGCTTACCAGCTCGATCCAGGAGTTGACGCTGATGGTGACGGGATCCACCGACTCCACGTAGTGCCACCAGTGTCTGGGCACGTAGAGCACCTGGGCCAGAAAAGATTAAAGAAGACTTTATTAAGAAAACTGACTACACCAGTATTCATAATATGAACAGTGATCTGTCTCCACAGTCAGGGAACTTCCAAGAAATTAGAGAAGTGCATGATTTACACATTAATTGCACGTTATTCTGGAATCCAACCCTTTGTGATGTCACAGAGGGGCCTAGCCACGTGTTTGTTCCACTCTCCCTTGTTTTGTCCCCAACCGAACATGTGAAAGGTCCAATAAAGCTTTAGTTTAGTTGTGTCTTCAGATTCTTTTGTCCGTATAACTTTTACCTGGACGCTTTATTGTGGAAGGGTGCCAAACTAGACTCCAGAAGTGGGTAAAAACAAAACAAAAAATCTGAATATGGGTAAAATATGGGCAGTAATAACTCACTCCTGAGCCTCTGCAGATCGTCCACTAGATGGAAGCATACATCCTTCTATCGAACCCTACCACAGCGTGTCCCTCCTACGCTCTGCCAGAAGGTGGCGTGTGAGCCTGAACACAAACATCCACATGCGGCTGCTTCAGCCCAGAGGCGGATGTTCCAGTCGAAGGTCAGTGATGGGCACGCCGCTCCGAATCACTTCTGACTGACCCGACACCAAAACTATCCTGGGTTGGAGCTGCCATAATAGGACAGCAGCAGGCGGCGGAGGGGGAAACAAATGTGTCAAATGTCAGCGGGACTTGACAGCAGCCAGAGGAAGCTCTGCCTACAACTCTGCGAGGTTCCAGCACTGTCGCACTGCTCCCATGATATCATCAAACATGTTTTTTCTCTGATAATAATGTGTCTTGATGAAATGAAAAGAGACTAATCTTCTTTCTCTCTTCGACTTTTCGGAAAGTGTGTGCGAAAACAGTCACTTGCTATGTCACGAAGGGCAAAGTCAAAAAGGTCAAATTGGCTTTGGCTCCTCTTCCAAACATGCAGAAGGTCCAAGAAAACATCAGTTTTAGCAGTAAACTAATGATGTTTGGAGATCTATCATGTGTTTTCAAATAAATAACAGTGCAGGACTGCTCCACTGGCGTCCATGGCGGAGAATAAAGACCTGGAATTAGGTGGAATGTGGGGCCTTTAATTGTTGACGTTGGGAGCAAAAACAACACAGCTCTTAAAGTTGCGCAGGGACATTTCTTTAAGAGAAATAAAAACAACGAAGTAGGCGAAAGGCAACACTTGCTGCATTGTCAGGACGGCGACTGGCACTCACATGACGAGGTCATGGTGAGTGCTCGCACACGCCGCTGTTATGCAACTGAAACCTCTTCCTTATTTGCCGAAAGATTTTGAGTCAGCACAAGAGTGAGAAGATTGTCATCGGAACACGAGACGCTGATTAGCCCTCATGAGGGGGCGCTGCAGCCAATAAACCTCGCAGCTGCGCCTGCTTCTTCCTCGGTGGAATTGCTCTATAAATGCGACACTTTGGCGTTGCCCTGGTAAATAATGCCAGGTGTTTTTTTATGTCTCAAAACACAAGTTTAAATGTTAAAGGTTCAAGGATGACAGCAAGCTTTGAGAATTGCATGCCGGTTGAAATGCAGGAATCAAAAAATGAAAAAAATGAAATCTTCTGAAGAAATTTAACAAGGTCTGCTGCAAGACTTTAAATGCATATGTTGTGTGAGTCTGTCGCCCTGGCTGCAGTAACTCTGACCTGCCCTGGCTGCAGAGTGACGACGTGACGCCTGGCCCCGGCGAACGCGGGGAACCTGGCGAGGTCCGGGCGCAGGACGTCCACCTGGCTGAAGACGCTGGACTCCTCATAAGGTATCCTGGCTGGGTACAGCTTGGCAGCGTCCTCTGGGGGGAAGAGGTGCCAGCGCTTCCTGCGGGGATGGAGCATAACGCGTCGGCTCACAAATGATTGAGTCTCATATTCTGGCACTGAAAAAACAACAAAAAACAAAAACACAGGTTGATGATGTTGATGAAAATTCCCCCCCTAAGACAGCATTTAGAGGTGACGAAAAGGCAAAAAAAAAAAAAATTCATCCTGAAAATGTCAAATTAATTAAAGCCCTTCAGCTGCTCATAAAAAAACATGTACACAAACCCACACAATAATGGATTACCTAAATATTAAAACCTTTTCAAATTGGAGAAAATTGCTGCTTTTGCGCCAAAAGGCAAATTAATTGTTTTATTTCTCGAATAAATAATCCTGGTGGCGTCTTAAGCTTTGTTTGTATGCTTATTTGGTGAACTCTCTCAACCGGGCTCGGTGTCAAATCAACTCCAGATGAATTTGACTCCACTTTTGAGATGGGCACCAAATGAAAGGAGCTGTAGAACCAATTATGAGCTGGAGGGTGAGACAGGTTGGTGGTGGGGGAGATAAAACACCAACTCCCTGAGGGAGCGGGCGGCAGCGAGATAAGGCGGAAAGGAGAGCGACTTCTCCCTTTTGTCTCCTGACTCCTGGTGCCCTGTAAAGCTCCCCGGCCCCCGACTCCATATCCTCTCGGCTCAAGCCAGCTCTGCAGCAAATTAAATTTTTTTTTCTTTTTCGGAGGGCGGAGAGGGCAGAGCTCGTGCTGCGGAAGCAGTTACAGCGGCCCTGCGCCTGGCGGGTCAAGCTAAATGATTTACAGGTAGAGTAGCGACGCCACTGCCAGAGAGCGGAAGTCAATAAATCCTTGTGTTGGCTCACATACAACGCTTTTGTATTCAGGGACTGACAAATGACTTGTGTAAAGATGACACAGCTCACAAAAGGACAGCAACTTCTTCTTCTTATTATTATTGTAATAAAAATTAAGTCTGATTTAAAATTTTCAGACATTTGGTTTTTATCCCTGACAATTAATTATTGAGCCCTCTGTTCCCTTAAAAAAATATGAATAAAGTCAAAATTTCGTGAAAAAAGTTGACGTCAAAAAGATAAAATTTCATGAATAAATTTAGTCAACGTAAATAAAATACAAAATTTCGAGAATAACGTTGAAATTTTGTGAATAAAGTCGACGCTAAAAAAAGACGAAATTTCATGAATAAAGTAGAAATTTCATGAATAAAGTTGACACAAAGTGGAAGTTTTGTGAATAAAGTTGAAATTTTGAGATTAATGAAATGGATGATGGATTAACCCAGTTACCCAAAATTAAAAGTAAACTGCTGGAAACAGGTGTATCCAAGGTTCACCCAGAGTAATCAGGAAACTGATGAAAACGGAAGTACTCCACTAGACTTGCGCGCAGAGCCTTTGGACTTTATTCTCGACATTTTGACTTACTTCACATTGAAATGAATTGCAAATTCCCATTTTATTGTCGAAATTTCGACTTTAATCTCAAAATTTCAACTTTATTCTCAAATTGGAAACTTGAAAAAAAACATTCTATCTTAATTGTTTTCTCTTCCTGACAGGTGGAGCAAGCAAAAGCAAACAAAAAACTGAAGGACAGGCGTTTGTCATTTTTGCGAAGTATATTTACAGAATACAGACATAGAGATTTTCAAACGTTCAAGTGGTATTTAACTACTTGGAATTGGACTAGAATTGTTCATTCTTGTCAGTACCATCGGATTAGACGTTCTGTCTCACCGTCCCTGCACCTGCAGTACCAGGTTGTACCCGTAGGAGTCCTGGTGGCACGGCGTGTTGGCCCCTTCTGTCCCGATCCATAGGGTGCTCTCTTTCCCATTACGTCCCTCAAAACCAAAGTCACACCACTTCACATCCTGCAAACACAAAGCACCATTATCAATCCAAACTGTTGCTCCGTGAGTGAGATTTTTCTAATTACGAGTCACAATTTATGTCTCTTTCTGAGGCAATGATGTGACGCCGGGGGTACGAGACACACAGTTCGGCAAATGCCACAGCTCACAGATGTCAGCCCATCTCATCAGCTGCTCCGACAGGACCTATTAAAGTTGGCCCGCTGGAAATTTGTGTGCGCGGCGACAGTATTTGTCACCTTCCAGGGAAAAGAGCCCAGTCAATCATGTCCTGTCAGACTACAAAAGGTGCGGCAATCCTTCCGGCACTCTGAATAATGAAGTCATTATCGTGCATTCGGGCGACTGTAAATGACAGACTGGTCAATCTTGTCTTAAGGCGGCCCCGCTTTTTGCCGTGCCATTTATCCTGTGAAAGGCCCGTCCGTCCGTCCGTCTGCCTCAAAAGTATGAAAGTCAGCAGGGAATAATTGCATGTGGATGCATGTGTCGCTGAGATAAATAAAGGAAATAAACACCTGTCAGGAGGATGGACGGTGCCCTTTGTGTGTTCCAGATGACAAGAAAGGCAGCTAATACGCTGTCAAAATGAGCAAACCATTAACACGTTAATTGAAAATGCCAAAAACGGCAGGTGATTGACAGAATATAATGCATTTAAGTATTAAGACTAGATATAATTTTGGTGGGATTTGCTTTTTTGGGTCTTTTTTTTTCTTCAAACAGCCGATAGAGCCAAAAGTGCATCAACTAACAGCTAAGCCAATAGAATGACCTGATGGACAAATTCATTCATGCTAATTCATGAATTGTCCACGTTAATCCATTTTCATCTGTCCCAATTGATCTGACATTGTTCTGACGCCAGATGTGAGTGAGGGGAAAAATCACCAACCTGTATTTCCTGTTGTGGGCAACATGAAATACCTGTGTTTTCATTTTGGCTACCTCATCAGTGGACCTACTTTGTTATGCAAATAGAGATGCTCATTATAAGCAAATAAAAATACAATTTATTTATTTATAGGGACTTTATCCAGCTGCCGAGACTTTATCATCTCATGCCAACAGATTCCTTTCATATATAATTTATTTTACATTATGTATGGAAATTAAAATAAGCCACTCTTACCAAAAGAATAGGGAAATAGAATAAGGAGAAAGGGAGGTATTGAGGGGTGCAGAGGACAGGAAGAGAAACATTAAACAGAAAATACATTCATTTATTATAAAAAATTCGGGAATGCATATAGATTGTTTTGTTAAAAACCTTTCAACAAAAAAAGTTCAACAAAATGCACATAATATGCCTGCTGAATTTTCGATCAACACTTTGAAGGAAAACAGGTGACAAACATTTAAATTGAAATCGTGGGGGGGGGGGATTACCTCAAACATGGAAGGCAGATCTTGAAATAACATGGCAATGTATTTGTAGTCGGCATAGGCCCAGTACTCTGATGTGGAGTATTTGCAGAAGGGGCCCACGTCTGCAGCAGCGTCGTCCCGCGTCCAGCTGAGGAACTGCTCCAGCGTGGCCTCCACGTAGGCACAGCGGGTCTCGAACAGAGGCCCTGCGAGAGAACAAGGGGCCGCAGACAAGAGAGCGATCGCTGCAAGACTGCAATAAGGTAGAAAAATATTCAAATGATGTGCCGAATGCACCTCTACGCGAGCGTGAAATTTTATTTCTCTCGCTTTTTATGTGAAAAATAAATCAGCTGAGGTGTCGCGCACGCTTTCGTCGCCATAAACAAAGTGTGTGTGTGTGTGTGTTGCTGAGTGACATCGTTTATAATCCACTGCGTGCAATGGCTCCCTGTCAAATGTAACAGCTGAAAAGCATGATTTAGAAAACTAATTAAGTGGCTTTCATCGGAAGACACGCTCTCGTTACTCATCGCAGGAGGAGTGATTACCGGAGCCGAGTCAGGGCCACATGGCGGGAAAAACATTCCAGATGCTCCATGACAGAAAACCCATTTGGTTTTTCTTCCTCCCTCCCATTGTCGTCGCCCTTCACCTGAGTAACATTTACAAAGGGGTGATTACGCAGCCGCCCCCTTCCGCAGCCTTCACTACGTTCTGATGACTGCGGCCCGACCTGTAAATCATCGTGTCGCGGTGTGAACTTGGAAACAATGCAGCCAATTATTATGTTTTGTAAACACGAGATGAGGGGGAAGAACACTGACAGATGGGGTCTGCGCACTGTTGCAATCAATTAAAAACCATAAAAAGAGAGCAGATTGCACACTAAAGAGTGTATATTGCAACTGGATGATTTCGCACCATCCTCTGGAAATCGGTGTTTGGTTCTCACCGTTTCTCTCCTCTTTCCTGCCGAGCCTGAACCGGATGGGTTTGTGTCCGAGGCAGCCACGGAGGTGCTCTGCGGTCCACTGGAGGGCAGGCCAGTTAGCGGTCATGCCGGTGAAGACGGCCGGTTGCTGCAGGTGATGCAGGATCTTCTGGATCTCATCTGGACTGAACGGTTTGCTGCTTGAGTGGTCAGTGGCCATCGTCCCTGGGCTGCAACGTAGGCAACGACCGTTTTAGACAGATTTAATGTTTTGATTTGATCTATTTATACAACAAAATGCATAAGTCTATAGGTATTTCTCTTATTTTGTCAGCGATTTTGATTTTCATTGTCCACTGTTAGTGGTGTTACTTTTACGCAGAAATGTCACACAAGAGGTACTATGATCACATAAATTGCACCAGACATTAAACCAGGTGATAAATGTATTAATAAATGCCTCTCAATTAAAGTATTCAATTACTTTGAATTGTGGAAACATGTTTTCCAACTAACATCTCGCACAACATTATTTACCATGACTATTGCATGAAAAAAAGGTTTTAAGCATCTTTGAAGTCAGTTTAATGTACACTTCCTAGTGAAATCAATGTATCCCGACAAGCCGTTCTCTTGTTACCAATACGGGGGTGAACTCGGTTAGGGACGCCGGTGGATCGTCCGGAATAATCTTGACTTCGGTAACGTGAGCTCAAGGCAGATCGATGATTCGCATTTAGGCCCGCTTTCGGGAAACGAGACGGGTCTTTCGGGAGAAACACACAGGAACAGGATGCCCACCGTTCGAGTAACACGTGCAAAGGGGGTACGTGCGGAAGTAAACAAACCTCACATGACTGTATTCGTTTTCCGCATATATTTCAAACGTCTTTCCAGTACCGGGAATCTGCTCCATTTTGGCTCCGCGGCCGCGCCAAGAGCTCGCTAATGGGAAAGGGCGAGGCGGGCCAAAATGGCGGTCCAACGACCGCAGTTTCCAATGACGCCATTTCCGCCCGGGCATGCGCAAGCACGTTCCATTACAGCAACACAAGCCATCGGCTGTTTTTGTTTTGAGCTCGACTCAAGTTCGGGCACCACGTCGATTTCCAGCCGTTGCCCAACCGCAAGAAGCACAGTTCGAACCGAACGGACCTAAAGACCGCTGCCATGGGTGCCGGTCCGAGCACCGAAGCCGAAAGGGAGCCTCTTCTAACGCCAACTCGTCCGACAACCAACGACCAGCCAGTCAACAGCCGAGTGTACCGGAGAAGATGGCTGGTTCTTTGCTTGTTTTCCCTGCTGGGGTTCATGCAGGGAATGGTGTGGAACTTCTGGGGTCCCATTCAGAACTCGGCCGTTCGAGCGTTTGGTTTCTCCAAGTCTGATATTGCCGTGTTGGTGCTGTGGGGCCCGATTGGCTTCATTCCCTGGCTGCTGTTCATGTGGCTGATGGACAAAAAGGGTGAGTTTGGTACACTGTGTCCCATGTTCGTCTGTGGTGTTTGTCTCGTCGTTTTCACCCCCGGTCAACCACGAAGATGATGTCCAACACAATGGATATTGTTTGTATAGCCCTGTTTAACAAAGACAAGGTTTCCAAAGTGCTTACAAAGTGAGATGAAACTCGACAAAATATAAAAATGTCCATTATCATAACAACACATAGAAAAAAAATCTATACAATCACATGTACTCAATTCTTTTTGACGATGTAATAATAAGAACCTTAATTAATCAATTAGCCATTAATTGTCGATTAAGAATTTAATAGATTAAATGAAATTAAATGAATCGCAATGAATTGAACATTTTTTACACGGGTAGTTAATATCATTATAACAGGCAGGAACGAGCAATTCATTACATATCTAGAACAAGTTACTTTTAAGCAACTTTTTTTAAAAGAAAAAGTTGAAATGTAACCCATTAGAAGTCAACTTAAAGTCAGAGGATAAACGTTTAGGGTGTTTTTACTGTTCCGGACCCTCAACATTATTCAATGGTTAAATAATGTGTTCCTTAAACATTTTTTATTGTGAAATTTAGGTTCTCAGGAACTTAACGCTTGTCAATTAATCGTTAACCGATCGTTGAAGTCAGTTAACTAATGATTAATGCATTAATCGATAATTTGCATCCCTACTGTGCTGTTTGGAATCCTGATCTCATCTGTCTCTTATTTCACTGTGAAATGTTTCAAGCAGGTGTTCCTATGCTTTGCCATCCTTTTTGGTGCAACATGAAATGACAGATGTATTGTTGATATTTACTGTGGAGCATCCACACAGATGGTTTCAGTGATTTTTTTCCTTCAATGCCACCCTTTTCCGCGATGGCCTTTCTCCGTTCGCAATTTTGCAGTTAAGGTTGAACCCATTCAAGTGATTATGTGCTCACTCAGGATGACTCTTAAGGCTTCTCTCCTCCGAAAGAGCAACACTCCCCGGACTAAAAACAACACAAGGTTTTCCCCAAAGTGCCTTCTCCAGCTGAAGGGTTCTCGACCCTAAGCTGCGCTGTGTAGTCGGCGCCTCTCGCCAAACCAGTTCCTCTGCGTCACCTGACCCACTCTCTCACTCTACTTGGCCGGACAAAACAGCCAGAGCAACGTCAACGGCATCACACACATACAACAACAACAACAAAAAAAGCAACGAGGCGATGTTGGTGATGAACCCACATCATCACGCACAGGCTTGCCAAGAAATTACACAACTCGTCTTGTGATCCTGACTCCAACTTTCCGTGACTTCCTACGTGAGGTCACATATTAAGCGGATTGAACCCAGCCGTGTGTTCTCCTTTCATATGCATGGAAGTTGCTCAACTTCCTCTAAATCACTCATTGAGATGCAGCTCTCGCACATTTTTATTTTATTTGCTCAGCCGCATTGTGAGCACCGTGACATCCCTCCCTCCCTCTCTCTTTCTGTCACGCACACACCCACACACACGCACACCCTTGCTCTGCACGGGTTGAAGCAAATGCTCGACTTTCCCTCTGGGACCCCAACTCCCCGACGCTGCACGCGGCTGATGGAAAACAACCACAGCAGTTGCCATCCAGGAGAGTATCGGGGGCAGTTTCTCTTACACCTTAGCGCAGGAGCAATTAGCCTATATCTTTTTTTAGGACGTGTCGCACTTTCACATTGTCTGCTGATGCCACAGATAAGAGGGCTGATTCACCCTTTTAAGTGCGAGGTTACACAACTGTAATCTCTTTACAGCCACCAGCCACCTCGATCAGCCGAGGCTGGTCGCTGGCTTTCCCTGGTCTTGCGTTTAATGTTTTGTAGCGCCAGTTCGTCTTTCGAAAAGAGCCCCTAAGTGGCCGGTTTTCAAGTGCAGAGCGAAGGGCTTTTTTTATACAGGCGTAAAGAAGAAAAGGAAGTTGCTGCCGAAACCCATCAGCGTAAAGTCACGACACGGGAAGAGGAAAGAACTGCATGATAAGTCAGAGGTGGAGCGGATCCGTGGAGGGTTTTATGAATGCCCGAGTGAACTGGCTGAACTCAAACTGTTAGCCGCCTGTGAAGGGGAGCCAGAATCAGTGGAGCACTGCTAAGCTTGCACTACGGCCTCACACGCCTCAGATGACCCAGTCCCTGAGGACTCACCTGTGTTACAAGTATTTACATCAGTAGCCAGGTTTACTATGCAAACTTTCTTTGTTTTTTTCCATTCTGATTGAACATTTGCGGTCGACTATTTACATGTGACGTGATCCCTCCGAACTGGTGCCACTACATTTAATCAGAACAGCTGTTCAACAGCTGTACAGATTGATGAAAACATCACGTAATTGATCATAGATCAACGTTTATCGTCTGATCAGCACAGTAGTTGCAATTGTTGTTGCACCTTTATGCAAGAAACAGCTTGATACCAAGGCACTGCTGCTGGAAGTACCAAAGAAGGCATACAGCCGGCTTTCAGTTCACTATTTTTCTTGTTTTCCTTTCATCTAAGTAGTGTGTGTTAATGTTCAGCTCAGTGAGGTTCTATTAAACAGCTAATTCTGTGGAAGCCCCCAGAGTGCGTCACTGTGCATTTACGTCACGACACAGCATGCGCATAAAGAATGCAGTCGGACAACTTTCTGTTTCACCGCTTACATGATAAATATGATAAATATAATAATAATAATTTTACTTTTGATCAGGAAAAGGAATATTCTACCCCTGTGAAAGCCAATGAAATTCCATTCGGTTTAGGCTTTGTTTATCCTGATTGATTTGTTTATATGGAGCATTTTTATTATTCAGTTTGTGCTTCTAACTCGAATGTATTATGGAATATTGGGCTCCATGTAAACCCAGCCAGTGTAGCTCAGCAGATATTTTCTTCTTATTTTTCAGAATTTTCCGATGTGTCAGCCTCAGACATATACTAGTTCTGTCACATCAACGGTTTCGTATTTTCCTAGCTTGCTTTGACACTTTATCGCGATGGAAAGTGAGAAAGAGACAAGAGGAAGGAGGGAAGCAGCTGGACTTTCCACTCTTGGACATCATGTGGATGAAACCAAGAGCGACAATGAAAGAGGCTTTGTCCTGTGCTGGTCACATTTCGGTTGTTGCTGACAGGCATTTATACAAGTTGGTTGAACGAGCCACATCATGTCTTATAATGTCTGGCATTCTCAGAGCTGTTTTTCTTTATCATATTTAGGAAAAAAAGACTCCTGGGAGGGGCTTTAGCTCCCCTTGTGACATCACAAAGTGCTAATTCCCACAGCTGCATGTCTTTTGGTAAACATCTTCCTCTATTGGACTTGTTTTCTTCCGACGGTCAGATGTTGAACGTTGGAGAGGCCCGTGGAACCTTGTCGTGTGGTGCCGTTCTCTTCGGCTCAGCGGGAAAAAGGCCTCAAATATCTTCTATATGTGTCACTGAATTGGAGCAAACTATATACTTTAAATTATAATGGCATTATAATGGGGTTGAGTTGCATTTGGCTTTATGCAAAGAATATTAGAGCCAGTAGTAACTTCAAACACTGCAGAATGCTTTTATTTTGTATTTTCGTGACCGTTGGTTCAACGTGCAGTTGACTATTTTTCCCTTCTCACCTCCAACATTCCTCATCTGTCCTCGTTTGTTCCTCTGATCTTCCTTCACCTGTCTTTATTCATTTATTCTTTTGGGTCTTGCAGGTCTGCGGTCGTCCCTCCTGCTCTCCGGACTCTTCATGCTGCTCGGGGCGGCTTTGAGGAGCATCCCGCTGGCTGACTTGAAACTCAAACGATGGTAGGACTCTTCTTTGATCATTATGGAGGCTTCTTCCAGGAGGGTCTTGTGATATCCAGCACAGTTGTGCGACTTAGGAGAATTTCCATAATTTGATTTATCGGGAATATTCTCCGACCAGCTGCCACGGGCCGTGGGTAGACTTTAAGGGCTGCAGAAATGCTTGCCAACCTCCCCCTGTCTAACGAGGTTACCGTAATTTATGGCATTGCCTTCAGAATTAGCAAGTTAAAGAGCTCAGACATAAAGAAAGTGAGGCCTTGGAGCCAGGTTGCGCACAGTAGCAGACGCAGCGGCACTGACAAACTGCCTCGAGAAACTCCCACCACATCCATGACCTGTCTGAAGAAGAAACCAGGAAGTGAACCCTGCAGACTTCTTCTTTGAAATGTCTCTTAGAAGCTGCCTTGCTCAGGCCTGCGAAAACACCCCATACAGCATACTTAGCCCTCTGTTTAGGCCCAGTGTCATTGTCTGGAAGGAGACAAGAACAAGGTGGTCTCAAAAGGGCGGAGTGAGGTGTTGCCACTGTCCTGGAAGAGACGTCAGTGCTTGTTATAGCTTGAGAAAGGGATGATTTGCCCTTTGTTCTAGTTACAAATTTCAGAGAAGTGAAAGCCAAAGAAAAGGGGATGCACCTTTCACACTTCCTAAATAAGAATTTTACTTGAAAAGAGTGCAGATAGGTGTTTTGAACCAATACCAACCAAACCAACCAACCTAAACAGCATTAATATTGAAAGATGGAATACTCAAGTATCGACTACTGACCATCAGGCAGACATTAATGTCAATACTAAATGGGGTAAAACATATATATCAGACATGAGACCGTAATAACCAAATAACAGCATTTAGGTGCCAGAGGAGTTTGACAGACGGCCGTGAAACCGCATTTCTATTTTTTCCTTTCCTTCTTATCAGACGACGCCATTGTCAGAAAACATTACAAGAATCCCATTGTTTTCTTTGTTTCGTTTTCACTTTCTATTCTCGGGCTGTCTTTCACAAAGTGCAAGGTCCGCTCATTTATTCGTTGCCCTTGTTTTTTACATTTTTTAATTTCGCCCACTGTTTCCCAGCCGTAATCTTGCCGACGATCCCCATTGAGCTTGTCAATGAGGTATATAATGTGAAATATCAAAGGAGAGGTGTCGCGCCACGGAAGGAATCTCGTATCGGTTTCGCTCGGCGGCTTTCGAGAATAATTTCGCAGGTAAATGAACAGCGCTCCTTGGCCTTTTGTAATGGCTCCCTCTCTGTTCGAAAGGAGGCGGTGGTTAGAATGTCATTAATGGAGGCCTTGGTGAATTTGAGCTAAATATAGGAGTTAAAAGAAAATCTGAATTTCCTTGAGTGATGGCAGGCTGGAGGAAAATGCACAGTTTGAGCTTCGAATAAAACTTCATTGTCTTCTCTGCGTTTCTAGTATGGATCCCCCTCTTCACATACTGGGAACATGTTTACGGTCTCTTATCTAAGACCCAACCTTCTATAGATTTATACGTTGCACAACATGACAGTGTGGTCTTGTACATACATGGAGACAAAACCTCAAGTTATGTCACACAGGACGCTCAGGGTCAGAGGAGGAGGTCAGTTTATCGCAGGGCCACGTAGAGACAAACAACCTGTCGCACTCACATTCGCAGTTATCAGTTAGCCTACCGTGGACGCCTCAGATTAAGGGAGGAAGTAGCCTGAGTACCCGGAGAGAACAGAGAAAACGTGTAAATCCCACCATCCAGGTGTGAATCAAACCTGCAACGTCTCCATCAGCGATTACCACTGCGCCAGCGTGTGTATGAAATCATTATTTTAACTTATTCAAAAATGCAGTTTTTGTGCAAATTGCTTTCTTTAGGAGGTCTGACTCCGGGTCAGGGTTACCAAACCCAATTTAAGATCTAGTGGGGCTGCCGTACATGATTAATTAACCTAAAGTTGTTATAGATCTCCAGAAAACAGCATATATGGCCTGCAGGGTGTTCGCTTTTGACTTCCTGCTTGAACGGATGCTTTGCTAACTTAAAGGACTCCACGTTGCACCCCATCTCCTTCTACCACTGCATAAAGAAATCATACAGCCCATCCTAGTGTACTGTTCCAACCTGCCTTTTCAGCAACATCTCAGTCAAAAACCCCTCCAAGCTCACATCCATCACCAATAAGACCAGTGAGATAATCAGTCTCCCCAGCAGCAGCTCTGAATAACAGACACCGGAGAGACAGGAGGTGAACTGCGCCGTGGCGCCCAAGTCTATGTCAATATGTTCTGTCTAAAGTGTGTATTTGAAAGTGTAATGATGTTTGTTCTGAATGTTGGTCAAGCTGTGTGGTGCGCTGTGGAAAAATCATTTCCGTATTGGGGGACAATAAAATCTAATGAATCTAATCTTGTTTGACCTTTTGGAACTGGGTCTGAAAGGAGGCGTCCACAAGGACGTCTTAGATGGTTTGACCTGACACCTGGCTGGGAGAGGTTCCGGGCATTTTGTGACATCACAAGGGGCTGATTCTATTTTCACAGCTGCATGTTTTGCAGCAGACCTTCTGAAAAGTGGCCATAAATGGGTTGTTTGGCTTTTGGTGTTTGTTCTTTGCATGGTATTGAGAACAAGCCTTCAATATAATGACGTTTTCATAATGAGGACGAGACCTTAGTTGCCTTTCGGCAAAAAAACAAAAAGGAAAAAAACAATACACAGTTCAGGCCGATCTGCCGGCCTCCAGGGGACGCCGAGGAGTGAAAGAGAATGAGCGATGAGAGGCAGAGACACGAAACCGAGGAGGATGAGGGACAGGAGATGAAAACGTGACGAGAGATTGGAGAGTGGAGAGCTGAAGGGAAACGGAGAGGAGAGCTTCCCCCTGAGCGGCGAAGTTATCCATGTAATCTTTTATATATCTGTGGGCATTAAGAGCGGAGCCGAGAGTGTGAGAGAATGCCAGGGAAAGAATAAAGAAAAAAGGGGGACATTAGGATATTGAAGCCAGATGTGGGTAATAAAACAAAATAGTTTGAATTTTTTATTTCATTTTTTTTTTTTATTGAAAACCACAAACCTGTCTGAGGTGACTTAAAGTAAAAGTTCTTCCGTTTGCCAGAAATCAAGTTTAAGTAAGACCACCTTTAATTTTGATTGTCTTTTTTCTTTTTTCCCCCTCAAAGCATCCCAGATGCTGAGATTCGTCTCGGTACTTTTTTTTTTGGAAGAAAAATCCTAACTGAGAAAAAATAGAAAGGGTTACACGATTAATAATGAAACTGTTTTCGGAACGAACGCAATCCTGCCTGTGTTCCGAAACGTCTACGCCCTCTTATTTTTTCATTTCAGAGGGTAGAATTAGTCATCCTCAAGAGTGCACCTCCCCAACACCTCCCCAGAATCCTTTACAGTCATAAATAAATGGCTCTTGTTAATTGGAAATAGATGAGAATCCCCCCGTGGATCATAGATTCGATCCACACAGGTGGACTCAACCTTGAACGGTTACAGCGCTTGACTCTGCGGTTCGGTGTCGGCATTGCTGCTCGTCGCCAGCGTCTGCGGACCTCCGAATAAGAAACGCTCCAACTTGAAGGAGGGCTGCCCGGCTCAGAGCCGCCGTGTCCATCCCACGACGAGGACGACCCCTCACAGGCGTCAGCTATTGTGAATTCGGTTCCCTAATTAAGGAAAGAAGAAAAAAAAATGGAGGCAAAAGGCGACACGTTAGAAGTTAATTTTTGCCAGATTTGCATTTTAAACGTGATGGGCCACATCTCCACAAGCCGTCACATTAAAGGATGGCGTCGGAGGGATGATCCATTTGAAGTTTTCTTTGATATGATCCTGCAGTTCCCTGGAGGACCAGCAGATGTCAGTCTTTACTTTTCAAAGTCCCCGCTTCACACTTTGCTCTTTGTTCCATCGAGCGCCGCCTCCAGTTTGCAGGGTTTCTTCTCCCCCCTCCTTGCTCCTCAGCCTCATCCGGGTCGAGATGATGTACTGTTGCGCTGTTGTCCCTTCGCCGGCTCCAGACTTCTCTAATTGTGCCGGGTTCAAGGGAGATCCGGCTGCATTCAAAAGCCGAGCTCGCGTTTCCCCCTCCTCCTGTGATCAGGAGACAAGTGGCGACAGTTACATCCAGCCTTCAGAAGTTCCCCTCGACGGCCCCCCTGCAGATCCCTGTTTGTTCCACATCCCCGTTTCATGTCTGAAAGGCTACTACCTCTCCGGCTGTTTTTTTTTTTTTTTTGTGAAACTCTCCCGAGAAAGTAAACCATCTCTTTTTTTGAATTTTTCCCATTGTATTTATATATATTTTTTTATTTCTTTTCAAGAAATCAAAAGCAGCTGTGAAGTAGTGTGCAGGGGAAGTTCTCCTCGTCTCCGCCGCGCCTTGTGTGAAAGCTCTGCTTCCACCGCTTCAAAAAGGAAGTTCAGATTTTGGATAAGGGAAGAAACGGCACTGCGGCATCACCGTTTGCCGTGATTTAGACTCCTTTTAAATTAGCGTCATTTATCTCGATTGTTTTTATAGTGCTCCTTTTTAATGTCTTTACCCCCACCCCATTACTCTCCTTTCCATCTGCATTTAAAGCGATCAGATGCCAGATCAGACAAATGACTGATGATCAAAACACATCAGTCCCGCAGCAGGCTTCTTATTACTCCCGTGATTGCCACTGTGTCATTTTCTGGACAGAATTGGCCTGGACATTTTCTCAGCGGCAGAACAACCGGCCCCGCCTGGCGTCTTTGTCTCGCTCGGGCTCAGATTCGGTCTGACAGCATTCATCAATACTTATTAACTTAATCATCTTGTGTAAAAAAAAAAAAAAAATAAATAAATTCTCTGTTGGAATATTAGCCCCCTCCCCCGATGGCGCTCGCCATTAATCCTCATTGCGTGCCACATTCAAGGTTGTTGTGTGTTCGCTAGTCAGACAGCAGGATGACGTTAAGTTTTCAATTGTACCTCCGGCAGTTTGCAGTTAGTTGAAGGACCCAGGCCATGTACATAGTGCCGCTAGTGCATGGATGCATTAAGCACCCCAACAAGATGTCTTTAGAACGTGTTTGGCAGCCTCAAATGTGCGAAAACACATAGTTCTAGATTTCGGCTCTTTGTGATGTCACAAAGGGCACAAGCCCGTCCGCCTAGATTCGTGCCAACAGCCCCAGGTAGGTGTTGGCTCCACCTTCTTTTGTCACCTTCCACACATGTGAAAGATCCATCAGTATAAGAGGGAAGCTGAAACTCCAGGCTGTGAACAGCGGGCTAACTATGCAATTAGGTGGCTAACTGACAGCTTTACTGGTGACTGGTATATGGATAAACATCTGAAAACTGATTTAATTGTTACCAATGCCCACAGTGAATACGGTCAAACAAAACAATAACTTTGTCATTTGGATTTCTATTCAATGCTCATACTTTGTGATGTCACAAAGGGCACAAACACATCACCCGAGGTTCGTGCCAACAGCCCAAGCTAGGTGTTGGCTCTGCATTGGTTTGTCCCCTTCCACACATGTGAAAGATCCATCGGTATAAGCAGTAAGCTGAAACTCCAGGCTGTAAACAGCGGGCTAACTGTGCAATTAGGTGGCGAACTGACAGCTTTACAAAGTCAGCAGTCAGCTGTGAGACTGCAGTGCTTCTTCATCTGCAGGAACATGGGCCGACGTTCTAAAGGCCCATGGTTAGACATGTCAGCGTGGGCATGTCTGATATAAATAATGCCAAACAAACACAACACACAACATGACAAATGATTGGAAGATAATTATCATTAGATGATACATTCATCTTCAACATCATGAGACGGAGAAGAAAATGTGACTCACAAAAATATGAGTTGGGAGTTATGCTGATGATGAAACCATGATAAAATGCCTCTAATGGATTACGACATGATGCCCAGAGGACAGCAGTATTTTAACATAGTTACAGGCACAGAAGCCCCATTATTTCAATAGGCATCTATTAAAACACAACGCTTTCAGTTAATTGTGCAGGTTAGAGTTTGACCCATGAAACAATGCAGGGTTCTTTTCACATAAAAGAACCCTGCAACAGGAGGAGTGGGAAGAATAAAAAAATAAAGTGCGACTCGCGGAGTATTTTCGGAGGGGCCAGCAGGTCTGAGACGTAGGAAGGAGAGTTGCGTCTCCAGCCAGTCCACCGTTGATCATCTCTCTGTGTGTTGGGCTATGACGCATCCATCCCTGAGCTCCCGAGGCAGCAGACAAAGTCAGAGGGAGTAGAGAGTTGAAAAGTGTGAAAACTGCAAAGAGTAGGATGAAAGTGGTACTTTTTATGTGTTTAGTTAAAAGGTGCTGCATGTTTTTTTTTTATACTGCTAGCACTGAATCCCATTGGTTCTTTGATACCAAGTACAATGTTTATGCAAAATCTGCCTTTTTTTTATACATGTCAGTAGTCTCACTGAACTGGGAAACGTCCAACCTTTGCCCCTGTGCTGAAAACGTGAATAAGACCATGCAACGCTGCATATTATCCCTTTGTGATGTCACAAAAGGCACTTATACCCCATTGACGCCTTTCCCAAGTTAGTGACAACACCCTTAGCTTGTTCTTGTCCCTTTCCAAATATGTCAAAAGATCCAGCAAGGCATCAGTTTTAGCTGGAAGGTAGGTAAAACCAGGAGTTTTGGATGGAGGCTGTAAACAGTGGGCTAAATATACTGTTCACAGGTGATTTTTTTTTGAATGTTTGCTCATGAAGTACTGCTTTACTGCGATCCAGAATGAAAGACAAAGATGTAAAAAAAAAAAAAGGGGTCTAATATGATACCTTCTTTTTTTTTTTACTTTGACTTTGCTAATCTACCGAGATTTCCAAAGACCTTAAATAGTGAAGAGCAGACTTGAGTGAACTCGCTGCCCCTCTCCTCCCCCGCCCCCGCCTCTCCTGCCTCCCCGCTGTATCTGGCTGCCCCGTGCTGAGACGGCTCTCAGACGAACGACGCCCCGGCCGAGCCTGGAGACAATCAGCCGCGGGGCTCGTCTCTGGGGGCCAGCTGTCTGTGTCAGACACTTCTGGAGGGTGGGGGGGAAAGAGAGGCGCTGCGAGGTCCGATAGCATCAGGGGACATCTGAGAGTACATCTCCAACAGATTAGTCTGCAGGTGCGCCGCTGAGATTGTACGCAGCGACTTGGACCGCAGCTCGAGCGGGTTATCGCTCACGTCCCCCGAGATGACTCCGTAGCCTTTGACTGTTACCGCAAATTCATCATTGTTCGGAAGTTATTGCCTCTGGTCATTACTTCCTGTTTTTGGGGAGCTGAAGAAATAACAGGGAGAAAGGCTAGTGCATCCAAAGTCCTAAAAAAAAAAGAAACCATAATGTTCCTTTCAGTCAAGACTCCCGACGAGGTGAAAAGCGACATAGCTGACAAAAGCACTTGAAAACTGACTTGCAACTTTTCCGTCGTTTTTCATTTCTGTCATGTGCAAATGGAACTGCAGAAGGTTGGAAGAAAAACAAGGCAAACAGGCTGAAATGTTCTCAGTGCTAAGAGCTGCTGATCTTGGGGGGAAAAAAAAAGGTCTTTGAACAAGGATGGCAGCCTCAATGTTCAAACGCTATTGTTTTTCAAATACACAATCAGAAAAAAAATCAATTTAATTAATTTCCTCTATCTGTCTGGGAGATTAAAAAAAAAAAAGCCCAAAAAACATTTGGAAAGGTGAGACAATCAAAACTTGAAAGGTGATTGGACGAGCCATCTGTTCTGACAAACAACTTCCTGTCAGTCTGTTTAGCAGCAAAACAGCTGCCCATCTTTCAACTTCTGGAACAATGGCCACATAGTGCACCCTTGATTCATTCTCTAAAATCACATTCAATTAAACATTCAAAGCAACAAATTCTCAAAGCCATCCCATAATGAGTTCAGCACATCCTTGCTGATTTTCGAGCACTAGTAAGGTTCTTAGAACATTCCAATAGATTATTTCATGAAGATGGTTATGGCAGAGTTAAATAAAGAAATGAGTCAGTGACTCCAAGGTTTTGAACGTGTGTGTTGTCACGTCTGCTTACGGGATGGAGTTACTCAGACATACGGAAAGCAATCTGATCGGATCTAATCTTTCCGAGATGGATACGGACAGTGGATCAGAAAGATTTCAGACTTGAAGTGTCGGCGATTCGGCCGCGTCGCAAACGTGGACCCGCTGAGGTGCCGGATCCTCAAAGCGTCGTCTCCGCGCCGCAGGAGTCTCCGCTCGTGTAACGCGAGAGTCATTTCAAGGTTGAGAGTGCAGCACAGCAGCTCGCGCCACTTTTCCCTCCCAGCGGGAGGCGCGTGATTTCATTTCCTCTCTTCGCTCTCTGCAGGTTCATACACGGAGGCCAGTTCCTCAACGGCTTGGCCGGCCCCACCATCATGAGCGCCGGCCCCTACCTCTCCACCACGTGGTTCGCCCCCGACCAGAGGGCCACGGCCACGGCCCTGGCCACGCTCTTCTCCTACCTGGGGGGCGCCGCCTCCTTCCTGGTCGGCCCCCTGGCCGTGCCGGCCCCCAACAGCACGGCGACGGCCCCCAAGGCGGCGGGGGCGGAGGCGCCGACCATGTCCGACAGCTCCATACGAGACAGCATCCAGCTGGTTATGTATGCAGGTATGAGCGGCGCGCAGAAACCCGCCAAGGGCGCGCGGGGAGTCGGGGGGGGGCGATCGATAGCACATCATCTTGACATCTTGTCGGCGCTGTCGAGGGAGATAAATAGCATCTGTTGATGGGATTGTGGGAGTTTTTTTCCGCCGAACCGCCGGTTATCTCCGAAAAGTTGATAGTCGACACGGTCGTGCCTAACGGGGCTTCCGAAAATTAAAAAAAAGAATTCTCGTGAGAAAACATTGCATGACGGGACAAATTGAATCTCTTGTCTTTTTGTTTGCCCCGAGTTCTTTTTTTTTTTCTTCGTTTTTTTCCGAACAACGTCCTGCGATTCCATCCGTAGCCAGAAGGGACTCGTGTCGAACGTGTTAGCCGCCGCCTTACGTCGCGCCGCATCGATCGGGCTTGTTGTGAATCTTTGTCGTGTCCTCTCCGCCTGCAGAGTTGGCTGCAGTCGCCCTCCTCTTTGCCGCCGTCCTGCTGTACTTCCCGTCCCGCCCCCCGCTGCCTCCCAGCGTGGCCGCGCCAGCCAGAGGCTCAGTTACAGGACCAGCATCTGCCGGCTTCTGAGGTATAAGCACACGCGCACACACACACACACACACACACACACACATAAAGAACATGCTGACGTGGCATGAACACGAGGTCACCTGCAAAAATGCAATATCATCTGACACTTTTAGGGGTGGAACGAAATCTTCCGTACATTATTCATGGCCGTCCCCGCCGCGTCCTTCGTTTCAAGCCCCGCGTCCGCCCGGCGAGCTGAGGAACTTCCTCCTCGAGCCTGCAGAGTCTATTTGAAATCACTCTCGGTCGTTGTTCCTGCTACATTAAATCAGAAAAGAGAGCACTCTTAAAGCAGCTTTGTGCACCACCTCTTATGCTCTTTCAATCAGTCGATTAAGTTTTTCAAACAGGTGTGCGTCATATAAAAAGTTTGAAGAATTCATCAAAAGAAAACCCCCACAGGGGCATTGGGAATCGAGCTGCCTCCAAAGGGGTTTGTAATGTGCAGTTCAGATGTACAACATTTGCTCAAAATGTGCTGTCAGTTCAGGGCAGCATGAACAGGAACAAGCCATCCACCAATATATGAACTTGTGAGTGTTTTTAACTACGCTAGTTGCTAATTCCGGCGTATTTACACTGAATCTTGTACGTAAAGTTTATTAACGTGCACTGTCGCGTCAGACTCAATCAATCAATCATTCAACTTTCACTCGCAAGGCGCCAAATCACATCCAATGGCATCTCGAAGCGCTTTGGACACCAACTGGTTGTCCAATAGGCTGTCCAATGACCGAAAGGTTGGCGGTTCAAATCCCGCTCCATCCCAGTCTGCCATGGTGTCCTTGGGCAAGACGCTTAACCCACATTGCCTCGTACGAATGTCAGTGGATGTTGGGTGGTTGGGTGACGGTTCAATGTAAAGTGCTTTGAGTGTCTAGAAAATCACTATATAAATGCAATCATTAACATAATAATAACGTATTAATAACATATTAGCATTATTCTTATTAATATTATTATCATCAACTGATCCCTCCAGAGCAAGCGAGGCACGTTCATTATTAGCACCTTTGCGTCGGTCCTCCAGCAGCAGCAGCAGCAGCAGCAGCAGCAGTAGTCATGTTTCCTCTGCACCGATACATTGTGCGCTCGCCGCTGTGAGGAACTCGCGGCCGGGGAGAGGTTGCGGAATCTTAATGAAGACGACCGCCGCTCACCATCTGTTAGGGGTTCTTATCAAAGAGACACCTCGATCCTCCCTCCAGATTAATTACCGAGCGCTGATGTGTGGAAACCAAACCCTGGTCCAAGTCCCGGTCAGTCACCGCTACTGGCTGCAGGTTTTCTCGCCGCCAGGGAGAGAGGACTGGGATGTTTTAACAGGGGTTCCTGGAGCTCACCAGTGCAACACTTGTGTTAATGAATCATCAAAAAAAACCAAAACGCGTTGATTTTGCTCGCGGTTACCCTGCAGCACCTCCCCACCACAGTTTCCTCAACCCTCATCGGCGCAGGAGACGAGGCAGCGTCTTTCAGAGGTGGGAATTAACTAAGCACAAATACTTTGTCACTGTACTTAAGTAGATTTTTCAGGTATCTGTACTTTACTTGAGTTTTTCTTTTCCTGACAACTTTTCACTTTTACTCCATATATTTGTACACAAATATCTGTACTTTCTACTTCTTACATCGAATAAACAGGCGTTTTACCTCTGTGTTTAAAAGATACTAAGTCTTTTCAAAGTAATTCACTTATTATTTTATAGTTATTGCTTGAAGTGGAGCTATTTGAACTATGCTGTTCGGCAGTACCTCTTTAGTACACTGAAAAATGAAAGTTTAGAAAATAATAACTTTTGTTCTTGTTATTAAAAATGTAAACATTGAATAATGGCTGACTGGTCACAGCTAAAAGTGATTACAGTTTGTTTGTGCTGCAGTTAAATAAGACAAAAAAAATGTATTGAGCGTACCAAAGCTTTATTATTTTTGCAAAATTATCAACAGATGTGTTGTTTCATTAATGGCAAAAAAAATTGTTATTCAAGTACATTTCAGTATTACATTTCAGTATTTCACATTAAAGGACTTACTGACTGACTTGCTTACTTACATATATATATATTTTTTTTTACACAAGTACCAATACTTGTACTTAAGCACAGAATATGAGTACTTTGTTGTCCACTCTGGCGGCGTTGCAACCGGCAGCTCCAGCCGCAGAGGAAGCTCGCCGCTGGCAGTGAGTGGGCGTTAACTGGCTGCGGGAGAGACAGGAGAGGCTCTGGTGATGACAGCTGGGTGGCTGGCGGAGCTCTGTGGCCCGCCGCCGGTCCCCCAATTGCTTCTTCACAGTGCCGCGCTTGTCACCCGGCACGGAGAGAAGAAGCCCGAGTCTTTGTCGGAGCTCTCAGACTCTCAGATGACAGCGAGCGGGCCGATGATGTCAAGCCGACACTCACTTTGGCCTCACCTCCGGCCGGCAGAAACAAACGGGCCGTTCTTGCTTCCAGGGTTTCTGCTGCGCTTGTGATAGGACGCCTTCCAGCGGCCGGTTTGGGCTTCCTGTTGTATCTCTGTCCAACAAGCTCAGAGTCTGAGGAAGGGAACTGGCATAGTGCGATGCATCATCTGAGAAAAAGGAAATCCATCTCTGCAAAGCAGAGATTGCAAAAACATTCATATTCTGTACTTAAGTAAAAGTACTGATACTTGTGTAAAAAAAAAAAAAAAAAAAAATTGATTTATTGTTTGCCTTTAATGAAACAATACATTTGCTGACAATTTAGCATAAAGGAAAACGTTTAGCATTGACTCAAGTAATGTACAGATACCCAATACTTAAGAACAGTACCCAAGTATTTGTACTTGGTTACTTCCCACCTTTGCTGCGGAGGCACTAATAAGCAGGATGGACTGTAGCCTCCTGATTGACTGGTTGATTAATCGGTTGTTGTGCCTCACTGGTTAGACAATGGTTTGTGTTTATTTAATGAGACAAGGAGGAGGGACGGACTGACGGGGTCGTCTGTGGTTAGCGGCGCCGTCGCTGCTGGAGTAGCACCTGCACTAAAGAGTCGGGTCGTCTCATACCGGGGCTCAGACGAGGCGGAAAGTCAACATATTCAAGTCAATTATTTGCACGTTAGTCTTAATTATATCACCAAATTAAATTCATTCACTGCGTATAATCCGAGGTACAGTTTGCTTTCCGCCAGATAGCCTTGTCATTAGCCACCGTGCGGGCCTTATACCAGAGCTCAGTTTTACTAGCACTGTAAAAATATTTTAAAAGGCAAAGCATCAGTATATAAAAGCTACTGAGCTGTACTGCTGGGAAATAATTGCATCGATCTTTTTTTTTTATACATACACGTAGATTGTTGTACTTCTCAGCCATGGAAGAGACAGGAAAAGATGCTGTGCTCTGATGTGGATATTTAACTTTAGTCTTCTCAGTGAGTTTAGTTTTCTTTGGCAGATGCCACAGTGAACAAATCTGTGTCTTTGTTTTTCTTCGGGAAACATCCCTCTTGTTTTCTGAAAGCCCAGCGGGAGCTCAAGTAGCGCAGGCTGTCAATGCTAACGGAAAACTAACGGTTGGTAGCCTGGTATACAGGCGGTGATGTATGCCTCCATCCATTTAAACTTGCCAAGCTCGGAGCGCTGGCTAATGATCTTGGGCGCAATCAGGGGCTTTCCAGCTGCACACATCTGCTTCCACAGCGGCAGCCTAATTAGAAGGCCGGACGCCTCTGCACGTGGCGCAGCGCTATCATTGCGTCACGATCGCCATGCGGGGGAATGCTAAACAGCCCCCTTCGCCCCCAACCCCCCGAGCGCGGCTATTGATGACGCCCTCCTCCGCAGTCGTACTCACTTTCGCTTTGAAACTTGTCATCCTGATGCATTGATCCCCTGCGGGGCGCGCCAAGGACAAATAGCACTTAGCTGATGACACAACCGGCTTTGAGACTCCTTTTGAAAATATGTCAGAGGCAGCGAAGGAATGAGGACGGAGAGGGGGGGAAGAAGAAAAAAACCCTACCTGCTCCTTTTTTTTTTACCCCAACATGGGCCTCTTTTCGTTTGGTTATCTAAATAAGCTCCCAGACAGGGGGGAAAAAGGTCCACGGATATTGATTTCCTGCTGTTGTGGCAAGGTTAATGAAAGGGGTGCTGCTGGAGAGGCAGGAAGAGTGCTCCATCACGGAGCCTTTTATGACCGTCCGCCCCCCGCCCCCATGCGCGCACTCTCTCACTCCAAGGCCGTGCAGTTTTCACACCGCTTGGACAGGAGACAGGAGATTTGGACGAAGGCAGGATGTGTTTGTTACAGGTGCATTGTGACTCCATCCATCCGTTTCTTTGTCGTGAACTGAATACCTCGGCAACACTTTGGCAAAGACCCAGTGTGACTATCGTCTCTCATGCTGGACATGCATGAATAAATATCCTAAAAAAAAAGTTCTACACATCTCCAGAAAACAGCATATTAAGCATAATTAGCCTGCTGCTAAAACTGATACTAGGTTGGACCTTCCATATAGCTAGAATGGGACGGAAACAGGACGGCCTCATAGTGGAGAGACACTCGGCGTCTACTTTAAAGTCAAAATTCAAAATTCAAAATCATTTTTACGATTCAGCTGCCCTGGCCTGTTATCACGTGGGTTGCCTGCAAGGACACGCTCACTTCACAGAGATGCTTCCCACACCAACATCAGCACCTCTCGCGCGGCTACAAAATGCTAGCTCATTATTCTCTTCCTGTTCATAATGGAAGAGGCACCGGGAAAACTGGAGAAAACGCACTGGGGAGAGGCAAGAAAGAGAAGAAAAACTCAGTCTTCAAACAGCCGGACAAGGGCGACCTGGCAAGAAGGTGCTGGGCACGCAACCAGAGTTTGATAGCTCCATAGCAGCCCAGCTGGGTGCGCTGTGCTGTTAGCAGGGGTTCCATTCTCCATGTTACAGGTCAATGTATTGAAAAAAAAAAATTGGGAACTATTTTTTTAAGGTAATGAAAAAATACCCAGTGTTGCTTTAATATTTGCCGCCGACGCCCACATCACCCAGTGCCCAGAGACCCTGTTTATTTACTTATTTCCCTGTGTACATTTGAATTCACTTTTTTTTTTTAATATAATCACAGCAGAGATAAACAAAACAGGCCCCGGAACTGTTTCCCAAGAGTTTTACGATGCACAAGGCGGAGGCAGAATACATTGCGGGGGTTAAACGGCGTCCGAAAAACAAAGGAAAAAAAAGGGGGAAAAAATAAACAGACGGTGTCTCCATGGTCTGCCCCGCTGCTCTCGTCGTTGTCTGTCAGGCGGCTTGTGATTCCAGTCACACTGTTGTGGGTTGAGGAGTTGGCGCCGCTCCTCATCAGCACGCCACCTCGCCGGGCGGAGGCAATTAAGCGTCGGCGTTGGGCGTGATTGCGATTGGTTTTGCATGTGATTGGAGGGTTGCGGCCTGCTGTATTTTGAACAGGCGCTCGCCGTGTGTGCACAAGCGCGTTTGTACGTGTCGCGCATGCACAACTAGACACATTTCTATTGTCATTTGCAGAGTATCGTGAACCTGCGACATATCAGCAGACTTGAATTATGCCCGAAAGACACGATAAATCTAGTTCAGTTTTTGAAGCCGCTAACGATGATCTTAATTCCGCGGCCCTCGTGCTTCGCTCGGACCGAGCGCCGTCATTCATCAACGGCACGGCGGCGAGCGGAGCGGTCAGTTGACGGAGTCGACAATCAGCCCGGTCGTTTGTCAAGCCGGAACGCCGCCGCTGGCGTCCTCCGGCGTGACACCGCGGCGCCTGAAAAGCGATTGCGAGCTGCAGATGCGATCCAATTTTGTCCGCCGGACGAATTAAACGGCAGTCTCATTTACACAACATTTGTTTGTTTTTTTTACTTCAGCCAGCAAGCATTAAATCTCCTCCCTCCCTCTCCCACGACGTGCCGCAAACAGTGACAACTGCTCCATTTAGCAGCGCTGTCATTTTTTAAATTTTTTTTATTTAAACAGGCGATTCACTGCCAAGTAAACAACTGATCATTACATTACATTTAATGTCTAAGTACATCATCCAGACAGAAATGGGACTAGATTCTGTAGATTCCGACACGTGTTGTTTTTTTTTCCCCCCACACATTGTAGACTCAATTGGCTGAATGTCTTCCATTTACTCTCTCTGTGAAAAGATGTGATATCATAAATGTACATTGATGATATCACATCCTTCTGTACTTTCAATATTGATTGAAGCAAACTGCTGCGTTAAGCGATTGGTGTGCTTTGAAACTCTTAAGAGGTCTTTTTAATCTTTGTGGCCGAGGCCTGCTATAAAAAATAAAAGCCTCGACAGTCAAGAGCAGGCAATTGTAGACATGGAGTGTAGCACACGTGTCCAGCTCGACGTAGAAATGACAGTAAAATCTGAAATTTGTGTCAGTTCTGCTCTACATTTGCAGGGATGTTCTTGATAAAAAACAGGTAATGGAAACACCTAAACTTTGAAAAACCTCTCAACGTAATGTGGACAAATGAAAGCACTGTCGGTTACATACGTCATCATTTGCCTCTACAAAATATTAAAAAGGGTTGTGTGTCCAGCTGTCCTGTTGAGTCCATGAGTAAAAAAGGACTAATGGCGCATTAGATCCAATTAGCCCCCAAAAAACTCCAGTTTAGGGAGAGGAAAGGAAGTCGTGAACTGAATATGGATTATTCGGCGCTCATTTGAATTATTTATTTTAAACATTTGGCTTTTTCTTTTTTCACGCAGTAATGTGAGGTTCCTGATGATCGCGATGGCCTACGCAGTCCCAACAGGAGTGATCGCAGGCTGGACGGGGGTCCTCGACATGATCCTCACGCCGGCCAAAGTCAGCCAGGTAGGCCGGATGCGTCACACACACACACACACGCACATGCACAAACCCGCAACACAGAGACTTTGTCTATTATGAGAAGCTGCAAAACTATTAGCAGGAGGATGTGTATAATAGATGAAAGAAGAAAAACAACCTGTAACTCATACGAACGACCGTCAACTTAGAATTACATGCGGGTTTAGTGCAAGCTCGCTTTTCAAACGTCGCCCGATACTGGTGGCAGTGTGGCCCTGCAGTCTGCAGTGTCCTTCCTCAGTACATGCGGCACATTCCTCAGCATCGATGACCCACTCGGGGGGGATTGGCCGACGTCTCTTTGCCTTTCTCTGTAGCGCAAGTGCAACGTCTTCCTGCCGTGAATCCCCACTGTTTTTTTTAAACCCTGAAGTAGCCATCAAGTCGCCTCTCACGCTGTTCAACATCCAACCTCCGCTGTTCGCGGCGGCCAAAATGGACCCCGAAAAACTCTGCAACCGCTTCGTGCCTGCGCGATAATTAACCTCGAGGCTGCTGCTCGACGGCGTGGGGCGTTCAGCGTTCAACGCCACTCTCCGAGGCAGCTGAACCTTTTCTTTCTGCCGGGGCCTTTATTAAATTCCTGCAAACCCACTTCAAAATTTGAGCGCCCACAGAGTGCGAGCGAGCGGGCGGGCGGGCGTTTGACGGGGAAATCAAGGAGCCGAAAAAACAATCCGCCGTCTTTTCTGTGTGTGTCACACTCATCGAACCTCTTCTGAGCTCCTCGTCCTGTCTTTTTGTGAAGGATGTGCGTGTGTGTGTGTGTGTGTGTGTGTGGGGGGAGGTGGGGGATGGGTGGAGGTAAATCAATTGCAATTTACCGCCGACTGCAGTCGGAGGCGCGCCGACCAAGGGGACGAGGACGAGCTGAGTGGGACTGAGAGCGTTCGCAAAGGTCTCAGCGTGACATCATCCCCCCGGTGTGTGTAGTCGTGGTGGTGGTGGCAGCGTGGGGTGGGGGTGGGGGGTGGAGGGCGTCTCTTCAAGGTTGCCATCAGATGGGCGCTGCTTGAGACGAGATCACACGGAGGAGGCGGCAGCGGCGGCAGTTTTCGCTCACCGAATTGTTCTTGGGTTTCCGTTTGTTCTCGAAAGTTTCCCCCCCCCCTCGCCCCGCGCCGCTTTTATCCGTCCTGGTTCACGCGTCTGAGTCGAGAAGGAAAGTGTGCTGCAACGAGCTGAGCTACATTACAGGTTTAGCACCCACCCGCCCCCCCGCCCCCTCCTTCTCCTCCCGCGGGTGCTAAAACTTTGCGCCGAGCATCCAAACACGCTGCGAGGGCGAGGAGCTCCCGCTTCTGAAGCGCCTCCTTGTTTCTCCCGCCGACAGGGTCTTTGTACTCCAAGTTAGGTTAGAAGTAAGATTAAAGGAGAAGAAAAAGAAAAAGACACAAACGCTTAAAGTCTCCTCCCTTTTCGTAAACTCGCCTGAGAAGCCGCGGTGGGCTCGAGCTCGCGAGCTTTGTTGCCTCCGTCAGATCCCCGACGCGGGAAGCAGGAAGACGCGGCTCGGGGAGACGAAATTAGCATTTTACACAAACGCTAAAATGTGAAGCGCGTTCCCGCCCCCTACTTTTCCTCCCACCGTCTTTGTCCTACTTAGGCGCTTTCTAAGCTCGCTCTCGCGGCACCAAGTTTCTTTTTTTTTTTGGACGCCGCACGCTCCTGTTTTTATCGCCATCGATGGCCCCGTCAGTGTCTTTACGAAGAAGCCCGCCTCCGTCCGGCCCCCGGCCACCCTTCCGTCACATACGTCTGTGACCTCGTTTCTCTCCTTCGTCAACTTTTTATCCACGGCTAGCCGTGCGTGCTGAGGCGAACATGTGGGTCAGCTGCCGCCTGGCGCGGCCAACCTGAACGTGAACTGGCACTAATTCGTGGCAGAGGTCCCGTCTGAAGCTCGCCAGAGTTGTTAAAACGATTCCACCGACAGCGGCCGGGTGCAGGGTGGTGGGAGGAGGGAGGAGGGGTCGGGGGGGGGAGGGGCAAATGAACCTAACCAACCCTGCGGAAATCGAAAAAAGCGCTCCGCCCCCGAGCTGGGTCTTCCGCTTCCAGCTGCCACGCCGGGCGGGAGGGCGGGGGGGGTTTCAAGAGTTCAGCGAACCTGAAATTGACTCTGGTTCTATGAAGAGGAAGACGTCGCACGCACACACACACACACGCACACACAAAGGCCACCTCGGCGGCGCCCGTGCGGGGCACGGTTTTAACCCGGTGGATTTGACTCCTTCCGTTAAAATGTGTAAATGAGCCCGGGCCTCAAGTGGAGAAGTTCAATTTTATCCAGTTTAAGTGAGCATTTAACAGCCACTAAATGCCTTCAGCCCTGCAGACGCAGCAGCTGGCTGCCTGGCCGGAGCTGAAAGCATCTGGCGCTTTTCTTCAGCGCAGCATTTTTAGTCTTGCCATTTCCTTTTGCTTTAATGCAACCAATTTTTCTTTTTCTTTCTTTTTTTTTTTTTGGAATGCCCTCTCCCTAGTGGGTTATGATATAAATGTGGAGCAGAGGATACTCATTTGTTTTTACTGTGTTTTTCTTGGTTTTTGTTTAAAATTGCGATTGTTCTTATTGATTATCTGGCCAAAGCCTTTTGATTGTATTGTATGCTGTGAAAAAAAAATATTTTACACCAGAGACGACAGTAGAGTAGCCTTGCATGGTTACCAACTACCACTTTTGCTCTCCAGCAAACTGCTCATTTCAAATACTGTCCTCCTGGAATTGGTGGTTGTTGTTTTTTTTTGACCGTCCACATCTTTGGAAGGGGATAGAAACAAGGTGGCTACACTTTGCACTTTTTTCTTTTATTTATTTTTTTAATAATGCTTATCATTGTCCGAAAGGGCGGCATCGCATTTACATTTTCATTCTCATGGAACGTAATGCAAACTGTTTAAATAATATGAATGCACAAAGAGACTCTGGGTTTTCTTTTTCGGACACTGTTCGTTACTGCAACGCAAAAAAAAAACTTCCAAACGTCTTTTTCTCGTGAACTTTCAATGTCGTCCTCGTCCCAAGCAGCAGGGTCGCTGAGTTTCGATCGCGTATAATGACTCTCCGACGCGTTTGTTGCCTCCTAGATGCGACTTTTACCGTTTAATAATTCCAATAGTCCACTTTTCTCGGTTGTGGACTCTTATGACCGTTCGCTGCAGAGTGTGATGAAGGGGGAAAGACAATAGTATCCTGTTTCAGAGGAGGTCTGCAACTACAACGATTATTTCTGTTGTTAACTAGTCTATCGATTATTTTTTTTCGATGAGTCGAAGTTTGAACTTTTTTCGAGCGTTTTCAGAGAAGAAGCCGTTCTTCTTTGTTTTTTCGCAGGATGCAACACTGCCACCCTCAGCGCTCAGTACTGCACTGTAGCGGCAGGAGTGTGATTTTAACATTCTGTAATTTACAAAAACAATAACCCGACGCGTCGACACAAATTTATGTTGTCGACGTGTGCGGTGGAGATTGACGGCAACCAAACACCTTCGTCTGCCTTCCTATTGGCTGCGCGAGGTTGAGCGGCCGCGGTTGAGCGAGTAGCACTTTGCTCCGTATCGATCCCGCTGCCCGCGGCCGCGGCCGTGGCGTCCTTCCTCCTGACTGAAAAGGCTTTGCGTATGCATCTTCGTCGTAAATAAGGCAGGAAAAAACACTTTCACGCATGTACACACACACACACACACACGCAGCGTCTCCTACAGCAATTTAGCGGAGCCGGTGATTGACAGGCCTCGGCGGACCTCAGACACTTAGCGGCTGCTCTTTGTCCGACTCTGTCCTCACAGTCACGGACTGCATTTTAAACACCAGTAACCTCCTCTCCTCTCTCCCCTCCTCTGTCCTTCCCTGCTCTTCTTTTTCACCTTCCCCTCCATTGCCCCCCAAATGCACAGGTCGGCGCGGGCTGGATTGGCTTCTGGTCGACCATCGGCGGCTGCATATTTGGAGTGGCGCTGGCCAGGTGAGTTACCGCCGAAGCCCTCACCCCACAGGCTTTGGTCACACATAGTTTTTTCTTTTAATGCCTTCTACATGCCAAGTTGGTAAAAAGCACGAAAATTACATCCCACATACAGTGGGGGAGTAGTACATGATGATTTTTTTTTTTTTTTTTTTGTCTGGTGTTAAAAAGTCTCGTTGGAAAGGTTAAACCACAGCAACAGCAACAACAACATTTGGCTGGTGTTCTGGCATTTATCTGCTGTTGCCGTGGCGCAAACTTAAAAAAAAAAAAAAAAAGTGTCACAACCAGAAGAGACCGGCTAACCGCAGGTTTGAAAAAAGACAAATACAAAAAACACCAGTTTTTCACCCTAGCTTCTGTTTGACAAAAAAGGGCCAGACTACATCGAAGACGCAGCGTTTGTGTGGGCCAGGCCATCGTCACAGTGGCAATAAGGAGGCTTCAGTGTTTCAATAAAAAAGTGCCATTTTAAATGAAGCACTGACGTGACGCTGAGGTGCCCGTGCTGGTATTTATCATTTTTTCCCTACTAAATAGTGACACTCGGGTCATTTTTGACCTGCCATAGCAGTAAAGCCCACATATTACAAGTGCCACTCAACTGAGTATGCAGGTCACAAACTGACATGGCTGAAAACCAAATATTTGCCCTTGCAGAAGAACATGTTGTGATGGGTTTGACTGCGCATTTGCTGCCTTTCCAACAGGATTAGAGACCCGCAAGTTGTTGTCCCCCCCCCGCTTACTCACCCTCTCTTAATATACAATCCTTGGCCGGTGACTCTTTGATAGAGCGAGGGCGATAGATGCTAATGCAACAGCCACTTTAACCTCGCTGATGGATGGGGGAGCCACGCCGCGAAGACAAAGTGTGGAGTCTGCACAAGTCGTTCCCGGCCTGACGGATATATTTTTATGGCAGCCCCCCCACCCCACCCCCGATCAGCACATCCACGTTCGGCCCCGCCCTGCTCTTAAAAGTCGTAATCAGGGGAATGAGCCCATAACTCGCCGTGTTAATCAATGGAGCTGCTTTTGGCGACACGGGATGAAAGCGCGCGTAAACAGCACCGTTGGTTACGCCGAAGCGACGAGCTTCCCCTTCTGTCGTTGAGGAGCAACGGCCGAGTTGCTCACACGTCGCATTGTTTCGCATTTGTTCGTTTTTTTCACGTGTTGATGCGAGCTTAGAAAGCGCAATTTGTCAATTCCGGAAACATGCTACATGCATAAACGATGTGCACATGATTCTGTGTTTTCCCTAAATGTTATTTCAATTCTTTCTCATTAATTTTTCAATGGGACAAATTTCATTTCCATATATAGTCGTCGCACACTTGTCAAATAGCAACAATGATAGAGACAATGACATCGCCAAGAGAGTGATCTCGTCACGTTCGCCGAGGGAGTCTAAGAGTGAGAAACCTTCGGGGACTCACAGGAGCAAAATTAGCTTTTTTTTTCTGTGCCATGCAAACCTGTTGCTATGGCGGCAGACGTATCGCGAGTACACAGCCGAACATCTGAAGAATGTCGGTACATCGACGCAGCAAATAATGGGGCCCGCTGCTGCATTGGTATTGCGTGGGAGCGCCTCGGCGATGCATGGGGAGCTTTCGAAGTGGCGTCATGTTTTTTCCTGCAGACGGGCCTGAAAGAGCTAAACAAGAGTGTCACGACTCGGCTCTCAAAAAGCCATGACAAAAAGGAACACGCGGTGGGTCAATGCAAAAGAATATTGATTTATTCAAATAAATCACAAAAACTAAAGGGGATGTGTATTATGGCTTTGTCAGTGTGTCTGCTGTTGTTTGCAAATGTTAGTGTGATGCATGCAAGTGTTGAAGAGTGTGAAATGCAATTAGATAGGCCTAAGCCTCAAAATAAAAGATTAACGAAAATGTATGGAGGAGCAGATCTGTCGGATGCTGGAGAGAGAGCGGCTGGGTGCTGACTGCCGGCTTTATAGGTCTTGGGGAGACTGGCCAGGTGCTCCCCAATCACAGTAAACCCCGCCCACTGCGATACCTGCTGGGACACACACACACACACACAGGGGAAAACACAAAGCAGGCTCGGCTATGGGTGGCCGTCACAAGAGTTACTGAGTAATCAGTGGTTTTGACTAATGGATAGTGTAATCAACTGAAAATAGTTGTCAGTTGTTGCCCGAGATGCAGCCTACATTACAATGAAGCAACAGGTACATATTTTTAATATTTAGGGGGCCTTTAAATTAGGACCGTTTTTGTATCAGTGCAGTTCTGGTTCGAGATGGAAACTAGCTAGCTAACTAGTACGTTTCTTTTTTTTGTTTTTGTTTTTTTGTGCCAGAGAGCACAGCTGAGAACAGCATGTAAACCCAAAAGTAAGAGGCTTCACGCTCGCCCTCCTAGCATTATTATGCTGGATATCATCAAATCAACCTGAGTATGGAGGGGATGCCTTCTGTTACCAGGACTCTATTACAGTGTCGAGTTTCCAAGGGGGCCACTATCTTTTTCTTTTTTTTTTTTTCACCATCAGTGACGGACCCGCCTCCCTGCCTGCCTAGTGTTTGTTGAGGTTTATTCATCCAAAGTCAATTAAAATAGAACCAAAACATTTATGTATGTTAGCACTGCGCTGTGTCGGATGCAGGATGTTGTCGCCTTTGGAAACACAACTTTGTAACAGCTCTGGAAACAGAAGGCGACGCCCCGGTTTTATGACGATACCCAGCATAATTTTAGCTAACGTTAGCATTCATTTATTTCATGCTATTTGCCTGTGTTTACTGACATTGCCGCGTGTTTGCCCACCGTAGAGCCTGTTGCATCTCGGGCAGCTGCTCCGACAGGCGGGAGGAGGGCAGGGAGTCGAGACAATGACGAAAATCACATGCAGCCCCTTTAAGCAGAGTTACACGGATTTGACAGAAGCGCTTCCCCGCTAACGCCGCACACAACAGTAGTAGGCAACAGTAGAGTGATTCATTATCATCAGTCAGCCTGTTGACAGTTTTCCTGTTCCCCCCCGCCCCCGCCTCCAGCTATTGACGTCCTGTGGCGAAATTGACAAGCTAATTGTTAAAAGTGCGCGCATCAGGCGGGATAGAAGTTTAAAAATCGCTACCCTTGAACTCTCGACGTCACGTCGCCAGACACGCTGCTGTGCTGATGATTAAAGCGGACAGACATTTCTGCCTCTTGTCTTGCCCCCACCCCCCTCAGGATGTTCATGTCTCTTTTTCCCTCGGTGGGCACAATATCAATAACGAGCACAGGTTTGCTGCGCGGAGCAGAAAATGGCACCTGCTAAATGCTTTTTTTTATTTTAAATGCTGAAGGTGACGCGGCGTTGCATTTTACAGCTTGTATTTTATGGGCACAGCCGACTCTCTCACGGGATCAGCGTTTGGCCTTTAAACCGCCTGCCTAAAAATATTCCAGCCTCCCCCCCAACCCCGTCTGCTATCTCGCCGAGTTGACATTTGAATTCACGGGGGTTAGCGCGGCCCGTTCAATTAGCCGCTGACGCTCCAAGGCGCGGCGGCGCCCATCACGGGGAATCGTCTGACAATCATCCAATTGTGTGGAGACAGTCTGGACGTCAGCTTCCGCCTTCTGTTTTGTTTTCCTCACCGCCTTTTTTTTTTCAGGATGGTGAAAAGAATGACCAACAATTGTTCCTCGTTATTTTCCGAGGTTAAAAGGCGAAGCTGTTGGTGGTGGTGGTTGGGGAAGCAGCTAATTCTGCCTCTCATCACAAAGGTTTGGAGCCAGACGATACTAACAATCGAGATGGCGAGGACGCAACTGTCCGTCAGCCATCTGCCGTCTAAATTTGTTATCTTCGCAAAACGGGAACAATCTGTGGCGGAATACTAATCGGCCTTTTGTGCCGTCCACCTGTAGCTCCTCCTGGGCTGCCGGCTCTTGGATCATAAACGACAACGGACGGCTCCCATGTGACGCTATCATATGGACGGCGATATTTCATCCCTCCCACCCCGTTGCAGGCGGAGCGGAAAATGGCATCTGACTGCGACGATCTTAATGGCAGGGTGAAAATATTGGCCTTTTTATTCTGCCGTTGCCTCGTCAGGTTCCCCTCTGTTGGTTCAAGGTTTTATTGAAAAGTGTCGTTGCAAAAACCTCCCAGGTTAAATCGGAGAGAGAGAAAAAAATATATCGAACGGCATCGTGGTGTTTGTACAAGAGCAGTGCCCGAAATTCAGACCCTGCTCACGTGCCGCAGTGCAAATCGGCGCTGTTTATCAAGCGGAGTCAGGGGTCCATCAGATTTGGAGCAGGAAATAAGCTGCTTATGTAGTTTTTTTTTTTTTTTTTTCCCCACACTGGAGTGGAAGCAGAGAAGTGGCCTGTGATCCTCACGGCAAAGGGGACTGACCGTTTGATGGGGTGCAAGGGGAAGGGTTCCATTTCTCTCACCCGGGGCTGGTCGAAGGCTCAGTGGAAGTGAGCCAGTCAGCAGCAGCAGCAGCAGCAGCAGAGGGGTGTGACGGATTTGACGGACCGGCTCCGAGCAAAAGAGCGACACGTGTTCGCGTGGTGACAAGCGCCCGTTTGGAGGAGATTTGCGGCAGCTCGTTTTTAGTCCAGGCGTTTGGCTAAAAAAAAAAGAAAAGAAGAGAGAGAGTTAGCTTAAGCCTTTTGAACTATGCCGTTGATGTCGCCGTGATTGACAACTTATCAATCAAGCAGGGCAGCTGTATGGGCGAGATTTTAGGTGGTAATTCTCTCCAAATCCCCCTTAAGAATCTCCTGAACTGTTTTCCGCCTGTTGGGAGTCGGAACAGACCAATCAGCAGCTAAGGGGTTCAGTTCCCCAAAGTTTTTCACATAACTTAAAACAGCTGTGAATCTGAAAGAAATCCTGATGTAAAAACAACTTGATGTGAGGTTAAATGGCTGTTCATGTCAATGTTGTGCTCACAGTTTTACATTTGCCATGCTTATTTGCTGAAATGCTTTATTTTCTCAGAGTTAAACCAATGTCTTACCCATGCAGCCAATCGTAGCTCGCGTAACCCAGCCGGCCTAATCCGACACATCCGACCCTCCTGCTCTAGTCTCGCTTTAAGGTTATCGTCCAAAAACCCGGCGGCGCGTTCTTGCCTCCCCTTCCCCTAAGTGTCTTGTCTGTGAACAGCGGAAAACAAAAGTAATTAGTGTCTGTCTTTGCTCCAGGCTTCTGTAACTTCATCTAATCTCTCCCGAGCAAACACGCCAACACCCAGAGGAGCGGCGGCGGAGTCGATGAACAGCGAGCGCTCACAAAGAGAAGCCGCGGTCGCTTGAGAGGCTTCGGGGGAAAAAAACGGGCCCGTTCCTCCGTCTCCAACCCGCCTGTTTAGAGGTCCAGGGTGTCAAATTTAGCTTCATTTATGACTTTTGTACTGGTAAAAGCTTAACATACTGCGCATAAATACATTAATAAAAGTGAAAACTCGCAGTACAATGAAAGTCATTTGGTGTTTCTACCCTCAGAATGGTTCTCGTATATCGTTAGCCTAATAGCATAGCCGCCTAAGTCATATTTGAACGTTTTCGGAAAACACGAAAAAACACATTTTTCAGCTAGCACATTGGTAAAGTTAGGCAGGTATCACAATTTGGCCAAAAAATGACTTAGGCAATTATGCTAGTAGGCTAACGATATATAAGAATATACATAGAGCAACAAGGGTCTTGTTAGCTGCCATTTTGCATCGCTATTCTTTCAGGAAGCCCGCCTACGAAACGCGCTGTCAGGCAGGGCTTCCTTAAAAACCTTCACACGCCAGATCTTTAAGCTGTTGGGATAAATCGAATCAAAGCCTGGGAAAATAGGGTCTGCTCGCGTAATGACGAGTGTGTGCGCAGAGGGGAAAACCTCCCCGCCCCCCGAAAAACAAGGAGGATGATGGGAATGATCCTGGCTCGCTCGGCGGGCGACGCGCGTCTCCAGTAATAGACGGCGACATGAGTCTCCCGGGACGCGGATGCTTGCGTGGAGGGTTGCCTCTTGTTTGCGAAGCAGCTGTCTTCGCGCACCTCGGCAAACGCGTCCGCCGTTCACCCGGCCGTGTTTCGGAATCGGCGGCCTAAATAGATTTTATAGCTCTGCCTTCGGCGGTTTTCCCCTGAGCTGACGTCCTCCCTCTGGCCTCACTCCCAAGGTTTGCCGACTCCATTCGCGGGATGCTGAAGCTGATCCTGGTGCTGATGCTGGCGGGAGCCTCGCTGGCCTCCACGTGGTTCACGCTCACCTGCCTGAGCCAGTTCACGCACCTCCCCACGACAGCAGGTCAGTACACAGCGGCGCACTGGCATGTAAGGTCACATTAGCCCAGGGCTGGGCAAACTTTTTGACTGGAGGGCCACAATGGGTTCTAAAATGTGATGTTTTGGTGACCCACCTCATAAGAGAAATAAATATATCATGGGATATGGAGACAACAGGTGCTTTAATGTCTATTGAAAATGAACAAACAAGAAGTTACAACAAAATCTGTGTCTTTGAAGCTTCACGGTATTGATCTGAAAACATGGATAAAATACGGCTATTTTATGACTTACTTATTATGAATATAATTTCTAAGTTTGGCTGGCTGGATTAAAAAGCTTAATGGGCAGCAAATGGCCCCCAGGCCATAGTTTTCTCATACCTTCATTAGGCTCCCTTCCCACTTTCATCGTTTAGCTGGGATTTTGTAAGAAATAATCCCCAAATTTTCCCAAATGGAAGTACCTAGTACTTGTGTGTGTGTGCTGCAGAACGCTGCTCAGTGGAGCGCACGTGCAGCCTCCTGCAGACATGATCAAGTGTATAGAGGAATAGCTGGCAAGCTGGCGGAGCTAAATGTATCCATATGTTGAAGCGAACTTGTTCAATCCTGAACAAACTAAAGCGAGATTACAAGAAGCTGAAGGACCGCAGCAAATCACAAATATAACCAGGGATTCTTTCCCTCAGGGAAATCGATTCCTTCTAATCAAAATTCCAAAAAAGAAAAATTTGTGGAAAATTGGTTTCTGACAGTTAGATGCTGGTAAATATTATTTTTTTGTTTGGTATACAACAAACAGCATGGTATGTTATGCCTTTTCAGCGCGCAGTCAATCCCATGACTCAAAGACATCTGCAGCCTGTTATCTCCCCTGGTGTTTTGACTTTGACAGCTTCGCTCACAAATTATTTTTGGAATCATCACTGTGAACCAAAGTTGTTTTTTAGTTTTTTTTTTATTCCTCTGCGAAAAAAAGGAAAAAAAAAGAGTCCTCTGAGCCTGAACACCTCACTCTCCAAATTCTCGCTTTGGCACTTTTTCAGCTGAGCCAATCCATTTGTAGATAAACCCATTAGGGACGTCTGACTGGAATCAGCTGCCTCTCCCTTTAGCCAAACCAATAAGCGTGCTAAGGGTGCCGCTCACAGCCGCTGATTGCCAGTCATCATCATCCATCATCATTCTCCAGGCCTTGGCGCGGCCCCGCCGGCCGTCTCGCGTCCTCTTATCCCCAGGAGCTGGCAGCCGGCGGCAGCCAGGCCGCTGCCGCGTCCGTTCCTCCACCTGGCGCTCCGCACAAGCGGAGGCGGCTGGCGTGACGCTCCGGGAGAAGCTCCCTCCCAGCTCGGGATGGTCGGTAATATCCATTTCGCCAATATGTAGTGTGGTGGAAATGTGAATTACTGGTTTGAAAAAAAATAAAAATAAATAAGGCAGACGGGGAATCAATACTCGGAGCTTGCAACATCAGTTCAAAGTTATCTCACTTTAATTTTCCGCTCCACTAAAGTTCCCAGGCAAATGTTTTGCTTCATAATCCACCGCGCACTGTGTATTTCACTGTTCGCTGTAGATATGCTATCATCACTCTTGCCCTTTTTTTTTTTCTCTCACGATCAGACATGTTAACGTCAGGGTTCTGAGTCAATACAGATGAAATGGAAAAAAGCATCAGCGCTTAAAACCAGCAGGCAGATGAAAACAACGACGGTGGGATTCCGCGACTGTCGCGGTCGGTTTTCAGAGTCGCGTCTAGTTCAGTAGGAAACATATTGGGAAAATATTCTGCAAAACTAGAATTGGGGTTTCGCTCGACACAGATGTTTGGACCACTGATCAGAGAAGAAATGTTCAAATAGTCCCAATTATGCCAAATTTATTTTACGAGAGTTGTCAAAAAATTGCATGAGCTTCAAGCCTGTCAGCGTGGAAGTCAGCCCTTTGTGATATGAGATGGCCTTGTCTTTAGGCCACGTTCAGACTGCCAAAATCCGATTTTCAGCCCATCCAGATTGAAACCGGATGGCTCTTTTGTAGTCTGAACAGTCACAAATCACATGAAATCCGATTTTTGCAAAACGTGTTGAAACCACCTTCGGGAGGTAGTTTCAAATGGCATTTGGAAAGATGCATCTCAGTCTGAACAGCACAACACACAACAGCAACAACACTTGCTAAAAGCAGTGTGGACAGTCAGCCCTTTAAACCGGATTTGAGAAGGAATCTGATTTGCCTGCAGTCTGAACGCAGCCTTAATCCCCTTCCTTTCCTTGTGGAAAGTCAGACAAAGCATCAGTTTTCCTTGGATAAGTAATCACATTGTGTAATTTAATTTATTGTCCTCTGGTGGAGTCCTGTATAACATAAAAAAAAAAAAAATTAAGTTCCGAAAAGAGGAGTTTCCTACATGAAGCTTAATGCAGCCGAGCCACATGTGTGTTGTCCTCCGCCGTCGACCTCGCCGCACACAACCTTCAACAAAAATGCCCCAACACGTAGCCTGATTCAATCACTCTGAGGACGGATGCAGAGCTGCGCTCTCAGTGCTTGATATGAGCGTCTCCACCGGCGCTTAAATAAAGATGAGCAGCGGCCGAGGGACGTCTTCAAGCCGGCGGGCTCGAGTGGCTCCGAGGTTCCCCGTCGCATCGGCTCGGCCATCAAGGCGGGCGGACGGCGGAGGGCCCTGGGAGGCCTCGCAGTTAGGGGGACGGTCGGGCTAATGGGGAGCTCATTTTGGACCCGTCGGCAGTGATGAGGGAGATGGAGGGCGCAGTGATGCTCTGGAGGTGATGGCTTAATCTCCCCCGTTCATCCACTTTACCTCAAGGCCTCTGCCAAGGGACCAAAGCCGAGGCTGGAACTGCCAGCTGACCCGACGCTCTCCCAGCTCTCCACACACACACACACACACACACACACACACACACACACTTACTTGTTTTCCTAATTTTCCCCACAAGTCTAAATGTCTCACGCACATAGACACTTGATGAGGGCAAGTAGCATCAAATGGCGCAAGCAAATTGAATTGCACACATCCAATCCCGAATATGGGTTTCGAATGTGAAGATGAAATTGGATTCACTCGTGTATACAGCGGTTCCGTCGGGATGCACTTCATCTGCTAAATTAAACGGGCGACAGCCAACAATGTGGACGGCATCAATTTTTAGCCTCCGCTGAGGCCCGACGAGACGCGATGTTTACCTGGAGAGCATCAGCGGGTCAGGAATTAGATTTGAACGTGGCGTAAAAGCTGAGAATTAAGCTGCGGTGCAGACTGCGTAGTTCCCACTGTTAAAGCAGAAGAGAAAGAAGTATGTTTCGCTAACTTTTACCGATGCCACCAAACTCTTAACGCGTCTCCTCAAACTGATCTTCGTTTTTTCTTCTTCGCTTTGCCTCTGACTTTGCAGCCATCCTCTACACGTCCTGCATCCTGCTGGGCATCTTCATCAACAGCAGCGTGCCGATATTCTTCGAGCTCTTCATCGAGACGGTCTACCCGGTCCCTGAAGGCATCACCTGCGGGGTGGTCACTTTCCTGCAGAACCTCTTCATGGGCCTCCTGCTCGTCTTCCTCTCCTTCTACTGCTCAGGTGAGTCGGCGGCGGCCTCGGGCCTTTATTTGTTTGTATTCTCGACATCAAATACTTCCTTCTGAAACTTCCGCATGATTTGTATCTGGGTTTTTTTGACTTTGACATTTTATATGGCGAGTCTGGGCTTTTTTTTTCATGTTCACGCAGACGAATATAATAAGATTGCGACGCTCAATATAAGACGCTTCCGCTGGTGCGCGTGCGACGCACACCTCGCCCTCTGCCACAGCAGCGAGCACATTATGGGCTTCCTGCAGCTACACTCCGAAAACTTATATATACCTGTGATAACCGATTCATAATGGCGCCTGCCCGATCCTTTTTAGCATGCCCGCCACGACTTGCGGCGTCGAAAATGTGTCTTCTTTTTTTTTTAACTTCTTATTACCGTCAATGACAAAGTGTGAATTCCTTGAGAAGCTCCTGCGCAACCCGCGCGGCTGAGGCCGCCATTGTTTGCCCAAAAAAAAAAAAAAAAAAAAAAAAAATCAATCCCCGGCACCGCAGAAGCTGCAGATAAAATGTGGACGTCGAGGGAAAATTGGGTTGCGGTGAAACTGAAACGTTGAGCACAAAGAGACGAAAGAGAGAATGAAAGAAAAGGGGTGGGGGCTGCAATTTAGCCGCCGATTTATCTCTCAGTCAGCTGCCCGACGGTTTGTTTGACTGAATTCATATCATCCGTCGAGAGATGCCGTCAGGTTCTCTCCTGCTGCCTGCGGTGCTTCAGCGTGAAGGCAAAAATCACAACACGCCTGTCCTGCGCGGCTTCATTAACCCGCCCCGAGACAAGAGTGACCGCATCGAAGAAGGAGAAGAAGAAGAAGGAGAAGAAGAAGATTTTGAAAAACATTTAATTGCCGCTCTTATTCAAGAAGAAGAAGGAGAAGAAGAACAGAGCCACTTTCAATCTTTATAACTATTCACACATGATCCTCCTCCTCCTCCTCCTCCTCCTCCTCCTCCCCCCTGCTGATTCCCCACTGATTGCCCGGAGACGACTGGAAGCTCGCTGCCTGACAGCTGCATCTTGTTCTGCCTTCTGGCTTGTCACGCCGGCGCTGGTTGGTATGATTCTTGTCTGACCCGGGCAGCCAGTGACACAGCAACATTTCCCCAACACCTACCCACATACATATGCAACAAACAGGAAGGTTTTTTTCCCTCCTTCTTTTTATTCCGCCCTCAGAGAAATCTCAGGGCTGGGGGTGGGAGGGTCAGCTTGCTGTGTGTTCAGCTTTTCCATCTGTTTACTCATCAGTTCCGTCACGATCCCATCAGGTTTTTTTTTTTGTTTTTTTGTTTTTTTCCATTTAATGCATTTTTAATAGGTTTCATTTGTAGGTAGATGGAAGTTGAAGCCAGTGCAACAGTGCCGCGCAGGATTGAAGAACGTTGACGAAATGCGCCAGCGGCTTAAAATGAATCTCCGGGGAAAACTTAGCGCACGCGGCCAATTTGCATGGTGAAGTGGCTCAGGACCGTCTGGGTCTGCTCAAGGTTTTTTCATACTGGAGCAATTTTCCTTTGTCCGGAGAGATCTGTTGGTTTTCCCTTTTGATTGTAAAAAGCACATTAAAACAACGTGTTATCATAAACCGCGTGTATAGTAGCACCTGTAGTGCAGCTTTGTTTCAGTTAATCTAACGGTGCAGCTGAAAAGAGGCCTCTTGCACAAAGTGTTGTCCGTCATTCACGTCTTGCTTCTCCACGTGTCGATTGGCTGTGAAGAGGCACTAGAGATGGTGCGTAAAAAAAACAACAAACAAGCAGGCTCTGTATCCTCATTTGTTTCCCAAGGAATGAATTCATCCATGTAATGAACGTGTCAAATCATTGTGCATCAAGGGATATTTTGGAATTATTGATCCCACCAATGGTTTAACCTATCGGCACGTCTTGCATCACTCGACAGCTTCCGCTTTGCCCTGCGCGGCCGGGTTAACTCACGAGACAAAACTGAGAACGAGCCCTCGTGCTTTTGTATAGGTGTTTTATTTCAGGGGGCAGCGCCACAGCACTTAGAATAAACTGCCTGCTGCCCCGCAGGCAATTAGATAGGGGCGCAGTTAATTAAGGCGGTGCAGCGGTCCGGCCTGGAATCAGTCGAGGTCCACCGCGCACAACAAGCACGTCCGAGATTGGCTGGGATTTCTTTTCGCCCCGCTTGGCCACATTGTGGGTCTATTATGGGTCCGTGAGTGCGGAATACCTGAGAATCACATTATTCATTCCGAACACATCAGCTTGAATTCAGATATCCTGAGGGGACAGTTTGGGCCTTTTAGTCGCTGAAATGTTCCACCGCAAGATGCCCAACGATCGCTTCTTCTTTCTTCGTCGAACGACTGAAACAATCCCAAACAAAAAAAAAGAAAAATCAAATAATGAGAATATTTTTAGAGTCACGAGGATTCATGTGCAGCTTTACTGACCTGTATGTGAACTGGGACAATGTTGGCATGGACATGAAACATAAATGAGACAGCAGTAGGACAGGTGTTAGTGGATAAAGCTGCTACTGGCTCACACACTGACAATCACATGTGTCAGACCCTCATAAAGAATGCATGGTGCAGCCACAGCTCAATACTTCCTCTCCGCCACACCGACTGACTGACTGACTAACTGCTTGGTGCCCATGTACCCGAGTGTGGGCGGCGTTGAAGTGCCGAGATGGATCCCGACAAGGCCGGTGCGACAGCTGGAGAAAACATCAAGCCAAGATGATCTTTGCTCCTTTTCTCGCCCGAAAGCCGCCTGGCGGAGTTGGAGCTCCGACTGCCGAAGGCGCGACGTAGACGTTTTACCGCCAGCTTGCCAGTCACCAGCTGAGGGCTGCGCTGCCACCAAAGATCGAGCCGGTTCAAAGAGCAGAAGATCACAGGTTTAAATCCTCTGGATTGGATTAATCTGGCTAGGGAAGGTAAAAAAAATAAAAATAAAATGACTGTTGCCACTTCCTCATTACTCAGGTTCCCCAGAGCAAAGCTGGTAATCCCACCCTGTCCAGTGGATTTGCCGCTTGCCAAATTGGTTGTACTCGACAGCTTTGGGTGACAATGTGTTCCGCATGAGGGTGGTGGCAGTATTGTTAGCGTGGCGGTTGCAAAGTTTGAAATGATAAGGTTTCCAGGCCGCAAAGTTCAGTTTGGTTCTCGCTGCAGTAGGCGAAGAGCAGAGGTGGGAAGTGCACAAAATACTGATCAAATCGGACTTATGAATACCTCAAAACAACTTTATCCAAGGATATGTTTTGTGCCATCACCCGCGGTGAACTCCTTCTCAAGGCCAACGCTAATCCTAGGACAGAAACTTGTCAGCTTTGTCCGGTCCTGTTTTCTCTGAGAAAGTTACCTCAAATGAACTGTATGTAACCGTTGCATGCATATGTCCTCACATTTTTACTTTCACAAAAAAAGTCCCTTTTATATTCAAGGCCTACATTTTTATTTTTCATCCAAGAGTCGAAAATGGGTTGTCCAAAAAAAAAAAAAAAAAAACACCCACAAAGCAGCATATTTAAAACTGGTGCATCCACTTGTTTGGAAGGGAAGCATGAACAAGAAATTAGTGCCCTTTGTGTTTTTAGTGACACACCCTTTGAAAAGTGCCGCAAGCAAATGGAGAAAAGGACGGACGCTCCCTCACTCCTGACAGGATAAAGACGTATATTATTGTTAGGAAACACCAGTGCAAACAGAAGTACAGTGAATTTTATGTAATGCGGGACCTTTAAACCCTTCAATTTTCTGTAATGGCCCGGGTGAAATGTCCTATTTGCAGATCTTTCTGTTCTCTTCTCCAGAAGACGCCCCCTCCCGCCCCCCGCTAAGATTAATTTGATTATTATGTAAATCCCCAGGATGTATTCTAGGGGGTTGTCTCATTACTTTAATTTCCTCTCCGTACTTCCATAATGGATGCGGTAAATAACGCGCAACCTTCATAGCTGATGAATTGTGCATGAGGGCGCGTCTTTTCAAAGTCATTTTTGCCTCCTGATATTGAAAATTGGCAACGCCGGCCTTTAAAGATTTCCATCTATTTCCAGTTTACGGTTCGCTTTAGCGCTTCTCCCCATTCGGCTGCCGGCTGCCCGAGTCACGGCTCCCTTTTCCGCTGCGAGTGAGGGGACTTTATGAATGTGGCCCCCTGGTCCATTTTAATATCCATGCGGCAAGTGTCTCGGTTCGGTGGGAACCCACCTGACCTCTTTATTTTTGTTGTCAAAATTTTTTTTCTCCAAAAGATAAGTACTAGAGCACGTCGGTGAAACTTGAAGTGAACTTCACAGCTCGCCTTGTTTCCATTTCTCCCTCTACTTTCATTTCCTGTTTGTTTGTTTCCTCATCAAGCATGGTGAGTGGGTACAAAGCAGCCGTATTGGAATGCAAAAGAGCCTCACATGTCTTTTGGTGGGTGAGGAAGAGGGTGAGGAGGAGGAGGAGGAAGCCGGGGAGAGAAGGCTTCAACTCTCGGTTCATCCTGTGAATGTGCTTCATCGGGGGAGGGGTGGGGAGAGGCACAATTACTGCAATTTTCTTTGTCCCCAAAAAGTTTTTTTTTTTCTTCTTCTGCCAAACTTTTTTCTAAAGTGTCTCATCTGAGGGGAAGACGCCTTTGCTGTCTCACTTTTCCCAACCGTCTGTGAAGAAGAGCGTGGGTGTTTACGCGAACGCGAACGACTCCTTCCCTTCCGCTCGTTCCTGGGAGACTCGCTGCTGTTTTTTCTATCGCCTTATTTAAACGAGGACTCGTTGCGGCACGCACGTCCTCCTTTACGCGCGAGCTAAGGTTCGACCGGGCGGGAACGGGCGGCGGGTGTACTCCGCCGAAGAGCGCGTGAAGGAGAGCCGAGATGCAGCGCCGCAATTAAGACTGATTGGGGCCAGAAGACGTCTGCCGGCGACGCTAATGTGATGAACAGGTCGACGTTCGCGCCGACGCCCTCCGAACCGATCAAACTGTCACATTGAAACCCGTCGTTAGTAAATGGCAGCGGTGATTGATGGACGGGTCCTCGGTGTCTCACGTCCAAACGTTACGGCTCACTCGAAGCCCGACCCCGGGGCTCCTCCCCTCTCATCGCCTCCCTCCGCCATTCTCTTCTGTTGAAAAATAATCATCATAATAAAAAAAAATAATTTGATCAAGCAGTCGACAGCTTTTACCCACGAGTTGCACGTGCTGAATTGGATGTTTCAGGAGGATGACGTCCCTTGCAACACATCCACAAAAGCGCAACAACATATTCTCTTTTTTTTCTCTTCTTATTAACAAAGAGAAACATCATTTCCATTTGTTGGAGTGCCTCTGTGTTGAACCTTTTTTCAAACAAAGAAAATTCTCTGGCAAATATTTAACGATTGTAATTGGGATTGAGTAAAAAATTTTAAGGGCGCCGTTCTTCCAGAAAGCATTTAGCCCTTTGTTTATAGCCGTCTGCTGAAATGCTTCTTGTGAGCTTCCTGCCTTCTACGTCTTAGGGGTGGCACAAAAACAATGTTTTAGTGAGAAATCGGTGCCGTCTATGACATCACTAAGAGATTTTTCACCACCTGAATTCTGAAAAACACATTTATTGGGAAGTTCAACGTCAGGCTGCATACATTTATTGGCATTTTTAACAGTACATTCATATAACTTACAAACACAGGCAAAGTAGATTTTGGTTGACACCTAAACTATTCCGTTCACTGGTGATCAGAGGTCTTTCGATCAGTGTGCGAGTCACGATTTGGATCAGAAGCGACTTCTGCCTCCCTCCTCTCACGTCGTTCATTCCAACCTTCTTCCTCCATCACCTCTGACTGGGTTTCCCTCCGCACTTTGCTCCTGAAGCGTCCTCAGGTATCACCTGCTTGTTCATATTCAAAACACTTCCGGATTAAGTTACGCAATTAGCCAGTCCCTCATTAGCAGCCGCGGGCCTAACAAACACACACACACACACACACATTCCCGCTGGGCTTCTCTGAACGGCCGATCCCTCCCGTGGACGTGTGTGAGAAGCCGCGGCGGCCTCCCTCGGAGGAGATGGCAGGTTAGATAAACACAACTCCATTAACCCGCCTCCACGCCGGGTCAATTGCTGTCCGCGCCGCACACTCCTGATTAATGAGGCCGCTCGGGAGCCTGGACAAGCCTCCCTTCAAACGAAAACCCTCAGCTCCATCTCGAGCATCTTCCCCGCCACCCTCCCCACCCCGATGTGCATCTTTTGCTTTCACCTCTTAGCCCCGAATAATACTTTTACTTATTTTGTATTTCGTGACCAGCACTGATGATTTAGGCCACGTTCCGACTGCCAGCCAAAATCCGATTTTTAGCCCATCCAGATTGCAACAAGTGCCGCTCTCACAATGATATGACGTCACACACTACACGCTATGCTGGACGCCGCCTCCGCTCTGACGTCGTTGCTACAGCAACCTGTCAAGATGGGTCTGTAATGTGGTCCAGTCTAAATAAAGCCAGATCCCATTTGGGCACTTGCTAAAAACAGTGTGGACAGTCAGCCCTAAAAATCAGATTTGAGAAGGAATCTGATTTGAATCAGATTCGCCTGCAGTTTGAACACAGCCTTACTACTTGGTTGCAAGTTTTTTTGAAGTCTCCAAAATGGACGTTGAGTTGGAGTTGAAGCTCCTGTGGTTTCCAGCCCTGCCGCACCCGCCTCATCCCCCCTCTGCCCTCCTTCAACCAGATTGAGCGTCATCGCCAACAGCCTGAACACCTCTCCTTGTGCCTAATGGAGCCTGAACACAACAGAGGAAATGGAACACCTCGTTCTGCATTGTGTTTTTGGGGGGTTCAAGTCAGGGTCAATGACGACGGGAAGACTATAGTCAATACTATTAAATGATCCCCGGCTCACTATGAGCCTTGACGGCTCGGGAGCCGGTTCTGCTGTCTCAGGGCTGTTGCTGCGTCATGCTTTTCGCTGGACAAATAGGCACCCGCTTCGCCACGGTAGGCGGGAATTAATTGGGGTCACCTCAGTTTTCTCGAAGTCTCAGCAGCCGGGATGGTGGAAGAGTGGAGGGACCGGCCACTGATGTCACCTAAAGAGGAGCAAAAGCGCGCAAACAAAGGATTCTAATTAAGCTGTCGGTACACATTGACTGTCTTACAGCAGTTACACTACATCAGACAAGCAACTTACTGTACCTGTGTATGTTCAGACACAGGGCAGACTGCAAGTTCATTCCAGAGAATAAACCCATTTAAGTCACAGCTGTTGCTGTGACTACCTGTTAGTTGTTGTTACATTATATAATGCTGTTTTGTGTTGTTAGTAATGCACATGATTTTGCATATCGCAGAGGCAACATTTAAGTATTGCTATTATCTCTTAAATAAAGAATAAAATCATTTATCATCATTTATTTAGTATGTTAGCATAAGTGTCCAGTAGGCGGTGCTGCAACCCCTGTTTGGTCGCTTCTGTTTATCTCTAATTGCTGGGATAGAGCATCTCAGCTCACAGTGCCCCTCTCTTTGAAAAATCTTGACCCTAAACTGAAGCCGCTGTGCAAAGATTGGAACGTTTCCCAAACCCTCTGGATTTATCTCATGTATCCATCGGGTGAAGAGCCCACGGAAGGTGCTTTGTTCTTGGTTTAATGTAAGCAAAATACTAAAAAAAAAAAAAAAAGTCATCCAGCCGCAAGTGTCTAGCGTCCACGCTAATCTCCACGGCCTCAGCTGGGCCACTGTGGTGACTGCCCGTATTTCCTCTCGGACCTTCAGTTGAATAGGAAGTGTTTCCTGTTAGAGGTTGGCAAGATGGACGAGCGAGATTCTCAGACTTGGAAGATCCCAACCTGAACACGTCTCTTTGTCTCTCCCCTCTCATTCAGATCTGTCTTGGCTGAACTGGTGCCTCACCGGCTCCTGCCTCTTCAGCCTGGTCCTCATCCTCTTCTTCAGGGAGTCGTACGACCGCCTCTACGTGGACGTCTTTGTCTCCGTGTGATGCGGAGGGACTGAAACGAGAACAATAAGGACTGGAGCGTTTCTACTTGCACAGCCAACGTGGAGGAAAAAAAAAAAAGGGACGTGCCAACTGACGGCTATTTTATTAGACGATGTTTATAAAATGTAAATAACGGTTGTAACAGCTGTGATGGGCTGCTGAGAAGATCCAGCGGGAGACTGGACGCCAACGTTTACCTGATTGTTGTTTTTTTTGTGTGTGTTTAACTGTCAATCATTGTTTGTTTGTTTTTGAACATACGTTTACGTCTCATCGGTGGAAGCTGCACAACGAACTGTCTCGTGGTTGTTGACAGATGAAATTATGCTAAAAGTCGGTCCAGGTGTCGCCCCCCTGTGGCCGCCGGACTCACTTCCCACCTTCAGCCACGACGGGGGATTTAAGAGGGACATTTTGACCTGTTTGTCTGCCTTTCTCTGAGGTATTCTGTGATTTTTTTGGCCTCCTATGATGGATGACCAAGCTGGTCATTGACAATAGGCTCGGTTAAACTTGTGTGCAATCTCTTTATTGACCCCAGCCAATGAACTTTTAAAGTGGGGTAAAAGTTGACACAGTTGAACAAGGATGACTTGACATTTCAGACATTGTCCAGTTTATTTATGGTTAATTTAGTGAGCTTCTAAGGGAATAGTTTTTACTGTAACTTAAGTGTAAGTTTTCGGTGTTTGTTTTTTTTAACAGAATAGTCTTTCAAAATATTGGTGAAAATATTTTCCTCTGCAACCACCTTTTACTAAAAACGAATCAGCAGTCACACAGTTCTCACTCAGATTAAGGGCCCCATGTTCTGCCTATTTTGAGAGCTTCATCCCAGACTCCTGTGGATCAGCCTAACTTGAATAATTGTATTTAGTTCTCTGTTTATAGCATTCAGCTAAAATACTGGGTTTTAGCTTCTGGCTAAATCTGATACATTGTTGGACTTTCCACAAAAAAAGTCACTCTCAGGGGGAGGAGCCAACAACTGGTTGCAGATGTGGTCACTGAGATGTACTCTTACCCTTTGTGACATCATGAAGGGGTTGCCATCTAGAACCATGTGTTAACTGACAGTTAACTGACAGTTAACTGACAAACTACAAACTAGAGAACTTATCGTTAGAAACTATTAAAGGGAATTTGACATAATACAGGACCTTTAACTTGGAACCTGGGGGCACCTAGTTAGCGTTCATGCATGCACGGGGGTCTTTCTTGTTTTGCTGCTCCTCCAAACTACCAGCAGATGTCTCTGCGCGGACAACACTGACAAAAAAGGAACCTTAAGGGATGAACAAAGGCATGTTGCCATTTTCATGGATTTCCTCGCTGATAAAACTGGTTCTGTGAAGAAAAGAAAAACCCAAAACAAAACAAAAGCTGCAGACCTGGAGGGATGTAACCGCATAGAAGCAAATGAAAAACATCTGTTAGGGGTATTTTTTCCCCCTCTAACTCGATTCCTTTTTTGTGACTGTTTCCTGCACAGCAGCTGTCTTACGTGTTCTCATGCGTTTTCCCTTATAGAAGCTCTGTTGTGTGTTTCCTGGTGCTTTTCTTTTCCTTAAAAAAAAAAAAAAAGATTATTGTTCTTTTTACCTCCTTGTACAAAGAAAAAATAATAATAGATTTTTCACCTATTTAACGTGTTGCCTTACATGCCCAGGTGCAGTGCATCCTGCCTCCCCCTCTTCCACACTGTGACTGTGTCGTCTGTGTTGTCGAGGGTCATGTTCTCATGTTGCACGGTGTGGCTTCGTGGACTGTCATGGGTTTTAAATGTCCTTCATGTCGGGGGGAAGGTAAAACAAAGAGCTGTGACTGTTGAATATTCCCAGCACCTTATTCTAATAAACATTATTGCAATAACCGCTGTGTTTTTCATAAGCCCCGATGGGGACTTGAAAAGGGCAACTGTATCTTGGTATATTTTCTTTTTCGACTTTTTGTGATTAGCTCTAACCCACCCAGCAAATTGTTGGCACTGCTGTCTGAACCAATCCCCACTTCCAAACATGTGAAAGCTCCAAAAAAAAAAAGCATCAGTTGTAGAAGGAAGCTGAAAGATGTGAAAATGTAAACTGCTAATTAACTCACTTAATGTGACCAGTGTTGGCGAGTAATCTATTACTAAATAATCCACTACTGTAATCAAGCTACTTTTTTTTTTTTTTAATAACGGAGTAATGTAACGGGATTACTGTGGCAAAACTGATAATTTTATCATAATTAACGAGTCAGTAAAACGAGTCGGCTACTTTTCCAAAATATTTTCCAAGCTGAAGATGTCTTATTATCCACAAAAGTCCACAATATTTAGAAAAACAACCGAAAGCAATTTGTTTTTTTTTGTTATTTTAGCAATATGGGCAGTGCAAAAGGCACCAGTGCAGAGTTTGTTCTGTGAAATGTGCAGTTTGTGTTCAGAGAGCAAAACATTCTTTCATGTTAAGAGGACAGAGGCAATATTTGCAATTGCTAAATTTTACACTTTAATGAGGTTCATTCCGAAGCACTGAACAACTGTTACTTTATCTTTTTTAACTAAAGTGATCAGTAATAAGTAATTGAATACTAAAACAAAGTCGTTAAAGAAGCAATTAGATTACTTTTAAGGAGTAATCAGTAGTTGGATTACTTTTATGGAGTAATCCCAATCGGCACTGAATGTGACTATACATTCTTGCCCTTCTTATTCCCGTATATTCCACTAACAATATCCAAATTTTCGTGGGATCTGCATAGCGACCTATGAAAACAGGTATCGTGTTGTAATGCACTCAACCGGTTGTATTCGTCCAACACGTCTAAGACGCAAAGGGAAAATGTGTTTTGCTTTGCAGTTGCTTTCACGTCCATCGCCTGTCGAGTGCAGGTCCAGCCCGCTAGAGAGCGTCACCCTGCAAAAATGTAAAGGCTGCAGTGTCGATAATTACCTTTGCCGCAGCTGAGTTCCAGGAAAGCTGCACTTGTTACAGCTGCGTTGTCGTCCCTCTCTCCCTCCCTCCCTCCGTCCCCCACCACATCCATTACTTTCTTCCTGCGGAGGCACAAGTCAGTGACCAGTTTTAAAAATATGTTGCTCACAACATTGATTCCACTGAGATTGGCTTTTTTTTTCTTTTTTTTTTTTTTGAGAGGCGGGCGGGAGCAATAGAAATAACCCAGCATGATTTTTTTTAAGTGGGGTGATGTAATGTTTCAAACTGCCGGTGTGGCTCTGCTTGCAGGCTGCAGGTCGAAAAATATTCTCTGGCTCTGCACCAGCGCTCAAGTCTGGAGCTGAGGCCATTATCAGTCAGCCTGTGTCCTTGATGAGCAGATCTGCAAGGTTCGTGTTGTTTGTGTTCATGTTTTGCAAGTGTGTCTGTCACGACTTTTCTCATCTGGTTGGAATCCCAGTAAATTATCCTGTATTAAGCCGCTGGATTTCTTGGGAGCAGATTTGGAAAGCGGACGGAATCCGAGGCGCAGAGGCCGAGGAGTTCTTCTTCCAAGCAATGGAGGCGCGACACTGAATTCAAATGAGCAACAGCCCAAACTAATTGCAAACCCAAATACCGTGAGACATTTGGCATTTATAATCGCCGCATCATCCGTCTTTAATAACTTACTTTGACAGGGTTGAGTGGGTGTCAACAAAACTGAAAATATTGAGCCAGAAAAAGCGGCAAGCGTGGCTCGCGGCCCATTTCGGAAAGAATTTGCAGAACGGATGATGATGTGCAGACATATTGGGGTCGCAACGCATGTTTTCCCTTCCTTTACGTTGCACAACAGCACCTGGAAGCTTTCCACGTATTTCCTAGAAACCCTGGAAGACGTTCCATCGTTAAGGCAAAGGTTTCAAAGCGCTCATTTGATTCGGCTGAAGCTCTTCTTGTTTTTTTTTGTCCGACTGTTCCTCCGAGCAGCGCGTTGCGTCACTGTGCGGCGTGGCCGCGCCGCATTTCGCCGCTAATCCGGCAGTCTTCCTGTGGGAGGCGTAAAGAAGGGCCCTCTGAGGACACCTGCCTTCCCGGAAAAAAAAAAAAAAAATCCTTCTCTTTCCTGCTCCTGTCTTTTTTGGACACAAATCAGGATGAGCAAGCGTGGCCCGGAGGCATGACCTCACTGTTTTAAATCCTCTGTTAAGTGCCTGCATTTATAGTCGCCTCCCCCTTGTTGGCCCAGCTGCGGATGAGCTCATGCTTTGTTGCAGGCGAGACACGAGGGCCTCGATGCGAGCGAGCGACATTTGAAAATGTGCGCGTGTGAAAAAAAAAAAAAAAAAAAAGAGAGAAAGATTCTGCTGGTGATCCTTTGAACTGGTGCCATTTAAGCTGGCAGGACCTCATCATCGCCGTGCCAAGACTTTGGCCCGAGATATCGAATTCCCAAGTTGACGTGGAGAAAAAAAAAGAATAACTGCTGGAAATGAGCGTGGCCCTGCATAAGGTCAGGCAGAATAGCTTTGGGTAGGTGTGCCTCAAACTGTCAAATAGCATTTACAGCCCCGTGTGTGAAGGCAGCTGGAGTCGTCTCGCCGGTGGCTCGTTGTACTCCGTCCAATTATTAGCCAAACTCTCTGCACGTATACTTAAAAAAACAGACGTTGAACGCAAAAGGCTTTGTTCTAACACAGGGGTGGGCAAACTTTTAGGCTTGTGGGCCACAATGGGTTGTAAAAATTTGACAGAGGAGCCGGAGCAGGAGCAGTTGGACGGAGTTTTTTGGAGACCTACCTCATAGGAGAAAGTAGCTGGCTAGCTTAACCCTAGCCGTAGCTTGCCCATGCCTGCTCTCAACCCAATTTCTTCCTGGCTTTGTTTATTTTCGCAAGATTTTTTGCACGCTTCTCTCCAAGTACGTCGAACATCCCAGAGAAGTTGAACACGCAGAAGAAGAGCAATTTCTCGGATGTCATGAACCAGCAACGCTGAGCGATCAGTGCCCGTCGCACACTGATATTTACGCCCGGCACGTGTTTTGTTTTGCTACGTTTTCTCTTCCAGGCTCGGGTAAAAGAAGACGGCGTGCCAAAAGAGGACGCAGAACCCCGCAGGCGCGTTCCAGATGTGCCACCGCTCGGAGAACCGAGACGGCCGCCGGTGTGATGGAGGCGCTTGCCAGGTACTTCAAATGTAGAGTGCGTCTTTTTTTTTTTTTTTAGCACAGCACAAAAGCGAAAGGAAGGCCTGAAAAATGCGGTGGGCCTTTGTGGAAAGACAACAGCGGGAAACACTCAAATATTCTTGTGGTGTAAAGTGCCGCAGGTCGCTATCAGTGCCAGTGCAGCAGCGTCTCTCTGGCTGTCTGGCTGTTAACTCTCCTCCTTTGTCATCTTCCTGCTGCAAGGAAACCAAAAAGGCTTCCTCGTGCCGGGTTTTCAACTCGGAGCATCTACTATCTCACAACCTCTGTCAACATTTGGGCCTTTTAGCCGCATGAGCAAAGAGCGACTGTCACTGCAGTTCCCCTTTCCTTGAAATACACTTTTTACCCCTTTAAAAAAAAGACCTGTTCCAATCCTCGCTGACGACAAGACAGTTACTCAGTGCTCCGAAATCCAGAACAGACTTGCACAATTACTGATCCAAATGCTTTTCAGTTGTCAAGAAACATCTCGAGATATTAACCCGCTGTTTACAGCCTCCTGCAGAGAGACTTGGTTCCAGCTTTCACCTTCCTGTTAACGCTGATGTTGCGTTGCACTCGCTGGATGTTTGGAACAGGAAGATAAAAGTTGGCTGAATGTGCTATCGCTAAACATTGGAGGAACATTAGTGCCCTTTGTGACATCACAAAGGATGTCTTGTGTAGAAATGAGAGTGTAATACCACTAAAAAGAAATAGTGACTGTCACACTTGCCGACATGATGTTGATAGAAAACATTGGGAGAGTGAATTTCACGGTGTGGCACTTTTAAAACTAGTAGCTAGTAACTAGTTATGCTACTAGCATAAAATGGATTTATAGCTAAGGGTGTAGGACGAAGCATATTGCTGATTTCTTACAGGAACAAATGGCCTTTTTTCACATTTGGGAGAACAGAGTGAAATTGACAGCTTGGCCACGTCCTCTCTCTATAATCAACCATCTTCCAGGTCCGGGTCAGCTTGGCTCCCACCTTGGGGCCCCACTAATCGCCTATTAGGCCTTCGCTGTTGAAAAATACAGCTCACTTTTGGGTGTGTTTGTATGTTGGAATTTGGAAATTCGACGGTCCCCCAGGAACCTTTCAGCGGCAATTATGTAAAGGCAAGACTGCTGTTCGTCAGCGATACTCAATAAATACGCTTACACATTGGATGGGCGATGGCTACACGTGGTTCCCTGGGGTGGATTCCGATTTATGTGCTGGGAGGATCAAATAAAGAACACAAAGTTGTAACTCACTTTGCGATTCAATCTCTAAACATGATGCACTTTTTAAACCAACAAGTAAAAAAAATTAGTGTCGTGTTAGGAAATTTATAAAGGGAAAAGTCATCAATAGGTAGGGGAGGGACACATTTTGTTCCCACGCTGAGGGTCTTTCAAAAGGTTTCATGCTGGTCGTTTATATTTTTTCAGCCCCTTTTTCATCAGACTTCTTTCAACCAGTGGAGAATAAAGGAGCCTGACTTCAGAGCGAACAATCCAAAAAAAAACAAAACCTCCCCGCCGCTCACAAGCAGGACGCTAACTGCCCCATCAGAGAGATGTTTTTCCTGCAGGAGTCCACTTTTGATATCTCCCCCCGCCCTGCATTGTTTGCCGTGGGAGCGGACACGCAACACAGCCTCGCCTCTCCGGAGAGACTCTGTATGTATGCAGCGTCGTAACACGGTGAAACAACCGTCTCCTCTTCCTTGCAGCCGCTAGCAGCAGTTTTCTGGGATGTTAGCAGCTCGAGCCGGCGCCTGTTTCACAGAAGCGGCGAAAGCTGCTCGCTCGCTCGCTCCCTGACAGCAGCTGCCGCTGCTGTCTGATATTTTTTACACCCTCGTCTTTTCGTTTCATGCTCCCCAGACGCCGCCTCTTATCTCTTCCTGTTGTGCCTTCCCGTTGTGATGCTGTTTGTTTTTCCTTCCATCCTGTAACTAAAACTCACTTTCCCCTCTTCTTTATTTCTGCCAGCCTTTCACTTCAACTTCTCCTTGGGCCTCCCTGAGCTCCACCAGTCTAATAATTGGCTTCTCCAAATTATGAAAAATGAGCACAGCTAAATTCTTCATTTAGTTACTTTGTCTTCAACTTATTATTATTATTATTACTATTATTTTTTTTTAGAAAAGGTAGCGGCGTTGAGGGCAGGTGCTGTGGATAAGAAGTGACGGCCGGCGTTTGACAGCTGGCTACTAAATTGCCGGTTTATCCTGAGGTGAATGTGAAGTATTAAGCTGCACCTGTGAGAAAACACAACATGCATCAAGTTTGAACTACCCTGCCTACCCTTCTCATACTTTACACAAGTATGAGGAGACAGTCATATAGGTGGGTGCCAGGCTGTGACGGATGTGTTCCCCGATCAACAAATCACACTTGCCCCTGCTCAGTCACACAAAACACCGCATCAAAGAAGGAGGGCTGTATTGATCTGCTATGCTGCAAGTAAAACAAAGTTGTATTTTCTGTCGTAATCATGTCTGGTTGGAGCCTTTTTTAAAAGCAGCTTTTTTGTGTTCATTCTAATGACTAAAAACCTTCAGGGTAAGACCATTGCATCCAATAATTCGAATCTTGGCTCTCTTCTATGTGGACCCAAACGAGTGCAGGTGCTGCCTTGGTGCCATTTAGCTCTCCAGAAATAGCTTCTCGTCATTTAATGGAGCTAAACCCTCTTAATATTTGATCATTTGCATGAATAGCAGCAGTTTCCTGGCGGAAGGCCAAGACAGGAGGCCGAGACGAAGGCCAGAGAGGAAACTTATGGAAGCAGCAGTGAGTTAGCCGGTGTGAGAGAGGAGGCTGCCGAGGGTGGGGTTAGATGGAGGCCGTGATGACCCCTGAAGGGAACAGCCCAAAGGGAGGAGAACACGCACTTTCCTGTCACTTTATCTGATGTGAAAAATTCTGCTGACTCCCTGCAAAGAACCCGGCGTGAACCCTGCACAGCAACTCTGAAATGCTACTTATCCATCTTGTCAAACTCCGGCAAACACTGTTTAATATCTAGCATCCTTTACTTTAAGGGTCATGAAAACTTTTGAAAAAAAAAAAAAACAACCTTCAACTTTCCATAAAAAATCTATAAATCTATAGATATGCATGTACTGTATGCATGCATGTCTGCATGTATTCATGTATAGATATGTATATAAGTATTATGTACAGTATGTATATACAAAACAGACATACATATATATACATATACATATATATATATATATATATATATATGATATAGATATATATATATATATATATATATATATATATATATATATACATATACATATATGATATAGATGTATGGATATAGATACCTATGGATTTAGATATATATACACAGACAAACATGAATCACAGATGGGAGAAGGCTCCCATCATTTTAAATGTGCCATTATATTATGATATATTATTGTCTTATTACATATTTATTACTGTTGCGCTTCAAAATGTGACAAACACGTGAAGTGTTCAGAGCTTTTGTTTTCTTATCAAATCTAGATGGAGATTTACAGTCTAAATAAAATGATACAACATCAAACATTGATTAAAAAACAAGTCAAGCACAGTCATGCTGTTTTTGGATTTCACATCCCCCTTATGAAAGGTGATGCTGATATTTCCGAGACGAAGAACCAACCAACCTGCGGAGCCAGCAGCGCTTGGCCGAGGCTCTGCGGTCGTGAGGTAGGCGGGCGGCGCCTCGACGGAGGCGGCTTGTCCTCTGAGCAAGAGCAATTATGATAACCATGGAAGCGGAAAAGGCTGCAGCCAGAAGAGCAGCGAGACAGCTTCTTTTATCCAGCAGGATGCCTGTTTGAATCACGGCTCCTTCCTCTACAGAAGCCACTCTGGCCTAATGTAGATGGGCTTTCAAAGGGCGTCTGAGGGCTTTGGAAAGGCTCCCGTGGGGCTCCGCTCAGCTGTCTCACCCCCACTCCACCAGAAACGTCACTGGCTTCTTTCGCCTTTTTCTCCCTCCTCATCGAAGGCGGCCAGACAGGTGAGCCGTTTAAATGCACATCAGAGAAACTGAAGCACTGTGGAGGCTCCGACAGACAGGAAGCTCCGTTAGCGTCACAGACGTCTGTTCGTGACCCTTGAAGCTTCGGTTCCAAAATAAAAATCAGCTCGTTATTGACCAAAACAGTCGGTGTGTGTGTGTGTGTGTGTGTGTTGGGGGCGGGGGTTCTTCTGTCTTACCAAGGTCTTTGCACACTTGATTGTGACACTGCATGGGAGCAGCCTGTGGCAACATTTCATTAACACCTCAGATGAAGATAAACGGAGCGATTTGGAGAATTTTCCAACAGTTCTCTACTCGTACCTGAGCAAGAGACTGTGATGCAGAGCTTACGTGTTGCTCACATTAAAGCTCCCACATTGTGCAGAAGCCACCTCCAATATGTTTCTCCAACAGTAATCTGTGCCTCTGGTGTGTCGGTGAACTCCTCCAAGGTCAAAAAAAGTCCATCTTTGACGTCCCTTCTTGCTCTACGCTTCAGAAATCGCGGGCCACACGCCTTTGGGAATGAGTCCTCTGTGATGACACAAAGGCAGTGATGTTTTGTCTATTGGACTTTCAAATGATGATGAAATGATGATGATTTTTTTTCAATGAGTTACATTAGGACACAACTAAATAACCTTTATTTCCTTATCAAACATGTAAGGGTTTTAATCAGTGCAAAAGGATGCTGCTTGATTTTTTTTGTCCTCATTTGTGATTGTTTAAAAATTTTAACAATGGGCCGACACAAAGGGGTAAATTAGGGCATTTAATTTGATTCATTCTTTAGCCTACTCAACACAGTTAGAGATACATGTGATTGTTTAAAACAGAAAATTTTAAATAATCTACACAGCTTTGCAGCAAACGTAAACAAGACCCAGACAAGAAATCTTTTTGTCTCCCAAATATATCCTGGAGAACTTAGATAAACACTGAATCTTTGATAAACACTGAATCTTTTCTCGTAATCTCTCTCGAGGAAGCAGGGTTTACATCTCAGGGTTTTGTTGCTGCTGCTCATGAACAATGAGACCATTCTGAACAATAAGCTTGTTTATTGAGCCAAGATGTTCCCGCTATGGGTGGAGGACTTGGTCGGGGAGAAGGGGAAACGCTGGCCCCACACCCCATTAGGAGGATCAGAACTTTGAGAAGCTTTGTTGTCTCACTCTGGGGATCCTGTCCAGTCAGGACACATCATCCAGAAACATCTAGAGTCTGAACGCTCTGTCAAAGCTTTTTTTTTTTTTTTAATTAATTTTTTACTGGGTTGAATTGATCACACTTGTAGATGATAACGTAAAAATAAGCAGACGACCACTTGCAACAAGTGTCAGGCAGCGGAACTACTAATGACCAGCCTGCAGTCTTCCCATTATCCTCCACTACAACAAACGGCAAACAATAGTGAACAATAACACACGGTACTCGTGGATCGATCGTGGATTGTGGATGTGCAAAGTGAAAATGAACACAACCAAAGCGATTTGCAAACCTCCTGTTTTACTTTTTATTGATTTTCTTTTGGGCCGAAGGACTGAGATACTGAGGGAGGAAACCTAATGGACGAAACAGCAAACTTTTACTAACACGACTCCCAGTCAACCTTAACATGGAGCATTTAAGGCTTTGTGTTCCAAAATAACTCGAAGCAGAAGTTCAACTCTGTCATTTATCAACACCGTCAATCCACGAGCGATCTTTCTTTCTGTTCTCCGTGATGCTAATGGTGTTAACCAGCTGCTACTTCTGTAAACACGGCCTGCTTAAAGTGTTCTTCTCCTTCCTCCGCCTTCGGGGAATAAACTTGCGGCGCCACACCTGGCCTGGCATAGGTACTACATTGTTTTCAGTCATTTCAGTCATTTAACGGGAACATTTCTTGAAGACAGCTTCCTGTAAAAGCATTTAAAAAAAAAAAACCAAAAAACAAAAATTGTTTCCAGCGTTTCCAAAAATTGACAGTTTAAAAAATGCTGTCTCGGTGTAAACGGGGCCTTACTTTTCACGCATGTTTTTTTTGACACCAACTTAACCAACCTGAATCAACAATGAAACATTTGGGTTGCCAGCTGCTATACGTTAACTTAAAAATTTCTGTCTAAAGCTTGATTGCGTGATGAGAGTGCTACAGCGGTACACCCACAGCAGATGGCCCATCATTCCAAATACGTCTCTCTTGTCACTCAACATTTTCACATCCTGTACAAAACCTCTGCTGTGCTCTTCACTCTGTTCCAGGAATGACAGATTCCACATGCTGGGCTGCCTGCAGTTCTGCGCTTATGTGGCTCCTACACACCTACACGCATCGTTCAATTTTACAGTAGACAAATTAGCAAAACAAAAACACGGTTTTGATGCACCGTTTTCACAAAACAGGCCCATGGTTTCGCTCTACGCTGCCGGCAAATATGAATGTGCCTTGACTATTTTGAGCAGTGCACTCTGTACCGGCTGCTGGTGTGGGAAAAAGTGGTGCAGGAGCGTAGCTGAATAAGCGCTGGTATAAATATTGGCCCGGAGCCGCAGCAAAAGAGAGATGTAGGAAAATTACCTTTCAGCTCATTCAACGCTGCGTCAGAGTTGTGTGGCGTTGGAACGAGCCATTAGAGGTCAAAACAAGCGCCTTCAGCGTGGAAACACCGCTGCCAATGGAATGATTGTTCACGCCGACCTGCAGTAATTAAAATGTGTCTGTAATGTTTTGCCGTCTGCCGCGCAAAAGTCTGAGTTTTGAGGGCAGCAAAGTCTGGAAAACCAGAGCATAACTCAAATCAGCTTTGAACCCTTTGAGGCAAATTGTCTGTGAACGGAGCACAATGGTTGTGCGTGTGTGTGTGTGTGTGTGTGTGTGTGTCCTTGTTTCAATGACAAAATAGAAAAAAAAAGGCATCAAACAAGCACAAGGACAAGGAAATTGCTTAAAAGCCCGGCGGAGAGTTGGCGGAATAAGTGGTTTGAAACAGCTTTGTAGTTATTTTGTCACCTTTTTTAAATCGCACCACCCATGTTCCCAAATTTGTTTCTGTCAGTTAAGCTCTTTTGAATTCTATAAACACGCACCAAACTGGCAAACTCTATTAGAAGTAAAGCGTCGCCCTGGGCAGTGTGCATGCGCCCTGGCATCGCGGCTCGGTCACTCGCAGTTCTCTCAAATACTCTTGCCTCCGATGGAATGTGCTTTTTAATCAGTCTTGATTTTCCATTAATTCTATAATCAGTCAACGTCCGTAACAGATAAGGAGACAGACGGTACAAGAGAGGTGCACGCTGGATTTATAATGACTAGAGGACCTCAGAGGAACTGCCCCGAAAATACCAACTTCCTGATAAAAGCAGACTGACGAGCTCAACTCGGAAAACAAGCATGCAGTCCTACAGTTTACTAGGACTTTACTGTCTGACCGTGAGCACGGGAGGTCATAGCATTAAATTTAGAAGTTCACAAAATTTCCACCTGAGAAAAGTCAGAATGTTTTTTTTAAAAGGAAAAAACAAACCAAAAACAGGAAGCAACTGGCATAGTAGCTTGTGTTAATGGTGCACTTCATTACACCTTGGAACCAGGAGTTCATGACCTTCAGAGTCAGAACATGGGAGCAGCTAACGCACGGCTAATGTCGCTACACAACCGAAAACAAAAAACAGTGGCATCCGTGGAATAAATCAACTAGAGTTCCTGCCATCTAGTGTGCCAGGTTAGCAGAAGCGTGTTAGCAGGGTCGTCACTTTAATGAGTTAATACAAGGCTAATGTCATAGTCAGATCTTTCCACAAGATCAACAGAAGCGCGTCAAAGAAAGCGGCTGCGACACCGACGCAAACACGGAACGAGAGGCTCTTAGAGGCAAATGTCAACTGGCGTTCAGTCATCGGACACGAAAAGAGTGTGCTATCTTGTAGCCGACTGGGTCTGCATCTGAGGGGCGCCTATTACCTCGCCCCATGAATAAGCCTCGTCTCCGTGGCATCGGCGCTCCACTTTAACGTTCGGAACTGCGGAAGCCCGGTGGCGTCTGCGAGAAGGAGAAGGAGGAGCTGACTGTGATTTAGCATCATTCGGTCTCCCCTCCTCTTGCTTTATTAGGAGGAGGAGAGGACCCTCCATCACTGCCGGCTCCGTCTCCTCCCCTCATCTCTCTCTGTCAGCAGGGGTTCATTTGTAGCTCCATTAACTAGCCACTGTCCTTTGGATGGGGGAATGCAAAGAACTCAGTCTGGGTCTATGAAGACCTTTTATTCGCTTAAATGGGGACTGATGTAAGGAGATGAATCAGCTCACAAACAACGTGGGGGGGGAAATGCTAACGACGCTCGACTTGAAACATCTGCCTGCCTCCAGCCAGTTTCCGCTTGAGCTCGGTGCTAATTGAATGTTTCCCATAATTCGGGTGACGCAGTTGACTGTGTTGCACACTGATCAAGCCAAAGAAATTCGCAGTGGGTAGGCGAAGCAGTGGTTAATTAAAAGAGAATCGCAGTTTCTAAATTGCTGAGTGCCTAGGCAATTTGTGTGGGTTAAGCACATATAAAAAAATGAGAAAAAAAGTCCAACTGAACACCGTTGATTATTATCATTATTATTATTGTTATTAATTTCTTTTTTTTGGAGGGCAGCAACTCGCAGTCAAGACTTTTCTATTGCAGTCTGGCATGAAAAACCACAAAAGAGAACAAAACGTCCTAAAATCGGGGAAAAGGTGACACGAAAGACTGTGGTTTATTTTGTGGGTCAAAAAATGAACAGTCGTTTGATCAGCCCGAAACATGCTGGAATCACTGTTGGATGACAGTTTAGCATGAAAAAGAGTGACAGAATACAATATCTTAACAAGTCTGGTAATTAAAAAAAAAACAAACAATATACTATAATATGTTGTTTTTTTCCCAATAAAAATATTAAGAGTCACAGATCAGGCTGAAACACGCGTAGAAGATTGTTCTATGATGGTTTAGCATGAAAAAGCAGGACAGAGAACAATAAGTCATATCTAAATCGGTCCAAAAATCAGGAAAACAAAATCCATATCACATACTGTCGTTTTTTTCAGTGTCCAAAAAATGAACAGTCCCAGATCAGTTAGAAACTCAATCAGTTGATTGTTATATGGAAGTTTACTATAAAACTGTATGATAGCGCACGCATTCCCAACATGTCTGAATATTGTAAAAAAAAAAAAAAAAAAAAAAGTCATACTATATACAGTGTCGTTTTATTGTTTTATTTCTGGAGCCAAAAAAATTAAAGTCAAAGATTAGCCTGAAACACACTGAAGAGAAGACTGCTCTATGGTAGTAGAGCGTGGAACTGGATGAGAGTGCACAAAATCAACATATGCATGCAGTGGTTAGCACTGCAAGTTTCACACCAAAAAGGTTCACCAGAAGACAAAAGGCATTTCTGCAATATGTCTTCACAAATCAGCTACTTGTTCACGCCTTCACCCCGAGAAAACTGGAACAGCCCTAAACTGACCTTGAGTGCTGGAGAAGCGGTGATAAAAACCACTGCGTTTAGTTGATATCTCTAAACTTCCATTGAAAATATAAACATTGTGTGTCAAGATCCAAGAGTGCGGAGAAAGGCCTCCAGCGATAAAGAGCTCCTGACCTGGACTGACCTGAAACGTTCTTCAACGGGGACCCTGCACCTGTGGCACACTCCAGCGGCAACCAAGTTAAACTCAAGCTCTTATAGCTCCTCGGTCTGCTGCTTTAATCCCCAGAGGCTGCCCGGAACCTCAATACAAAAAGGCGAGACGGGACTGGAAACCAAGCAATCTCAAATTTGAATTTACAACAGGCCGCGCTCTGTCGCCCGCTCCACTCCTTTCATCGCATTTACGAATAAAACATCTGAGGCTCGCCTCTGACTGGCTTCGCCCCCCACCCCATCACTACGCTCAGGAGAAACGGCTGGCCCGTTAATCCTGCGCTGATAAATCATATCAAACACGAGCAGTAAACAGAGAGGGACGGACGGCGGTGGAGGCGACCGAGTCTCGGTCCCAGCAGACCGTGAGAGGATTTTTTTCTGGCTGCGACTTCAGATGCCGAGTGATTCGCCCACCCTGCCGTCGTTGTTGTGACAGGAACACAGACGCAGTCGTCTCTCTCTCTCTCTCTCTCTCTCTCTTTCTCTCTCTCTCTCTGTCTGTGCTGGACGCCTCCCGGGACGCTTCGTGGCACTCGTCAAAAACAAGCAGCCGCTCCGCCTGCAAACACGGACGACGCAGAGAAAACATCAGCTGGCGCGGTTGCACAACTGCGATTGATTTTGCTCTCCGGCCAAACACACCGGCGGGACGGTGGTGCTGACTGACCCGAAGGAGGCTATTTTCTATAAACATCAAATTAGATTATGCAGTATCATATTGTATTCTTATATTCATTATTGTATTCAATTTCTGTTTTCATTTTCTTCTCTTGCACTCAGGGTTGCAAGGGTCTCTGGGCCTTACCCAGCCGTCTTCGAGTTGACCGTGGGGCCACATGAGAGACAGACACACACACACACACACACACACACACACACACACACACACTAGAGTTGCCAACTGTCCCTTAAAATACAAAATTGTCCCGTATTTGACAATGAAATGGTGCGACCCGTTTATTTTTGATGCAAACTCACGCTCAGTTTGCGTTCAAAACCACGATCTACGTAGCTGCAGGCAATACCATTGCGCAACCCACTCACAACAACTGCGTACTGGCTGCGTAGCTTGCGTAGCGTAGGCTATGAATCAGGATCGCCTGCTCTTTTCAGCTTGATTGATTTAATTCCTTTGTAGAAGCCATCCATCCTGCACTTTATTGATTGCTGTGTAAAAAATGTGTTCAATTAAAAGATTTCAATACAATTTAAACATTGAGCTTATTTCTAAAGTCTGTTGGTAACAAAGCAGTTCAAACTATGTGAACCATGGACTTTTTTGAAACCCCATTTTTCAAGATATGATTTACCACTACTGGCGAGCCACTGGCCTGTGGTGGTCATCGTTTATTTTTCTGAATGAAAGTTGGCAAAACTAACACACACACACACACACACACACACACAGGCAACAGTGCAAACTACTGCGGCACAGCGTCGCCGTCACAAAGATAACTTTATGCTACGAAATATGCTCAGACGTCCCTTCGTGAGATACATTGAGGTCCAAAGAGAGGCAGTCGATTACAAGCCCTAAAAACATTTTTCCCACTTGTCCTTCTTCCTCAGTGTCACACAGGGAATGAAGTATGAATCTGAGGGATGTGAGCCACCTCCACCTCCTCTAGGGGTGTTGGTTCACACCTCACCTCACTCTACCACTTTACCCTAACCCTGGTGGTTCAAAGAGGAGAAGCTCATTTTTGGCCTCAACATGCAATTTATTTGTGGGTGAACTTTGCCCTCTCTGACTAAATCCACAGCATTTGAAGCTACTTCGCTGCCTGTGTGTTGCCAATGAACTGTCAATCAAACGAAGATTCAGACTATCCAATCACTCAGCCCATTGAAGCTCAACTTCAATGGGCTTCCATGGACAGAGACACTACAGACACAGAAGAAAATCTGAACAAACAAGGACTTAGTTAAGATTCTAAGATTCTGTTAAGATCCTGACTTAACAAGGAACTGAAGGAGTTCAGTTGCATTTCAAGGCATTTTTTTAGACAATGAAATTTAAACACAACAGTACATGTTTAAGAGGCGCGCCCTCTCCAAGAGGTCCAGATGGGGCTGACACCCAACCACACTTGAGTGGGGGGAATTGTCCGCATGCGATAGTGTTTAAGAGGCGCAGTCTCGGTTCTGACACCCAACCACACTTGAGTGGGAAAAAAAGAACCAGCAGATTTACGAGAGGGCTGAAGAATGGATGCTCGTCGAATGTTCAATCAGACTTTATGGCTCGTCTCCTCCTGTCCCGTCCTGACAGCGGCTGGCCCCTCCCCCACATTCCCCGCACCCCACCGTTGATTTTCTGCACGGCGGCAGAACGGCGCCGCCGGGATGATTGAGCGCCGGCGTCTCGGCCGCTGGCACCTGCGGTGATCCACGGTGCACTCTGCCGGACACACCCTGACTACTTGCCTCACTTGGCCCATTCATCTCCCCAGGACTCGCCTGCTAAAATACTCCGCCGTCGCAAGTCGTCCATCGCCGAGACGCGTCCGACTCAAAGTATTTGAACTTGGATTTCCCTCTTCAGAGTTGCTATTCGTTAAATTTGAACATTGTTCAGTTTCAAATTCAGCTGCTGGTAAGTCTCCCGTTGGCTTGACGACAGATTGTCAAACCGCCGGTTGCGTCCAAACTAACGTGAGGGGCTTGCCAACTAGTGGGCGGGGCTACGATGGACAAAGATCCACGCACGTGCTCTTGTCTTGCATAGAAGAAGAGAATCAGCTGCTGACTGACTGTCTTAGGACAAGAGCTCGTGCATCTTCTCTTTATGGACACCACACTTTGTTGGGTTGATGTTTGGTTTCCTCCCACCTCATTTATCCTGTCCACTTTGTGAGCGTTTCAACTGTCGGCCCCACACTTCCTGATAAAAGCAGCGAGGCAGAATTAATCTGAAGTGATGTCATCGGCCCTCACAGTCTGATAACAATAAGACAATTTGTGAAATGGCGTCACTAGCTGCGTATCCATGACATTCTTTCGCAAAATAAAAACGATATTTCTAAAATTCCTACAAAGTACAATTGTGATTTGCAGATGTGTCCATTGAATGGCGCGAAGGTGCATGAGCCGTAATTCTTGTAAAATCTATCCATGCGAGAATGACGAGAATTCTCGAGGAGCGTAATTCTCGTAAAATCCTGCGAGATTCACGAGAATTACGTTAAATTTTTTTGTTGACGTTTGTTTGCTGTTATATTTTCCTCTTTGATTACTTGGAAAAAATATTCCGTCTCCTCCTCCGTCCAAACATAACATGCTATTTTCATTTGAAGTGAACTGGTCACATGACCCTGTACTCACATCCGGTGATGCATAAATGCTTTTTGCGATATACCTCTAAATTGATACGTCTGAAAAACCAGCTCATGAGAGCATAAAAACCTTTTTGCCATATTTGAGGTTTTTCGAAGTTTAGGCGTTTCCATTACCAGTTTTTTATTGCGATATTTAGCTTTTTGAGGAATCCTAGGGGCAATGGAAATGCAGCTACTTTCGGCTCTACAGGTTATAATGTAACTTATTCTGTACTTGGAAATAATTGGTTAGTCATAAAAAAATACCCCCACCTCATCCCCACAGTGATGACAAACAGATGCCATTCGTCGTGCTTCTGTGTTGGCATCAAGGTTTATTATCTTTTTGCAATGTACAATATACAAAAATATAAGGTACCAAAAAATTCACAGTGTCTAAAAGGCAGTGATTACAGTCTACATGACAGGTCTAACAGCACACCTGGTTAAGTTGCATAGAAGGGCACAGAGCCTCACATCGCAGGAAACAGAGCTCGAAACTGACCAATCAGACGACGGCGACGACGGCAGGATGGAGACAACGCCACGTCGAATCACCGTGAGACGTGAACGCTTGACACTCTGATCAAAAATCAGTGCTACACACAGAGACACGCACTCGTTTGCGCCCGTTTGGGCGGGCAACGGTCACGGCTTGGTCACATTGTGGAGCTCCGCCCCCCCGAACAAACCTCTCGGTTGGTGTGTACTGTTGGAACTTTTTTCTTTTTACTTTTTTAAACAACTATAAGGCTTCTCTTTTTCTTTTAAAACAAACAGTGTTAGCTATACAATGTACAGGTACATTTACATAGTCCTCCGCAGGGTCATTAAATGGGCCGCGAAAGGCTGCTGCGCCTATATACAGATAGAGCTCTCAACTCGTGCATGTACAGTAGCTGAACCGGAGGAGGGGGAAGGAAAAAAGACTCATCAATCAGGCAATATTCATAAAATATAGCTGTGGAAATGCCCTTTAAAAACCAAGCTCCGACTATAAATAGTGTCCGTTCCAACTGAACCCAAAGTGAGAATGCTGTATTTTACAATGCTTAAAGTCCTGGTACATGATATTTAGAAAAAAAAAATTCTGTAGAGGTGGCAACAAACACACACACACACACACACACACACACACACACACACACACACACACACACACACACACACACACACACACACAAAAAGAAAATGTACAGACCTTCTCATATATATGTATGAAAGCATTTACATAGTACAAATTTCAGAAATGTTCCATAATGTTGTTCATTCAGTCATTCGGGCACGCAGAGTCGTACACGCACGCACACTGGTTTGGTTCCTCACACAGGCAAATCTCTAGGCAAGCATCATTTAGGTTCCTTTTTTGTTGTCAAGCAGGTTCTCGCAGCTTTTCTGACAGATGTTCTTTGCAAAAAAAAAAACCCAACAACAACAACAACACAATCAAACAACAAACAAACAAAACCCAATAACGACATCCATTTTTATGGTCTTATATGTTTTTTGTTTTTTTTGTTACCATCCCGGGTTAGGGAAGCAATTGTTAAAAAAATAATGAAAACAAAGAAAAGTGTGAAATTTAAGAGACAAAAATGAACTATATTACTTAATAAAATATTTCCTCCTATGCTACGGCTTGTCTGAGGGTACAACATATACCATATATGGTGTATATATGTTTATATGTATATATACATATATATAGATATGTATATATACATATATATATGTATATGTACACACATACATATATATATATATATATATATATATACATATATATATATATATATATATATATATATATATGTACACACACATACATATATATGTATATATATATATATATATACACACATATATATATACCTACATACATATATGCATATATATGTATATATACATATACATACATATATATAAACTTTAAAAAAAAAAGAAAGCCGACAGTTCTACTAGCTTATTCTATCATCTTAAAAAAACAAAAAACACCCAGATCCAGTTTGTTCAGCACACTGGCCATATTTGATATGACCATCGAGCTATTTTTTTTTTTAGTTGTACAATCAAAGCCTTTTTTTATCGGAGGATCAATTGGACAATCAATCGATTCCCTTTTCAGAAGTCTTTATTGTTCCTGGCGAAAAAACAAACAAACATGGAGAAAGTGTGACGTGAGTGGAAAAAAAGAAAGAAGCAAAACTTGAGTGTGTCCTTGCCCTCGATTCCGTACAGGCACTGCAAGGCATTCCCGAAGCTTTATGTACAGCTCAGAATGCTCCGTGAGCGCGTGACTCCAGTTATCAGCGGAATATTTCTCCCCCCTTTTGACTCCAAAGTTTGCACCTGTCTCCAAGAAAAAAGCGAGCCGCCATTAATCCTCCGGTCGTCTTAATTGGCTTTAATCGCTGCCCCGCCGACCCCCGCTGTGCAGCCGCCTTGATGTGTGCTGCCATTAGAGTTCCGTTCGCTGCCGTTTCCCCCCCCCTCCCCGATGGATGCGGAGTTCATTACAGGCTGAGAGCGTTGGTGCTGTTAGTGACAGAGAAGGCGTGAAATGGCGACTCAGATCAAGAGAAATGCAACATATATATATTGATATATATGTAGATATATATAGATTTTTTTGATAATTAGGTTCCGTCTGGTGCTCCGGTCACGACGACGGGGTCCGCGGCTTGAAAAAAAAAAAAAAAAAAGCCGTCCTGCTGAACTTTTCCACAAGAAGCTCTGAGTTGACACTGCCACATCCCTCCTGAAAAAAAGTCCAACCCAAACACGGCGGGTGGAAAGTTCCAGTAATGCCCTTAGAGACACAAACCCCACCCAGGCGGAAAAAGTGGGTCCAGTTATGTCACTCATCTCTCGGCTGACGGTGGTGGTGGAGGTGGGAGAGGCCGGTAGCGGTAGGGGCGGAGCCGCTTGAGAAACGCGTCTCAGCTGTTGTTGGTGTGGTTGTAGGTCCTGCACGGCGACGGCGAGGAATTGGGCTGGTAGTCGTACTTGCCGAGCGCCGTCGGGTAGTAGGTGGTGGTGTAGACGTTGGTCTGCTGCAGCGGCGCCTGGTAGAAGTTGGACCGCTCGTCGGGCAGCAGGTTGTTTTTGTTCAGCGTCTGAGGAGGGGAAACAATGGCACGGTGTCAAAGGAGGGCAGACGCATCGTCGCCGTCCCTCTTTTGTCCTCGGGGTGGATTGTGGATTGGATCTTTTCCGGTTCAGATTAAATTCTACGCAGACGACTGTATGGCCTCTCGTGTCGGCCAGTCGGAGGCGCCATAGTTGTTGAGTTGCAACTGTGGAGGAGAACCAATGAACCACAGAACCATATCTATGTGGAATGATGATGAAAATATGTCGTTTCTGGTTCAAATTAAATTCTATGCAGATGACGGTATGACCTCTCGTGTCGGCCAGTCAGAGGCGCCATAGTTGTTGAGTTGCAACTGTGGAGCAGAACCAATGAACCACAGAACCATATTTATGTGGACTGATGATGAAAATGTGTCTTTTCTGGAATAAAATGGTAGAAAAACACCATCTTGGTCGTGCTAGTAAGGTTTTGTTTAGCACTAATGTTGCCCTTGCTGCCTTTTATCTGCTGCTGCACAAACAAACATAAAATGCGACACTAAACAAAATGGACAAATTGAAAAATTGGTGTCCTGTACACACAGTAACGGTAAAGTGGGATTCATGAAACTCTTCAGTAAGTGACTCAAACTGTGTTTATTCATTCAGAGATTCACGTGGCAGCCAATGAGAGCGCCGATCCAGCGGACCACATCTGAATCTCCGAGAAGACTCGTCCACCCGTGTAAAGGACTCAAAAGAACCCAACCAGAGGCCAGCTTGGGATTTTGCTCAAGAGCATTTTGCCTTTTTCGTGTTGCTTATTTGTTATGAATCCCAAAATGAGTGTCTGAATTGCCCCATTATCCAAAACAGGAACCTTTTACCCGTCAATTATATCAAAGGAAGCGCGTCGTTGTTTTGCAATCAAACTCTTTTTATCTCAGCAAGCTGTTTTACGAGATAATTTTCCTGCACTGACAGACTTAGAAATTTACCTCGAGGACCCGATTACGCGCAGGAGACTTGTTATGTATATTTATTTTTCTGAAGCCACCTTTTCCTTTTTCATTTGGCTGGTGAGTAAAATGGACAGTGCTTACAGGTAAAGAAAATGCCTCCGCTTGCCTCGAGGTCGCAGGCGGCGCGCTCCCACCGAATTCATCGGCCAAACAGGACAATTTAACAAATTTAATTTATTCTCAGCCACGCATGCTCAATACATTGATATACGAGTCGGCGGGAATTCGCCGCGGCGCTCTTCAATAGGAATAGGCCCCGGGTTTTTATTCTAATGCAATCACAGGTTCCCTGGTAAAAGCTGACCATAAGGTGAAACACTTTCCAGGGGAAGCATTAGACTAATGTAATTCATCTGAGCAGCTCTGGGGACAGAGGCAGCGGGATAATCAGGTTAGCGTCGGTGAAATACACGGCGCCGGGCATCATGAATTGGCCCGGCGGAGGAGGAGGAGGAGAGTGGACCTGCTGGATAAACTGTGATGTAGCGCTGGCCGGGGACGCCGAGCCTCCGCGTCGAGCCAAGTCCGGCCCCCCGCCGGTCGTTAAAGCTAATGAGTTCAGGCTCTCAGCGCCGCCGCGGCTGTCAACACGGCCAGTCCGCGCGGTGGCAGCCGACAACAAGTGTCGGAGCGGCCGGCCTTCGGCGCCAAACACATGGCTGCTCGGGCCGCGGTTCTAGGGAACACGGGCAGAGTCACAGTGATGTGTGTCGCACGAGTAAAGGAAAGCTCCGCCCAGTGGCTAACCTGAGATCTCCCTACGACCGTTGGTCAGGACAATGAAAATAATAATAATAATACAAAATTAAATTTAGATTGCTGTACACATACATTTCTAACGTGATCCTTTTATTTCTATTCTGGTTTCATTGTTTTGCTTCACTTCTTGCTGCTGAGCCGACCCAAAATTTTCTTTTTACATCTACGTGTCATTGGCCATTCTTGACTGTGTTTGGCTCGACTGTGTAGGTTTTGTAAAGCGACAGAAACAAAGACCTTCTTGTTATACTGCAGGTCTAGAATTATGGTCCTGTTTAGTATTCACTAATCTGTTTAATTTACAATTCATTTATTTGTTAACATAAGTATGCATTGTTCTTTTTCTATTTGCCTTTCACTGTAGCTCTGCCGCTGTTCACCACAGCTGGTCTTTGACAAATTTGTGCGTTACCATAAAGTGCAATACAGCCTTGCAAAATATTAATGCCCAGTTTCACACAGCACGGCCCTGCAGCAGTCGGCGTTAAAGTTTAAAAGCACAAACTGCGCTGCGGAAAGTGTGAAACTTGTCTTGTCTTCCAATTCCGTTAGACATGTCACCGAGGGACGAGCTGAAGAATGTTCTCGCGGCTCTCCATCATTTTTTTAATCTGAGCCGGTCAGGGGAGCAGAGAGACGGAGGAAACGTCCAACTCACGAGAGGCAAGACGGATGCAGCGGCAGATTCTGCAGGACGTCGCGAAACTAGCCCGCAGCCGAATCAGGAAGATCTTTTCAAAAAAGTTCGACTTCCTGAGAGCAGCAACAGGTTTTCATCACGCCACACCTGCAGGACCGGCCGGCCGCTTCCAGGTCCAATTTGACAAATGGCTGTGCCTTTGAGAGGCTGAGCCGCTAGTGTGGCGGCTCCTGAATTATTCCTTATGCTTTGGAAAGCTAATGGGCCATCGAGCAGGGCTGAGGTTTGGCGTGTGAAGCCTATAGGTCCTGTAAAGAGAGCGACTGGGAGTAAAAGTGAAGGGTGATCCGTCTTCGGAGGCCGGCGCTCCATTGAGATAAATTCAAGAATGAACGCGTTCAATAAAACATGAATCCCAATCACGGCCGCGCAAAATCTCCAACACTCACTTTGTGCGCGCGAGTGACAGTTACGCGGAGTAAATAGTCGTAATATTAGCATTTTTATGACTTTTATCTGGGTGACTGCTGCTCTCTCTCTCTCTCTCTCTCTCTCTCTCTCTCTCTCTCTCTCTCTCTCTCTCACGCACACCTTGAATTCCATGGGGGTGTACTTCTCGTTCTTTGGCGTGGTGTTGCCCTTGTAGTTGAGGTGGTTGGGGGTGGTGGGGTGAATGATGGCCGACTCCTGCGAGGGCTTGTGGACGCGCTGGCAGTAGACGTAGATCAGGAAGGACAGCAGCCCCGCCCCCAGGAAGCAGGAGACGCCCGTCGCAATCAAGTGGATGGAGGTGAACGCTGGGAGAAAAAAAAAGAGGGTGACGGGTGTGATTAAAGCCCGAGCATTTGGAAATAAATGAATAATGAAGCATCGAGTTCTTTACAAAGTCTTGGCTTTGCATATGGACCTCCCCCCCGCAAAGCAGAACTTGCAGACTGGATCATTTTAAAGGTACAACATGTAAAATATAAGCAGCATTGCATTGCAGGGAGAAAAGTCAAAGTACTCTGTACCCCCCCCGCAGATCAGAATGTTAAACACTGGCCGCTGGTGACCTTGGATTGTGTCTGAAACCACAGCAAACCAGTTGGCTCAGCTTTCTACCAGTATAAACAGAGCAAAACCAGTGGACAGTGACAGCAGCAGCAGAGCCCAGCCTGGCACGTTAAAGGTCCCATTATAGATAAAGTCAATTCAGATCTTTATTCAATTCAATTCAATTCAATTCAATTCAATTCAATTCAATTCATTCTATAACATCCCCCCACTGGGAAATGGTGGTGAATCATGTGTAAGGTCCACAAGATCATCAGAGGGTGGAACCAACACCGAGCTCGGGCTGTGGTCTCTTACCTGAAAGAGGTATCAGTGCCCTTCATGACATCACAAAGTGCAGATTCCCAGAGCAGTAAAGGATCTATTTTTTTTTTTCAGATTTCTGGTCAGTTCAGTGCCAGTGTAGAGACACAAAATACTGTAATTGTTAGGAAACACTGGTGAGGTGAATTTTGTCCAAACAGAGCTTTGGGGGTTTGTATTTTTCCAGGAAACGATGAAGATTTTGTGAAGTAGCTGGCATTATTATTTTTTGGCCGCAGCAGGAGAACTCCCTTCCAAGAGACGCTTACTTGTGAGACAATTCTGGACACTTGAAAACTGCGGCAGGTGAACGACTAATTGGCTTGAATAGCTGCCATCTTTGTGTCTGGTGCTTCTGTTTGCTCAAGGCTGGCTGCTACGAGCCTCCTGTCCCCCCCCCCCCCCGCCCCAACACTCCCACCCCACCCTCTTTATTCTTCAGCGAAACAACTTGAACGACTTCGACTTGAAGGCTGCTCAGCTTTACATCTGCAAACCATTCCCCTCTCCCCCCAATTTCAGCCTCGCAACTCTTTTCTGTCGAGGAATTCCGGCGTTCGACGTCGGCGGCAAGAGGTTGTCAAAAAAAAGGTTCTCGGTTTTGAAGTGCGGCCTCGCGTTCTTTCCGTCTCATTCCTCCTATTTAATGTTTTGCGCGGACCGAGAATCGACATGAGACACATGAGATGCAGATGCGGGGCATGACGGGCGAGGTAGAACTGGGCAAGGCGCACGGAGACAAAGTGAGGCCAGCTGTTCGTCCACTTACCTCCACACTGTTTGTCCTTATCAAAACCAGATGCGGGGAGAATGACTGCAGAGAGGAGAGGAACACAGGGTCAGACAAACACAGGCATGCACACGCACACACACAAACACACAAACACGGGCACACACCCTCCCGGGAGGAGCAGCCGTCATCACACAACATCCACTGACTGAAACATCAGGGGAGGTGACACATGCATAAACAAAACCAGTGAATGGAAATTGAAATGGCATTTAAGAAGTTGCAGAAATGTTGCGCGAGTTTTTTTTTTTTTTTTTTTTTATTATTTTTTTTTTTTACAAGAACTACAAAAGCTCGCTCTGTTCCAGCTACATGTCTGCAGCTGGAAACCTGCCATCAAAGTGCAAAGATACAGTTTCTACAAACCCTGGAGACCTCAGCACGAACGGAGCCGTGAGGCATGTTTGCATTAATGCAAACAACATGCGGACACTCACGCAAACAAGTCTGATGTATTTGCACTGAAACCATTTAAGCCATTCTGCATGATGACGACATTAAGATGAGTTTTTTTTTTGTTTATTTATTTTGTTTTTGTGAATTTCCCCGCGACTCAACGATTTTCACGGACTGTACGCTAAGAGTAACATTAGGCGCCTTCGTTATTCGCCTCGTTGTTTTTGTGCTCTGTCCACATATGTCACAGGCGCCTGTAATGGAGATGTTTCGTCGCATGAAACAACTCTGTTAGGCTCTGCAGCAGTGGTTTTATCATCCAGCGTGGGTTTTGTTTTTGGCATACAAGACGTGAAGTGCTTCAGAAATTTATTAGAACATCTGTTCAAAGAAAAAAAAAAAAAAGGGGGAAAACATGAACATTTTAGAAATCTTTCAAAAGCTCATCAAAACTGAAAATGCTTTTGTTCTTTTTTTTTTTGGCATCTAACAAAGTGAAACAACCAAACAGTCCTGTGATGTCACTCTTTTAGACAAGATTTTGAACCGGCTCGCCGAGCAGCCTGAAAATAGCCCAGCATAAAATCCAACCACTCAAACCAATTTTTCCGTTCAGGAACTCAAATTAACTGATGACAATAATTTCTCCCCCTAATCAAGAGATATTGCAGTAATCTGTGAAATAGTAATAGGTGCAGTCATGTAATGTTCGGAGAGGGTCAGGAATGAGGACACGTAACGGCGGTGAGGCGAAGCGAAGTCTGTGCTGGCAAAATCTGGGTGGATGCCACTTATGTGAAAAATCAGGACAAATGCCCAAATATGAGGACACATACTTTCTGTTTCACGAGAGAAAGACGGTGTGGGCGAAATCTGGATGGATGGTCGTCCAAGTCAATACAGTGTCTTGCAGTTGGCCAGCTTTGAGCAAGTTGGCAAGTTGCTGTTGCAGTGAGCCAGTGCAATCAGCAGGAATGCACTGATGGCAGTCCCACAGTACGACAATACTATGGCGACGAGTTCACAACATTAGTATCAAGGCATTGCTAAAACTAACAAAGGCAAATTAAGACTTTGGGACAAATGCAGTCCATGTCTGTTAAAACTATGACTCAACTTTAAATGCTGCAAAATGTTCTGAATGTTCCTGAATGTGCACTAGTGAGCTGCATGGAGAGGATGATGAACAACTGTAGTTTCTACTTCAGTCACCTTTGCTTTAGTGTAAAAATCTCTTCTCGTTAATTTTGCTAATATCATTGTGCAGGATATCATCAGTGCACTTTTGCCAGTACGATGCTGCACAAGCGGCGACATCTCTGGCTGCAAATGTGGCCAAGTGGTGCAACTACTAACCTTACAAAGCTCAATTTGGTGGTTGATCCTAACATAGCAGATACCTACAAATCAAACTGAGCCATGATTAGCGAATCTTAGCAAAGTCCCACAAAAATGTGGTTATTTCTACCTCATAAAAGGCATAAAAACTGTGAGGAGACACCAAGTTCATTCCCACTTGTGTGGAATTTGAATCTTCCCTCAGGTTGAGAAAAATGCAGTCTGGACATACTGATGGACAAGCCAAAGCCATAAACCCTCAGGCAAAACAAGAAGGATCTCTGAGATACTTTGTGTGAACTTCCCTGAGTGACAGAGATACTTGACAGTGTGATGATAATTCTAAAAAAAAAAAGAACTGCAGGGAAGAGGTCAGGAGGCCTGACGTGTCCGTGAACAGACTTAATTGCAGTGCCACATCTCCTGATTATTTCCTTGCCCTAATTTTCTGCCTCCCCTCTGCCGCTGACCTTAACGAATCCATCCACGGCTTCTGTAGCACAAAATATGCAACAAAATTTAGCCGTTATTTGCTGTCGTGACGACCCATTAATATTAATGGCCTTTATTAGAGCGTCTTCAGGGAGTCTGGAGGCCAGCGCTGCCAAAAAACTGTTTCAGGAGAAACTTCCCGGGTTCATCGCTGATGTGACGAGGTGCACCGCGGGTCAAATACGCACTTGCTGGATACACATGGGTGTAGTTATGGTTCATTAGCACATGCCGATGCACACGAGGATGACGTTGGGCAGGCGCGCACACACCGATGACGAATGTTTGCGTGTGTTCGTGAGCAGGCGTCGTCATGGATCAGACACACTTCACAACAGCAGACGAGTCGCGACCCAAAAAGCGCTGGCGAGCTTTGACATCTGGATGGATGGAGCTGACTAATATTTCCAAGTGGAGGAGGAGTGCCTGAACACATCATCGCCGTGGCCTCTAATTTAGTCTATGTTCGGAGTCTTTTGCTACTCAGCCTTGGCCTTTACTTTTGGACTCGCAAAACAGAGCTGTAAAGCAAAGTAGAAGTCGTTTCTCGTGGAATTTGGGTTTATTTGAGTGTAATGGTTCATGATGGACAGATTTTTTTTAATGACAGGGAGACAAAACTAAACCCTTCAACGGTTTCCGGGTCCATGCCGCTTGTTGCTACTTCCGCTAGCTGAGCGATAGATAGACAAATAGATAGATAGATAGATAGATAGATAGATAGATAGGTAGCTAGGTAGATGGGCAGATAGCTAGCTAGATAGCTAGCTAGATCTATCTAGCTATTTTTCTAGCTATCAAGCTAGCTAGCTAGATCTATCTATCTATCTATCTATCTAAGTGGATAGACATACATTGAAAATAAAAATTTAAAGTAATTTATCAGGACATGCAGGTGACTTTTCCTCTTTGTCTCAGATTGAAATGTCTTGCTATTGTTGTCCCTTAGGCACATTTGAAAGCTGTACACTGCACACTATCTTTAATATAGGCTGCCAAAATCTGCACAAAGTTAAGTCTAAAATGAGAAAATCCTTCAAGAATCAAAATTGTAGTCCTCAAGCTAGTTTTCACATAAATCAACCCAGCCAAACCAAGGCGTGTGCATTGTATTTCAGGGTTAATCAGGGCTTCATCGTGGCAAAAAGACATCCCACTGAAGGGGAAACAACCCCAAAATCCAACATGTGTGTCCAACAGCTGACCGACTCACCGGGTATTTCATTGCAGTCTCTGCGCTGAGTGCCGTTCCCCACACACGGGGTGTTACCCTGAGCACCACACACCCGACTCCTCATCTGCAAGCCTGAATCATCGCAGGCCGACCACAGCGACCAAGCCATCCAGCCACCTAAACGCAGAGAGAAAGAGCAATCAATGGGATTCCCGGACAAACAGCAACACCACATCAAAAGCTAGAAAAGGCGGCCAGCGAGCCGAAAACGCGCCCACCCAAGCCGTCGCCACCCAACCAGGCAACCAGACAGACCAGGAAAAAAAAGCAGTGTTTGTGATGTAAACAGGACTGCGAGACTGAAATCCTTGGAGAGTTTGTTTAGTGCATAGCCGAGATGTTTGTCCCTTGAGCCGTTTCCCCGCCGCAGCGGGCGGCTGGGCGTTTGACAAAAAAAAAAAAAAAAAAAAAAAAAAAGGCCTAAGAGGGGAACACAAAAGTCCCTCCACCGTCAGCCCCAAGCTTTGAACCGCGCGTGCACCCCCCTGCACTCTTCCGCCCGGCGTTCAAGAGCACTAGAGTGGACGGAGCCCCGGCTGCTGCCGCCGCGGTGAAAGGCCGGTGAAAAAAGCCAGTGTGTTATTCAAGCGAGCTCTCGAGTGTGCAGCTTTTTGGCAGCGAGAAAAAGCGAGTCGATGTCCTCTGGACAGGCGTCTCTCTCTCTCTCTCTCTCTTTTTTTTACCTTCCCCATCAGCGCGGCGCTCGCCGACAGTCTGCTGCGGCGCCGCCATCTGCTCCCATCTTGCCACGCAAACGTCTAGACGCACACACACACACACACGAGCACAGAAGCACACACGCAAGCGCTCACGGGCCGAGCTCAAGCCAAAACATGTTTAATAACCATCCATCACCGCATCCTATTTTTTAATTGCTTCATCCATTCCCATTTATTTCTGTCACCTGGACAGCCTGCGAGATTGCGCCGGTGAGTCGGGGAGGAAGTGCCGCCAGGGGGCCCCGGGGCTCTGGTTAGTATTCCGCCCCGCCGCTCCTTCCCGCTGTCCTCTATTACCGGGCCGAGACTTTCATCAAATAAGCAGCGACGGGGATGAGGGGGAGGAGGGGGAGGACGGGGAGGGAGATATGATGGTGGGGCGGAGGGGGCGACAAATAATCCTGAGGCCGACAACCGCCGCCATCCGATTACGAATGCAAGGCGGCCGGACCCCCGCCGATGACTGATCTTGTACTTGTCAATAGGCGGGCGAGACGGGGAGACGGATCGGGGCAGCAAAGGTCGCCGGGAGGCGGCTGATCGGGGCAACAGGGCGGCGCTCGCTTGATGAGCGAGGCTGATAAGCGGCTCGGCGAAGAGAGCGGACACGACGGGACAATAAGCTGTTCGACTTCATTCGCGAGTGAGTCCTTTCATTCAGAGTGAACAGAATGAAGCCTGAGGTGAGAGTTAAACGTTGTGAAAACCTATCCTGTTTTCTTTCATCTTTTCATTCTTTTGATTTTGCGAAAAAAAAAAAAAAAAAAAAGGCCAGCCAGGCCTGGTGTTAAATCTGCCCTTAGACAGCACCTTGATTTTTTTGGGTAGAGGGTCCAACAAAGCATCAGTTTTAGCAGGAGGAAAAAAAAATCGGGAGGGGAGGCTGCAAACAGAGGGCTAAATACACTGCGTCCGGGAGATTTATAGAACTGCTTCCATGAAAAACACAGCCAAAGCTTTGGTCCGAGATTGAAAACAAGGCTGTGCTAATGGGTTTGACGCGTGACCTTAGCATGGAAGCTGCTGTTAAATTCAGGCAGAGGCTGTCTCACCTGCTCGCTTACAGCAATGATCAGTGATTTAGAAAAAAAAAAAGCAAAACGAAACAAAAATCGTGAACATCACCGTGAGGAAGGCTAAACCTCGGCCGTCGAGTGAAACCGCTGATGAATATTTCAGCGTGCTGGCGGTAGATGGGATGAGGGACGGCGCGAAGGGCCTTGTTGTACATCTCATCACCAGACGCCACCTGCGACTGAAGGCGCATCAACCGCCTTTTTTCATACGACCGAGCAAACGGCGTTGGATTTACGACGCCTCGGCCACGGCGTTCTCTCTCTCTCTCTCTCTCTCTTTGTCAATTTGCGCGCCGCGGCCGTGCGTGCTTGCGTGCGTGCGTGAGCGCGGCGCGAAGCAAAGTCACGGGTGGCTGACGCCTGAAGTGAGCGGGCGAGTGGGGCAAAATGGCGCGTAATTACAAAAATATAACCGGCATTTCACGCACGATTAAGTCTGACAAACCTGTTGAGAATTACTATCTGAAGTCTGCGCAAGGATTTTTTTGTCCCTGAAGCTAACGCACATGAAGACTGTAGGTGTGTAAATAAGCAAAATAAAGCCGAGCAGCAAATAGGAGCGGATTTTTCAAAATGATCCCTGCCGTCTTCTGCAATAATGGCGATTTTTGCACATCAATGACCACTGAGAGCCAATGGCTGGCTTGTGGTGTGGCCTGTAGACTGTTTAAAATGGTGGACATGGTTTCCTGTTTCAATAGAGGAGGCTAACGCGGTACCAAAAACCTGCAATATATCAGTTGGCCAGTAGGGTACGCCAAAGTTGGTTGCAAAAAGACTAAAAACGACCGACTGGCAGCCTGATTATTTTGGTTTCTTATGATTCTCCTGGCTGCTATTAGCAGCACGCAGCTGGACTAACAAGTAAGTTCAGGGAAGCACCGGCCTCAAGTTATAACCACACTAAGCTGTGGTGCAATATTTAAGCGCCTGAAGTAGCAAAAGAATAATAATGATAGGAATAAATCAAACATGGGGAGCCCTCATGAAAAACCAATGGGAAACCCGTGTTGCTATCGTAGCGTGGGAAGCTTGAGATCCCCTGCATATTGTATACATGCTGCAAAAACAATGCACTGACAGTGGGGGGAATTCGTGTGACCAGTAGATTTAAAAACCTCTTTCGAATCTGCCGCTTTAAGACTTCCTGCATACATTGCCGAGGACGTTCACTTCCGTCCCCCAGCGCCTGACATTTTTACACAAAACACTGCTGACGGGATGACATGAATACATGAATAATGGCATGGCAAAAAAAAAATTACAGTCCAAACACCAGACGGAAGAAGCCCTTATTTTGTTCACCGCAACAACACCTTTGTGCATCTTTATCCAAATCCTAGCGGGGGTTCGGGGAGAGGCTTGACACAGCGTTCAGGGCCCAGCAGGAAACGATGCAGTAACAGCTTGTTTGTTCAGCGCAATTCTGTTCTCCCGCCGCCGCGATCCATCTTGTTCATCGGGAGGAGATGACAGCGGCGGCGGGCGGCGGCGGGTGTGGGTGCGGGGCGATGACGGGGCGACAGGTAATTTAAACAGCGAGGGGAGATGACTGCCCGCCCACCCGGAGGTGTGATGACTGAACCCAGGCGGGCGTCGGTTGTGACATGAATTTAAAAAACAAAACAAATAAAAAAAAAAAAAAAAAACGGGAGGGGGGGTGGAGGGGGTGGGGGGGTGGGGGGGGGTGGGGTGCTGGAGCTTCCTTACCGTCACAGGTGTGAGTGTTGCACAGGGCCTCCTCCGTGTGGAGTCCCATGCAGATGTCCCCGGCGTTGGCCGGCGCGGGGCTGGTGCAGGTGCGCGTGCGCTGGTAGTGGCCGCCGCCGCAGCCCACCGAGCACTGAGACCACGACGACCAGCAGGACCAGGCGCCTTTCACTGCGACGCACAAACAAACAAAAAAAAAAAACAACAATGAGGAGGACGTTAGCGACGAAAGCATCGTGGTTTTGGCATCGAAAGGTGATTTTTTTTTTCTTGGAAAACCTCCTTAATAGAACGGATTGGCGCGTGAAATGGAAAACGTCACCCTTGGGATCTATATAACTTTGGTCGCCTGCACGGCGCCCCAGCAGGGGGGCACGTGGACGCGTGGCGTCGACCAGCAGGAGACACAAGACCGCGGGCGGCTTAGTATGCGACGGCCGTCGGGAAAAACGTGACGTTCTGATGCGAACAACAGTTTAATTTGAGTTTGCTTTGCTGATTATGTCAATATTACCCCGCGATTGCCTTGTTCTTACCAACCCCCCCCCTCCCTTGGCTGAGTACGTGCCAGTTCTTCTCAGAAAACGAGTGCGTTCGCATTAAATCGTGTCTCATCTAAACTTAATTTTCTGCTTTTCTCAGATGTAGTTTGGGAATCAAACTACGGTGGACACCAACTGGGCGTGTCCATCATGGCACTGAGCAGCTTCAGTAGGACACTGTGGCGTCCTCTCCTTCCTCCAGAGGCCAGTTGCACCATGCATCACCACCCAAGGCTGCATTTAAAACATGTTTAATTCCTGCAGCTGATCTGCTGCACTAACCGGAGGGGGGGGGGGGCCGTCGCTTTTACTGTTGTCTAGACCTTCAACACACGAGGCAGCACGTCACACGGCTGGATGCAGCCCAAATATACAGTGTGATATGTTATCCGCCCAGCACCTCATTTGCACTTAACCCGTCAACCTACTGTTGTGAATGATGTGTCTTCATGCATACATGCATATTTTTTGCCCATCCAATCATGTGTAAGCACTGGCAAAAGCATCGGTCTTATCTTCGACCCAATGTTGTAGCAGGAGGCTGTAAACAGAGGGCTACATCTACTATCATTTTCTGGGGTAAGTAATCCCGCAAGGCCGCCCGACTGAAGTCTCGAGTGAAAAATACAGATCTCAAAATTGAGACTATATGGGCCGCAGCTCTATTTCTTATTGCCTTCTCTTTTAAAGTGTGCCCCTTTTCTTTACGGCTTTTTAAATGCTTCTGCCGAATGCATTTCTAACAGTTCCATTACAACGCTGGTGTATTCCGAGACTCGCAACCACAAAAAAACAAAATCAAACTACATCCATTAAATACACACCCTCGAACAAATACATATTTATGCGTGATCTTATCTCACAGTGCATTCAATGCTAATCATTTCCAGCAGTGCTGATAAAAAAAAAAAAAGAAATAAAGGCAATACTTAATGCTTTGGAACACCATCTGATCAACTCCTGCGTCACGTTTTCAACTCATTAATTGTTGCGTTGAATTAATCCTTCCATGCGTTCGTTGCCTCCTGGTTCATCTCGCAAGGTCGCAAGAAGTTCATCAGCTGAGTGGATTAGAGCAGTGAGGCAGCCTGTGGCCACTTAACTGCGACTAGCTGTCACAGGCCGCCGACGCCGCCAATGTTTACCTGGCTGAGTGTCTGAATTAACTGAATGACCCAGCGGCTCCCTTACTGACGCGGCTCTTGTGTTTTTTTTTTGGGGGGCTCAGAGGGCTGAAAATGCCTCAGCTCGGTCCGTCCGCATGGCCGACGGCAAGCACCGGAGGCGCTAATGTGGATTAGACGGACTGAATTTCCTAGGGAGAAATTGTCGAGTTTAAGCGACACACAAATTCAGCAAAAACAATGACAGTGGAGACAGCGAGCGGAATTGCAATTCTTCAAAGGTTCACACCATCCGGGGATGCTTGCAGGATGACTCATTTTCACCTTTACTTTGGCCAGTGTCCTTTTATCAGGCCCAGACAGGCCGGGTGACAGTCGGCGACAGAGCAATTTCTCTACAGGCTGTCAGCGAATGTCAACATCCTGGTTTTTTGCTTTAATTTAAAAAACAAAAAACAAAAAAACCCCACACACATCAACAAACTTGACAGACATAAAGGGACAATTTGCTTAAAGTTGAAATTGCACCATTTTTCTGATGGGTGTGATGTCTATACACAGAGCTATTCTATTCTATTCTACTCCACTTATAGTGTCCGGTGTTGTCGAATGCCTTTTGAGCCACATCGATCTCCTAACGAGTAGTGAAGTTCATGTCAGCTCATGTCAATGCAGGCTATTGCAGGTTAGTTTGCATAACCTGTTGTTCTGTACACAATTTGTATTTTTTTCTTCACCGTCGTCGACGATGCAGTGAGCAGTAAATGGCCGCATAATCAATTCTGAGAAAACTATGCCCTTAACCTGAATGAACATCCCGGGGAGGCCAGGTTCAGTTGGCATCAGGTCAGTCTTGACTTGATAAGCCTCAAATGTCAATTTCACTTGACCTGCTTTGACATGCTGACCGGACTCCCACTTGCCTTGACCAGCCAAAACACCACTTCCAGCTCCCAACTGGGTAGTACGCAAGGCCGGATCTCGATTTTCCCCGGGTTCCGCGCGTCAGCTCCGAAGTCGACCACAGGTGACGTCCGGCGAATACCAACAACGACCAGCATTTGCTTTTACTGCAGGTGTGCCATCAAGCTTTGCAGCATTCACTTATAATTCATAAGGTGCAGCATCATAAATATTCAAAGCAAAGTTCTGAAGGAGTTCAGGGTGTTTTTCTGCTGCCAAATATTCTGTGGATATTAGCATGTGTATGTGTGTGTGTGTGTGTGTGTGTTCACGCGTGTCTGTGTGTATCCTTGCCCTCGGCTTGGTCTAATTTGCACTGACTGTCCGACTGTGGTCATCAGGGTCCCCGGTCGGCTGATTACGGTTCGACGAGGGGTTTAAAGTAAGGTGATTCCATTTTGCGTCCGAGGACACCAAGCACTCCGCTGCGGACGATTGGTAACCATTAGCTAATGAGGCTAACGATCCACTCAGCGCTATTTTACTGCCGCCACTGACCTCCCTTAACTTTCTGTCTCCGTCTGTCTTACTGCGCCTGCTCCTTCTTTATGAACCCATAACGCGGTGATGAAGTCATATTTTATCTCCACTCCACTTGAGTGTTGGTATCTCTGCATTTATGATGTTTTGCAGAAACTTTCATGATTAAAAATAAGCACATAAAAGCGCTTCAGATCTTCCGGACGCACTTCACCTACCGGGACACGACTGCACGTTGCAGTCCTGGTATTCCACCGGCGAGCCGCGGCACGCCACGGGGGCGCTCTTCCCTTCCGGTCCGGAGCAAGTGCGCCGCCGGGTGCGGTAGCCCTTGGCGCAACTCTGCGAGCAGCTCGACCAGGATTCCCACGGTGACCAGCCGGTTCCCGCAGCGGCTCTGACCACGGGCGTCTTAAGGAGCTCTGCGACGAGCGCTGGGGGGAAAAAAAAATAAAAGAAGCTAGAGGTGAGATCAGGCAAATTATGCAAATTCACGTCAACAATGTCCGCAGGTAAGAATTCCGTGTCTAGTCTGCTAATGAGATTCCCAGAAGTGTGAAAGGTTCATCCTGTACGTCAACATGCTTGCTGCGCATGTGGTAAAACAGAGAAATTGAACCTCCACTAGGTCACCGGCAGCACCCACAGGTAGATGTTGAAACCGCTTCTTTTTTGTCCTCTTACAAATATATCAAGGGAAAACAAAGCATGTGTTTCAGCTGGAGGCTAAAAATAGGGAGTTTTACATTTTTTCTTTTTTTTCTTTTTTTAAATACGAGACTGCAAACAAAGGGCTATTTTACATGGTTATCATGTGTTGTTTTGTAGAAATATGGACTGTTTTTGGATTAACTGATTGTTCAAAACTGGTCCACAAGAATACAGGAGAATAAAAAAGAGATAAGAAACATAAATCAGCCCTTTGTGATGTCGGAAATGACTTTAACATGCTAATGACCACAAGCCCGGCTAGGTGCTGCCTCCTTGTTTCTGCCCCTTCTGCAGGCGATCCGACAAAGCATCACTTCAAGCAGCAAGCCCTTCAGTAGGGAGGCTGTAAACAGAGGGCTAAGTGCAATGTTCTCTGGACATCTGTAGACATTCGTCGATACGTCACCACATGCTGCTGCTCAAAAAAACGGACACAATATTGGAAAAAAAAAAAAAAAAATGGAATCACACGCCTGCCAGTCGGAGGGTTGAAAGATTCTGAGGTGAGATTTGAGGCGTGTGGATGTTTTGATGGAGCCTCGACTTTGCCACTGGGCAAAATTTTTTTTCCACCTGTCCTGCGCTGCTGAAACGACGTCTGTGTCTCTAATGCCTCTCCCAGCACCTTGCTGTCTCTCTCACATCTGTTTGTCAGACTGGCAACAACACACACACACACACACACACACACACACACACACACACACACAGACAGACAGACGCACGCAGGGGGAGACAGGTAATCGATTCAGACGAGGTGTGCATGAAAAAGCCACCATTGGGGAGCGACGGGCTGTGAACCTCGGCAGCTCTGTCTGTGTCGGTGTGTGTCGGTGTGTGAGTGTGTGAGTGTGTGTGCGTGTTGGGCCGTGACCTCGCCTCTAACAGCATGTAGGGGAGCTGAGGCCTCCAACAGGGGTCGGGCCGGCCTGATGGAATCTCACACACCTGCTGTTTAATTTGTTTTACAGTGCGCAGAACTCTCACTGTATGCAGATGATACATGACTGTACAATCAACTCTGCCGTGTCCACAATCCATCACATCTTGTGAAGTTGTCCACTTTCTGCAGTCACAATCCCACTCTGAGCTGTTAATTCTAATTCAAGGGGAAATAAAAAGATAAAAAATGTACTTCCTCTGCTCTGTCTCCTGGGTGCAGAGGGAAAGCATTAAACTGAAACTGGCTGTGTCATCAAGTGGCACTTCACTTATTTATGTCGAAGCGTCACCCCGAAGAGGTTTTCCTTATTTTTTTGCGGAATGAATAAATGCATTAAAATAAAAAATGAGGCATGCATCAACAGAATTCATGAGCAATAATAATAATGACAACAACCCGGCGAGGGAGAAGAATGGAGTTGTCGTCAGCAGAGTCTCAGAGCGAGAGTCGGGCTTTTACCGAGCGGCCATATTTAAATTCTAATGAAGAGGAGTATTTTTTTCATCTCCTCCACCTGATGTTTCACTCCCTAGGTGACGCCCGCCACAACCGTTTTTTTTTCGACTCACTGTCCGTCTCGCAGGCCGCCGTCCCGTCGTTGGGGCAGTAGCGCGTCTCCACCTTCCTGCGTCCGATCTGCAGCTCGTGCGGGTCGGCCAGGTGCGCGCGGCACATGTAGCGCATCCGCTGCTCCTGGCGGGCGCCGCCCTGAGTCACGTTGACGGGCATCCAGGGGGTCCAGGGGGTGTTTCTCTTCACCTCTGGACACGCCTCCAGATTACAGGCCTTGTACTCCTGCATGAAAATAAATCTTAAATCATCAGTCAAGTCGTTCAATTCATCAGAGTGATTTATTAGACAAAGCGACTGAACAGCAGCAGCTCTCCGGGGATGTGCGCAAATAAATCTGCTTTCAAGCCCCATAAGCTCTGTTACAGAGGATTACAGATGATTCTTAGGTGCATTTGCTTTGTCTCTGTACCGTGTGTGTTTGCATTTGTGTGTGGTTCTTACCAGCGCGCATCCTGGACAACTGTTGCCGTTCTCACACGTGCGGACCCTGGAGTGGACGCCTCCTCCGCACTCGGTGCTGCACTTGGTCCAGGAGCCCCAGGGAGACCAGAAGATGGGCTGAGGGCAGGACTTCCCCTCGTTGCAGAACCTGCAGACGACAATTGATGCAATGAATAAAATTGCAATGAATGTCGCCCCCTTGAATGCGAAAGCTACTCTGAAAGCCTCTGTGTCATATCCACTTTTAGATATTTGGTTCGAAGTTTAAGCGCCCTTTGTTTCCAGTCTCCAGCTAAAATACTGAGTCTTAACTTCTTGCTAGAATTGATGCTTGGAAACATGCAAAAGCAAGGCGGTCTCAGAGGGCGGAGCCAAAACCTAGCTGGTGGTTTTTTTTTTTTAGTACCAATGCCCCTTGTGACATCACAAAGCTCTTAAATCCAGAACCACATGTTTAGCACAAGCTAGGTTTGGCTTCCTTCTCTCTATTTTCATGCACGTTTTAGTGTAGGCAATAAGGGCAACTGGGAAAATGTTTCTTTTCTTCTTTTTTCATGAGTCTTTAGATGGAAACACATTTAGTCGTACTTGTGATTTCACAAGTGACAATGTTGGGGCTGATGTCCTCTTTCTCTCGCTCTCTCTCTTTTTTTTTTTTTTTTTACCGAGAAGAGATGAAAACCTTACTGGTCTCAATAACAACTTCAATAGACACATATGGATCAATGATGGAAAGGTAAAATATATCTCTAAAATAAGACAACCTGGGAACTTGTACGCTTTAGAAACAAGTCATCTTTTGAATATTACAGCCTATTAATATAAAGTTGGGTCGTTTGATTATCTACCGACATCACTAGTGTGGCCTTTCCGTTAATTCACCTTCATAAAGTTCAGTTTAATTTTGAATATGAGACCTTCAGCCTCATTTCACTCTGAAAGTTAGAAAATAATGGCATCAATGTAATGAACAAATTAGATTTATCTTTTTCTTTTTTCTTTTACCTTTCATCCCGGCTCGGCCCCACACACACTCGGCCGCCGTGCCGAGGCGACGGGTTGTTACAGGACCGCTGACGTAGCTCGAAGCCCGTGCCGCACGTCGTGCTGCACTGTCCCCATGACGACCACGGCGTCCAGCCCCCGTTCCTATGGCAACAGACACAAGGAAAAGCTATTTCACAAAAGCCTTGCTATTTTCTTTTTGTTTTTTTTCTCTTCTCCTTCCCTCCACCCCAGACTGGCGTAATTATCCAGCAGCGCTTTCACCGTTATTCCTCCTTAGACGGCAAATGGGGAGGAAAGGAGCCGCTCTCGTCCAATCACGAGGGCTGCTTTTGCAAATCTTGAGACGCGCGTGGAAGCGGTGGCGGAGAGACGGCCGTCCAATTCGCCTGAGTGCTTTGTTCCTGGGCGGCTCTCCTCATGATTTAATTGCTACTTTCTGCGAAAGCACAATTCAATTTTCGACACCAGGGATTAAATCTGGCGCAGATATCTCGGGGGGGGGGTGTTGAGGTGCCCAGGCCCTTTGTCCCGGCTCCGCTTTCCCTTAGCGCCGATTGGCCACATTCCGAGCCACGGGGAGAATCCAAACGTCACCTACATACCCGTGATAAGATTCCACACAGTCATTGATCGCTCCGGTATTCTGTCAGCGGGTACGAGTGTACGACCCCGTAGACCAGGGGTCACCAACTTTTTGTGGCACTGAGAGCTACTTCATGGGTCCTGAGCCGTATGAAGGGCTACCAGCTAGTCTTCTATGTGAAGACACTTCTCAAGCTCGTGAGTTCTCAATAATTATCAAAAATGACTTAACAAGGTTGGATAAAATTGAATTTTAGCTCAACAAGCTGTGCAATTTTTCCGAACGGGTCTGCGGGCTACTCATGAGGTCCTTGGGGGCTACCTTGGTGCCCGCGGGCACCACGTTGGTGACCCCTGCCGTAGAGGCTGATTCAAAGTCAGTCAGGCCTTTGAGCCTCCACTCGCACATTTTAGCAGACAAAAACCTTCCGTTTCCGTCACAAACCTGGATCAGATTCAGCTGCAGGAACGACAGTTTTCAGGCGCGACGGGCCTTAATGTGGACCGCGCTGTTATTCTGGGGATGATGTTTGCTAATTTTACTGTAGTTATCTTGTTTTTGGCCAGTCTCTTTGTAATGTGTTTTGCGGTAAAAATAATAAAATTGAACAAAACACCACAATCACTTGTTAAAATAATAAGACCTTCTTATCGTAACATTCGCGATCGAGCGCAGCCGTTCTATAAAAGGTCCTTAGTTGACTAGAATTTTTATTTTTTTTCCAATTTTTAAAAGAAAACGTTGAAGGAGCCGCCGTCACAACGCCCTCCGGACGCTCAAAACAAGTGAATAAATTCAGATTCTCTCTTTCAGCAGGTAAATTCTTCGACTTTACTCGGGCCAGGACTTTATTAGGAGCCTTGTTTTTATTTTTTTATTTTTTTTTCCTTTAGAAGAATTCCCCTGTCAACTCACACCTGCTATCGAAAAACATAAATAAGCACTTCAGCAACTTCGGCCCTATAGTCACGCACTCTGCCAGCCAATTTACGGACCTCGTTACGTGCCTCCTGTAAACCGGAGTTGGCAGTTTGAGTTTGCGCTGCATTCCTTTTACACCTGGAAATAATTGAGTCGCTCGGCTCGGCTCTGCCTCAGTTTTTGCTTTATATTTTCTTTATAAGAACAGCCTGTGAAGGGGAGAGCTCACAAAAGATTTACACGGTGGTAAAAAAAAAAAAAAAAAAAAAAACATCATTGCCGGCAATTACAGCCAATATCTCCTTCCTGGCTCTCTGAGCGAAAACATCTCGGGCTGTGTGTTTAACAGCCTCAGCGTTTGCTCTCCCGGTGGGTAAATATTTACATCATCCTGGGTTCAGTTTGAGGAAACCGATTACTTAGAGTGTCGAGATCCTCTTGGAGATGGGTTGGATGTGTCGTCAGTCTTAATTATTCCAGAACGTTCATGTCATCCAAAAAAAAATAAAAATAAAAATAAAAACCATGACGCTTTGCACCGCCGACTTTAAAAGCTGAGTTAAGGTTAAAAATTCAAAAACCACGGGAAAGAAAATCAGAACAAAACCGATTGAAACACACGGTTTGAATACGGGAACAGATAAAGAGGACATTCTGGCTCAAACGTCCCAATAAAAATGCAGAGTGAACATAAAGTGTTGGCTTTTGTGTGCTCCTGATTTGAGACACTTCAGGCTAAGTGCTCCCGAAAGATCTAAGGAGATCTATTAGCTTTTTTTGCTTTTTCATTTTTAAGCACGTCAGAAATGTATTTCGCCTCCGGGCTGCTGAGTAATTTATAAGAGCAGGAGAAACATTTCCAGCACCGAAGATGAAGGATTTCTTTTTTTTTTTTTTTTTTACGGAGAGCAGGATTTTTTTTCTGTCGTCGACTCTGTTTTCCTCCTACGACATCAGCGCTATTAAATGTGCCGCAGTGTTTCTCCTGTGGAGTCCTTGTCACTTCTGGATCCCTTCTCTGTCTAATAAAGGCCTCGTTTGAGATTCCTGCCTGATGTGACACCGAGGTCTGGGTGACGACGAGCGGCTGGTAAAGTGACAGCGATGCAAATGCAGCTCAAATCCAGTTATCGGCTTTGTCGTCGGTGCGTGATACAGCGAAGGGGCAATGTGCCATTTTCATGAATCGATTTTCGTCGTGAAACTTCTAGCTGTGTTATTTCTTCTGCATTAGAGCGTCACATCACAAGCCTTCGCTGTCTGCTGATATTGAGCCTCTTTATTCTTTTATTTACAAAGCCAGACTGTTGGTACATAATTCACCACTAGAGAGACCGTGTAAACCGAGGGAAAGATGCTTTGCGCTCGCAGCCCCCAAATTAGCGAACGTTAGCATTCACTTGCAGCACGTTCCATGCTATTCACATGTGTTTTCCGAGGTACTAGAAAACAAAAAGACTCACAAAATGGCGTAATGCCACTTTAAAGACTTCATTTGAATTTAGAAAAAACTTCATTGTTTGTTATTTTGTAATTCAGTTGGTATTTCAAACTAAATTCCCTTTATGTTCTGATACCAAGCGAAAGCAAAATTATACATTGATATTGTGGATACCGATACCTTTTCTCCGTCAAGAACAACTTCATATGTTTACAGAAGAGATCATCTTCCTTTTTCCTCAGAATGCATTACCAGACAGGTTTGGAAGGTTCAACACTTGAGTATCGATCGGCGCGACACAAAAATCCACACGCCCGTGTTTGTACAGAGCGGAGTTTCAAAGAGCAACCCGCAGAAACGCACGCATGCGCGTTTACCTCGAGCAGTTTGACACTTCGATGGTGGCGCCCTCGCAGCTCCGGCCTCCGCAGCGAGGGGTCGGACTGTCGCAGGACCTGGAGCGGCACAGGCAGGAGCTCACGCCGTCCACGCCGTCGCTGTTGCTGCAGGGCTGCCAGGGAGCCCAGGGTCCGAAGACGCCGTTGATGGTTTGGTTCCGCAGCTGGCAAAGAGTCAACAGCGGGAGGTTGATTCAAGTCCTGGCAATGTGTTTAAACTGCATCACGGTAATCAAACAGCTGTGATTCTAGTCGAGTTTCTTCTTCTCCTACAGCAGTGGCTGCTTTGTCCTGACATTACTTTCTTCTGAAGCGGAAAGTGTTTCTACCGAAGAGGCAGACTAACAAGCTTTCACTTGGCTCTTGTTTCAGGTTCTGTTTAAACGCTGGTACTTTTAAACACCCTGACAGCATGCACACACACACACACACACTACTTCTTTGACACAACCTGAGCCTTCTTTTTAGCACATTTCCGACAGTTATTCTTCTGTTTGTTTCATTATTTCTCACATTAACATAAAAGCACAAACGCCACAGGGATTCCGGCACCTCTCTACGTTCTCTGAATGAGCGGATGTCAAAATAAAGTCCTAAACCCGGTGTAGTTTGAGACTTGTTGTTGTGGAGCGCCAGGGATTATTGTTAGCAGAGTGATAAATGCAAGAAATGGAGGAAAACAAACAGTGAAAGGAAACTTATTACCACCTGTCTTTGTCTTTATCGCTGAGGAGGCGCTCAAGTCAGATAACAGCTGTGTGTGTCACAACCACTTTGTCAAACTTGGCTTCGTTTATGTTACTTTTCCCCTCCTGTTAAATGATCCTGTCTTCTAACAGAAGGTTCCTTTCTTTTCTTTGCTTCTTTGACTTCTTCATCTAAACATCTGATTTAACCTCTTCTTGATCTCCTTTTCTTGTAATTTCAGCTTCGTTGCAGGTATGTCCTGACCAAGACAGGCACCAGTTAAAAAAATGTAAATATATGTATTTAAATACGGGAATGTTGTGATATCATAAATCATTACAGAACACAGGCACCTGTTGATTCAGTAAAAGATTCAATTGGCCCCTTTTTGGCTGCCCTGGTGTTTAAAGTAATGTTGAGTGTACAGACTGCACTCCTGAAATTAACTATGAACAAGTAATTTGAATTAGCATCTGCGCTAGACCATTATGGACTTTCCTCTCTACCCAAAATCTATATTTTGCACGTTATCCAAATTGCTCACGTGCAAAAAAAACACTTCCCAGAGATGTCATGACAAGTTGTCGATCCCTAAAGATGCTAGTTGGACCACAGAGGTGGAAGTGGAAGCTGCCACCCAGTGCTCCTGCCAGTGCAAGTGTTGTGTGACCGCGCTCCTCACCGGGCAGGCGGTGATGTTCTGCTTCCACTGGCTCATGTTGGAGCTCTCCTCCAGGGTGGTGCACCGGCGCTGCCTGAAGTCCCAGCCGCAGTAGGGGTCCCTCGCCTCCAGGCACAGCCTGCAGCAGTGAGAAAGAGGGAGGGGACACGTGCACGGTGACTAAAACATCACTTTTAATAACGGGACTTGGGTAAAAAGAAAAGCTGCGGACATAATTTGTAAGACGGCAGAAAAGCACATAAAAGAAGAGGCGGTGCTAGAAAGGCGGCGCTGCGGCGTGACTAAGCCGCTTCCAGACACTTCGGTGCCCTCAGACCTGCTGTACTGTCGGCGCTTTATAAATAACTGAAAGGTGATGAAAAAAAAAATAAAATAAAATCAGACGGCGGCTGCGGCGGTTCCGTTCTCCCTCGGCTCCCGCAACAAAACATGGCGCGTCGGCCAAATGGTGGATAAATATTTGTAAGCTCCCTCAGTAAAACAGAGGCTTAATGACGGCTAATTAAATCTAAAGCTGCTTAATAACAGTTAAGCCACTGGAGCTGATCTGGACGCTTCAGGAACGGCGGACGCCTCGGCTGTTGGCTTTCACCTCTCCTCCTTTGTCGCTCCATCGACGCAGCCGAAGCCTTTGTTATTCGTCTATAAAAACTTCTTCTTTTTCTTCTTCTTCTTCTTCTCAATTTGTTTTTTTTAATGGATGAAAGATCTTGAGAGCTTCTCAGAAATCTAGTGTCACAAAAACTTTTTGTGTGCCGTTTTAAAAAAAATGTGTTATTTTTTTCTGAAACATTTAAGGACTGAATGTTTCTTTTTTGACCTTTGATTGTTTAACTTTTACTATTCATTCATTCATTTTTCTTAAAAATTCATGCTGGTATGTTGTGAAAATGTGCAAAATTTCCAATTAGTTGCGTAAATAAAGTATGCCAGTATAAAAATAACTTCTTTTTTTTTTTTTACTGTGCAAATGTACCCTTTAAAGTGTACAATAAAATGTAATTGTAAAAATCAAAAATTCTTCTTCTTCTTCATGCTGTTGTTTTTCTTCCCCCTCTCTCCGCCCGCCGCCGCCGCCGTTTATTTGAAGAGCCCTGCAGTGTTTTTGGCTGAGCGACTGAGGAATCTCAAGTGTTGATAGAACTCTGCGCGCCAGGCCTGGAGCGCCGGGTTGAGCCGGCGAGAGGGGAGGGGGGAGGGGGGAGGTGGGAAACGGGGCCTCTGCAGCGGCGGCTGTGTGTTTTATTGGATGCAGGTTAAACCCCGCCCCCCAAGCCCCCCATCCACCGCAGCAGAGAAACGGGAGGGGGCAGAGGGCGCGACGCCCGCGTGGCCACTTTAATTAAGCCGCGGCAGATGCAATCTCGGATACAGATGAAACAATTGTGATGAGGTCAGCCGGAAAAATTCACACTCCACTGAACCCAATATTTGCTGTAAGGGACGGGGAGGCCGCGCCACTGTTTGCGATGGAGGCGGCGGCAGCGAGACGCTCGTGGGTTTTTTTTTTTGCATCGCCCCTCCATCGCCACCGTCACTTCATCCTCATCCAGAGGTCTCGCTCTCACCTTCAACCGCGCCTAGTGTGATTGCAGGAATCAGCTGAGAGGAACAGTTAATATCATTTTATGACAAAGTGCACGAGGGCGACAGACTTAAAGGCCTGATTAAGTGGGTAAATTTTGCAAAGAGGCTCACTGGAAGGAATCCGACCTCACGGAAACACTGTTTTTATCCACCGGGGGAAGAGAATTTAAGAACCTGAGAGACAAAGACGATGTGTGGTCACGGCGTCACTTTCCGAGTCAATCTGATTGAGTTGTTTCAAACTGAGGGATCGGATTGCACACTGAAGAAAGTGATTGGATTGAACTGTGTGACAACTGGCTGTTAGCTAGACTGATCAGTCACCGGCTGATTGTGTTTGGTTTAGCACCTTTTAAAACCGCGACACCAAGGAAACATGGTGCGACTGCTGTCTGCTAATGAGACTTTCATTGTTGCCAAATATGGCTGCAACATATACTGCGTCTTCATGATCAAAGTTACCCACTTTGTTAAGATTTTAACTTGGATACCAGCAAAGCATGACTAATTAGATCTCCAGGAAAAAGCATATTTAGCCCTCTTTGTTCACAGGCGGAGGCAAAAGGAAGAAGAAGTCAAGGATCACTTTTTGGCAGGGGGGCGGGGGCGGTTCATGGCAGGATAGAGACTCATTATTGCTCGAAGACACTGGCGAGGTGGACATTTGCATAACACAGCACAGATTTCAGCAGTTTTGTCTGAAAGCTGCACTATTAGCCAAACAAACCCATGAAATGAAGTCTCAAGCGCCGTGACACACCGGCGAGCAAAAATGGAAAAAGCCGATGAGCCTTTGAGAGGTTTTTATCTTTCGGGAGGCTTTGGCTTTTGTTGAGATTCATCGGAACTTGGGCGGCGGGGGCGGGGGCGGGGGCGGGGCAGCAGTCACGAGGACGACACAACTAGATTCACCGAAATAGGTTTGTTGTGGAAAAACTGGGCTGCACGGAGCGATGGCCTCAATCCCGTCCTCCTCGGCAACACAGAGACACGACGCCAGCTGCGAATTCTTCAGGTCGGCTTCGGAAATCTCCCTCAGACGAGCAGCAGGTAAGTCTCCCAGTCTTGGCTTGTGAGTGTCCTTCGCTCACTAAACAGCCGAGGAACTCCTAGATGCTCGAAAGAACCACAGGTTGGAAAAATGAGGCACCTGTTTTCAGTTCCACAGTGTTACGGCCGGAGGGAACGAGCGGTTGCAGGCTTATGTGTCGCATTCTCGCTAATATAAGATGAGGAACTGGTCCACGGAAGAGGTTTGGCCTCTCGGAGCTTCAGAGTAATATCCACAATCATTTCTTTCAACAGGGGACATTAAATAAATGAGAATTTACCCCCAGGGGGAGGAAAGAGGCTGTAGCAAGTCGTTTGTCTGCCGCGCTGACCTTTCAGCTGCCGCGCACAACACCGCCTGAGCGCGCTCGGCGGCTACGTTTTTTTTCCCCCGCCTCCACTCCTTAAAAAACATGGCTGCTCTTAAAGTCAATTAGAGATGGCGGGGCTGAAGCGGCGCTGAGGTGGGAATAGAGGTTTCCTCCGAAGTGGCAGCTCCGATCTTCGGAACATACACAGTAATGTGTCGTGTGCGCGTGTTCCATAAATATCCTATTATAGGTGCGGCGCCTCTCGTGTAAGGACGTCGTTTTTGACAAATTTTGCAAGGCTGAAATTTAAATCCGCAGCGTGCACGCCCGGTGCCGCTCTCCGCCAAAACGGCAACATAGGCCCCCCGGTAAAAGCTAAACAAACTGTGCAAACACGCCAGCGTAAAAAAAAAAAAAAAAAAAATCAGCCCTGGACGATAAGTCAGCGGCGGCTCTCTCGGCGGGGGCTTAAACGGCGTTTTAAATCGTTTGCGAACGCCGTAAAAACCAGCGTCTCCTTTTATTGCCGGCCCTCCAACAAACGGGCATAAACAACGGCTCGCTTCGCTTTTAATGGCGGGCCGTTGGCACATAATTGTGCATATGATAACTTGACCTGATAAATTATGGATGGGAATTACTCACTCAGGCGCGCACACAAAAGGCTGCCTTGGGTGGTTGTGGGGGGGGGTCTGACTCGGGCCTAACACACCTTGGTGCATCGCTGGCTGCGAGTCTATGAGCTTTACCATCCGTTTCCGTCGAGCGAGTGCCGGAGCCTGTCCCGGCTGTCTTATTACTTATTACGGTGCCGCATTACCGTAATCATTTTTTTTTTTTAAAAAAAAATCTTCTCTCAACACTGCTTTAATGTCGGCTGGTGCCTGTGAGCGACCGCCAGCGCGGAGGCCTGACGGACCAGGCAGTTTGCCGTTTCCACATCCGTGTCACAGAGGACAAAGTGACATGACAACAGCATGGTCGCTGTTGACAGGTTTCTTTTCTTTTCTTTTCTTTTTTTTAATGGGCTGTTTGTAGAATCGCTCTCATGAGTCACCCTGTGTCGTCCCTCCCTGTCCAATCAGAGGCCCCGCAATCTGTTGATGTCACATTTTCAGCTCGCTTAGAAAGTCAACCATGGTACCAGGTACTGCCACCTAATGGATAACCTTAAAAATAGACATATGAGTAGAGTCAAGTTGAGTAAGAGCCGAGAAGATGCTACTGGAGAAGCCAATTAGTCTCATGCATATTTATCACAGGCCCCAAGCCTGGGAATTGAACCTGCAGCCTTCTTGATGCGTGTGTGAAATGTGATTGGCTGACATTGATGACACAACCTTGAATCGCCTGCTCAGTGGGCAATCGTTCGCTCTGTAACCAGCAACAGAGCGTCTTGAATCTGTACCTCATAAGTTTGAATCCCACCTCAGACGTTTCACTGAATTTTCAAATCTGAATCTGTGGACATTCAAGTGGAAAGATAAAACCTATTGACACTTTGAAGAAACAAATTCAGAGGCGACAATTCAATCTGTAAAATATGCATTATGTTAAGAATGCAGTGGCTGTTTAAATAAAAAACAAACAAACAAACAAACAGAAGACAGATTTACTCCCATAGTTGACAGGAGGCTTGGAAACAAGGGGAGCCACAGTGAGGATAATGCAGTGTGTGCAGGTTTTTATCAGACCTGGACAATTGTCTGTATACTTATAGAGCCAAAATGCCTCTAAAAGGAAAAGATATTACTGTTCTACTCCCAACTGGCTTTGACATAAGTTTCGGATTGGCCAGCCCAGTACATCCTCTCAGCAGCGCTGCTGTGGAGCCACTGAATGGAAATGTCAAGCTGTTTAAAAACCGATCGCGTTTCCTCCGATTCTGAAGCGTTCTCTGCTTCCCAATCGTCGTCTGTGGCCTCTTTTCCCCAGACGGATGTTTGTAACACATCCCGTGGAGCTGGAAATCCAGGCATATTCACGGCTCTCCATCTCCTCAAGTAGGTGACGTCATACTGAGAGCCCACCACTGGCTGGCGCTCTTCAGAATGCCACCATAGAAGCGCTGACCATCCCCGGGGCCGTTCCACCTGCTGCGGTGTGCTGCGTCAGCCAATCAGAGAGGCTGCTCGCCATGAATCAGACACACACAGAGCTCCCGCTAGCTCTCAGCGCTAATGCGGCCAATTAGGCCCAGTTGGAGGCCCGGCTCAAGAGGTGCCTGGCCCGTTGAGGGTGGAAAAAAGAAACAAGGAAAGAAAAGATGGGTGGCCGTTTGCCAAAAACACAGAAAAAACAGACCCGCTGTCTTTCTTGTAGAATTTGTAGTCCATTCAGAGGAGGAGCGGAGGAGTAAACAAGGAAAATAACTAATTCATTGAACTGTGAGAGAACCAAATAAGTTGACTAAACACTCCTTGAAACAAGAGAGACAGATAAAGGTTTGGACCGGAGTTTTAATGTAAACCCAAACACCCAAACAACCCAAACAGACTTATCCTGTGGATACGGTTCCTTCCCAGTGGCCTGAATGGCCCTGCCAGTATTGGTGGCTTTGCAATTTATTTATTGTTCCACCTTTTTTTGAGCGAAAGCAAACTTGATTTGAGAAATGATTCAAGTTATTTGACACCATTCTGTTTGAGTTCCGAATTAAACACGGATATCTGAAAATAGCCCTAATTACTCAGAACACAGCCACAAAAAAAGAAAACAAAACTAACTAACGAAAATATAGTTTTCAGCGATGATGTTTTTGAGATGCTGATGGGTTTGAGATGCAGTCAATCATTGGAATGACGGGGACAGACACAAAGCTTGATTAAGTAACTGAAATCGTCTTAAAAACCGTATAAACCGTGATTACAATCCTCAGGGAAACAAACAAGCAAACAAATCCTATGCAGGAGCTTCGGCAATCTCGCTTTTGTGTGTTGAATTTGTGCTCCCCGCGCAAGTAAAAAGTCAACAGCAGCCACTTAAAAGTGCCAATTAGCCTCAGCCGAAATGAAAACATTCACCCTGCGATTTATCCCTTTGTTTGGCACGGCTCGGAAAATGATCCGGGCCCAATAAAACATTAATTATCCTCGCTGCCTTTTGTTTTTACAACGAGGTGATTTTTCATGGCCGCGTGCGTGTCCTTTTTTCGTCTTTACTTTACGACCGTCTTGGCCAAAAAGAGGATCAGAGTTGTTGACACCGTCAGTGTCGGGGGGGCGGGAGGGAGGGAAGCCTGTGGGGGGGGCGGCCGTTAAAACCGGGGGGCTGACAGAGAGAGAAAGAGAGGCGCAGACATAAACGGCGGAGCCGGAGAAAAAGGAGTCGGGAAGGTCGGAAAGATTGCGCGGAAGTGCAGCCAGAACAAAGCCCGTAATAAAAGTAACAGCATTATGAAGCAGCAATGAATATGTCTGGCAGCGCCCGGGGGGCCATCACTCTCCCTGTCTCGCTCCATTGGCTGTGCTGAAGGGCTCTCCTGATTGGTCACACTGCTGCAGCATCGGCGGCGGTGGCAGCAGCAGCAGCAGCAGCAGCAGCAGCAGCAGCAGCAGCAGCAGCAGCGGGTTCCAGAGGAAGAGAGCAGGAGACCGGCAGCGAGCAGCGGGCTGCAAATTAGTCTGTCTGGAGACAAACCTTTCTCATGTGGAGACAGTCAAGGGCATCCACATCAACGGGTCGCGGCTCCAGAGCCACTTCTGCTGCTGCTGCTGCTGCTGCTGCTGCCACACGCTGCGGTGTCACTCTCTGACACACGGAAACTCTTCTGGCCATGCAAACGTGGCTAATCCATCCATTTACCCATCCGTCTATTTCCTACCAGCACTTCCTCGATTGCACTCAGGGCAGCAGGGGAGGTGGAGATGGTGGGCTGGTTATTGCTCATTTGCTCACTCAGCGCAAAAAAAAAAGTTTTTGGCTTTCGGGTTACTTGCAGCCCATAGCTCAGTCGTGTCACTTCCCATCATGCCTCTGCCACTCATGTGATGCCTCAGAACGCATCAGCCAATCAGAACGACCCGAGACACAGCAAGTACGATGGGAAAGTTGTTATATATAGATTTACAGTCCATGACTTAAAATACACAGTGACAGAATGGTTGTGAACTGTGTTTCAGGTATATTTTAGTATTGCGTCTCTTGTAATACTCGTCTATGGAAAAAAAAAACGAAGGATTTTGGTTGCAGTACCACGAGCAGCCCGGGGAGGAGCTGTGGCGCCGCTTTCTGCCAAACTCGCAACGCAGCCGGATCGCCGAGCTGTCAAATCTCCGAGCTACTTTCAGCCCTTGTGTCGCGTGACTGATCATTCTCTCTTTCTCTCTCAGCCGTGACAAAGGCAGGGAGCTACCACTGCAAGCCGGCCACAAAAAAAAAAAAAAAAAAACTTCCACAAAAGAAGATGAAGAGGCAACAGAGGAGAAAAACAACACGCCCAAGCTGCTGCTAAAGAGATTAGCACGGAGGCGCTGCGGTATAGCGGCATTTCCACGTTATAAAGAGGAACAAAGAATGGGACTGAGGGCTTTTCTCAGTGGACGTGTTTTTGATCCCGACTTGCTGCTGGCAGCCGTTTAGTTAAACACTGGAAGCTTCGAGCTGTCGCTAACTGGCCCGACCGGCGGCGCAAAATGGACCGGACCACTCTGAATGTCACAGCCAGTAACCTCCCAAAGAATCTCTTTGAAGATCCTCTTTGGACATTTTTGTATTGGCTCCTTTTTTTTTACAGACGGACAAATCCGAGGAAAAACTTTCATCTGCCGTGTCGAGCCATCCGATTTCGCCTCCGGCCATCGGGGCTGCACACCTCAACACCAACCCTCATGCTACATCTGACTCAGAGTCGGCCAGATGTCGGCGCAGCGGCATTAATCTCTGCGCGCCACATATGGAGACAATGTCCTGCAGTTTGGAGGTTTTTCGTCTTTGCATAACTTGGAATTTTAAAGGTCAAGCCGCATGCAAGCGGCACAGACGCCTTTGAGCTGCAGACAACAAAGACGGTCGTGAGTCATCCCAAAGTTGAAAGCTGTAATCATGCAGATTTTCAGGCAATTTGCCCGAAACTATAGGTGAAGCGTGGGGGGAGGGAGTTGCCGCCACGGCAGACAGAGAGAAATGTGCACTTCTTGGGTAAAGAAGATGGATGCGGGGCCTCATTCCGAGTGACACTTGGCAACGTCATGTGTCAGTTTTTCAAGGGGAGAAAAAAAAGAAACCAGTCGAGCTAATAATAAAAAAAAAAAAGGTGTCCTAAAAAAACCCTCCAAAAAAGACGAGCCGTCACTCGTGCGCAACACAGGGAAGCGTAATCTTTGTTTAAATAAACATTTTAAATTGTACATGTAATAGCAAATAGCTAGAAATCCTCACGTTTTCCCCCCAAAAGTGTGTTGAACAGCAAGTGACAACAAAACAGCTGCAACTCTCAGTGAACGCATACATACTGTGTATATATATATATGTGTTCCAAATCATCCCGAGCAAATACACATTTCCCTTCCGCCCCACGAGGTGCTTGCCCGGGTGCAATCACCCCTAATCGCCACCTCTCCGTGACAGCAAGAAGCAGCTGAATTGCTCCCACTTATTTCCAGGAGCGTCCTCACTTGGCGAGGTGTAAAAACCTCTAAATTGGCTGTTTGGCAGGCGCGTGATGGCATGTGCGAAATTTAACGAAGCGGAAACGGAAAACTGTAACTCCGGCGATAAAATTTAAGACGCTGCCGCGGCTGCTGGGAGGAGGAGCTGCCTCAGAGGGCATTTTTCGACTTCGCCTCCTTCATATAGTTATTCTGTACTTCCATATACTGTGTATATATTCTATATTTTACTTCTTCATCCTCCTTCCGAGCTCCTTCCTTTGATGAAAAAAACCGTCCGTACGACTCATCGTAGAAAAAAAAAAAGTTTCCTTAGAAAGTATAGCCAGGCTTCAAAAGCACGAGCAAACCAATCCAGAGGAGATAAGTGGCGCACTTAAACACATTTCAGTGATTTTTTTTTGGCATGCTGCGCCGAGAGTCGAACAGAGAGCCTCTTTTTGGCAGCGTGAACAGCTTTATTTTATCAGTGAATCGGGCAAACAAAAAAAAGAAAAGGAAATCGATGATGGATGCAGCGGCGAAGCTAGCGCGCCGCGGCCGCGGCCGGAATAAATCCCCGGCCAGGGAGCGCTAGATGGATGAGTGCGGAGCGGAGGACAAAGACATGCTGGTTGCTCCCGAAGGTGCCAATTGGACGGGTCAAATATAATTACCGCAAAAGTGAGGACCAACACGAGGGCATCATCTAAAAAAACAAAACAAAAAGGTGCACGTGAGGGCTGCAGGCGCCGCCGAGTGGCCACAAATCTGCCGGCAAGTTTTCCCCCCGGTGACAGGAGAAAGAAAATGGAGCATTCCGGAAAAGAAGATGATGATGATGTTCTGACTGGCCAGCGGTGCCGATCCGGATCAATAACTGAGGGATCCTTCACATTGGCAGCACCAGAACAGCTGATGTTCTGACTGGCAGCCTGTTTCAAAGCTTGCCGTGCGCAAAAGCGCTGCGCTCAGCATTTCGCCGTCATCTTCGACCAATTAAAAACATGCGCGGATGCAAAGACGCATCCTATATATTTCCCCCGGCTGGATATTTTAATAAAGAGAGACTAAGATGAGACTTGTCCATAAATCACTTTCAGCCTCTCTGTCTCCAATCAGAAGGGCCCTAAATGCCGCCATTCTTCTTCTTCACTCGTTCCATAATTGAGTGTGTGTGCGTGCGTGCACGTGTGCGTGCCCGGCCGTGAAAAGGCAGCATGTGTGGCTGCAGACGAGCCTCCGCCGTCAGCGAACGCACGGCCGCCCGAGTACATTCATCTGTTATCAGAGTGTGAATGGATGTATGGTTTTGTGCGTGTGTGTGTGTGTGTGTGTGTGTGTGAATAGGTTGGCCACACACAATGCGGACGAGACGAAGGGGGGGGGAAAGAAAGACTCATTCAGCCAAGGCTACAAAGGCGAAGTGTGTGTTCAGACAAAGAGATGGCGCGGCAGGTGTGTCGTTTCCACGCTGCATAGACACACACATGCACGCACAACATGCACGCACACAGGAAGAAGAAGTTTAAACAGCTGCAAAGGGAACGCAGGGAGAGCAGGAGAGAGCTCGGCGGTGCCCTGGCGATGAAGTCAAACGCTTCTTTTCTGAGAGGATTCTGGTTGTAAAACGTACAATTTGCTTCAGACTGTTCAAAAAAAACAACCATGCCAATAAAGAATAAAAAGAAAAGTGAGAGATTTGTTTGCAGACACCGCGGCTGTTATGTTTCAGGCAAACATTTAGTCAAGCTGTGCGACAACATGTCCACAGCACTGCGTGCTCTGCGCAATAGTCCACTGGCCTTCTAACAAACAGACGGCTGCTACTTTGTGTACTAGTCTCATTTTTGATATTTATTTGATGATTATTTTTGATTTCTTCAGAAATAACAACCTGCGCATGAAAATATTTCTGGAAACTAACCCCTTATGACATCACAAAGGGCACACAAACCTGATTCCCTACATTATGGACTACACTTTGTTTTTGTTGCTTTCCAAACATCCAACAGAGTGTGAGTTTTAGCAGTAGGCTAAAACCCAGCTCTTCCTTTCTCGACGGCTGTAAACAGAGGGCTAAACATGCCCTCTGTCGTCTGGAGCTCTATCGTGCTCTATGGAAAACTGATCTCCATAGAGCTCTTCCATGGCTGTTCCATGGCTCTGCATTGGAACAGACCACTCCCTTTTGATTGCCCAGCCACTCACTGCTAGCGCTAACTAGCAGGGGGAAATTAGCTACTAGCTCTCATGCGGTTACGTCTCGTCCACGTTTAAAAGAAAAAAAGCAGAAAAAGTCAATTTTTCATAACCGGGCCTCTTTTAATATATCTGGGTGAATTTAGACAGTTAGACAGATCTTTTATTTAAAGGGCCTGTCTGCTCTAGTTATTCTCTTTTAGTGTGAGGCTGCCTCGCTGGAGTCCAGGAGGAAATAAAATAACTGATGATAAATAACAAAGTCCGGACATGGACGTACTGCAAGAGCCGCAGCAGGCGAACTGCCATGAACGTTTGCTCTGGTAAATCCTTTCAGCTCCAGGTATATAAATTACAGGCAATATTGTGAACCCCTCAACTACCTGGCTCTCTTCTGCCCTAAAGCCCTTATTGTTAAACTGCTGTTTCCCTGTTTGCTTGAGTCCTTCCAGACCGGCTGAGGTGCCGCGCTGACGGACAGGATAACCTCTGTGCCGCAGCTCGTGCTAGTTTTGTTGTAGCTGCTGTGCATCTGAAAGAATGAGTCAGCTGCTGGAGCATACGGGGAAAAAAAAAAGAGAGTGGATTACAGGTGAACTAGCTTACCCACAATCCCTCTTTCTCCTGCGCACCCTTCATTTTCTCACCCAGCTGTGTCTTAAGTAAGATTAAAGCATCTCGCTAGGCTAGTTCCTCCTGTCTGATAGTCTTTTTTCAGTGCGAGTTTCAAATGCAGCTTATAAAATGCATTTTTTCCTCGACCTGGCTCTCTCTCTCTCTCTCTCTCTCTCTCTGTGTGTGTGTGTGAGTGTGTAGATCCCAGAAATAGCGAGCTGACTCATCAGGCCAGATGCACCTACAGTATGAGACTCGTTCGAGTACCAGCCCACACACAAATCATCAGGGTTCCCTCTCTCCACACACACACACACACACACACACACACACACACACACACACACACTAAGGTGAAAGCATGCAGGCATTTGTATGCTAAAACCAAGCTGACTTGGCGGGGTCGAGGTTCCTGATTGAGAGCACTGATGAGATACAGAAGGTTAGACTGACAGCCAGGGAGATTTTTCCTCGCTTGCTCACCCTGGAGCTGGAGATTTTTTTTTTTTTTTCAGCAAAAAATAAGAGTGAGGCTGGAGATGGCAGAGCCTGAGATCTCACCCCGTGCATCTACAACTCTGTCCACGTGTACGTTGGTATTTCCAAAAGACATTTCTTTAATTTCTAATTGTAATCACATCCAAATGCTAATACAAATGCAGGTATGCCAGCCAAACCAAGAGGTGGCGCTATAACCACCAAGAGTAAGAGCATGTTGCTAATCAGACATCATTGCTTATAAAGACAAATGGCGACTCAGCCATGGTTGTCTGCTTCACAAACTTGTGTTCGACTGGGATTTTCACATCTAAACTATTTCTTGGTTGCAGTTGTGTGGAGGAAAACGCCTTGTTGATGCCAGAGGCGGGCAGACTGGTTGGAGAACACGGATGTTTTGGTTCTGTCTGCTTTATATCTGCTGTCGTTGTAGAAGACCCACAATAACAACAACAATAAGGAAACATTAAAGCCTCTATTAAAATTTTCACAGTGGAAAGAATTGTTCTGGTTGTAGCGAACAAAAGAGTACATAGAAGGAGGAATATTTGCAAAATAGCCACGTAGGCGTGGACGAGGCGCCATCTGAACAATGCGACTCCACCAAAACATGCACAGTTATTATTATTATTTCCCCCCTCTGATTAAGACCCCCCCACCAAAAAAAAAAAAAAAGAGAAAGAAAGCAGAACAGTGCTCTGACTTCATTATGCGGCGCTTCATTCTTTTTGGTCAGACGAACAAATTAATTTCCTTTAGTGGGCAGACGAGGCCCCAATTATTTGTCTGGCTCCGCAAGGAATTCCATGATTATATCCAAGTTCTTTCAGATATTAATCTTATTTGAGGAGGGATAATTACCCTCAATAGGGGGCTAAGCAGGTTCAACCAGATCCGCCTACGAAACACATGAAATGAACAATTCAGTATGCACAAGAACGGCGCACAGTCCCAGCGCTCCCTCCTTCTGCGGCTCTTTACTTTAAACCCGGAATATTTTTGAACCACAATCAAGAGACCTCATTAGAGCCAGTCTGGCAAAAAGCTTTCTGCTGAGGAGTAGCAGTGTCCTGCCACTAGGGGCAGCGTTGAACAAGGGTAAAGTGCCACAAACAACTTTTATGCACTTGTGTCTTCAGTGTCAGACAGATTTGATAGATGGGTGCAATTGTGACGTTACTCACTTGTTTTGAGGCTTAGAGATTGGTTTCACGATTTTCCCGAGTCATGTCGAAGTTTCGGTTTTCCTTAAAACCGGACGATTCCATATATGGAAGTGTACGGGGACATTTGGGCCAATTCAATGTGTGTTGTTTCGTAAAGATTGGGCCCTCCCGGCAAAAAAAATAAAAACAAGGTAAAATAAACATTTGTAAAGGTATGAATTGAATGATCCTTTGACAGGCAGTCATTTTTAGCCTTTTTGCAACCATTTTTGCCGCCCCTGCTGGCCAAGCAATAGAATGCAAGTTTTTTGGGTTGACCACCTTTTCGAAACTGGAAGCTCTGTTCATCTTCATATACAAACCATTGCTCCAACGAAGGTTAGAAAAACATTCTTAACTAAAAATCAACGTAAGTTGCAGACTTACGCCTCGGTCTTGTAGGTGGAGCACCTCTCCAGCGGGATCTTCAGGACGCGGTTGTTCAGCCCCACGAAGAGCGACCTGTCGCTGTGCAGGATCTGCAAGCTCAGGATCGGCTCCCGCACACCCGGCGGGAAGAGCTCCAACTCCTCCAGGTAACAGCCCTGCAGGTTCTTATTGGGCGTGGCCAGCGCCTTCAGGATGGTGCCGTATTCTGATTGGACGAGAAAGATTTTTTTTAGAAGAAATTTTTTAGTAGTAGATAGAAGTAATCTGATGGTAATTGTAGTATAGTATAGTTATATAGGATAGTTTAGTATAACATCGTAGTTGTCCTTCATAGTACAGTGGTTCTCAACTGGTGGAGACGGACATTTTTTTTTCCTTATCATGAGGTCACAAACCAATTTATTCCACAAAAACAAAAACGCTAGCCGACTTTCTATCTTGTGTAGTAAATAAATTATTGAAATTATTGAATTGTATTGCGTGTTCTGCAAAATAAATTCCCGACATTTTCTCTATAAATACATCTATTTTAAAAATCCTTAAAAAATAAAGAGGGGGAACTGCCCACTAATCTGCAACCCAATCGATACAGCGGTGACCCAAAAGTGGGTTGCGACCCACCAGTTGAGAAACACTGCTATAGTATATAGTATGCTATACTATATACTATACTATACAACTACGATACAACACTATACTATAGTTAATATTGTATATTATAGTATGGTAGTAGTAGTATAATAGTAGAGACATTTAATAGTAATAATGATATGAGCAAATCAAACAAAGAAACGAACAGATCAAACACAATCAGCAACCCTCTCGGTCGCACACCTGTGCTGATGTAGATGACGTGGTAGAGGGAGTCCATGCCCTGGACGATGTCCACCACCAGGTTGGAGAAGCGCACGTCGTCCTGCATGACCAGCGGGTCGACGGACTCCGGCTGCACCACGTCGTTCATCAGGTAGAGCCGCTGGGCGTCCTGCAGGCTGCGCTCCGTCAGCCCATCGTTGGGGCCGCCGTCATTGATGGTGCCGCACTGAAGAGAGGAGAGGAGGTGGTGGGGAGGTGAGGTATCGAATCGGCAGCCATTGAAGTGGAGACAGCAGAGAAGTGTTAACGGTGAGGTCACAGCTTTCGCGGTGCTTTGTTTATCTTGGAGAGCTCAGCTGTGGATTACGGCGCCCGCTCCCCCTCGAGGACTCGGAATGAGGAGAAGATGGTTTTCACTTTCAAGGATATCTGCCGTCCCATTGACTCGATAGTTGATCGCTTTTATTTGCACATTTTCGCTGCAGTGTTTCAAATTGTGCTCATTAACGAGTGTCCCTCAGGATTTTGCATAATTCTGAGAGCAACCTGAAGATTCCAGAGCTCTGTGATTGCATCCTAGCATCCTAGCGTGTCTCAATCCGCCCTGCTACGAACGCTGTCCATTGTTGCTCACTTGGAAAATAACTACACAGATGTTTAACTTTATCGTATAGTGGCAGGTTTCTCTTTACAGCAGGGGGTAAGTTTTTTTTAAAAATTGGATTTACATTGCATCCATTGTATCGCCACTAGATCCAGAGATATTTTCTTTCAAGCTTCTATTGCAGCATTAGCTGCGAGTGCAGTAGTAGTTCCTGATGAGGAACTACTATTATGATTTTTGTGTTATTATTGTTATTGCAACATTGTTTCAAAGTATCAAGAATATAAATATTTTTGATATAGTTGTATATATATATATATTACATACAAAATATGTATATATGTTGATCACAAATCCAACTATTACGTTTAGTACTCGCATTATATGCATTTTAAGAGTCGCCATTTCAGTGTTGTAAACCCACGACAATGACTGTGAACCCATTAGAATCTCCATGCAGCCCATCACCAACCCAGAACATGTTTTTTTTGCTCATAAAACACCGAAGACTGTTGCCATCATCATAAAAATCGCGTCATTACACGCTTTGAATGTCGCGGCTGACGCGGAATGGACTCGGCGTCACCCACCTGGAAGCCGTGGATGGGGTTGGGCGTGGGCAGCCAGGTGGAGCGAGGGTTCTCCTGGGAGCGGAAGGGCCCGTTGAAGGCCCGGGTGATGGCGCTCAGGTTGAAGGCACACACGGCCGAAGCGGCGATGCTGTTCCTTCAGAGAGGGACGGAAGTGGGAGAGAGTGAGGCGATAAAATCAGAATAATCCAAGTCGTTAAGATGTCGTTTCCGACGGCAACGTTCACACCAGGCGGCAGGCGGGCCATGAAAGCAGAGTTGGGAAGATTACTTTGCAAATGTAATTAGTTGCAGTTACAAGTTACCCTATCGTAAAAAAAATGTAATGCAAAATGTAATAGTAGTGTAACTATTTCAATTGCTTTATCAAAGTAATGTAACTTATTACATTTTGATGACTTTTCTTACTTTTAGATAAATGCTGTACTGTTATAATGTAATACTGTTTTATACCTGACAGTGTAAAGCTTCCAGCAGTGCTCCAAACAACAACAACAACAACAACAGAATAAGATAAGTTCAAAGGTCAAACTAGTACCTACCCACATTTTTGCAAAAATATTCCAGCTAAACCAACCACTTAACATTTAATTTAGCACTCAATGAACCCCATTGAAAATACAACTGTCTACTGTGAAATCATACTTCGTAAAAATTGGTCAGATGTGATTAAATTCCTGAATAATTCCACAAGTAACTGTAATTTAATTACACATTTTTTTCAGTAATGTAACTGATTCGACTTCTCTTGACTTTGTAATTCAACGCCGGCGTTACATGTAACTAGTTACTGCCCCCTGACACTGCATAAATGTGAAGGCGGCCACGGAATAAAGCGATTGTGCTGCGCGTCCCGTCCTCTCGATGGAGGGGCCCCCGTTATTTGTACCTGCAATAAACAATAAGTGCGGCATATCTGGCGTGCTGGAGGCTAAAGCTACGTTATCTGTAGCTCCCAGTGAATGGGCACAGTATTAATCAGAGGACACAGAGGAGGCAGTTGTGCAGATTACGCGCAAAAACACACACAGACTCAAGCGCGCGCGCACAAACACACAAAGGTGCGGCCTATGAAAGTAGAGCCGCGGCCAAACTGGCAGCGCGAGTCCAGTTATTACGATGACGCTTTTCAGACATAATGCGCTTGCGGGGTAATGAGTTTCCAAAGCGCCAGCTCCTGCTGGCACTCACTTCTTCTTCTTCTTCTTCTCCTGCTTTTTTAGATTTTTTTTTACTTTCTGCTGCGCAGCGGACAGCCTGCCGCCTCGCTTTGTTTCGTTGGATGCTGATCAACCGTCAGTTAGCAAATGTTGAGTGAAGAGATTGAGAGTCTGAGGGAGACCGAGGCCGACCAGACAGGCAGTTGAGGGAAGACGGAGCGCTGTGAGCCGCTGCTTGTTTTTAGCAATTAGTAAAGGGGAGCAGCTAAGTGGAGCTTTGATTTCTCGCTGTTGAAAGGACCCCGTGCTGAGGCATGAGACGTTTTTTATTGTAATTGCGCTATCATGGAGAGCGCAACGAAATTAAATTGATAAATCCCCGGAACGTCGCTCCGCTCAGATCTTCACTTTTTCATTCTTAACTAGTGGAGCGGCCGTGCTGCACTGGAAAAAACCCTTCAGCCTTCTGTTTACAGACTCCTGCGAAAATTTTGACTGCCACATTTTTTCAAAGCGGAGGTTCCAGTGGTGTTGCCAGTACTTTGCTCGGGGTGGTCTTACTCACCTGAGCGTATATCGGAGCCCTTTGTGATATCACAAAGGTCCGGTTTTCAGACTTTGGCTATTTAGAACAAACTCTCTGGAAACTAAAGGTAAAGTGGAAAGAAGGTCCCTCCTCAGTTCTCAGTCCTCATTCAGAGTGATAAATGACACACTATAGAGACACTTGTTATTGTTCATACTGGTGTTGTGAATTTTGCATAACTCGGAACCCTTAATTCTCTTACATTCCATAGCCATTCATATTGCCTTGGCATTCCACGTTATTTACTGCAGCGCGCCTCACTTAGAAATTGGTTTTCCGGATCGCTGCTTGGGGTTTGTTTCAAGGCGGCTTTTATGAAAGAATATGTTGTGAGATATATATATATATATATATATATACATATATATACATATATACATATATACATATATATATATATATATATATATTTTTTTTTTTATTATTATTTTTTTTTTCCAGTCTACCTGTGCCCGGAGGAGATGCCTGGAGGAGCAATATCGCTGATTCACTCAGCATGTATAGATAGGAGAGATAGATAGATAGATATTTCTATCTATTTTCTTCTAAAAAAATTCTGCATAGTATTGTTTGATCTTTTTACTATTATTAAAAAGTGCAGTTTATTGAGTCCAACGAAAAAGGTGTAAAAAAAAAAAAAAAAAAAAAAAAAAGAAAAGCTTTTGGCTGAAAGTGGATGTGGGCCAAACAGGTGTCTTATTGACCTACTTGCAGCCTGATGAAGAGAAAAGCCTCTGGACTTGCCTAAAGGAACCCCCCTCCCTGTGTTTTTAAAAGGCGGTCTTAAAAAAGGGGGAAACTGGCCAGACCAGTGCAAAGTGGGAACGCTGCGGTAAACCGGGAGGAAACAACGCTCAGCAGCAGGAAAACCACAGGCCAATAATCTGCTATCTGTGAGAGAGGCGGCCGCGGCAGCTTTCCTGAATCACAGTTTGGATTTAAGGGACGTCTGGCTGCGGCCATGTGGGTGGTTCTCCCGCTCCAGCCAAACGGCACCGCAGAAAGCCCCGACCGCGGGTTTCGGACGGCGGCGGATCCACGGTGCCACATTTACGGGAGGAGGCAGGGAGCGCCGAGAGAGCACGCGGCTAATGGATGCGGCCAATATGTTTGGAGTCGGCCGGAAAGCTCCGGAAAGGGGATCGGAAAAAAGCTGTTTGACATCTGCCGCGCCGCCTGCTGTGACTGCTCCACAACTCCCCGCGCCATCATGATCATCATCTCGTCCCGGCTGCCTCGTCCCGACGCATGTTGTCGGCTGAAAAAAACCCCCATTTATTTCCTGTCTTGTTCTCCCTGAACCTCCACCCATTAGTTAATTCTCACTTTTCCCCCCCAAATAATGTCCAGCGATCTGTGTTTTCCTTGCGGCGGCTGCAGATGAAGTTAAACCAGGTCAAACCAAGTGCTGCCTCTTTATGTGTGCAGTGTAAATAATAGCACTAATCTAAAGGCCCCACATTATGCAAATTCAATTCAGTTCAGCAATGTTTTCAAATAATGCGTCTCTATCATCTCAGAAACTCCCCACAAATGCTAAAATCCCATCCCTCAATTCTTATTTGCTCGTTCTGCTTTTCAGAAAACGGGCACTAAAGCAGGCAGTGATGTCACAAAGGGCACTGACGCCACCCCCAGGTTGGTGACAACAACCTGAGCCAGGTGTTGGCTCACTCTCGAAGACCATCTGGCTGCTAAATGCATTTCGCACAAATCATTAATTTTAACATTAATGCATGTTTTTTTTTTTCAGCAGGAGGAACGTAAACAGAGGGCTAAATATGTTGTTTTTCCAGAGATCTTTAACATCCATAGCTGTGGGATGAAAAATAGTGAACAGAAAATAGGTGTATTTCAGGACCTATAACCCTAACTGATGAGCAGTGAGTTTTCTCGGCGTTCCCGTGTTGCCGATTCAGTTCCTTGGAACAATCGAATGAGAGAATAAGGTGGACGTAGGAAATAAATTCCAAGCAAAAGTGCTGGAATTCCTGTTTCTAGCGCTGCCTGCCAAGCCGGTGCCCCGCAGAGCCTCTTTCCACACGCCAGAACAGTTTTGCAGCTCGGGCGAGCGAAGGTGTAGCTCGGCCCGAGCTGTTACAAAGGTAATGAATTTCTCACCCGGCCTGACTCTTTGGCTCCCTGCAAGCCACAATCAGTACAGATCAGCACCAGCCGAGGGGAATTTGTCTGGTAAACACCAGGGGCTGATTTGTATCTTGCTTGGATAACTTTATCTCCTTTTTTTTTCTGAGGCTGGATGCTGGCGAAGCCGCCGCTACGTACTTTTAAACAGAGGTCCTTGTTGCTTCTTCCTCCAGCCGACTGATACGATTTGTTCTCCTGCGTCAACAATTGTTTTTATTGTGCTACGGAGGTGGGAAGTAAAAATACTTTGGAAGATTTTCTTATGTATCTGTACTTGTGTATTTATTTTTCGAATGACTTGTTACTTATACTACCTTCTGGACTTTCTACTTCTGTACTTTTGTCTATAAAAGACACAAATTCCAATTTATGATGTATAAATACATATGATCATATTTTAGAGACTTTCGTGTTTAGTACGTTTTCAGTGCAGAAAAAAATAAAACTGTTGAAAATGACATTGGTTATTGTTAAAAAAAAACAAAAAACAGTGTAAACATCCAAAAAGTTTCACTACTAACCAGAGTTTGGTTGTATTGCAGTTGAAAAAGAAAAAAAATATTGTTTTGAAAGTAGCAAAGCTGTAAAAAAATGATATAGATGCTCATGCTAGAGACCTCTGACCTCTGCTCAGCTCAGTCCAGACTTCATTTTGCAGAATTATCAACCAATGTGTTGCAACAACGGCAAAAAAACATTCTTACTTTTTACTTAAGTACATCTCAGAACCTGTACTTGATTACTTTTACTTGAGTAAAGGACTTGAGTCGAGGTGAATCAGTGCTTTCAGGTTTACCACAGTATTTTTTTCCCCCCAGTGTCCTTACTTTTATTGAAGTACAAAATGTGAGTGCTTTTTTCACCTATGTTAACTACTTTTGAGCATGCTCGGGGTCTCAGCTCGTGCTACATAACCTGATTTCATGTGATAAAGGACAATACTTCAACCTTGGTGAAAAGCTGCACCGCAGCAGAAAAAAAAGAGGGGGGTTGAGAGGGGGGGGGAATAAAGGGCCACCTCAGCAGATTTAGAGAGCTGCAGGGACTGTGAAATGAGAGAGGGGGGGAAAAAAGGCTGCCAGGAGTGTCCGTACTTTTATACTGCGCAACAATCTGCCTGCGAAAGCAAACAGCTTTGGCCCCAAACAGTCACGATCAAAGAGCGGCAACACCTGCGCTGAACAACAGGGCCGCGGCAGCGCACGTTAAAACTCCAGTCGTTGGCTGTGATTCTGCACGTTTTGCTAAATGTCGAGCTCGACGCGGGGAGGCCCGAGGGGAGGATCAAATGTCAGCTTTGGAACCAGCGACCAAAATAGAGGCTCGCTGCCAGAGGACCGCGGTTCAATTAAAGGTCCCGAGTGACGTCAAATTCAATTTGCCAACTTTATAACAGTTACATTTCTAAACCCTGCCAGTGATCCCCTTGTGAAACTAGAACATTATTTATTTTGGCAGCTCATATTTTCAGCAGGCAGCCCTTTGTGATGTCACTAATTCCCTCCCGAGAGGGCTCAATATGCTGTTTAACAGAGCTCCGCATTTCTTTTTTTTGTTGAGTGATTAATCATGCAAAACTCTTTCGGGAGAAAAGAAAATAAAGATGTGAAAACAGAGCGAAAACGTAACACCGGGCTGCGTTCAACGATGCGTTCCGAGGCACGCAGGTCGATACGCAGGTCGGACAGAGGAAGCGAAAAATCAGAAACATTCCTCCGTTCCCTTGTCACGCCTGGCCACTCTGCACATATTTACTCGATTACGTGGCCTGGATTGACGCGAGCGAAAACGAAAATCAATTGCAAAGGTGGTGTTGCTGCGCTAGCGTTCTTTCCAGACGAGCACGGCCAGTCGGAACAGACGCGAAAGGCCTGAGCCATCGACGTGCCTTCAAGTCGGCTCGTTTGGTGGTAGACAAACACTCAAGTCTAGAGGCATTTTCATAAAACCTAGCTTGGTATTGACAAAGGAACAGGAACAAGAATAAACAGATTTGTTGGCAGTGAATTCATTTAGAAGGAGGATTTATGTATTTGTGTACATGCAGTTTCGAGACATGCAATATAAGGTTGCGACACACAGTAGCGTGTCCTGGCAGCAGGCCGGCCGACTCAAAGCGCGTCTCGCAAAGTAACATGTCGGATCATCTCTCATCTCAAAGCGCGAAAGCTTGGCCCTTTTTCTTTCCTGCCAAGGAGGTCAACAGGTTATTTTCAAAAACTTTGCAGAATTCTCTGCCAGCATTTAAGAGCAGCAGCAGCAGCAGCAGCAGACAGCACGGCCAGTTCCACTTCCTTCCACTCGAAGCAATCTGTACAACCTGGCCGCCTTGTCAGGTTAGAAAAATGACGCTTCCCCTCCCCCCCCGAAAAAAAAAAAAATCCTGCCTGGAATTCTGATAAGCCCGCTGCACTTTCTCTCCTTTTTGATTTAGCTTGTAAAAAAAAACAAAAAACAAAAAAAAGGATAAATAAAGGAAATTGGCCTCGGTAAACTTCCGCCGCCCGTGCCGAAACCTTCAAACGGCTTGTTTTGTTGGATCAAAAGATTAAGCCTAATTCATTTGCGATGATAAAACACTGGAGAGGGAGGAACAAAACTGCAAATCCTTTGAGTTGATAAAAATGTGCAAATGCACAGCGGTTTTGCCTCATTAACGCCTCAGAAAGCTGCATGACTCGCGCCTGCGCTGAATAATAATAATAATAGTAATAACATTAAACTCAACGACGGGAATTCACTTATGCAATGATCGACCCGTCCCCCTCAAATGAGATGTTATAAGGAGACAGATGTGAGGGTGGTGGCGTGGGGGGGGGGTGAAGGCACATGTGGAACAGATAAGGAGGCTCGTAATTAGTCAGCAATGGCAGGTTAGACGCCTCAGCAGGAGTACGTGGGCCGACGCTCACAGCCCCTGGCGGAGAGTCCCTCCACCTCCACCTCCCCTCCCCTCCCCCGCTTCATACCAATAAGGGCCGCTGAGTTAATTAAAAGACTCGGTTGCGCTCCGGGGGTCTTAAGTGTCCTCACTCACTCAGATGGAATGCTAAAACCTCCACTTAGCAAGAAGCTCCCAAAGAAACTACAGATGTGTCATTTACCTCGACCTCTCCCTCGTTTTTCTCGTTCCGGCAATAAAGGTAACAGACGGCACCGAGAGAGTCGATGGGTTTGTTTGTCGAGGGATTGATCGAGGGTCCCCGTGCGGCGCCGAATGAACTGCGTCGATGTTTTCCAGCAGCGCCGTGTGTTTCTAAACCGTCCGTGAACCCCTCACGAGTGAGAGGAGTCCATATTTTATTTCTTTTTGGATTCCTAATGCTTGTCGTTGTGGAAGGTGTCCCTTTGTGATGTCACAAAGTGTGTTGCAACCAGTCAAGTGTTGCGCCAAAGCTTTCATCTTTACAGGGGTTTTTGGCTGAGGATTTTGAACGGAGGGTAAAAAAATATTATGTTTTCTGGACTTGGATTGTTTCCATCAATCTATACACATACATAGACATAGATATAGAGTATATGTGTGTATATATATACACATACATACATATATATGTATGCAGAAGGCAGCTCCACTTGAACGATGGACAGAAATAAATATTTTGAAATTTTTAGAATATGTAATCATTATAGGACCGCACTGGAAAATATTCAAAAGATGAATCCAGAATCTCTACCTCCTTTTTTGGACTTAGCCAATTTTGCCTATTTGACTCAATGCCCTTAAATTGATCAATTCCTTCAATGCCTCCTCTTTGTCCCCGCTAATTAATTTCCGGATCGCTTGCCCTCCCATCCTGAGAAACAATGGACGGGCCAATGCAACGTGGGCGAGAACCTGGCCGGACGTGCCAGAGGAGGAGGAGGAGAGCGGGTAGAGGAGGTCGGAGCCTGGTGCTGAGACCTGGCCCGGGTTGCGAGGAGGCAGCGGGGGGAGCAGTTGGGAAGGGGGCGGGAGGGGGGCCAGGGCGGGCGGCTCTCGTTCCAAGTCTTGCTGCTCTGTTTTGCAGCCACGAACTCCGGGGAGCAGCTGGGAGCGCCGTTCAATTTGGGCCAGACAGATGGAGACAGTGTTTGTGGTGATTGCATTAACATATTCAACCTAGACAAGGGATGCGTCCCTTTTATTTCTTTTCTTTTCCATTTTTTTTGGGGTGGGGAGGGGAGGTAGTGGAGGGTTGCCCGAGAGAGGCCAGGAGACGATGGCAGAGACAAAAAGGGCGGTGGAGGAAAAAAAAAGGTTGCGGGCTCGCTGATTTTTCCTCATTAGAATTGATTAACCTCTCCTCCGTCCAATTTGCTGCTCTCTGTTTCTATCTATACACCGTGGATGGCTTCGGGCTGATCGATCGCAAACAGGTGGGACAGGGGAAAGCAGATGACAGAACGCAGACACAATGAGGAATTGTGTATTCTGTGAGAGGCTTTCACAGAATTCAATGTGCCTGAGTTTGAATTGGGAGAGATACACACATATACCTCATATTTTACCCTATTTAGATTAACAGCACTTTGTTCACGTCCCTTTGTTTATACAACACATATGCTACTGGAGTAGCATCTCATTAAAAATCATCCAAAAAACTCACAAACAGCATATTTAGCCCTCTGTTGGCAGTCTACTGCAAAAAGCTTTGAGACTCCTGTTAAAACTGATGGATTTTGACCTTCCACGCGGTTAGTGGGACAAAAACAGGGTGATCTCTCAGGGCAGTGCAACACTTAGTCAAGGGTGTTGTCATGAACCCTGGAGAGCTATTTAGAGACCTTTGTGAAATCATTAAGGGCCAGTTTCCAAAAAACTTCTCGCATCTTTTTCCTGTTGTGGAGGGAAACAACTGCCAGGATGAAATCACGTCTGTCAAGAAACAAGCATGTTTCTGGCAACAGCAATGCAACTTCATAAACAGATTGCATCGGTCGGATGACGTCAACTGCCTTTTCCCCTCCTTCCCGGTTTCAGAGTGTGTTTACGTCGTCGGCAGCATGTGTCGGCCGAGTCCTCCAGGGGTGTTCTGGCCAACATAGACGAAGACAGCCGAGGATCCACGGGACTCTTGGCTTTAAATCTTGATCTGGGTGATGTCAATGTTTCGCAATTTCTTCCCATAATAATGCCATGATTGTTTCCCTGAACATAAATAGCACAACAAGGAGCTGTGATGTCAGAGCTGGAGAGTTTCCACTTTGAATGAGGTCAACCGTGCGACGTGCCCTCCCCCGCCCACTCCACCTGTGATGCTCCAACAACGTGAAGTCATGTGATCGGCCCGTAGCATCGTCAGCGACCATTAGCGCTAGCACGGATTCTCTCGGTACACATGGGGAAAATTACTGACTTGACGCGAAGTGACGCAGCCCGAGGAGAAGATGACAAGAAGAGCGAAGTAGCCAAAGTGTTTGCCGTGCGAGCGAGTCCCTCCGCTACCCTGTAATATCCCCCCCTTAGATGAAAGGCCTCTTTATTTACAGCTGCAGCTCGGTTTTATGGAGCTTCGCTCGTCCGCCCTTTCACCAGCGGCTCTATTGTTGTTTTTTTGTGCTATTCGTCCTTCGGCATTTTGATCCAACTGATGGAGGGCAGCGCTGCGAACGGATCAGACAATATTCTATTTCATCATTTGCCTCTCTGTCATCGCCAACGGCTCTTTGATTGTGCTGAAGTGGCAGCGCTGAGTGTTGCATCTACTACTGTTTCATCAGCAAAAGCACTCCGTGTAGCCCAACTGTAAACAAAACTCTGTTGATATGATATTTCATCCAGTGTCTGATTGAGATTGGGGGCTACATGCGCTATAATATTTTATAATAATAACAAAGTCAGGGACCGCCACAGTCCACCATTAGTGCTTGCATAAGGTTTGTGCAAAATACTAAAAGAATGAACTGAATAAACTACTTGTTGTTGTAGCTCTATTTCTTCTTCTTCTTCTTTTTATAATTATTGTAGGTGGTGAACAACCTTTATTGTGTTTAACACAGTGATATTTCTTCTCTGTATTGGACTCATCCTCTCCTTAGAAGCAGTGGGCAGCTACTGTGCAATGCCAGACCAGATCCTGGTTGTCACTGGTTCCTTACATGGACCAGCTGTGAAGAGACAGTGCGAACAACTGCATTGCTGTTGCTGCTGTTGCATAGTTGCTCTTCCTCTTTGCTTTACTTTTTCATTTCTTTATTATTGCTTTTGTTTGACTTCACAGGCACATTTTTCGAACAAATGCTAAAACTGCTTTCCCCATTTTTTGATTTACTCACCAAATAAGCAACTCTAAAAATCAAAATACCCCCTTATCTTGGTTTTAAGCTTTCCTTTTGCTGCCGTCTGAAATCCAGTTCTGTGACTCACTCACTTTCTTATACATACCCATTGAGATTAATTATCCAATCTAAACCCTTAAAGGAAGCGTGTAATTGCAAATATTGGCGCCATAAACTATAAAGCATGAGCCGAATTTAAAGAGCATGAATGGATCGCTGTTCACGGAGGATCAATAGTGAAGTTTTAATTATACATTTGAGAGAGGAAAAAACAAAACGTCGCTCATTAACCTTCCCTAACCTCCTACCACAAGGAAAAAGTTTGCTTTGCGTTGTGGACAGCAGGTGAATGAAATGGGGAACAGCCACAGGCGTGGTTGCATAAAGTCGGATTCTTGCATCATTTTGGCTGCATTCAGACTGCAGGTGAATTTGATTCAAATCAGATTCCCTATCATATCCGATTTTTAGGGCTGACTGTCCACATTGTTTTTAGCAAGCGTCTGTTCTGACGGATTGGGTCTAGCGTCGCGTAGAGTGTCGTCACGGACAGTCAAAACCCATCACTGTGTTTGGAGCTGTTCACACTGAGACGCATCTGTCCAAATGCGATTTGAAGCTACCTCCCGAAGGTGGTTTAAATCAGTTTTGCAAAAGTCAGATTTGATGTGATTTGTTACTGTTCAGACTACAAAAGAGCCATCCGGTTTCAATCTGGATGGGCTGAAAATTGGATTTCGGCTGGCAGTCTGAACAAGGCCTTTTAAGTGTTTGAATGACTGAATGAGTAGTTTAGACATATGTAAGGAACAAATTAGGATAACTGTGTCAAGCCTTAGAAGAAAACACATCATCAAACTGTATGTATATGAGGTCTGCACGAGACCGACTTCCTGGATTGGGGAGACGGGATCGTGACTTGAGAACACTCACACGTTGGTGGTGAAGATGCCGTAGATGAGGTCCTGCTCGGGCAGGTAGAAGGTGCTCTGCAGCTCGTTGTAGTAGAAGGGGATCTCCCCGGAGCGCGAGCAGTTGAGCCGGGCCTTCATGAAGGTGGTCCACGTGTCCTCCAGGAGGAACCTGCCGCCGATGTCGTTCTTGCAGACGCGGGCCACGCGCGAGTACACCGTCTTGCCGCAGTCGTGCTCCACGGCGTTCTCCCGCAGGAAGAAGAAGGTGAAGAGGCCGATGTCGTAGGCCGAGATGAAGTGGGGCTCTGCCGGGGAAGGAAGGAGCCGGGCATGAAAATGAGTTTATTGCTTTTGTTCCGGTGCTGATTATATTGAGTGCGAAAAGAACTCTGTTGCACGAAAATAAATTGTTGCGCCCCCTCCCGCAATTGAAGATCCCCTGGGATTAAGCCCTGCAAGTCAAACAAGCAACAGAGTGAAGATGAAGGTGCAGCGGAGGGAGCAGCAGCAGGAGGAGGAGGTGTTGAAAGAAAGGCTTCTTAATAAATCTGTCTGATGTTTTGATGGTAAATCCATGCGGCTGTGTCTGGTAAGACGAGCGCACATGCCCGCTTTTATTGGCCCCTTCGACACAGGGAATGATTAATGTCCCTCCCCACTGGCTCGGTTATCACCTGAAAGCAGAGGCTGGGAAACAGTCTGAGGAAGAGAAAGAGCGGGGATGCCGCGCTCGGGCCTTTGTAAACACATGAGTCATCACGGAACGCGGCGCAGGACGGCGCGAAAAAGGCGAGAAAAAGAGCTCAAACTTGTACCGTAGGTGTGGAGTCGCGATGGCGGGACGCACCAGGGCTGGTTTATCGACCACCTTTTTTTGTTGGTAGGCTTTAAAAATGAGATAAAGCACAACTTTCACTTCCTGGGCTCATTTTCTGTCCCCAGAACTGTGCTTGTTAAAATAGGCCGCTGTGGGACAATGTGGGAAAATTCTAATTTCTCTAATGAACCTTTTTGTCCAAAAGTTTGTACTTCCACCGATTAAAATGATATTTGCTTCTCATGATATTATTGCGAACAAAGGAAATGTTTCCAACATTTTTTTCCAACTGTATATCGCATTATAAAGTATTGACTTCCATAGGGCTTTTATCATGTGGACTTCCAGTTGTACGCAGGTGAAAAAAGCGTTTTCCGCTTAAACGAAACGAGAAAGAAAATGCAAACTGGCTATCGAAAATTCCCGTAAAATTCAAACTTTGAACGCGCAAACCTTGCGCAAAAGGTCAAGAGCTGCGGCTGTTTGTTTGCTCGTAAGAAACTGAGTTTGAGCAACAAGTGGGCGAAAAATATTTTTTCTCTCTTCAAACGATGGAGTTTCTTTTGAAAGCACCTCGCTGTTTGCCAGGCGGGCGAGGTCCCTGCAGCAGCTGAGGTTCCTGCAAGGCCTGCGCTGTTTTGAGTGGTTCTGATAAACAGTCCAGTCTGTGAAAGTATTACAGCTCAAATATTTTGCATTTCATATTCCAAAAACGATTCAATAACTTTAATTATTACTTGGATAACTAATTTTTCCAACCCTCTCAAAAATTTGATAAGAAGAATACTGTCGCTTCCATTTTTTTTTTTTTTTACTTTTCTACTCAAAATTAAATTCACTGATGCAAACATGCTGAACAGCTGTCGTCTAGTTGGGACGCCTGGTGCACCTGAGTCCTGCTGCTGTATCAGGTCAACAGCCCAAACAAGTTGACTTGTTGTGCGACTACTAATGAGAGGCACACCTTTATGTTGAAGATATTCCACGACAGAGTGAATGTATATGGATTTGGCATTCCTGAGCTGCTCTGGGCTCAAGCAAAACCCTGCATATGTTTTTATATTTCTTTGTTTTTCCCTTTCGCATTCTGGTGCTGGTGCGTGCCGCGCCAGCGTCGGGCGGCGGGGCCGTCGGAGCCGCACACATTCTGCATAAGATTACGGGAGCTGCGTGGGAGCGAAATGTGACTGATGGACTCGCGGCAGCATCCCGCCGGGTGTAAAACAGATTGTTCAATCTGGCAGGCTCGTTGGCCGCTGAAGGAGCGCCGCCGACGTCGTTACGTCGCGTGGCGCACCAGATCAAACACGGTTACAGCTTCGGGAGCCGCGATACTTAATATTCGCACAAACAACATCCTGCAGGGGGTGTAGGGGGGTGGCGGAGATGATCTACGCGTGAAAAGGGGAGCGGGTCGGGCGCCACGGCGCCGCTCGTTTCCAAACGGAACAGATGGAGCGGTACGCGGCTGTTGTGCATTGACTTTGTTTCCTGCTGCTGCTCTGGAATCTTGACCTCAAAAATCCAGGGACAAACATCCGCAGCGCTTCTGTAAAAATGAGCATTTTGAGCAACTGCTACTGTGGTAACTGCCCAGGGACCAATAACTGGGTCTCACACATCCATATGGTAGAGCCAAAAGAAGACGGGACCAGTAATGGGAAGATTACTTTGCAAATGTAACTGGTTACAATTACTGAAGATGTAATAGTAATGGAAGTATTTCAATTACTTTATCAAAGTAATGTATTTAATTACCATGGACTGTTACTTGTTCCTACCCAACACTGGAAGGGACCATGCAAATCAATCGATATTTGTTTTTGTATCCCAAGTTCACAAAAGCAATTTAGGTAGAGGCCTTTACATTACAACCCTTAGACCCGCAAATCCGATGAGGAAAAACTGAATAAAAAAACCCAAGCGGGGAAACAGAAGAGAGCTCAGAGAGAGAGAGAGAGAGAGAGAGAGAGAGAGAGAGAGAGAGAGAGAGAGAGGTGCAAAAGAGGAAGCCCCTCAATTATCTGTCAATGTACAACAATAAAAGCCTTTGGCAAATCATATGTGGAACTAAAATATGGAATGGATTGTGCAAAGACCTGAAACGATGTACTAGCATGAGTCAGTTTTAGAAACACCTCAAGTCAACAGTCTTTAATAAGGAAGAACAATTCTGAGCCACAGTGTCTGACAACAGCATCAGCCTTTTACTACTCAAGGCATTATGGAACAAGTATTACATATTTATCTGTTCATTGTGTATTAGTATGTATTAAGTTATTGTGCATGTTTAAGCAGTTGCATCTATTTATAATTGTTGTACGGTTTGTGTATAGTTAAGAAAATCATTAAGCAAAGCATGGAAGGTGATCTTCACTTTGACGAGGAAATGTTGTTTAAATTCTAATTGATCTTCCGATGCAATATCAATATTGATCTCTTTAGCATCGGCTATGCTCGCAGTCGCCATCTGTGTCTCGCTTGCTGTGACTCAAGTACTTCGCGACCTATTTGTCTGTAAAAAGGAAGCAGGCTGGTTATGGAATCTGGTGTAATTTTCTCTTATATATATATTATATATATATATTATAACTCATGGTTGGATTTTTAGGTATGTCAAAGAGCTCAGCGCAGAAAGCTGAGTGGAGGAATAACAAAAGCGCGTCAAGCCGACGGTTTCACGTTGTTAAGGGAATGTTTCACTGGGCTTTACCGCTAAATTGTTCTCACTTTAACTCTGAAATCTTGCACAAACACCGGGCCAACTTGTAACACACAATGTTTTCAACAGGTCTTCTCATATTTACTGGCTTCTGAAACCAATCAGCCGATCAGAAACAGGAGGTAGGAGAAAAGGCAGGGAAGTCTTTGCATATAACTGCCTGGCGGTTCGCTCAGTCACCTTCCAGCTATTGCTCTCTCTGGCTGAACACCTTCTGTGGGCTCTTAACAAGATGGATACGTGACATAAATCCAAAGAGTTGAAGAACTCCAGCGGAGTCTCCCCTCTGACAAAAGCAGCACAAGCTTTGCCTGAAAACACGGACACGAAGCGTTTTCTCACGGGGAAACTCTCGAGCTGCGCTCGCCATTACGACGCGGGATGGGACACACTTGGTCAGTGCCTGGCAGGCAACCAATCCAATAAGGGGGAGAGATTGATTAGATCCAGGATGCCCACTTCCCTCCCCCGCTCCGTCAATCCCTCCACCCCTCCCCCCACCCCCCGCAGCGGAGAGGCTCAGAGCTGGAAATGAGATTTTCATTCACGCCGCTGAATCCGACGGGAGCGCAACTCTATAACTCTGAGCGACGCCACGAAGCAGCGCGGCGGGACGGTTTGTCTGCGACGGCACGCTTGCGTGCATGTGTGTGTGTGTGTGTTGCACACTACAGGAATTCTGAATGTGGCGCACAACCAACGGTGGTTATGCTGATGAGGACACAATCTGCTTTTAATACTCATCCTTCACTCATGTGTGTGTGTGTGTGTGTGTGTGTGTGTGTGTGAGTGTGTGTGTGTGTGTGTGCACGATGCTGTTGTCATGCACACACACACACACACAAAAGGGGGACGCTCATGAAAACACATGCACCCGACATACAGTCCAAATACATTTGTACGCACATGCACACACACACGTGCGCGCACACACACACAGTGTTGGAGGGGGATGGAGTCTTTGGAGGCACACTGTGTGTTGTAATTTCACTGTCTCCCTGCCGTGAGGAATAATTACATCGCTCACCGACTCCTCAGTCCATCTCCTGTGCTTCCATCTCATCCGCTTCGTACACACACACACACACACACACACACACACACACACACACACACACACACACACACACACACACGCGCACACACACACACTTCATGCCCTCCCATTATATTCCTGCAGATTGACTCCAGGCCACGGGCCGACTCAACCCTGAGTCACAGCTCACAACCTTTTCTATTGCATTCAAAGCTCAGCGATGAACATGACCTTCACACTGGATGTGTTAAGAACAAACAACAGAAAAGTAGGAAATGTTTATAAGTGAAATGTTCACGATGGCAATGGAAATTTCAGACGCAAACAAATGGGAGGTTTATCAAAAAATGAAGGCGCAGCCAGTGCTAAAAAAATAACGGAAATTGAGTTGGGGTTGACGCTGCCGCTTCAGTGGGAGGCAACTGGTACAAAATGCCGTCACCGAATCTGAGGAGACCGGCTTAATTGAAAGGTGGCATGCCATAATTTGAGTCTCATTTGTGAAACACATGTCCAGGGTGTGACCCCTGCCTTCAGCCCTAAATAAGCTGGGACGAACGGGCTCTGGCAGCAAACCAAAGGCAGGGGAAGCAGTGATAGGAAGCAGATAAATAGATGGATAAACAGATGGATCTGCCAAACAACATGCAGTGATGAGGTCCAGATATAATGTGAGCCATTGTTTTTGTTATTGGTGCTTGTTGCGGGAGATGGACGCAATGTCTTTTTCTGCTTCTGCGCGAAAGTTCAAAAACAAACAAACAAAAAAAAAAATCCACCGCAACCTGAAAAGTTAAACTCTCCCTAAATTTGGAGTCTGAATTTGGAGAGACAACCCAAGTCAGCGTTTTCACTCTTGATGCTCTTGTTCATAATTCAGTGTCCAGTTCAGTGTGAAATCCTCAGACCGTCACCCACCTTAAAGCCTCCATGAAGCAGAAAATGGATCTGACCTTTACATTAAGAACAACAGAGGCCCAAAATAGAACCTCCCACTCTGCTTTTTCGGTAAAACCTCCATGAATTCCTTCATCTCGCCGCCTCTGCATATCAAAGGGTTCCACGTCGGGGAGGGGGGTCTTTTTTTTTTTTTTTTTTGCGGGCGAAGGGGTCCGTCTCCATTTCTGCTGCAGTCAGGATGTGTGTGAATGGATTTTCGCCACGGAGCCTTTCAGAAGGGAAAGGCACGCAGTCAGCAGCAGGGAGATTATTGACACCGACACCGCCAGGACTGACAGCGTTTCCCAGTGATTCCCGGGCCTAAACCTGGACTGCCTGTTCCGCACACAGCCTCCGATATCCAAACAGTCTTTGTAATCCTTCAAAAACAGCCTTGTCCCGCTGATCCGTTGTGGCCGTAGCAGAAAGGGCCAATTGTGTCGGCTAAAAATCATTGGGTCGGGTGAAAAAAAAAAAGAGGAGCCTTCGTCTCTTTTCGCAGCTGCGGCAAATGTTTTAAGTGATTTTCAAAGATTTTCAAAGTCCTTTCCCCGCTTTCAGTTCCAGAGACATGAAATCCAGGGGGAATTAGAAACTGATCAGATTACTGATCTGTCAGATATTTTTCTTTGTCGCTGCCAAGGCTAAATAGTGATCCGGTGAAACAACAAAGCTGCACCTCAAACATCTGAACTCGGCCCTTTGCGAATTTGGGAAAACTTTTCCCTTCAGAAGCTCCGACCCTGAGCAAAGAGAGCAGCATCACCTTGAGGATATGAGAACTTGAGCTGCCTAAAAAGTCTCGTATCCCGGGCATCACATGACTCGCGGACAAATGGCTGCATCGGAGAATAAATGACACACACAAGTTGTGTCCTGGCGCGAGCGTTTTCCCAAATCCTTGAGATCTAATCAATCTCTTCCTTTATTGGATTGGTCGCCTGCCAGCCGCTGACCAACTGTGTCCCGTCACGAGTCTGATTGACGAGCGCAGCTCCGCAGTTTCCTGTGAAAATTATCTAAACAGCTTTTGTCCGCTTCCCAGCAAAGTTTTTCTGCAGCGTTTTTGGAGTCTGATTCCGCTGTGTTGCGTAAATCATGTAACAATCTTGCACAACTAATTTCATTGCAACATTTCTTTAATCAATTAGGGTTTTTTTTTTCCACATACCCATCTGGTAAAGAGCCCCAAGAAGGCTAGTGACAAGGGCGGGGAAAAATAAGAGGGTGATTGAGTGAATCTTCAGTCAGTTGAATCAGATTTGTGAGCAGCATGTGACACCAAGTACTGTTGTGTTTAACTCTGTTCAACTCAAAACAAATAGCAAAACGTCATTTCACACCATGTCTTACGCCTTGCTTACGTGTCTGCAGCTTTTTGAGGTTCTCTCCATCATCTTCCAATAGTGCATCAAATTGTGCAAAGAAAATGAAGGAACACACGTGCTAAACTAACCAATAGTTGCAACAGTTTGGAAAGCGCAAGACAAAACTTGGAAGGTGATCTTTAGTCCAACGAGGAAATGTTGCTTAAATTCTAATTCTATCTACTTTTGCAATATCCATGTTGGTCTCTTTGGCATCAGCTATGCTTTCAATCGCTATATGTGTCTTTATGGGCTTAGCAGAGTAGATAGCAGTCGTTCCAGAATCTGCAAAAAGACGCTTACTGGTTTTGTAACCCAAAAGATGGACTAAAAAAAAAAAAAAAAAAAAAAATTATCAAGACGGATGAGGAAGGAAGCCGGACGTTGAAAGGGAAAAAAAAAATCTAAATACAAATAAAATCAAAGCTGCAACGTGAGAGTATTTAAATTGTCGTTGCGGTGCCACCTTACCATTGAGCCACTTGGAGTTGTACTGCGCCGTCCTCAGCGGCGGCATCCCCCCGAGGCTGCGGTAGATGACGGGGTCGCGGCCGGAGAAGTCGATGACGGTGGCGGCGTACAGCTCGCCGCTCTCCGTCACCACCGCCGTGGAGTTGTGGCGGGGGTCGTACGGGCAGCGCGCCACGCCGTTGACCCGCTCCAGCACGCTGCTCATGTTGCCCACCTGGGGGCGCAAGTGCAAGACGGAAGATGTCGGAAGGTGTCGAAGAAATTGTCAAAACGGCGCATTTTTGTGGCGCCTCCCCCCCCAACTGTTACCTCTCTGGTGATACACAGCGGCTGGAAGGCGTTGGTCCCGCAGGTCATGACCTCGGTCTTGTTCACCAGCAGGACTCGGATGTAGTTCTGACATTCGACCTGCGGAGAGACGAAGGCGAAGAGGCGGGGGAAAGTTGCAGCGGCGCAGATGGGGGGTAAAGCTTCCTTGTTGTCAAACAGAACAATGGGCCAAGTCGCCGGCTTCTATCAGAAAAAAGCACCCCAAAAAAAAAAATAGAAGTTCTCCCGCCCGTGCTTTCGCTCCTCCAAGGCCATTGTTCAGGAAATAGGAAAACTCTTTTGCGGTTGAATAGGGGCCTATTTGTGCCACCGGCGCACACACACACACACACACACACACACGCACGCACACACAGTAAGCCGAGCGCTGTGTTTCAGTCAGACGAGTCAAATCAGTTCCAACAAAGGAGTGACATCGATTTATCGGCGGGGGGGAACATTTCGCACCGTTACTGCGGAGGAGAAAAAAAATAACCCCCCCCCCAAAAAATTGTCGCTTTTGTGTCGAGACTTGGTGGGAGGCAGATTTGCAGAAATGTAGGATTTCAATTCAAACGATTAAGTTTAAGTGTTAATGAACACGCGGGCGGGCAGGAGAAGTCTTTCACTCTCACTTGTGTATTTCCCTGGTTTCCCTGGTTTTTCAGCTCGCTATGCAGTGAGGGAGAAAAAAAAACAACTCGGTGGGGTTGAAGGTTCTGAAATAGCTGTTCTATCTTGCGAGGCACCGTGGCGGCGGCAGATATCAACTTGTCTGGTAGCCGGGACGTAATTGAGGGCGCTGGGGAAGGGGTCGGTGGCGTTACCTCTGTTTTGCCTTTGCTCTGACAGGACCGCCTGGTTTCCTCGTCCGGTGCCCACACCGTCGCCTAGCAGGGCAAAAAAAAAAAAAAAAAACAACAACAAGGAGGGGAGGGGAAAAAAAACAGGCAGTGTCAAAACAGTTTGGGCTTCAGGCGGCGAGATACAGAGGAACAGTCACGCATGCGCGCGACTTACGGTAGCTGATACTGTAGGAACACCAGGAAAAAGTTAGAAAAAAAAAAAACAACAGAGAAAAGAGGAGGGAAAACATGCCTGAAAAGACTTTAACCTCATTGCTGTTTGTTTATTGTGTAAACATGGCGACGGGGTTTGCCAGCCGCGAGCCTGTTGGACGGCCGTGGGCACGGTACCCGGCGAGGCAGCTGAAGGGCTGAGCACGGCATTAGCATGTAAATGGATTTCTCTCTGTCTTTCTCTTCCCTCCATCCAGCGATGAAGAGGCGACTGACGAGCGCGCGCGCAAACACACACACACACACACACACCTCTGCCAATTCCGCTCCCCATTGATGGCCGTCTCCGGGCTTCATTACGCATGCAGCTAGCGGCGCTACAAACACACCGATGTGTGTACGTACACACACGCTGGCCGGCCAGCAGGTCCCTGTTGGCTCTTGTTAAGAGGGTTGAGTGATGTCCCTCTACTTGGCTCCAAGTTTGTGTGTGTGTGTGTGTGTGTGTGTGTGTGTGCGCGCGCGTGTGCGTGTTTGTAGAGTGCCTGTGGACCCCCTGTTGTGTGTCACTGGCCTCATTTTACTCATCGCCCTTCATCTCTCCCTCCCTCTCTGATCTCGCTGCCTGAGTGGGAGCACCCCCCCCCCCCCCACGCCCCCCAACCCAAAAAAAGCCCTGGAGTTTTTTTTTTTTAATTGTTTTTTTTCAAAATAGAGAAAATTGGCTAAATTTGATCCACTTTAATGCAAAAATATTCCCTCTGTTTCCTTGTCAATGCGGCTCCTCAGCTAATAGATCCAATGAACTCCGTCCCCTCCCAGGGGAAAAAGTAGTAAACCGAGAGTCGGCGGCGCTCGAAACCACGGCCAAGCGGGTGTCAACACTAAACTGGGTCAGTGTCCCGGCAGCCAAGTGGAGGACTCTATCAAGTAGTGCACAGGAAGAAAAAAAATGAGGCTGATTTGCAAAAGTAGCCGGCCAATATATGCCAACTTGGACAATTTCATTTATTCTGGAATAATTTGTCCGCTAGTAACGCCACTAAATCTTTCATTAAAGGATACACCAAACGGTGAGAAAATTGTATTTGGTGCCTGGAAATCTTTTCAATATAGCTCTGTTGGAATAGAAATGAAAATTACTATTTCAGTTTAATAATATAATAGAATAATGTCAAGCATCTCTCACCTTTTATTAACCTCCCCAAAAAAGTCCACGTTTCACTATTACTTTTTTCGAAAGAACTTTTCAGCAAGAATGTGCCAAAACACACAACTCAGGAAATAAACCCTTTGTGACATCACAAGTACCTCGCTCGCATACATTTAAGCCGAGAGGTTGTAAACTGAGGGTTAAATCAGCGTTTTTTTTTGGTGAATTGATCACACAAGCATGCTCAAGTCCAGGATGAAAGGTAAAGACCTGACAATGGTTATGTTGTGGCTCCTTTAAAATGGTCGAGTGCACAGTGAGAAATCTCTCTAATGCAAAGTGTTAAATATTCACACATGGAGCCTCCTCCAGTTGAAAGTGCAAAGATGATTAAAAAAAAACCCGACGTGCCTCCGCATGAATTCTCGTAAAAATAAATCCGATGCATGAACAAGAACCACTTAGCAGTGTGCGTGAACATCTGCATTTTTTTTTTTTTATTTTCTTATTGTTTGTGCTGCCAGCCGCTGGTGCTGCCAAGTCCCTGCAGAGGAAGCAGTTTTGCTGCAACGTTAAGAGCCAACTTAAACCTCACCCCATTAAATTCAAAAACAAAAGAAAAAGGTCAGCCAACAAAAAGCACCAAACGGCAGCGGGAAGGCGAAAATAAGCAACCGAGCCGACATGTAACTTGGAATATAAAGAAGCTAAAGACCCGCTTATGTTTTTCCCCAGAGTCCTACCATTTGGGTTTTGCATTTAATAGCTGGACACGATGATTATTCAAAATGCGTCTGTACATCCCCTCAACACTCCCAGCCAGGACTCGGGGCCACAGTAGCGTGCAGGCGGCGGAATCATAGCTTCTTCCCTCATAGGAGTTCTATGCAAATCAAGGTTTGTTTGATTTTTTTTCTTCTTCGTCTTCTTTTTCTCGCAGGCGAATATTCCACCAGTTTCATTTCTGGCCTCAATCGCTTCTGCCGCGGCCGGTAATGAGGGTTAATTGGAGCGCTGACGGCGAACAAAAACAAGGAGGCTGCCGGGCAGCCGAGCCGCAGTCGGACTATGCACACAGCTGCGGGGCGACTGCCGAGGCCGCTGATGGAGAGCCATTACAGGACACATTCGGCCGAGTCCTCCCATTAGCGCTCGGCGTAGGTAGCATTGATTTTTGGGAGCTCGGGCTGAGCAAAAAGTAAACCGGGCGTGCAGAACGCACGCGTTCGGTGCCGTGACGCGGGTGAGTCGGAAACCGATTCATTAGCGCTGCAAAACCTTTGTTTAGCTCCTGCTAGCGTCAGGCCGCTAGTTATTTACATCTCCCCCGGCAGCTCGCTTCCATTAACCCTCTCTGAGAGAGAGAGAGAGAGAGAGAGAGAGAGAGAGAGAGACAGACTGGTGACACTGCAAATGGAGACAACTGATTGCAGGATTGGCATCGTGCAGAATGAACTTTACAAATGGCTTCCAACAACAGCCTGCGGCTATGAAGTCATCAGAGAAATCATGAGAAAACTCCATCGCTTTTGTTTTCATTTTGCTCCACATGCCCTGCCCATGTCAGGCTCTTTGTGATGTCATAAAGGGCACTGTCACCTCGCAGAGCCGGGGTCGGCATGCCCGGTGAGGTTGTGTTCCGCCCTTGTTTGACCTTGTTTGTCCAGCATCAGCTTTGGCAGGAAACTGAACCCCAACAGAAAGCTGCGAACAGCGGGCTAAATTCTCTCTCTTTCTCTTTTTTTTCAGATTAATTCTTTGGCGGGCGAATCGCCATGCAAGTCTGCTCAACCGGATTCTGGGATGAAAAACATCGAAGGCTGGACACTGCAGTTTAATCTTGAGACACCGCAAAGGCGACATTTGTCCAGACAGCTCTGTCTCTTTTTTTTTTTTTCTCCCGCTGTGGCGAGAAGGACACATAAGCTCTTCGAAGGAGGAGCGAACCTTGAAAGGTGTCTGATATTAAAATCTGGCGACGGATTGTAAAGCAAAAATCCCTCATGAATATTTGATAGGTCCTTGCAGAGGCGGAGCGAGAGGAACAGCGCAGGAGCCTCGTTGTTGCGCTCCTCTCGTTGAATAAACTGCGACTTGAACCTGGCGAAAAAAAAATAGTCCTGCTACTTTTCTCAGGTGAGTGGCGACGCACGCAGCTGAACGGTGGCTCCGCCCCTCTGAGACCAAATTGAATCGTCCCCCTTTCAAACATGTGGGAAGTCCAACAATCAACAATCAGCAATCAGCGAGTGTTAGCAGGAAGCTAAAAAGCCAGCAGGAGGCTGCGGACGGAGGACAAACCATGCTGCTCTCTGTCTGATGATCCATGATTTATTATTTCTTCATTAGGATGATTATTCATGCCTGGCAAGCTCCGAGATGTGGGAACGGTTGTCACGTGGGGCCGTTCGAAAAGAAACTGAAGCTCCACAAAGACGAAGCCGTGAAAAAAATCCACAGCGGTTGAAGCTCAACTTCTGGGCCGCCGGCAAAAAAAATGCAACGACGACGACGACGACGACGACGACGACAACAACAACAACAACAACAACCCAGGAAGCCCTGCCCCAAGGGTGCGCAACAAAAGGCACTGCACCTGCCATTCAAAGAGTGGCCCCGCCCACTTCCCATCCCCTCCCCCTGCCCTCCCTGGCACTCCATCACTCGAGCTGCTGAAATGAAAACATTGCTCCTCAGCAGCCCCCCTGCCTGTCAGCCCCCACCGACAGCCCGGGGACTGATGGCATGACGTCATTGTGGAGACACACACACACACACACACACACACACACACACACACACACACACACACACACACAAACGTGCACGCAGACGCGCATTGATGGATTCCTTTGCGATGAATCATGGCTTTGGGCCTGACCGTCTTTTGCGGCAGGGCCCCCCGTCTCCAAGGATTCCCATCGGCTTAACCTGCTGACCTTCACCACAGAGTGCAGCTACTCCCCCGCCCGACACACACACACACACACACAAACACACACGCACACACACAAACACATTCATTTGCCCCCTTTTTTTTTTTTTTTGTCCATCTTCCATTCTTCGCAACACTTTTGGAACAAAGCCACTCTCCGCTCGGAGCCTGGGAGAAAAGCGACTCTGCCCCGACATCCTTTTCGCACCCCCGAGAACCCTCCACAGCAAAACTCTCTCACCGAAATCAGGAACGAACAGGGCGCTTTACAGCGACTTGCCAGATTTTACATTCTCGGACCGCGTTCGCTAGCGCCACCCGACGATATATGAGAAGAATTTGTTCACATTCTGACTGGGATCCAGGCGCCGCACACATTTCCTTCCTCCACAGTCGATTCAACAGTAGTGAAATGCTTGATGAACAAGAAAAAAAACACATCAAAAAGTGAACTGTAAGAAAGCAGATTGCATGTAAAAATAAATACGGACGAGAGGAAAATAAATGAAGTGTCGGAGTGCAAGTCAGGGCAGTGCAGGAATTGCTGGTGAGGAAAATGGTGGGGAAAATCTGACTTGACATTGATGTTGTTTATTTGCAGCCCGAGTACAGCTTAGAGGGAATTTGAGGTGCAATTTAAAACTCTACCTCTGATACACAAAATAACGGTGAATTAAAGGGCAGTCTGCTTCTAAATGGTATGTAACCGGCATTTTTCATGGCCCAAGGCCAGACAGCCGATTTGTTTGTGCCCGTTAAGAAGGCCAACGGCCAGATTCAAAACACGCCCTTCAAATCCACATTTCAAAACTGGACCCTCACGGCCAGTCTCTCCAAACACGGCCACCCCCGCCTCAGCGGGATAAGAACAACTCAACCTCAGGCATAATTCTTGAAGGGGGGGAGAGGACGAGGGTGGAGAAAACATGAATATTTTACAGACAGATAAAATAGTATAAAAAGAAATACAATTAGCAGGGAAGACGCTTCATCACTTTAACTGGCGAGTAGATAGCGGCTGCCGGAAAATGAATTCTATTTTTAGCAGAGACAGAAAGCGGGAGTGAAAAATGAGTGAGCGGGACACAATAATGAGGTGAGCACAGTTTGCAAACAGGCGCACGTGGCCGTTCCTGGGACGTGGCGCCACGCTGATAAAGGCTCTTGACACTTTGCTGACAACACGGCCGACAACTAATTACGGCTCGTGGATATTGTAAATAAGCGCCAAACGGTTGTTTAAATACCAGCGGTCCGGCACTTGTCGCCGTCGCTGATGGATTGGCGCATCAAAGCGGAAGAGGCGAAGGGGGCGAAAGGGAGCGGAGCGCTCCAGTTCAGCCGACCGCAAGTGTGACAAATAGCCCAGAGTTGCTCATTAGAGGCCTGCTGCACATCAGGCCGAAGTTTTTCAGAAGTGAAAATGTGTCTGTAACAGTGGGGTCGTCCACACTTCAAAAGTCCAAATCTCATTTAATGGCGAGAAGGGCGAAAGTCCAGAACAGCTGTTGATGAGCAAATCCTCCCGTATTGAATTTGCTCACAACTTACAACTTGCAAACGACAAGGCGCTGGTTGCCCACAATGGCTCTCTGGCGAATCCAAGCTGATCCGGAAAGTGTAAAGTGCGCTTTGTAGCGCTGTTGACATTTTCACTGAAGCTCGATTGACCGGGTTAAATGAGCTGCTAAAGCTAAACCCAGAGGTGGCAAAAGTATTTACATTTTGTACTTCCCGAGAGTAAAAGTACAGATACTTCTGTTAAAAAATACTCTGGTAAAAGTAAAAGTACTGATTCAACACCTTTACTTAAATAAAAGTAAGAAAGTGTAGTTTACTAAATGTTCCTAAGTAAAAAGTATTTCTTTTGCTATTAATGAAACAACGCATTGGTCGTTACATACATGTTAACACTTTTATTAACAATCACCAATGTTATTTTCTTCTCCGTACTGATAATGTGCAACAGAACAGTGACCCCAAAGTCGAGGTACACTAAAATGATCATGCTCTAAAATATGATCCACTTTATATAATTCAATATCTTGTATAGGAGGAGTAGAAAGTACAGATATTTGTGTTCAAATGTAGGGAGTAAAAGTAAAATATCAGAAAAAAGAAATACTCCAGTAAAGTAGAGATACCTGAAAGATCTTCTTCAGAGCAGTAAGAAAGTATTTGCATTTCGTTACCTCACACCTCGCGCTAAACATTGGTTCAAAAGACGCTGTAAACACAGGGCTAAACGTCCTATTTTAGGACAATCAATTGAACAAAGCTGCTCCACCTGAGGCAGAATGAAAAAAAAAAAATGACATTGGTTAGAATAATGGCTCAACACAAGCGCACGCTCATTGTAAATGGCATCAATAAGGACGATAAAGCGGCGGCCATCCTTGAAACATGTGTTTACTCAACGTCCTCGGTTGCGTATAAGGAAATTATGAGAACCAAAATTGGAAAAAAAAAAAAGAGAGGTTATTTGTCAGTTGTAGGGAAGCAGGTGGTTTGCAGAATGTGGAACGGCGGCCGGGTCGAAAATATTCAGCGTCATGAATTTTATAAGCCACCTCCGGGCTCCCGGCGATTCACTCTCCATCATCTTAGCGCAGACTAAATGTTGCCACTGAATGTTACCTCACCGGGGAGACGGGAGACAAAAATCTGCATAATCGCCTGCCACCTTGAAACCCCCACCCCCCCGCAACCACCCGACACGACGGAGACAGGGGGCGCGTGTCCACCTGCCCGTCCTCATTAGGGCGTCCGAGCTGCACAACGCCTCGCACGCGTGCAGACTCTGTGAAAGCCCCTCCCCCGACACATTCACTCCTTCCCATTTATGTAAGCCGCTATTTAGAGCAACAGCCCACACGGGCGACACACATTTTTCAACAGTTTTTGGTGCAGAGCGCCGTGGAGAGGAAACGCACTGATCAAAATGACTTTGGATTAAACCGGAGGCTGTTAAGAAAAATAGAGAAGAACTTGGGCGACATGGTGGTGCAGCGGTTAGCGATATTGAATCCCGGCGAGAAGGTCGCTGGTTTCGATTCTCTGTTTGGACCCGTGTCTGCGTGGGTCCTCCCCGGGTTCTCCGGCTTCCTCCCACAGGCCAAAAAAACGCGCATGTGAGGTGAATTGGAAACTCTAAATTATCTGTAGGTGTGTGTGTGTGTGAGTGCGAATGGTTGTTTGTCTTTGTCTGCGATGAACTGGCGACCTCCGGCAAGTCTGCCTTCGCCCTATGACGGCTGGGATGGGCTCCAGCAGACCCCAGTGACCCTGAGCGCAGGACAGAGTGGGTATTGAGAACTTCTGTCCATCCTAATCAAAGGGAACCAACCGGAGTGTCTGTGGAGATGCTTTGGCAACAGGTCGAGGCTTCCTGTGGCGATGAGGGAACGACTGCGAGTAACGCGGAGGACACATTCCAGGCCTTGAATCCTCTGCGATTCAGCCGCATTGTGAGATTAATGAGTCTCACGGGACGTTAATAGAGGAAATCTCTTTTTTTTTTTTTTTTTAATATCAAAACTTCCCTTTTGCGATTTCTTTTTCAGCTCATTTCCCCTAAAGAAAAGGAAGGGGAAAAAAAAGAAAACGAACCAAACTAAGGCGACAGATGCACCCACATCCTCTGCGCCGCCTCCTCAGCTCTCGCTGTCAGACGCCCTTCTGTCAGGCTGAGCGGCTGCCGCGGGAGGCCGCCAGCCCACCACCTCCGTCTGCACGCCGCCGCAGACACGACGGGGGCAGAGCGAGCGAGCGAGCGAGCGCCACCGTTTTTCAAAAGCAGCTCCCTTGCCTAAATGTTTACGCCGTGGAGGAAAACGGCGTAGGTGGGCCGGAGAGCCGAGATTGGAGACGACAGCGGAAAATGACAAAAAATCACTCAGGCAAAGAAACGAAAAAAAGGCCGCCGACAACTTGCTGCACTTCAGCTCGGCAACCCCGGCGCGAACAGATGCATTTAGACAAATATTTATCGGCCGAAGCGGAAACTTTTTTTTTTTTTTTTCCTTTCCGGTGAGTCACTATCTGAAAATACGCCTGAGTGCCCTCTTGAAAACGATGCCGTTTCGACACCAGGGTGGGAATGGTTTCCAGCCTGTACGGCGCGATGACACAGGCTGAGCGATGATCAAAACTTGGTCGGGATGAAATACCGGGGCTGTTTGTTGGGAGATTTTTTTTTTTGATTAAGCACAAACACATTCAAAACGAATTTGCTTCATGCGCCTCTGACAAGGACATTTAAAAAAAAAAAAAAAAACAAAAACAATTTCAAAAACAAAACTGATGAGCCAATTTGTCTGGAGCATTTCCTCTAATGAAGATAAAGGGCTTAAAACACATCACCCTCACCCGACTGGAATTAATCCCAGCGGCAGCGAAATATAACACTGTCAGACGACGACCTGTCAAAGCGCAGACAGCAACAGGTACAAGATCGACATGCTGGCAGGGAAGGCCAGTGACGAGGCCCAAAATGGGAACAAATTCTGATTGAAACAGCACTCTGAGCTCAGAACTGCTATTGAAACTAGAGAGAGAATGGAGACAGTAGGTAGCAAGAGAACATTGCCTGAAATGGGGGAAAAAGGTGCTGAATTATTCTGAAAAAAAGTTGCTTGATTTCAAGTCAGAGGGGAGACTAGACCAGCAAGACATTTCATTTTTTGCTTTTTTCACATACTCTCTATGAGCTCTTCACCAGATGGATGTCTGAAATAAATCGACCATCCATGGTCTGGCGCGACGGGTTAGCTTGAGCCGATACAATAAAAGAAATCTTCCCAAAAGGTGCTTCGAATGGACACGCACACACAAATCTTCACGTTTTACTTCCGTTGCGATGCACGGGAAACACAGATTATATAAAAACGCTTCTTAATGCGCAATGACATAACGGAATTAATATGTAAAAGAGCTGTTTACGGCGCCGGTAGGAGGTAATTTTACGGCTAAATGGACTCTAGCGATTGCAACTGGGAGGCCGCGTCCTCCTCCTCCTCCTGATGAACACGCATACACTGTGTGTGTCTCCGTCTGTGTGCGCTAACAGGCTGCGTGCGGCCGCCCACTCGCCCCGCTGCCGCCTCCCACTCGCTGGAGTTCCACATTAGGGATGCTGACAGGTGAAAGCAGACAGTCTCTCCATGACCGAAGAGGCGGCGCTGCTGCGCGAGGATTAGTCCTTCTCCCTCCTCAGACCCCCACTGCACTGCACTGCACTGCACTGCAACACTATTAAAGCTCTTTTTGCAGGAGCTTATATTTCAACATGGATAAAAATTAGCATTTACAACGGATTATTTGGATTTTTTTTAAAGGATTCAAAAAAAAAAATCAACCCACATGCAATATTATTTTTTTGCACAGTGACACGTGCAAAATTCACAAGATCAACATTTTCTAACAATGAAATGTGTCTAAAAAAAAGTCCAATTCTTTTGCTTCCTCCTGCTAAAGGAAACAGTGCATTTCGGGAATCAAGGCAATAGTAAATTTGGCAACCCGAGTGGTGACAACACCCACAGCAAGTTGTTGGCTCCGCCCCCTTGTTTACGCCCGCTTCCAAACACGTGGGAGGGCCAAAAGCGCATCGGTTTTAGCAGTAAGCACTGAATATGCTGAGGAAGGAAGTTGGAAATGACCCTAACCAGTTTGGTGGGCTGGATTCTTCTGATGAAAAATAACTATCTCAAATTGAACCTTTAGGATTCATGTTGGCATGATTGAAATTTACAACGCCATCATATCCCACCTCAATTATGAGTGGGATTGATGCTCACCGATACCTCATAATGTGACAATCTGACTGACTTCGCCCCTCCAAACACGCCGCTGGGTCCAATAAAGCATCAGCTTGTTATTGGAGAGCAGGATCATGTTTCTAGGATGATCGCCCACAGATCACTGGAGTGAAGTGAGTGAAAAATAAAGATCTAAACACGGGCGCAACAAGGATCCTTTAAGCAATTTCATAATGAGATTGCGCTCGCGATTGTTGTCTGCGTTCTCATTCAGGCGAGAGGCAACATTGTGCGTCGCTCCTTGTCGGCGAGCGATCGCACCGTTTCATTTCCCGTCTCCGTTCGGAAGCTGCGGTCTTCTCTATTTTTGGTTCACTCAAGCGTGTGCGTAGTACTCCACCCCCCCCCCCCACCCAACGCTTATGTATTAGTGCAGCAGATCGGCGCGAGGAACAAAGAGTGCAGATGAAAAAAGGCTGCGCGAATGCTAATGTATGTAAATGGCAAAGAACAATCACAACCGAGCCCGCTTATTACGTAGTTATTACCGGATAACACCTGAACAAATCTCTCTCTCTCTCTCTCTCTCTCTCACACGTCTCATCGGAGATTCTTTCCCACCTCGCCGGCGCCAAACTTGCCGCGCATCACCAGGTGACGATTGGCCCCTGACAGAGGCCGCATCAATAATTAAATCTCCAGATCAGCCAGACTGCCACCGAGGAATTAATGGAGGGTGTGAATCGCGTTACGAACGGGGGATGCGGCTGTCGGGGGAGGAGGTCCGGCTTAATGTTTCGACCCCTTGACCTTTCCTTCATCTCTTTTCACTCAGCCTCCGCCCGCCCCCCCGCGGGGTGAGGCAGAGGACCGTCGCCCCTTTACGCGACGCGCGGCGCCGCCCGACGATCCATAAAATGAGAAATCATAGAGAGGCTTCTGCTCGAATGTGAAGTGGCGGCCCGCCGAGGAAAGGTCCTCCGTCCCCCCAGCGGACCGCTGAATGTTAAACCAAAGCACCTGCAAAAACAGATTGATTTATTTTTTCTACGGCCGCGCTGGGACGTCCCCGGCAGTCCTGTTTACGCAAGGCATTTCCCGTTTAAAGGGGCAAACGGTGACACGACTCGATCCCTCGCCCCTGACCCTTGACCCCCGATGCGATCATGGGAGCCCGAGGCAGCAGGCGGTCTGCGGGCCGCGTCAAGAAGACGGCAAGGAGCACAGCTCGCCGTCTGACTATCGTGAGTTCAGACCTCAGAGGAAAACCACTGGCTCTTAACATTTGGTGTTTGACAGCTAGAAATCAGGAGAAAACGGGCAGCGTTTGCAATGCAAAACATCTGCTACCTACAAAACTGGCAGACTCTGAATCCCTGGGGGATTACGTAGGAAGTCGGAAACTTTTAATTGTTGTCTTTTGTGCTGCGGTGGAAAGAGTAAAAACTAGTATTAGCTTTGGTGCAGTTATCCACGTACTACAGCACAGGTCCGCCTTTAGTTAAACAGACTTCTCAGAATGTTTCTTTATGTTCGTTATCCCCGTTACCCCTAGAATTGTGCCAAACCTAAATATCGTAATAAAAAACTGCTGATGGAAACACCTAAACGTCAAAAAACCTCTAAAATATCACTGAAAGGTCTTTACACTCTCATGAGGTGGTTTTATCAGACGTAGATGTAGAGGTATATCGCAAAACTGTCATGGAAACATTTTTTTTCGCATTTACACATTATGAGGATTCTCGCGGGATGAGATTTTATGAGAATTACGGCATTCAGTGGAAACACCTGCAAATCGCAACTGCACTTTGTCGAAATTTTTGAAATATCGCTTTTATTTTGAGAAAACCTGTAACTGAAACGCAGCTACTGTCACAACCATCCCACCATTTAACACGATCTCATTGCCCCAACATTTCCCAGCTCTTCTTTACCAGAAATGATGCCCAGTGGCAAAGCGGTTGCACTGATTTACGCACTACAAAAGCTCAAATTGAACAGAGCAGGTCAATTTATTAGCTACCGGTAGTTGTTTTACGTTCTTTTTTCCCTTCCGCGCCTTAAACCTGAGCATATGAACCGCAAGTTCAGCGAGAAAAGGACTTCTGAGACCCCAAGATTATTATGTGCTTTGCAAAACTATTTGTGAACAGCCTCGTGGCACACTCTTCTCGAGTTTCCTAAATAGCAATTTCAGGAAATTCAGAGAGGACGACCATGATTAATAGTTTATTTGCACAGCAGTGTAATGTAATTTCCCTGTAATGTTGGTTGTAATAGGTTTCCCCCTGAAATTATACGGCATGAGCTGCCGGTGCTTTGAGTTGCTCGTGGTCGGCTAAATAATAAATCTAACTGGGAAACCGATGGGAAGTTTTAGGAACCATTCCTTGGAAGTATGTGGCGTTGACTGAAAGGTGACGGAAACCATCTCAATGTTCAGAAACTACAGCTTAATTGTCTCAAGGACTGAATTGTCCTTTTCTTAGAACGAAGAGTTTGGTCATTATTTCAGGAAACAGCACCTCCACTCAGGCAGACCTAGCACATTATTATCACACTAGACCAAAGATAAACAGAACAGATGAAAAATTTTGTGAAAATTGGAATTTGAAATTCGAAATGCATTCATACTCAGATCACATGATGGGAAAAACAGTATTTTTCGGTTTAGTCAATCACTGGAATTAGTGTAATTAGACGATACTTCGAAAGACTCATTCAAAGAATGGTTCAGTTCCTCGGCAGTTCCCAGTCGATCCCCGGCACCAGGAAGCCCTGTTGCTTTCACGAGCATGCCGACCTGCGTTTAAAAATCGTGATATTTTAAAGATTGAAAGCACTACGAGATCAAGGCCAATTCACTCGGCCCCCGACAGTTAACACGTACTGATTAACCGCTTACATTTTTTATTTTTGTCAACGCCAACACGCTCGGGGCTTCCTTCTATCGCCGCCACAGTTACTTTTTATTCCCTGCACTGCAGTTCAATCCCACACAACCTCAGAATCACCGCGCTGACAGGCTGACAAACAAGCTACTCGAAAGCGGTAGGAGCAATCACCCGTCTTCCCTTTCATCCCGAATCGCAGACACTTAACTTGCTTTTGAACGCCACTTTCGTACGTTCCAGCTCGCGCGCAACCATCGCTCACCTACTGAATGTCTGAGAGGCAGCGCTTTGTTTTCCCGACCAAGAGCGGCCCGTGCTGCGCTGATGACGGAGCCGAGCTGAGAAGGAGGAAGTGGGAGAGAACAGTCACCTGTCTGGCTCTTTGCAGGGGGACCAGACACTGCGGGCGGTTCAGAAATGAGGCGGCATTAATTCCGCCTGAAGCGAAGCTCTGTGTGCTGCAGACCTTTAAGCGTTGGCTACAAAGACGCTCACTTCAGACGCCGGCTTTCATGTCCGGTTTAACCCCAACGCCTCGTAATGGTTGGGTCCATCATGGGCCGCGCCGCATATCAAAAAACGAGACAGGTTATCTTCAGAGGCTGCGTAATAGTGTCTGTTAATCTTGTGGATTCTACAGGACCTTTTTTTTTCTCTTTCCGTGACCTTTTCCGTTGATTAAAGCACAAACAAACACTTTCATTTGACCCGGACGTCGGCCTTTCCGAGCGATTTTCTCCCGCGGCATTTGGCCGACGTTCTGCTTTGAAGCCGCGCCTGGCCGCTTGGGTCTCTGTTATAATTTCGGCTGCGGTCACAGCTGGCTGATGATATCCCGCCGCCCAGGTGGCCGTCCTGCTGTTTGACATGACAGACTGTCTCTTCAGGGCTGAAAACCTCTTTAACAGATGCAGGTGGTCCAAACGTTTGTCCAGGAAAAAAACAAAAAAAAAGAAGCAAGGTTGTTATCGGCTCTCCCTTGGCGGGTTCTGCTAATGGCATTTCTATTTAGTCTTTTTTTTTTTTGCATCTGTTGGAGCGACTGCTGTGCAGATATAGGAATAGAGTGGCTGTCTGAAGGGGAAACGGTAAAACGTGAAGGTTTCAATTGATTAAATGGGGAAGCTGCTGTTTTGCAAGCTGTTACCCAGCGGCCGAGACTTGAGTGCAGTGTTTGGAAGCCCGGTGTGAACCACTGATCGGTCAAAAACGGAATTCTCAGCCTTGGACGTCAGATCGTAAAGCGAATTATGACAAATTGTTAATGCCGGCGGAGTTTCTAAGCGTTTCCAGCGTCATGTTTGAAACTGCTTGTTAATGAAGATGTTTTGCCCGGAGCCTTGGTTGTCTCAAGTTGTCTAAAGTTGTCTCAACTTTGGTGTTTTTAATGCACACGTTGGATGTTGCCGCACTTTACGAAACCACTTACTGATCTTCTCTACATAAAGCTCTCTGAAGTCTGTTAAGTCTACTGCAAAACTCGACATTTATGTGGAGTTCCTCCCATGCTCTGTAGAGAACAGCGTAAACAAAACAAGCTGCTTCTTCCGCAGTCAGTCTGTTTCCCAGACCCGCATCTGCTGAAGAGGAGCTCCCAAAGAGACGACACTCAACATGTCAAGCGGCGGGACGGCCACCTGGGGGAGCGGCCGTCACCAGCCAGCTGAGACCACAGTCGAAATTAAACAAACCGGCGCAACAACACGACATCGAGAGCAAATCCCAGGCCCCCGCGAAGACGCGGGAGATGATCCTGTCCCGCAACTTCTGACATTCAAAACAGAGCGAGGCTCCCACGTTGAGAACCAGGACGCAAAGACAACAACAACAAAAAGCGAACAAAGAAAGCGCCGCCATGGGAAATCCGGCCAGAAGTTGATCAAAATGAATTGTCTCCAAAAGTGAATACACTCAAGAACTCTATGGAAAAGTGTTTGAAAACTCCTATAAAAAAAACTAATTGCTGTAACCTGTTTTTGCAGCCCCGTGAGGCCTTTCAGAAGGCAACATCTGGCTCATGAACGGCTGTGCCAGCTCGAGACTTAAATGGAGAAAGTCAGGCCGAACCTTTGCCGTTTTCCACATGGCTTCCAACCGCATCCAATCACGTCTTTGTCTTTTTTTTTCTTTCAAAGAGACGCGAGATGCCGGACTGGATAATTGAGCAGCTTTGCCCCGGCACGTCTATCACGGTCCGTGGCAACGGAGCAGGGAGGGTGGAAAGGTCTGCATATTGATGCTAAGCCCCCTCTGTTCCGTCAAAATGGGAAACCAGTGGACCGACATAATAAATAAAGCACCCGGAGAAGAATAAGTGGAGAAGGAACAAAAAGAAGAGAACAAAAGCTTCACCGGAGGGAAAGAAAAGGAGAGGCAATGCGAAAGGAACGTCGGGCGCGAATGAAAAAACAAAAAAAAAAAACGTCTTCCCGGGTGCGAGACGAGCGTCTGATTCTTGTCAGCGGCCGGGGTTCGGAGGAATGCGCTGCGATGGAGGAGGCGATAGTGGGGGAAGGGAGGGGGGGACGGCAGAGCGCTGGGCGGAGGCAGGGGGATGGATGGAGACAGATATGAGGCGGCGCAGCAGACAGTCGGATGGTGTTTACGTTCCACCTCCATGTTGCTGCCGCGCCGTCTGAGCCCAGATTATCAGATGGCCCGACAAAGACCTCTCCTCCCCCCTGCTCGCTGCCACCTATTGCTCAATAAGCCTATTGCTCAATGTATGTATGTAAGTATATGGAGGAAAAAATACTTAGTTGTTGTTCATAAAAGGCTGTTTTGGTTGCAAAGCTCGTCCTATCTTTGACTCTTTTTTTTTTATACTATATTTAGGTGAGATTATTGAATATGCTGTATGTGGACACTGTGCCCACTACAGCACATAACTTCAATGTTATCTATACACAAGAAAGATGTTGGAAAAACTGTTCATGGAAACTGCATTCTAATTACCACCACCAACGTTGCACGGATGCAACAATGAAGTGGAGGTAGTGAAGGCAGGGAACACAAAGTCCGGGTTGCAAGTGAAAAAATATTTCAAATAATATTTGAAAAAAGAACTCACAGGTGTCCTCATCTGGTAATAAATTCCAAACTGTACCAAAATAATTGAAGACTTCCATGGACGGTTAAAGATGACGACTGGGCACAAACAAAGAGAGACAAGGACTGTTCATACAAGAGTGCAGGGGGACACAGGTGAGGGTCACTTTATCAAGGGCAGGACTAACGAGACACAGGTGCGACTCATGGGAGAGAAGAAAAAAGGCGGGAAAACATGAACAGGAAGAAAATTACAGAAGACACAAGGGAAGACGAGACTATCAAAATGAAATAGGAAACACTAAATGAATGGAGCATGGCCACAATGTCAAAACCTCCACAGGAAATAAATAAATAAAGAACAACGTGCTGCAGGTGTCTGATGGCTACAGTCTGGTCCTGCTTCTCCACAGTGTTTGATGTGTTTTTCCACTCGTCTTAGTCTCCGCTTCGTCCGCCTGCCTCGTTACTTGCTTCGTCTGCCACAAAAGCATGATGGGTGCACAACGGGTCGATGGCAACTGTTCTTCCCAACTTGCCTATGCGCTGCTTCAGCGAGGCTGAAAATGACTGGAGCTCACGGCCCATGCACAAGCTCCATTGTGTGAAACGCTGGGGAAATCGTTACTTCCCTTACGTTAGCTCAGTCCATCTAATGAGAAATATCCGTTTTCAAAAGAGCAACTTTTGAGCAGCAAGAGAAAACTTTTAAAACATCATTCCACTATGTTGATGTGCCCTGAATTTATTTTATTGTGCAGCTTTTTCGCTTCTCCTCTCCTCCTAGTTTGCAGCCAACTGGGAAAATGTTAGCGGTCGGTTTTAGCGCCTTGTCAAAACTACTTTGCTGGACCTTACGCATGTTTGCAGACAACATTTAATAGTAATGTTGTGACTATAGCTTTGGAGAAATACCAGGGCCCTTTGTGACATCACACGAATGCCCCGTCACACGAGCTGCTTCTATTGAAATAGCATAAAATCCGGCGTCATCTTGCACGTTGGGCGGTCTGAGGCACGAACCGCACGAACAGCAATTTAAGTCCGTCTGCTGCAGCAGTTTAATGAACTTTAATTCACAGCAAATACAGTCACAGCTTGTTACCCTCACGGCCAACAAACGGCGAATATTAAGTTGTGTTTTGATGAAAGGTTGGGGGTGTGGGACACTCGGGGAATACAAATGGCCTGCTAGCAGAAAGAGTTCATGCCGGCGAAAAGGTTTTCAGAAGTTTTTATGAGCATTTAATATCTTTTTTTTTTTTTTTCTCGGCCCTGTTCTCTGGCACGATGCTTTATCGCTGCTGGAAGCCGTCCGACCGACTGCTGTGAATCCAAACTGACTACAGCTGCTGCCCCCTCCCAGCCAGCTGCACACTTCCCCGGGTCACCTCTCAAGCATGCTGGGGGTCAATGTTTGATGCGAAGAGCATCGGGCCTTTTCAGGGAGAGGAAGCATGTCCGGCCATTTGCAGAGGCGCATCATATTACACACAATAATATGATAATAAACATAGCATGGAGTGTCGTGCTTGCTGCTGGTTACATGAGGCGGTTTAAGTGGTTTCGTTTTCCTGGTTCCATGCAGTGTCTCGCTCGGAGTTGTTTTTCCTCTGTGTCATGGACTGTTTGATAAGAAGCTCCTCGATGTCTTGGTGCGCTAAAAAGGAAATGAATGTTCTTATCATTTTTAAAATGATTCTCTTATCATTTTTACATACACATCTTAAAAAATATCTTAAATGTTCCTCTGTGGGAAGAGTGAATGCAAACTTCTTTGTCTCTGATTGAGCCTAAACCTGAACAATTTTTAAGTCATTTAGGGAAAATTATCTTCTCAAATCCACATATGGACATAATAGAAGTTACATTTTTAATATCAGGCGCCCTGCAAAGCACACACACACAGACATTAACACACACACACACACACAGCCAAGTCTCATTTTTCACTGCTCTTCTTCTGTCCTTATCACCTCTCCTCATTTCCATATATCTCCGGCTGCGCTGCTACTTAAGAGTGAGGTCAGCACATCCGTGACCCCCGACCGGACTGAGCGGCTGGGACGAGGAGGTACAATTGCAGCCGTCTCCTCGTTTAAGTATCACGAAATTGGGGAGGGCTGCGGGGGAGGGGGCTCCTCGACCTTGTGGAATAACCGCACTTCTGACTGTGTGTGCAGGGGACGAGAGGACGCGGGCAGAAGAGAGTACCTTTGTGTTCGGCTTCAGGCGCTTTACAGTACAACCATATTTGGCATGACATTAAATTACACAAAGGCCTGCATAAACTCGATGTGGGGGGTTTGTGTCGTGGAGCCAGTAACACCGGCAGCGGATGAAAAGCTCAGCATCTCTCATTGACGACTGCTGTTCGACGGGCAAGGTGCAAATTAACAGCACAGCAAAACTTTAACGTACCATTCGGCGAAGCATCAGTGATCCAACAAAAAAAGGAGCTCTGAATGGGAGCAAACAACAGCTGAGCAGAAGCACTTGTCGGCCCCCGCGGAGAAATGCACGTCTGGTGGGAACAGGAGGGCTGTGGCTCGCGCACTATTTTTGTAGGCGCGGCTTCCGCATCCGGTATGAACCCGCCGTAAGCCTTTTTGTCCAGTAGTTGGCCCCTCTGGCCGATTTCTGGTAAGAAATACCTTGCATTATAGGGTTAAAACTGCCTTGAAATGTTAAATAACGGAATTTTACACATGCAATTCGAACCGCAATTAATCGCAGTTAACTACGAAGATTCTGCGATTAATCACGATTTTTAAAAAAATGTATCGTTTGACAGCCCTGGTATTTATTTTTGGAGCACAAGTAGAACAAATACGCCCTCCCTGCTTCCTGTCAAACTTTTTGTGTTTACATTTGTTTGTCTCTCTGTCTCAAATTTGTCCCACTGCCGGCGTGAATGTTCGCAATCTATCCAAGCGCCTTTCATTTTAGTGCCATTTATTCATCGAGCAGCCTGCGTGAAAGGCCATTAACGCTCGGTGCGGCCGAATGATATATTTTTTTTAAATAACAAAACCAAAGACAAGTTTATTGTACGAAGAACATTGTTGGGTGGTGAATCAATAAAACATCTCTTGCTTTCGGGAAAAAAAAAAAAAAAAAAAAGTTGAAAAGGGGAAATAAAAATCGGTGCCGCTGTTATTTCTGGTTACTATGAAAGACAAAAAAAAATAAATAAAAAAAAGGTTGAGAGAACAAAGACCAGGCAGAGAGGAGAGAGGAGGCAGTTTCCCTGCTTTCAGCCCCGTCTCGTTGGTTGGTGTAAAAATTACCTCAAAAAAGTAGAGAGTGATGTTGACATGTTTTATTTTTTTTATTTTTTTGGCTTTTTTGGCTTTTTCTTGAAAGCAGCCAAGGAAATGTCCCGGAGCAGAGCTGCTGCTGCTGCTGCTGCTGCTGCTGCAGCTGCAGCCCTCCCGTCCCTCACCCACCAATCACGCACATGAGCTTTTCCCATGAATCTGCCGTTTATACCACTCTCCTGCACCTCCGATCACTCTCTCTCTCTCACACACACACACACACACACACACACACACACACACACACACACACACACACACACACACACACACACACACACACACACACACACACACACACACACACACACACACACACACGTACGCACACACACCTCCCACCACCTTTCCTGCTGGTGTTCTGATTGCAGCGGAGATCAGGCTGAACCAGCACAACAGGGAGCGAGAGCTCGGTGGGCACCGCGAGGACCCAACACGTGGGCGGGTTGCAGGCTCACCAGCTACAGCAGCAGCAGCAGCAGCAGCAACACTGGCAGTGCATCGCACTTAAAAAAAAAAAATGAAACAGTACAGCAGTGGAGTTTAGGGAGGGGTGAAGGAATAGGAATTAGAATAAGCAGCGGGCGTGCGAGTGTCAGCTGCGTCTGAACCAGATGGCTGAGCCGTCCCACCGAGAGGCAGACGAGTGGGCGACGGCGTGTGCGAGGGCAAGAGCACGAGGTGCGCTTGATGTCAAGCGCTTTAAGTCTGGGCACGTTCGCCGCTTTAAAGCAGCGACGGAATGAACGCCTGGAAATCTGACAAGGCCCGAGTTGGACATTTAAAGGGATCTAGTGCCATTAAATACAAGAAAAAGAGAGAAAAATCGCAATTGTGTCCGTAGTTCGAAATGTAAGCTTACAACGAAAAACTGTTAATTGTTAGATTCATATTTGGATATTTGAATTTTGAATGTTTTCTTACCATGACATGTGACTGAATGCTACACACTGGGCCCTTGGTGGGGGGATTGGTTGGTCTAATTGGTAAAATAAAATGATCTTATCTTTTAAATTGCAATCAAAAACACAGCAGGCCGGTGAAAAGGCAAGAGTGAAAACCAATTTTCACGATTGCCCCGCCTGTCTCTGCAACACGGCTGTTGCAACTTGTTTGTTAAAACCGGCTAAGGTGAAAAAAAAATTTCTCTTTTTTTTGTCCTCTCAGTCGGGTTTTTTAAGTGGACTCGCTGGAACCCTGCTGTCTACACACCCACATCTGGCACCGATCACAATCAACCGCCGACACCTGCAGGGTGATTGGAGAAGGCCATTGAGCATGTTTCTTTTTCACTTCAGGGGTATAAAAATCTCTCTTTTTTTTTTAATGCGCGAGAACGAGGTAATAACTAATGAAGTTAATCAGAAAAACACAACCTCAGAGTAAAAAAAAAACAAAAAACAGAAAGGTAGTTATAGCTTCCACTGCAGCAAAGCAGCAATTGAGCGAATCGTTCAGTTGAATCAATGTAGCAACAGGTATACACTGTTGCGATTTAAACTTAAAGTATTGTGAGTGGGAAAAAAAAATAAGAGCCTTGAGTTAAAAATGACAAAGAACAAAATTATTCTTTATTTTTATTATTTATTTTTCTAAATCTTATCAACAAAACACCAATTTACAGCTTCCAGCAGAAACGTTGTTCACGGTGTCACCGATGCAACCTTGCACTATATGAGACTTTTTATCCTCATTAACTAGGTTAATGTTCACATTTCTTCTGATTTTTTTTTTTGCTTTTTTATAAACAAAAAATCTCCAGCATCAACAACAACGTGCGTCTCTGAAGGGTTTGGAACGCTCCCCGGCGGACGTGTCCCCCGTGCGCGGGGACGAGCAGGAGCTCATTTCCGAGATGTCAGAGGCCAACAAGGGAAAACATCCAGGGAGAAAAACACGCCGGGAAGCCGCCGCCTCGCTCTCGCACGTCGCGTCTTCCCCGGGTGCGCCTCCCTCGAAACCGTGAGTGCGTGCGCAAGCCTTTCTCTCCGCTGTTGTCTTTGTCGTTTGGTTCTGATCCCCTCGTCCTCCTTTCTCTCCCTCTTATCTCCGCCGCCTCTCCGCCGGCAGCCTGGCCCTCCCCGGCTGCCTCCGTCATGCCTCTCTTCTCTCCCCGCTCCGCTCGCACCCTCTCCGTCCCCTCTGATTGCCTTCACATTCATCCCTTTATGCTTGCCTGCTCACTAATGGCCGTGGCAGGTGTTCTCCCAGGTGCTCGGTGAGAGGAGAGGCCCGGGCCGAGACTCTAAAAGCTCTGGAATCAGCGCCTCGGAGCTCCCCCCGCCCCCACTTCGCCTTCCTGCATGATCAGCCCTCAGAACGCTGTGCTGGGGCTCGAGTCGAACCACGACAAACACTGTTGAGATGTAGTTGCAGCATTGTCACTTTCTCTGTAGCGCACTGGTTGGGGACGCACAACGGTTTCCAGGAGTAGGAGGAGATTATGCGTATTCTTGAAACAGCAGCCAAGGGACTGACTGACTGACTGCAGGGACTGTTTTCACAGGCAATAACCATTGTGTGTCAGTACCACCAATTGTATAATGAGAACTGGATACCAGACTGACAATATGGTGGTGCAGTAATGTTTTTGTAGTGGTCACTCAGGGTACTGCAGCCAAAAATCTCATGCAACCCAAAAAGTATTTTCCTACAGACCACAATACAAAAATAAATGCCTGTAAAACCACTGACTGGATGACTGTGACCTGAAATGCGGTTCATAATAAATTTAAATTCTATTGTAGATTTTTAAGTCATCGTCTTTAATATTTCTAAAAAATAAATAAATAAATAAATAAATAAGTAAAACGGCCAGAAAATCCCCAGAAAAGAGATTTTTCCCACTGTGACATCACTGCTGTGTCTTGGCTCATTCTGATTGGCTGATGTGTCCTTATGCATCGCGTGAGTTACACAGGCAAGATGGGAAGTGACACCACTGCTCTATGGACCGCTTAATGCGGATAATGGGCTGGTCAATACACACTTGCCGGCCTCTTTGTTGGGTACAATGCAAACTTGTTTGTCAATAGAGCCAATCGCAAAGATGGGTTGTGGCCACCCTGTTCCTGATCTACAGGGATTTTAACGACATCACAATCATCTCTAGGGTCTAAAGATGAAAAAGAGAAAAGTTACAGTGGCAACACTGGAAGGAAGAGAACTTGTATTTGTAAGAGGTCCAAGTTTGAATACCGTAGAAAGGCAACAGTAACTCAAATAAACACTGGCTGCAAACCGAGGTCTGCATAATAGCATCTCTGAACAAAAGACGTCCAACCCTTGAAGCAGTACACACTCACAGGTCACTATATTAGGTATCCAATACCAGCAAACTGCACCTAATAAAGTGGTCAGTGAATGAAATGGGCATTACAACATTGACAAGGGCTGCATTGATGAAAAGAGATGAGAAAGAGTGACGGACAGAGAACAGTATGCTGCAACTATGTCACTGTGCTTCACTGATATTGACTCATGTCCAATCAATCAAATCCTTTCTTTTTAAAAACCTTGCTATAAATATAATGCAGATTTCCCGTCGAGGTCTTATTGCGCGATGAGTTTTTTGGTGCCAGCGCATCCCAACACCGCAGACATTTCCAGGGAGGCCAGATTCCTCAACCTACCATTATGTGTCATTCATTGCTTGAGACGCGATTAAAACACACACAGCACAATCTGCAATCTCCCAAAAGCTGCACACTGAAGTGGAAATTGGACGCCGTCCCAAACAGCCGACTGTGAGGGCAGGGAATGCGGCTTTGTGATCAGAGCGAGAGCCAGCAGCCCACCCTCCTCGCTTTGCTTTTCAATCAATCAGCCGGTGGTTTCCAGGAGTGGATCAGCGTGACTTTCACCCCCTTCCCAAAAGACGCATTGCCTTGGTCCGGTGCATTGCTACAGCGTCGACTCGGACATCGGACAAAGTTGCTTTGCCTAACTTTCCGCCCACCGAACTCCGACGACGCCGCCTTCAACCTTGAGCACGTGACTTTGGAAAAGAACACGCCGCTCCGGCCCCCCGAGTGTTTTATGGACGACACTTAAAACTTTTACTTCACGGCCACTCCGGAGTTTCCAAAGGATTTCCACTTATCCTAAATACATCTGGGAGGTCACTCTGAATGGACTTATTGACATAAGCTGGAGTGTAGTTAATGGTTCTATCAGGCGTCGCGGACGGAAAGTCAAAGCCCGTCCTCTTCAGAGGATTCTGCCCTTTGTTCGCACATCGGCATTCGCATAAAGAAAAAAAAAAAGCCGTCATTCTCAGGTCCGTTCTGGCTGCGTGATCTCATCACCTGCTGCAAGATAAAAAACCAGCGAAAAGAAGCAGAGAGCGGAGGCAGAGCTGAAGGACTAGGCTGGGATGTTGACACTTTGCATATAGAAGTCAGAAAATAACAAGGAAGAGGCCCAATTAGCATCACTTGTCATGGTTTAGCTTTGACAAAAACAGAGCAGCAAGCTAATGAACAACAGCTACGGCAACGCGGATGGTCAGTTTGATCAGAGCTTCCTTTTCTTTTCGTCAAATGAATTCAAATTTACTCAATACAATCTTATTAGTTAATCATCTTAATTCATAATAATCCTCGAGTTAGGTCTCATTTTTGTATCCTCTTAGGCAGAGAAGCAGCGTCACACAATTAATCCTCCAAAAAACAACCCGTCACACTTAGCCCTCTGTTTACAGCCTGCGGCGGAAATGTGGGATTTTCAGCTTCCTGCCAGAGCCGATGCTTTGCACATGTTGTTGCAAAAACAAAGTGGTCTCAGTGTGAACACCCACACCAAAAGGGCTGCTTATCATAACACTGGTTTGGCACACACTTCCAGAAAAGAACTTTGTTTCACTTTTCCAGAAAACTACCTAAATTCCCACATTATTGGACATTTCACCTCCTGTCTCTTTCCTGATTGGCTGACGCAGGCAGCTGCAGCTCTGTTCATTCAGACGTTTCATTTTGAAATAAAAGTCTCGGCTCAGGCTCGGCCGGCCGGAGGCTTGGAGGACGTTATTTGATTTACAGCGAGTGACATTGTGAGTTTGTTCTCTTTACACTTGAACGTTTGTGTACAGTAGCAGCGCGGGTCACCACGTAACACAACACAAAGACACTTTTCCGCCCTCGGACTGTCGCGCTGACATCCTCCCACAAACAAATGCGGCGTTTAAAAAAAACAACAAAAAAAAACAACCTCCGTCCTCCGGCAGCTGGCTTTGGACGCTCGAGCATCCGCACCCCCTGCCTTCCACCCCACCCCCTCTCCTCTCCCTCCATCAGGAATCTCAAGTAGACGCCTCGGAGAAAGGAGCCTTTGATGTGGGAGCAGCGGCTCGGACCGGCAAGAGGGAGATTTGGGTTTGTTTGTTTTTTTTCCGCGTGGTTATACAACGGAGAGGACGCGGCGGTATTTTAAGATGCCGCCTTCATCCGGCTTTCCGTTCATCCACAAGATGAGCACGGTGGAGGGAGCACCGACCCTCCTCCCCGCCTCACCGGGAAGTTTGTGTAACGTTTCCATTGATCCATCACCCCCACACCAGAAGAAGGATCTACCTCCACATGCAACGGGCCGAGGAGGTGTGCGGGGACGTGTGGCGACTGGGGCTGCAACTAAGGATCATTTTTGTTGTTTACTAACGTATCAATTATTTTTTCGATTAGCCGTGATTAGCTTCTTTATTTTCACCACCTATTTTGGACCTGTTATTTTCTGTTCAACCTAACTTGCTTAAATCTTCACATCTGTGTTATACTGTTGTACTCTGACAGCATACATTTTAAAACAAATATATCAAAATAATGACACAAAGCATTTATCTGTAGTGTAAAATATCATAAGTATATTAATTCACAATTTAGAGGTTATACGCAAAGTTTATCACAGTCAAATACCTTAAACAAGAGTTTTTACACCTTAAATATTGATTAATATGCCCTACACAACACAGTTGATAAGTGATAAGTGAAAGAGTGCTACAATTAAGTATAGACGCTAGTATTGACTAGCGTCTATACTGTCTATACCGTAAAGTACGCATTTACCTCAGAGGACTATCGTTCGCTAAGCTAGCTTGTTCCAAGATTTGCACACGCTGAAGTGCACGTGCACGTGGGCGTGAGCATGTCATACGCGAGGTGTCAGGCTGGCAGGTGCCTTTTTCCCGGACAAAGACGCTGGAAGGAGCTGCGGAGGAAAAACACGGCGACGACAAACGGGCCTCATAAGTCGAGTTCCCCCCTCAAAAGAAAAGAGAAAGTCGTCGACAACTGGGACGCGCAGACAAAAGGCTCATTGATATCGGCGGTGACACCCGGGTGGCAGCTGTACACATCATGTCACTCGCTCGCGGCTCCGGTGAAAGGGGACATTGTCAGGGGAGGCTGGTGTCTGGTGATGTGTTTTTCATCCTGCGGGTAAACGTTGAGTTAAGAAAGTAGGAGGAGGAGAAGAAGAAGAAGCTTGTCGTTTTCCTCCAAATTATAACGTTGACGACTGTTGCTGCGTACGCGCTGGCTGCTTGAACTCGGCTTTGCGTTTTGCTTTTTTGCAACAAAAAACTGAAAAAAAAAGTCCCACTTGTGAATGTTTAAATGCTAGCAGTGGATGTTTGAAAAGCTTCTGCTTCCTATTCCAACTTTTCTTTTTTATTATTCCTCAGTAACGAAGTAATTGTGCTGTGATGATGCACAGCTGCTCCTTGAATGTGAAAGATTGGTTCGTGCCAACATAGTGTACGGTGTTTCTGAAATTCCTTGGATTTATCTCAAGCATCCGCCTCGGGACGAGGGAAGGTGTTTGTGAAGGTCGAAGGGTGGCAAAACTTGGAAGGTGGTGTGATGAGCATTACTAGATGCAATAGCATTTCACTATGTAGTTTAGCACTAAAACATACCCCGACAAACCTCTTGTGTGTAGCCAGCACTTCATTTCCACTGAGCAATTGTGGCATTTTTTTTTCTGTAAATTGCACTTTAGGCTAACATTCTAGCACGCTAGGTTGTCGTTCGGAATCAAACTGTGTCCGCTAGCTCCGATTTCCTGTTTACTGATGCAGTGTCAGGACTAAAGTACAGAGGGTCGGGGTGGGGTGAGGCGGGGGGGAGCGGAGACTGACTGACACGAACACACAGCCAGTAAACAAGGGGCATGAGGAGAACACACACAGAGGTCACGTGACGCGATTGACTGCTGTCATCACACCGTCGGTTCCGCGCATAGCAACGTTTGTTTTCCCCCTGAAGTCAGACATGCTGAATATGGCATAAAGGTCCTCTCACTGAACTCTTGCCAAAGCCGGTTGGAAGCGGAGCGGAAAACAATGTTGCCCACTGAGAAAAAGCCGTCAGTGCTTTGCTTTGTTTCTCTTTTCAGCGCTGAAAACGCTGTCTGGCTACGATGGAGCCGAACGCCGGAGCTCCACATTTCTTCTGCGTCTCTGAGAGCGTCGCTCGCACGGGTTGCTTCCTGATTTTGTCACAATCGAGGGGAGGCTGATTGAGTCAACTAATTTAGACCCATTTGGTTTCTTAATACAATAAGAAACTAAAGATGAAGAAAACTAAACAAAAACCCCACTAATGTAATTGTATTTTATATGGAGCAGCAACAGACACAATGACAGCTTAAAGGCCCAGTGTGTACAATTTAGGAGCATTTAGTGGTGAGAGAGAGGACTGCAAGCAAAGCTACCATGCCAATTTAAACAGTCGTTTCCAGATGTCGCACTTGATCTCATGTGTTTCTTATACCAACTGTCAAGTCACAGTAAAACAGAAACGCACACAAATCAAATTATTGCTCATAAAAAAAAACTTTTTTTAGCATTCAAATTTCACTTAAACCAAACATATGCATGTTTTATTCCATTTCATGCCAAGTGATTCCCTCAGAACCAAAAAAAAAATAATCAGGTGTATTATTAAGGACGTGTTGTAAAGATGTGCACCGATGCAAAAACGCACCCGGCACGACTGACAACTGGCTGCAAGATTGTCTAACAGCATCTTCTGCTGCCGCGAGACGCCTTCTGACGCTTTCCACTCCGCCTGCCTTCACTCCACCTACTTACTGAGTTAAACAGCATTAACCAAAATGACATTTACCTTAATTAAATTTGCCTCGCGGCTGCGCCCCCCCCTCCCCGCGGCACGGCGAGACAGCGATTTCCGCCTCACGCTCCAATTGCCTCCGATCTGCGCAGCGACACCAGAGTGAGTCCAAACACGGGGAGGTGGGGGGTTTGGGATGCGCGGGCCCACACGGAGACTCGACGTTGCTCCCAGTGACGCATGATGCAAGCGCGCGGCAACGCCGGTGTGCCCTGGGGGGCGAACACACTCGCAGCCACCAGCAGGAGGTGCGTGCGACGGCGCTGCGATTATAGGCTCACATTCAATAAGCCGCGCAGTCTTAATGGCATCCGCGGCGACGGCGAACACGACGCCGGAGTAAACACGCTGCTTTTTAGCTCAGCGTGCGTTAATCTGCGCGCACGCTGTCAGGTGTGTAAACAATCCGATGAGTAGCGCAGCGGGACGCCGCTGCTCCGGGGCTCCGTTCCTCCAACTTTGGGAAGAAATCGCGGCGTCAGTCGGTAAACGCGGCCCGCCTCCAGGGGACCACGGCGTTACCGACAGGAAATCAAAACCGTGTGTGTTGGTAAAAAATAAATAAGTTGAATGAATGAATCAGGCAACAAGGTGCTCAAGAGTGGTTACTCTCCACTCAAGTAACTGAAGAATAGGATTAGGGCTACAAGAAGAGAAAAAAAAAATTAAGATGGAATTTCCAATTTGAGATTAAAGTTGAAATTTCGAGAATAAAGTTGAAGGTTTCAAGGTGAAGCAAGTCAAAATGTCATGAATAAGGTTGAGAGGCTCTGCGCGCAAGTCTAGTGGAGCACTTCCGTTTTCGCCAGTTTCCTGATTACTGTGGGTGAACCTTGTGGGAAACACCTGTTTTCTGCAGTTTACTGTTAACTGTGGTTAGCTGGGCTGATCCACCATCCATCCAGCTTACTCGCCAATTTCCACTTTATTTGCGTCGACTTTATTCATGAAATTTCGACTTTATCCACGAAATTTCATCTTTTTTTTTAACGTCGACTTTATTCACAAAATTTGGTCTTTGTTACGTCAACTTTTTTCACGAACGACCCCTATTAGAGCCATTTTCATTCATTATCGTTTTGGACTCAAGTGAAGCAATCTTGCATGATTATTTGTTAAAAATGATGATAATAACAAAAAAAACTCTAGGTCTCCACCTGCTGTTTGCAACCTCCTGCTAAAACTGACATCCCTGTGTGACATCACAAAGGGCTGCTTTCCAAATCAGTGCTTCAGGACACGCTTTCTGAAAAGTGGAGCGAAGAAACCAAGCAAGTAAGTAAGTTTCTGGGCAGTTTACTCACAGGCCGCAGATGTCTCGTTAGCAAAGTGGATTTAGCGTCATACGAGTGCTTTAATCACGTCGTCAAACTTAACTGTGAACAAACTATTCGACACCCCTTTTAAAACTGTCCCTCCTCTGACGCCTCCGCGCCCCCATTTGCATCTTTAGCGAGAAAGCAGCGGTTGGCAGTGACGGGAAACTGGTTTAGTTTGATAGTTAATCAAAGAGGGTAATGATGTCAGCGGTAAACTGCTCACTAAGCATCTAATCACACGTTGTTTACCCGCTGGAAGAGGTCATCAAGATGTTGCTGGCAATTAACGAGTAAGATCAGCGATCTCTCTCTCTCTCTCTCTCTCTCTCTCTCTCTCTCTCTCTCTCTCTCTCTCTCTCTCTCTCTCTCTCTCTCTCTCTCTCTCTCTCTCTCTCTCTCTCTCTCTCTCTCTCTCTCTCTCTCTCTCTCTCTCTCTCCCTCTCCCTCTCCCTCTCACACAAACAGGCCTGCGCTGCCAAGTCTTTAATGAATCTCTTTCACATTTAGAATTTTAAATTTACGTCCTCGCCAAAAGCCGCATTCTCAATTTCCTTTTTTTTTCCCCTTCCGAGGCAAAATTAGATGGAGAATAATATCATTGACAAAAAGCGCTTCAGTCCATAAATGCTGGGAGAGCAATAAAAGTAAACAACAAGGCAAAAAGAAAGCAGAGCAGAACTGGAGAGGACAGAGTCAGCAGCAGCAGCAGCAGCAGAGGAGATGAAAGCGGTCCTACCTGTATCAGCGACATGTTGCTGAGGTCCAGCCTGAACAGGTAGTTTCTGGTTGAGGACATGGAGAAAAAAAAGGGACACTTGTGAGTGTTTGTGGCATGATGACTGGGCTTTAGAGTGTCCTTAAAAAATGTGTTGGGCGACGACTGCGGGGTGTCAGGGAAGTGACAGGCCAGTCTGGCTGCTGCCAGCCACAAGCAAAGCTGATGAGGGCCGCAAGGTTCCCGTCAATCAGCTGGAAGCCATTGTCTGTGTGTGTGTGTGTGTGTGTGTGTGTGTGTGTGTGTGTGTGTGTGTGTGTGTGTGTGTGTGTGTGTGTGTGTGTGTGTGTGTTTGGCGACGGATGACCTCGTGTCACCTCACGCAATCGTGAACAGATTTCTGAAATCGTCGCCTAACATAAAGTTTCTGCCACAGCTGCCCCAGAATGACCAGCGCAGGTATTCACCAAAATCAGTTTACACATTTTTGTGATGGTTAATACACCAGCATGTGGAAACGCTTTCACAGAATTACATTACACTGTTATAATATAATAATATACATTTTTTATTTTAAATTTAAATTCATTTTTTTAAATTCACTTTTTTACAATTACTTAATTGAAAAATAAATAGTTAGGTACTATTCGTACCATTATTATTATTATTATTATCAGGTTCAGTTTCAAGTTGAGGTGACCTTATTTGTACCAGTAGATTTGTTTTGTGACTTTATTCATATGTGAACATAGATTTCAAAACAAATGTCAGATTTCAGACGACATAATGAAGGAGAAAACATCGAGCCATCAAGCCCCTGAACTAAAATAACCAGGTGAGGAACTGATGTAAAAACCTAAATAGATAAATACTTCATCAAGAAAATAAATGAGGTCATATGAAAATCAGCAGAGCTCCAGCTGGAACAAAGCTGGTCGCGTAACATTTTGGGGTCTTATTTTGGGTGCCAGGTCCTCCATGCAGGAGGGATGAGGATAAACCCTGTGATGCCAGGGATGGGAGTAATGACTCATAATTGAAAAATCTCTCCACTGAACACGGCTGGATTATTTCCTGGTTTAGACGTCGAATTCCACTTATTTTTTACTCAGATTCCTGAACGGAAAAAAGGCGTCTTAACGGTTGGCTGTTACGCTTGATTGATCGATTGATTGATGGGATTTCTCAGGGAGGCACACATTGAGCTGGAAAACAGGTGAAACCAAAAGACTATTTGCTTTTTCAACAGGTAACAATAAGATTTTGTGGAGTTTTAAGCAGGTTGTATAACCATCTTTCCAACAGGCGGTGGAATAGATTTGCGAATTGGCGTCTATACGCAGCTGCGGCGCAACGTTCATTTATATCCCTCATCAGCCTGACTCAAGCAAGAAACATCATTATCCCAATTTTTCAAAGCAGACTGTGTTGAGTCAGGCGGGGAGCTGGAGAGCAGCAGTGCGAGAGCAGAGTGGATTTACTGTTTCTTACCTGGCGCCCACAATAAGCTCATTCCTCGTCAGGTCAAGGGTGAGCTGGGAGTAATCTCTCACACCGGGGTGGGAAAAAGTGGAGATCCACGGACTGAGGGCTGAGAACAGAGACACAGAGAGACAGAGAGAGAGAGAGAGAGACAGACAGAGAGAGAGAGAGAAATGTTAGACAGGAACTCGCGCGCGCAAAGGTGTTTCCAGAAATCATGTGACATCGCGAAAACGGGCCACACAGAGCGACGATTCCACAGGCTGCTCCCTCAGGGGAAAATATGGTTAAAACGACAGAGTAAATAAATCAATTCATGTTGTTAATTAAACTGTGAAATTAGATTTTTTTTCTTTTTGGGTGGGGGAAATGGGACAGTCAACAATGCTGTCAGTGGAAGCAAAGTAGTTCAGGGCTGCCAACTCTCTGGAGTGAATCCTTCTCCTTCTCTGGGTTACGGTGATTCATACGCGGCAGGATGTAAACGACAGAGCATCGCAACAGCCAGGCTGAAAGAAGGGAGCTGTCGTTACGAGTTGGCACATTGTTGGAAAAGCTGGAAAAAACAAAACAAAAGTGGATGAGTTGGAAACACGACTTCGAATCGGAACGCTGTCCTGGTCCCATTTTCGAACATGCACTCCTCCCCAACACTAGGGGGCGATATGCATTTTATTCAGCGGGTTATTACAGCCCCCTTTCCTGTTGACACCTCTTACGCCACATAATAATAAACAAGTGGAACACGATTCAACACCGGTGTTATGTCCCCACTGCACTGGTTACCAATTTCACTGGTTTCCCAATACAAAAGCTACAAATGTGCTGCGCAAAGTTTTAAATTTCCGCCCATCATCTCTTGAATCTTTGAGATTAAACCTGTAATTTTCAGTCTCACTAATCAAAAGACTGGAAGACGTGTCGGAATGAATGAATCCAACCCCCACCCCCTTCCTCTTTTTTTTCTTTTTTTTTTTGACATTTTCAGCATTATTATCAGTGTCAGGACTTTGAAAAGAAAATACAAGAAACCCAATTATTTCTTGGATCAAATCTGCTCTTTTAAGTTTATTCTCAAAGCGCCTGATTAATTCTTATCTCACTGTGGTCAAAACACTCCATTGTGACTGCAGGGAATAGACTCAGGTGAACGTTCCTCTTCGGCCTCGTCTTCCTCAGGTAGTTTATGTCAGGGCGGCGACCGCTCGGCATACATAACGCATACATTATAGCATCCGCCGATCAGTTTTCTGCACAAGAGAATCAAACTACTCACGCCCGACTGAGCGCTTGCTTACGCTAGCTGCACAGACAAATGTGTGACGACCAGGAAGTGCAACGTTTTGCGCAGGAAAGGCGGGCACTTCGCCCAGGAGCAGCAGTAAGCTGCGTCTTCTCTCTATTCAGCTGCAGTGACGGGAACAGAAAAATGACCAGAGTTGCGTCAGGACTGAAAAAGTGCAGCGAGCGTCTACAAGAAAAGCTTCCCGACTCTCCAGCGGAGAGGGACAAAACTGTCCGGGGCTGCATCAGCCACGAGGATCCTGACACAAAGTGACACCGAGACAAACCCGGCACAGTGAGGTTCCCCGAGATAAAAGGCCGACGCTGTTTGAAATAAGCTTTTAACAAATCCAAATTTTCTTTTTTTAAAGTGGCGGGCGACGAGGCCACCTGGCGGGGGCTTCTCTAATGTCCCCGTCGCTGACAACTGCAAGAAAAGAGGATTTTCTGTTCAGTTCTCACCTCTTAATGGATTTGGCCACCAGGGGGGTTCGCACAACATAACGGGATTTAACATATTTCCCATGCTGTACACAGCATCGCAGCGGTGAGCGGGGATCCCCACCCGCTGAACCAATTTGAAAAAGCTGAATCCAATAGTGGTGGAGAAAGATGGTCCACGAGCATTGAGCTTCTCTGAACCGCTGCAAATATTTCTTGTGAGGGTTTGACTGTGTTGTTGACTGTAATAATAATAATAATAATAATAATAATAATAATAAATAATACATAAATAAATCTGGATTTTTGTGGTCTTAATGACTTGGGTTCAAAACTAGCAACGTTTTCCAGAATACGACCTCACAGGATAGATACTGAGGTGATGCCACAACGTCTACTAGCCTAGCAGCTAACTTACCCTCTAGCACCTAGCACACGGCTTTCATGGCTCATCAAGACATTTCAAGACAAATGGAATGAGACCAATTACAAAAAAAACTATGAGACTGTTAATCAGCTACTTTAGTATCAGAGTGAGTTTTTAGTGAGTGAGGGTTTTTCTTCTTCATTTTAACCCCAGTGCATTGATGGCATTTACTTTGTTTGGTCACTATGTAAATGCACTTTTCTTGAGGCCTTAATTAAACTCAAACCTCATCAGGTTGTGAGCCCCCTGTGACGTCACAGGGGGCACTGATACCTCCAGGTGAGTGAAAACACAGCAATTGTTTATGTTGTTGGCGTTAGCAAGACGCCGTAACACAAAGGGCTGCCAAAGCTGTTTTATGGAGGGTTTTTTTTGGATGGTTTATGATGCAAAGGTGAACCACCAGATGCCAGGGTGACAAATAAATATCTCAAAAGTTAGTATAATATGGAAGATTTTTTTGTTTTGTTTGGTTGTTTTTAGAGCACAGCAAGAGTCCTTCACCATGAATAGAAATGAGGTTAGGGGGATGACGGGTCCCACATGGTTCTGTCATCTGCACACGCAGCCAGGGATGTGAAGCCGAGGGAGGCAGCTACAGTCGAGTGTCACACTGCTGATTTCACACACACACACACACACCACACACACACACACACACACAAACGCTGCTATTCAGGGCGTCACGTCTGAGGAGAGCAACGAGTGGCACAATCTGTTCCTTCCAGATGCTGATTAGTAAAATATACAGTAGTGGGCGGGTTTCGCATCCGGAGCCGTCGCTGCAAACAGGAGGAAAATGTTCCTCAAACGGCATTAAGCTGTGCGACACAGCGGGCGAGGACCGCTGTTCTGGAGATGATCTGCCAAAATCCTGTAAGTACGCCAACTGTTGCGTGTTCCTGAGCAAACAGGACGGCAACTGGCTGTTTGCACGGTTTGTTGTCTGTTCTAAAAAAAAAAAGAAAAAGAAAGAAAAAGAAAAAAAGGGCTCCCTAAAAAAAAAAAAAAGAAGTGGGGGGAGAAAAATCTTTTGTACGTTCAGTTTTTCTTAAATTTTCCTTTTCGACTTGTAAACATCCCATTGCTTTGGTTCGTATTTCTTTTTCAACAAACATATTGAAGGGTTAAATATTATTTTTATCTGGTGTGCTTTCATCCTCCAGTGGTTCTCCTCAGAGCTGTGGCCACTTTTTTATTTTGGTTTGGCACACAAACAAGCAATTCTTAAAAAAAAAAAACCCAAAAAAAAACAAACAGATTGGAGGACGATGATTGATTGATGATGAACTGAGTCCAAAACTCTTGTGGATGCTGTTTGTACATCAAAGGTGCAAGAGACTGAGTGTTTTGCTCCAGCACACCGCCTAATATCATATGTGTAACAGCAAGAATAACGAAGTGGAGCCACTCTTGGAGAAGTCTGGCCCGCAGATAAAATTACAAAATTCCACGTGATGATAACAAAATAATGAAATGGCGCACTGAACAATTTCAGAATTTAAAACCCAGAGCTGCTGCTGCTGATTTTAATTGTGGTTCCTATTCCTCTTGTGAATGCGTTTTACTTTTCTTTCATTGAAAAGATTTTTTTTTGGTTCCATTTTGTAAACAGGAAGAACTGAGGTCAGTGCCTTGACTTCTCTTTCGGATCTCCGAGTCACTGAACGCCGAGTTCAAGATGTTGCCATCTGGTTGCAAGGTGCAAAAACTCTGTTCCTCACTTTGACACTTTTCCATGTGTCCTGTTGGTGTTTAGTTCCCTCTTTCTTTTTTTTTATTGCTGTTTGTGTAACAAATTGCCCCTGTGGGGATAATAAAGTCTGACAAACCAAACCAAAGAACAAAAAAAGAGGGACGTAACAGTGCCACTTAACTGTGGCCAATTTATGGTAAAACAGCTCATGCTGACACAGTGCCACAGTAGACACTGCAAACATTTTTCCAGCCGGATTGTCGCGTGAAAAACACGCCGTCCACTAATTACGCCACCGACACCACGTGTGCAGCCCGAAGCGGCAAAACTCTAGGAGCTTAATCACAGCGGCTCTGACCTCATTGGGAACATACTGGCAGAAACACGAGCAGGGACACGACGCAGGGAGCGTAACCTTTAAAAATTAATAACGTGCCGTGAAAAAACGCGGGGGGAGAAAAAAAACAAAAACAATGCTGCGCGCAAAAGGATTAAATCGCTGATAACCTCGGCGCGGATAATAAATCAGGAAACTCGGCCGCGTAATTCCAACGCCGGGCAGTTTTCAGCGAGGGGCCGTCTCTTGCTTTCTCCATAAATATTTATGCTGCATGTATGCACATCGGCTGCGTCCATTTTTCACAGCGGAGGGTGTTGATCATCGTCAGGGACGAGCGCAGGAACCGTGCACGGCTCCGACCGTGAAGAGGAAAGGAGGCCAACGGGGGAAACGTCTGCGCATCGGCCGCTGATTAATAGTTTGCCAAAGGCCGTCCATCGCTGCGCAATCTTATCATAACAGACCTGACGGTGTCTTGGAGAGTGAGGAGCGGTCAGAGGGTCAAACAGAGTCGCGGTAGGTGTGAGAAGAATGACTAAAAATAAGCTTGCCCCTCACCCCACCCATACATAGCGTGTTACTATCCTCTCGGGCCTGCTGGGGCCGTAGAATCCTCAGTGTTTCCCCACTGACAGCCATGAACTGTGTTCAGTTCAATTTTTTAGATTGTTTAAATTAGTTTAGATTATTTCAGTTAAAGTTAAAGTTCAGTTTACTTTGGTTTAGTTTAGTTTAGCTCAGTTCAGTTATAGTTTAGTTTACTTTAGTTAAGTTTAGATTGTTTAGATTAGTTTAGCTTAATTCAGTTAGAGTTCAGTTTACTTAAGATAGTTTAAATTAGTTTATTTTATTTCAGTTAAGTTGAAGTTCAAGTTCAGTTTTTTTTCAGGTTTAGATTAGTTTAGCTCAATTCAGTTTAGTTTAGTTTATTTCAAATTAGCACCATGCTAAAGACAAAATTAAAGCAGTACTAAGAGGAAAAATGAGGCAGGTTTGTGTGAGTAATGCCCCCAAAACTACCATTCTGCTCGCGTTGCAGTGTGTCAACAGCAAAGAAAAAAACTTTTGCTAACGCGGTCGGGCATTTTTACAACCTGGGCGTCAACTTGTTTTTGTTCCGGAGGAGGAAGAAAAGCGACGGGGCGAAAGTGGCAGGGAAAACGGAGCAGAAGTTTAATTCTCGTCGATCTCCGTCCGGCCTCCTGCCAGCGGAACCTCCGGCGTGCATCGAGACAAATCGAAAACCACGACCCCACAGTGCCCGGAAATGCATCCCGGGAAAATGTGCGGCGGCTCTCCCAGACAAACGGCTGGCTGTTAGCTTGACTTATCCTCCTCCAAAATAAGGCCATTAGGGCGGAGCGGCACGGCAAGAACGGAAGAATAAATAAAGGCATTAAAGAAATGGATACCAAGAGAGAACAGAGCGAAAGAGAGAGAGAGAGAGAGAAAACACCCAAAATGCACCGAGAGCGATGAGGCGCTGCAGAGCGTAAATCACATGGAACGCAAAGCGAGGTGGAAGTGCGACCGTTTAGGGTTTTTTTTTTTACAAACGGCTCCTGGGTAGAGAAGAAAAGGAAGAAAGAACTCGTAAAAAAAAAAAAAAAGAATCCGCAGCTCGTTTGCTGTCTGGCCGAGGCCTCCCTGACTGACATTTATCCGCCCGCCTACAAGTGGTTTTTTAAGTGCTCACCGCTCTCCATAATAACTGTCTGGCTGGGCCGCACGGCACAGGAGGGACAACAGGAGTGGGATGAATAATAAAGAAAAGAAAATACATTAAAAAAACCCCAACAATTCCCTTCCCTGGCCCCGAGCTGGACGCGTGATGAACGGCTGTTGCGCTCACTCGCCCCCTCCAGCCACTAGACGCTGCCTGCAATCAGCAGGGAGACGGATTAATGCGATTCGATGCCTGGAGGATTGGAGGGGGGGGGTGTTGGACAGACTGATAGACTGACTGATGCGCACGGACGTCACTCTCAACCTCCACCTCCTTCCACCCACCGGCTTTTGAACGTCCGCCTCCTTCCCGTCACGGCCGCCGACACCGACCGCTCGTTGTGAAAGCCCAAGGAAAACAGACAGCGCGAGCGCGCGCGCCAGGCTCCGGCTCGTGCCGCTTATCGCGTATAAAGCCTGATGGAATGCGAGATTCGCTCGCGCGCTGCCTGCTTCGTCTGCTCGCAGCTTACAGGAGCGTTTATCAGCAGCCGCGTCAAGACATTTGGGCACACGCAACCACATGAGGGCCAATCGAAAAAGGACAGAATGTTCGTTCTTTAATCTTTTGAGACTTTTTTCTGACATAATAATAGACGTGCAACAGGTTCTGAAACTGCAAACCTCTGGATTTGAAGGCAATTAGTTTAATCTGTAGAGGTGATCTGACTGGATGTGAAACAGCTATAAATTATCTCGAAAAAACTGCTGACCCAATGAGTCTGAAGTTTGGGTCACTTTTGGACAGGATGTTTAGAAATCGCATTCTCTTTGTCCAAACGACTGACATTGTTTCAGAATTTTAACAGTGTTTTGTTTGGTTTCGGAAGTTGTTTTTCCTGTCAGGAAGGCAAAAGTGGCAACGAGTAATGCTTTAAAGTGCAAAAGCCAAAAGACACAAAACGTTGCGCAAACTCAAAAACATTTGCTGCATTCGTAAATCCAGAACAAAGACCGCAATTTGTATGCCGTTTTGTCCTTCTTCTACTTTCACAGAAAGCAGAGCGAGCAGTCAAGCCGTCTGAGCCAAAACGGGAAAAGTCCAGACGCTCTGAGATTCTGATTTGCAGCGTGGGAATAAACTGGCACTGATTCAGAGTCTCGACCACGACTTTATGTTTTCCGCTCTTTCACTCTGGGAGCAAAAGCTCGCCACCGAAAAGCGCTGCGGATCCTTGAGCGCTCGACCGTAGAACGAGCTACGCTGAAGTTAGCCACCTGGCGTCGGGAGGAACTGGATGGCTCGGCGGGAGCGAGGGCCAATGGGGGAAATGAGACTTTATTGGTGGAGAGCGGCAGCAGAGAAAACAGTGATCTCAGGGGCAAGGTGGTGGTGGTGGTGGTGGTTGTGGTGGTGGTGGTGGTGCATCCAATATTGTCAACATAACTGGGAAGGACTGGCTGCTATCTGCCATCTGGCAAATGGTTCCGTGAATGAAGGATCACCTCCAGCGCCAATTTGCTAATGTATGATTGCGCTGGGAATAAATTCAGCCACCAGCCGACAGCGCGGAAAGTGAAAATGGCAGCCAGGGCCAAATAATAACGCAGGCATGAGACCATCACGCAATATCCACATTTACATACAATGTCCATTTACTGGCAGCACCAATCAACCCCGGGCAGCACATTTATGAGAAAACTTGTAATAATCGAATTATAAAAAGAAACCCAACTTTTCACCAAGTGTCTAATATTTTCTTAGGTCGAATCGGGTCAAACTCCATTGAGATACACACTGTATATATATATTTTTTGTATCGCTCCCCTCGTCCTCCCTCCCCTCCGTGCACTCCGGGTCCTCATTCGTCTCGCCACTCCCGCTGCTCTCCACTATCTGCGCCGCTCTCGTCGCCCCCTCCGAAAGTCGCCGTGCCTGAACGGCGGAGGCTGAGAGAGGCTGCCGTGCCTCATTGGAGCACAACTACTTCCCTCTGTCGCTCTTTCATCCTCCCGCCTCCTCCCACTCGGCTCGACTTGAGATAGCAGGGTAAGTCTGCAGGTTTTGGGACTGCGCAGCCGCAGGAGGAACGAGAGGCTGGTATAGCTCCAAGTCAGCAGCCAGGACTGACGGTTACATGAAAAAAAGAAAAAAAAGAAACACGCGGGCACATACAAATTCTTTCAGAGCTACGCGTCATCAGAAAGCCATTAAATATCTCATTCTGTGAAAAGAATGAAATAAAATGTTTGCAATTTGTTAGATATTGACTGTCTAAATGTTCCCATTCGCACAGCAGATGTTAATAAAAACAGAAAGAATTCTAATTACTATTAGAGCAAGAACATAAAATACGAGGCGGCGAACAAAAGTTGTGTTACTGTTTACTGGAAAAAATATAAAACAACATGTGCCAACATGAGTTCTCAACAATGTGCTGGACTTGAACAGTTTGTTCCCCCTGCAGGAACACACCGCCTCGCTTTTTTGTAGTTTTTTACCATCAGAGACGAGGGCGGGGGATTCGGAAAGTTGACATGAACATCAAACTATTGGCTTCTGAGGGAGAAAAATAATAATGTGAGGCGTCAAGGGCAACAAGTTGGGAAGAAATGGCAACGGAGAAGCGCCATTAGTAAGATGCAACCATTGAAATGAGCGATTATGCACTGGCACTAAGAAACCCTGGAAACATCCATTAAAGTAGCCATGTGCCATATCAATTCGTCAAAACAAACCGGCTCCCTGCAAGTTCTCAGTTAAACATCTGAGGACTGAAGACCGATGTAAAAGCAGTGATGACAATGTCACTGTGTTGTGGACGATGTCAAGAACTCAACATTGCAGCCTTTCTTCCGTTTCTGTGGTTCCACATTACAATCAACAATACTATTTTGGCGGGCTGTGCTGTTACTTCTTGTTTGCGACATCGGGAGGAGGAGCGGAACTTTTCCATAGGGAAAAAAAAACCCCTGCGTATGCCCTCCAAAAAACAAAGTCTGAAATGCTGAATATCCCAAAAAAGAAAGACTGAGTTTCACACTTTCTATCATCCAACATTTTGTTTAGTCACACATTCCATTCACAGTTGAGGAGATTGGAAAAGGTAAAAAAAAAAAAAAAAAAAGAAAATTCTTTCTAGCTTTAAAACCACCTGCAATGTCTTTGTGTTAAAGTAACTCAGATTACACGTGCTGACATGTAAAATTGCAAGCAAAAAAAAAAAAACCCGCGTCCACTCACTCTCACTCTCTCTCTCTGACTCCCTCTCTCACTCACTCTCCCTCCATCAAGACGATGCAGGAGGGGCGAGAGGAGAGAATTTGGACTCTTTGGAAGGGAGAAAAAAAATAAAAAAGTAAACAGGGCAATTTTCTTGCTGCCTCTCCTGCTTTTTTTCCCCCCCCGACAGTTAAAGTGTCAGCGAAGCCCTTTTGAGCGTTTTCTACTCTCTGATCCCCTTTTGCTATCTCTGGGGCCGCCATCAGATATCGCCGTGTGCCATCAAGCGGGCGAGGGGCGGCCACGGCAGCGTTTTTAAAACATCCCGGCTCGATATTGATGGCGCGGCTCCGATAGCGGAGCCGCAATTAGGGCCCCCTCCGAGGCTCCGGCTGGAGAAAAGCAGGTGGCGAAAAAGCACCGACGTTGAACGCCGAAATGGCAAATGCGCGCGGCCAAGTACTTTTTTTTTTCCCTTCCCTCGTTTTCTCTTTCAGGAAGCTCCCTCGGACGGCGACGAGAGCGACCGAGCGCCGTTATCCCAAAACGACGAAGGAGAGGGCTGAGAGGGCCGGCAGATGCCAAACCAAAGTACGACTAGCTGTTGAACGTACGAGACGAGGAAAAAATAATAATAACAGCTGCGTCTTTGTCTCTGCCCCCGAGGCGGAGACGACCCCGAGCCGTCTCGCGCATCAGGGAGAGTCCTCGGCATCGCGGCGGAGGAACAAGAGGAGGCCCGACCCCTGGGTCTCATTATCAAACATTACTCAGGCTCCCCCGTGGAACCTCGTTGCCTTGATGGATCTTCGGCGCTGCAGCCCGGCGCGACACAGGTGAAGGGTTTATCTGAGCCTCTCACCAGCCTGACACCCCGCACCTCCAAAGACCCTTCATCTGCAACACGTCACAAAATGCAAAAACTGAGCTCCAAAAAAAATACTCTGCATCTGCCAATCAGAGCCAGTCTGCAAAAATGGCTGTCTAAATTGATAATGTAGGTTTTCTCTTTCTTTTTTATCAGACAACTTTCTTTACCTCATAAGTGTTGAGCGGTAACTAGATACCTTTGATGTCATTATGTCATTTCATTACAAGATAATAAAAATTGGATCAGTTACATTACAATAGATTACAGTTACTTGTGGAAATACACAGAATTACAATTTCAATTACATCTTTGACCGATTTTTACAAAAAAGGCTGAGCTTTATGTTTTGTAATTTTATTTTGGTATCTTTGCATGGTTTTCTCGTGCACTTGGCACAAGCGCCGTCCTTTTCTGTTTCCTTCAACAGACGGAAATTTGACACGATTTTGATGCTTGTAATTGGAATTTGGAATTGCGCCACCCAACCACTCGGCTGCCAGTTGAAACGTCTCTCTCTGCTAAGAGTACTGCTGGAAGCTGAACACTGTCAGGTCTGAGCAGTTGAGAACATTTCTTCAAAATTTAGAAAAGCAATCAAAATGTAATCAAATGCAATTAGTTACATTACCTTGATAAAGCAAATGAAATAGTTGCACTACTATTACAATTTCAAGGGGGTAATTTGTAATTGTAACCAATTACAATTGCAAAGTAATCTTCCCAACATCGACCGCACACACACTCACACACGCACACACCCTTGCCGCGCTCTTATCACAACCAAGGTCGTGGGTGCCGAGAGTCAGTATCATCCATCCAAATCAACAGCTTGTTCTTGTACAGTGTGTGTGTGCGCGCGAGAGAGAGAGAGAGAGAGAGAGAGAGAGAGAGAGAGAGCGCTTGTGGAAGGGAGGCTATGCGGTGTGTGTGCAGTATTCCCACTGCTACGGCGTTACTGACACGTGAAAAAACAGCAGCGTGTCATCGTGGGAGAGCAGACGGACACAAGCACAGAGACGGCGGTTGCGCCCCTGCTGTCCAAGGGAGGAAATGCAGGCGGAAAAACTCAGCGTGGGAGGTTTTTGCCTCAGCCTTACGGAGAAACTGGAGGCTGTCATAAAACTCAAGGCAATAATCTCCAAATGAACTACAATATCACATTTGATTATTAACAATAATAAATGGCTAATTTTCCACACCGTTCCCTCAAGGAGGGTTAAATGTCCCGTCTGCCTTTTCCAATAATAATAATAATATGCACCTCTGTCCTGTCGGTGAACTCCTCAGAAAAGTGAGAAGTTCATCTCCTCTTGCTCCACTTCACAAAAAGGTTTGCGGTGACACGCAGTTCTGGACATGAGCCCATTGTGATGTCACACAGAGCACTGATACTCTCTCTCAGCCAAGTGTGTCTGCCTCCAAGCCCACCCAGTTTGTATCTCTTAACAAACACGTAGACAGTAAAAAAAAAAAAAAGAAGAAGAAGAAAAAAGAAAAGTATTAAGCAGGAAGCCAAAACCCAGCATTAAAGCAAGAGACTGTAAACACAGGGCTAAATATGAGGCTCTTTGGAGATCTATAGCGTTTGGGTTGTTGCAGAAAGGTGCACAAAATGTTGCTCCACTGCAATATAGAAATAGGTATATTCTCTATATTCAGTTACGTCTCCACTTAACTTTATGAAAGGTGAGGTGGAGGCCGTAGTGATAACAGGATCATACCTGCAGCAGAAACCAGTGTTGTTTTGAGATGGACACATATGAACCAGATTATGAGTAATCTCTAAAAATCAATGACCGGCGCTAACGTCAACCCTAATTCCCCCTTCGGACTGGAACATACTTCCAGCCAACCAATCAGTGATCACTCCAGGATCTGTATCACACAGTGGAGCAGTGACAGCTCGACCCGTCACCGACTGAGTCAGAGCAGAGCAAACGAACAAGGTGTTAAAGAGAACCAGACCGGCTGAAAAAGAAAACACAGCGGAACAAAAACTTCTATAGCAAATCCCTTTTGCATCTGGCAGACACCAAAACAATGTGAACTCTGATTGGAAACGATGAAATCATCATTCCTTATGCCTTTGGATAAATACCTAATCAGCCGATCACATGGCGGTGGCTTTATTGTATGTAAAGCCAATGTTGAAGACAATAAAGATGAAATTCAAAATTCAAACTTCAGACAGGCTGAAGAAAGGTGATTTGAGTGAGCGGGTACGATGTTTGTTGGTGCAGACAGGCCGGCCTGAGTATTTCAGAAACTGCTTATCCCTGGGATTTCTCTGGGTTAACAGAGAATGGTCTGAAATAAAAATAATAATAATAAAAAACAGACAGGAGGGGAAAAATACATCGTCTGGGCCTTGTTAGTGCTTGAGGTCAGAGGAGACTAGTTCCAGATGACAGAAAGGCAACATGAACGCAAGTAACTGCTTGTTACCACCAAGGTCCACAGGCCATCTCGAAAGGCAGATGGGCTGAGGGCAGCAGAGGACCACACTGGTTGCCATTTCTGTCAGCTATCAACAAGAAAGTCAGATGACAATTTCTGCCCAGAACTGCCCAGAGGATATTTATTTGGTAAACTTTGGCCACCTTGGGGTCAACTGGGCAAACTCTATGTTCCACGTCCATCGCTTTATGAGGTCAGCATAGCATCTTCTCATGGTTACACTGGTCAACGCGCCAAGCAACACAAGTTCAAGCTATTGGAATGTGCTCCACTGTCACATGATCCCAATCCAACAGAGAACCTCTGGGATGTGTTGGACCAGGGGATCTGCATCATTGATATGCAGCCAACAAATGTGCAGCTTGAGGCTGCCGTGTCAATACGGAGCAAAATACCAGACCTAATGAATAAACAAAGAAAATGAAATTATTAAGTGTTTACAACATTCCCCAGCAGACTCCATTCTTTTTCTCGTTCAGAGCACCAAGGGGCACAAAGACACATAACAGATCCAATTTTGGGGTTCCATGAAGTCAGGTGCATTGCTTCACTATACTCCACATAAATCAAAACACTACCTCATCTTCAAAAGGTGTCATGCGTTCATGCTTGTGTTATTTCCTTGGCCCAAAATGTGTTTCATTAGAGGTGTCCTAAATATAACATGAAGGTGGGCAGCCGAGAGACATCCATCACTGGTTTATACACTCCATGTACACTCCACTGTGAGATTGTGATACTTTAAGGAAGTATGTCTCCTATTTCTTTCTTTTTTTTTTTTATTAAAGCCCACAAGGAGTTCATCAATAATGCATGTGTGATTAAATTTGTCCCAGCATGATGGGATCGGAGTTGCTGATAACTCGCGGCTCTCGTGGAGCCAAAGATGAATTTCTTAAGACCAAAGAGAGATGAAGGCATGCTTGGCTGGAGGCATCACCAGCAGAAATAAACATCACAGCATCCCCCTACTCAGAGTCCTGGCGCACCAGATGGAGCGTTTCTCAAACCTTGTGGATTTATCCGGGTAAGAAAAAAAAAAAAAAAAAGTCTTCTTAAAAGCAAGGAGAACTTGGAAGGTGATAGAACAAACCTTTCACATTCAAGTGAATCAGATTTGTTGCCGTCCGTAGAGAAGTCCTTCAAGTAGTCCTTCAAGTAGTCCTTCTGTTTCTTCAGAGTGATTTTTTTTTTTTGTTCTTTAAACATGAGAACACCAGCCAGTTCGGATAAATCTGACCAAACTGCACAGCCACACAAAACAACATTGACAGGTGTGTTCAAAAACAGAACACTTAAAGCGACAGACCGACATCTTGCCCAACCTACTGCCATAATCACTGAGCATCACTACCGATAATTAAATTAAATGTACCTACTCATTTGCTATGACTATAGGGATCATGGCAATTTGTGAATTTGCCAACATCTTGAACTATCCCTTTAATTTCTAACAATGGCAGCACTTGACTAGCAAGGCATTAATGTCATGCTTTGGTTGTCTTTGTCTTTACTGTCTGGTTATATTTAGATGTCCAATAAGTAGCAGAATACAACAAAGAAGTGTAGTTAAAAACAAAGTGCACAACTTGGGACAGAACTATGTCAAAATGAGCGCCCCCAAACTTAAGTGTACTGCAATGAAGTGCGCTAACACAAGAATGCTAATCAGGACATAGCTTAGGACTGGTAGCTTCTCCCTTAGGCCTTCAGCAGTTTTTCTAAAGGAGCAGCTTGGATCACTTGCAACCACTTGTTCCTACAACTTCTCTATACGCAAAAGAAAGCATATTGGTTACCAAAACTATGGATCCGCCAGCTACAGTGGAGCAGGAGTTGAAAGCTAAAAATTTGCGCGATCAAGCTGCAGTGCAAAGATCCGAACTTCTAAAGAAAAAAACCCAAATCGCTGAGCGTCAGAAGGCGCGAACAATCGCCGACGCACCCGACACGCGCTGTCGCCTGCTTCAAAGGTAAATCTCCTTCGCCAGCTCCCCCCTATGCGCTCCCTCCAGGTGACTGAGGCAGCGCTTCAACAAGCTGCTACAAAACGCTCATCAATCACAGGGGCTAATCTCAGATTCTCACTGACACTTTCATTGTGCAGGCCCCATTTCTATGCGGCTGCCTCCGAATAATGCCGCCGCTCTCGGCTGCTCTGACGGAGCGGCGGCCTCGCAAGGTCCTCCGCCAACGCGGGCGTTTCTGGCGCGGCAACGCCCCCTTGGAGTGAAAACCGTCGGTGGAGCTCAATCTGGACATCTGGAGGTCTGCTGGGCGAAGGCGAGCAGAGACAAAGACCTCAGCACAAAGGTGACCTCAGCTCAGTGTATTTGGGTGGATAAAGGGCTGTTTTTCTTAAAGGTGAAAATGCTGCTGCACACACGGATACAATGGAGCAAAGAGCTGAGAGTCAATCAATGGTATTTTTTGTTTTTCAGCAGAAGAACAGACTTTGGATGAGGCAGAGTAGGTTCGAAACAGGTTTGAACAGTGAAGAAGGAAAGAAAAAAGTTGGAGAAATGTCTGCAGTGCTGTTGATAGAGCATCAAATGTATTTCTCATCACAACAAAATCTCCTGACACCCTTTTTTTTTTCTATTCCAGTTTCAGTTCCTGATGCCTGGCAGCAATTTGTCGTTCTTCTCCCCTAATCTTGGTGGCCACTTCTTTCTTCTTCTTCTTCTTCTTCTTCTTCTTCTGCCTCCCGGCAGCGAGAACACAAACAACCCCATTCAAAAGTAAACACAGCAATTTTGTGTGCGTTTGCTTTTCATTCTGTCATATCTGTGATTGTGCTCTGTTCCACTTCACAGCCAGGAGGACGCCTCTTTGTTTCCTGGCCTTCTGTGCGGAGCAAGTGCGGCCGCGAGATAGCGGGGCAGTAAGTCGGCAAAATCTTTTCAATAATTTGAATCTTTCCGTTTCGTGCACGGCTGCGGGCTGACCTTCCCGAGAGCACAGGTGCAGGGCTTTGTTGTGCCAGAACGGGCTTCCGAAAACAATTCATTGTGTCATCGAAGTATGTGTGAAGTAAATATAGAAGTAGCGCGACTTTATCATACATAGAGACAAAACAGTCAAGAAAGACTTATGTTGACAAATTATCAGCAGTAAGATTTTAGGGTTTAGCCTTACTTTTCAGTTAGACTTTTACATAAGAAACCTATTATACAAAATTCACTTTAATACTACTTCCACTCGGTTGAAAAGTCCTGAACGACGTTAACTTCAGTTTACCAAACCGATTCTACTGACAGATGTCTCCAGCTTTCTAATTCAACTCCCTAGAAAAAAGAAAAACTTTGTGTGTGCGGGAAACTCACCACCCACACTCCTACCATCCCCAAAACAATTTAGCCCCTTGTGATGTCAGTTTTAGTGGGAGGCTGCAGACAGAGAGCTAAATGCTTTCTGTTTGTCGGATTTTGGATAATTAATCCAAAAGTTGCTCCACTGGAGTCCGTGATGAAAGAAAAATCTTAATATGGGTCTTGGAATTTTTTTTCAGAATTTTACTGTTAGTCATCATATTACTTTGTTATTACATTTGTTATAATAATACTACAACTTATTCAATTGTAAGACTTGCAAACTTTGACTTTTTGTCTCTACCCACCGCCACTATCCTGATTCATAGTGTGACGGCTGTGAGCAAAGCAACAGTGCGTTCGCACCATTGAAGGTTCGAGTATTAAAATTGCAGAGTGTTTGTTCGCCGCTTCTTTTCTCGCCGAGGCTTTGGGCGACTGGGTTTGTTTACGGCCATCCGAGTTCACTCTGATCCCAGGGAGTCTCACGTCAGCTCGGCCCTTCTTTTAAATAATAAAACACAGACATGTCCCTCAAAGATGTTGTGGCGTTGCGAGGCCTGATTTTAAAGTCATGCGTGCGCCAGAATTCAATCAGGTCTGCATAAATAAAGTGCTGGAGCGGCGGCGGCGGTGGCAAAGTCAACACGGGAGTCCCTGGATCTAAATAATTCAAATCAGAGTGTGACAAAATAATGACACTGACACTACAACAAAAACTGCCTCTTTCACTTTTGTCATCCGTAATATGGGTTTAGTGAAAAGTTCAAAAGCTGACTGAAGCAAAAATCTGTCCTGTCATAGTGCAATCGTGGTGAAATGAAATGAGAAATGAGTCAGTCGTGGTCAAGCAGAGGAAATAAAAATACACAAAAATACACATAACTATTTTTTTGGTTTGTTTTTTCTGTTCGTTTGCTTGTTTCCGCTGTTCGTGCTTTGTTACGTTCTGTTTCATTCCATTATTGTTGCTGTCTCTTGTTGTTGTTCAGTCATGTTGGTCATCTGTAACTTTCTTTTCTGTGTGTGTGTGTGTGTGTGTGTGTGTGTGTGTGTGTGTGTGTTTTTTCCCTGCAAATTGTAAAGTGTTTTGAGTCCACTTTTTTGGCGATTTTACACTTTAAATAAAGATGAATTGAATTGAAACTGAACTAAAGCAAAACAACAAAAACATGTCCTTACAAATACAGGTGAAAGGAGGCAACAAGCGACATGCCATGCCTGACTGACCTTGGATGGTGACCTTGGGATGCTCCTTCTTGGTGCAGTCCGACTGGACCACCGGGTCAAAGAACGACGCGGCCGGTGTGGCCGCCGGGGCTGAGCCCCGCGCGAAGAGCGGCGGGAAGAGGAGGAGCAGCAGGAGGCCGGCGAGACGAGGCGAGAGGGCGGAGTCCTGCGAGGGCGGCGTCATGGTGGTGACCTCTCCTCTAGCTGCCAAGGTGGGCCTCTGGGATACGGCTGCAGGGGAAGACAACAACTTTAGCGCCTCAGAGAAACTTAGATTTTTATTTTTCGACTTTTTTATTTGTTTTTTTTTTTTTTATTTCCACCCCGGCTTCAAAAGAAAAAAAAAAAAAAGACGACTTCAAAATTGGGTTCTTCTTCTCTCCGACTCTCAACTCCGGCGGGACTCTTATACCGGAGGCCGGTGAAAAAGCAACAGAAGGGCTTTTTCTGAAGAAGATTGGAAGGGCGTGAAGTTTTGTGCTTTGAGGCTCAAAACTACGGGATGAAAGCAAAGACAAGAGGTAAACAGAGGCCGGCTGAAAGGAGGAGATACGGCGCTGAGAAACTTGAAGGTGACCTGCGACCTCCGGCTAATTATACAGCATTTGCAATTAAACTCTGGGAGTTAATTTAATGGATGGTTAAAGGGAGGAAAATTGAACCCAGTGGTGGACCGTCCACCGAGGACGGATGTTTCCAACGAGGCCAACGGAGCAGAAACACACCCACTTCTAATGAGAGAAGCCGGGGCAACATGTTCCGGAATTATCTCTGCGTGACTCCCCCATCGCGCTCAGTCACACTCCGACTTGCTTCAGCGTTCCGGAATGATTTCAGACGATCCAGCAAGACAGCTAAACCTCACTCCTCAAAAAAAAAAGAAAGAAAGAAAGAAAGAACGGAATAAAAACCCGCACAAAGTCGGCACTCTGGCACTTCCAGAGTAAATGTAATCTCCTCCTGTCATAACGTATGAGTCTGCAGCGCTGAGCTGAGAGCGGCAGTTCATCATCCCTCCTCACGGCAGGTCTAATGTCATCAGAGCACGTTAAAAAAAAAAAAAAAAAAGTGTCGGAGCGTCGACTTTCCAGACACTCCGCGCTTCTGACCTGGGTTACGGCTCCGGGTGTCGTTTCTGTCTCGCTAATGTTTCCATCGATAGCGAATTATTTGCTCGGTTGAATTGCAAATCAAGCACGCCGGCCTGCAATCAATTGCACTCCGCACTACGGCGGCTAACCAATTAGGCAAAAGCGCGGAGTTTGGTGCAATAAACAACGGAGTCAACAGGGGCGCCGACTTGCGCCTCCGGGAGGACCGTTGATGGAGCGTGGGAGGAGCTTTGCGCAAAACCCAGATGTGGATTTGTCTGCGGTCTGACGTTTGTCCAAGAGTCTGAAACCATAAAACCAACACGAGTCCATTGCTATAGGTTCGATTAAAGCAAACAACGCCAGAGCTGAACCGATTAATCAATTAATCAAATCGAAAGTTGCCTGAATCAAAGCTTTGTTAGCTTAATATTATGTTCTTTATTATTGTGTAATATTGTGATGTTATGTTATTATATATCTATAATATATATATATATATATATATATATATATATATATATATATATATATATATATTTTATATATTTCATATGTTTTCTGGTTGTTGTTTCAGCTCATTCTGCAATAAACATCTGTTATCTCTTTTTCATCAGTAATCCATAGATCGATTAAAAAAAATAATCAATCGCAACACTCCGCAAAAAGTTCTTTCTTGGGCCAACTGAGCCCGAATGAGCCCTGATAACATAAAGTCCAACATGAATCCATTGCAACAGGTTCAATTAAGGCAAACAACACCAGGGTTGAAACGATTAATCGAAAGGAATCGATTAAAAAAAAAATATTGGATTTTCCAAAATTTAACGAAATTTTTTACAGAAATTAATATCAACGCCGCCAAACACACAACAACCTTTTGCCGTTACAGTTATTTCTATATGGACAATTTTCCATATCATATTAATTTGGGACGCTTTGTAGTTGTTGTTTCAGCTGGTTCTGGAATAAATGACCCACCTCTCTGTGTTTTTTCGCTATTCAAAATAATCATACTAAGGGGGATACTAAGACGTCTCAATAAAAAAGGTGCACATAATTTTTTGTGCCGAATCAAGAACAATCCCCGACTCCCTGTAAAACTGCCTCATTCAGACAGTTATGCAGCGAAGGGAAGGCTGTTAAAGTTTTAAAAGCACCTCTGGCAACTTCTCAACAATCCGTGTCATCTTATAAATTTGCCATCTTATAAATTTTGAGAACAAAATGCTCGGTGTGCCTCGTTTATCCAAGCGTACCGCTGGTACCGCTGCAAGCTTGCCTGCTGCTCGTCTCACCTGCTTTTAGAAAACGGCTGACGGCGAGGAAACTGGATACGCAGCTACTTCAGACTTAATGCAGTCACCTGACCACCTGACCACCCTGCTACCGCATGAATGCCCATTATGCTCTTGGTTCTTTGGGAGGTCCGTGATTGTTCCCTTCTTCCAGCTTCATTTCCAGGTGGACACATGATCTCAGCCTGTCAGCTGATTGTGATCCAGTCCCGCAGCTAAGTAAAGAACCTTTCAGTTGGCTGTAATTTGCGGTTCGTCCGCAGCTCGGGGCTGTTGAATGGGGCTAAAACAAGATCAAGGTTGTTATCTCCAAGATCGAATTACGCTAAAGGCACCGCGAGGCTGCAAAAATGAAAGTTTTTTCACAATCAGTTCAAGTAACAAGCGTGTTCAGGATTACATCTGAAAGTCAGAAGCTTTGACAGTTTAGGACACTGTAGTAATGCCACTCTCTGTAGTTACAAGTGAAGCCCCACACTCCAATTATTTCCCTCTTGTATACACTCAATGTGGCATTTGGATGACATTTATACGTCCTGATAAGTGGGTGTCGCGCTCACTATTGCATTGCTGTTCTATTGTACTGGTTGACATTATTGAAACAGTGAATTGTCGTTATGAGCCAGACACTATGTCCAGCAATGATCATGTAATAATCTTACATAATTTGTGAAATGAATCGAGGAAAATCTTCTTTTTAAACATTTCAAAGAGGCTCTCTATGCTAATGTAGCCAGTCAGGTAATGGACATGATATTTCTCCAGCAGTTTTTCATATCTCAGATTGTATGGGAATGCTGACTAACTCTATTAACCCATATGTTTCCTGAACCATTTCTCCAAATGAGCCAAAATCTTGCAACTCTTGATCATTTGAAGTTGCTAACGGAATGCAACTGTGCAATTAGTTCCAAAATCCTAATCGTTAGTCAGTCACAATCCTTAATGTAAATATTATGGAAGGAATGAACGACAGAAACAAAGAAAATTTGCACCAAACCTTTATAAAAGTATCGTGGGAGTGTCTTTTTTATTTAATTAAAAAGTTGTCTACCTTGTTAGCATTTCATTATATATGCTTTTTTATCATTTAACAAAAATACAATAAATGAATATTTGAACTTGTTTTAAATCATGATCTTTTGGCCGTTATGGTGCGCATTCCGATTCTTCCTTTTTCACCGAAGGCTGCTTTATCCGAAATGCCAAAGCAATGTATTTCAGCAAGACTCCTGGGTCCAAGTGTTCCCAGTTCGCCACTGAAATGAACGCTGAGATATGAACATTATACGTGTAGGATGGAAATAACAGAGTGGGAGTCGAGCAGGGAGAGTATTTCCCACCAGGACGCCCACATATCTTTTTTATCTGTTCTTCCATCCAGCGGAGTGAAGTTGGCAGAGGCTTAATTCAAATTAAATGGCCACCTCCTCAAAGTCAAAGGCTGACACCAGAAAAAAAAACTCTCATTAGTCTAAAAGCTGCACTGGGAGAAAGCGATGAAGGAGATCATGACAGACGACCAGGACTCTACTGTAGATTTAGACTTGCTAGCTATCTTTGGCACAGGCACGCGCGCACACACTCTGCTGGGAACGCGCTTCCAGTGGCTGGATGGGTTCAGCGTGGCGAAGTCAAAAACGTCTGTGGAAAGTCATGTCACACTTTCTGGCAACACACACACACACACACACACACTCTAAAAAAGACTAGCGAAACAAAATCCAGCCTTGGGCAGCTGGTTACACACCACATTGAGTCCCAGCAAGTGGGCAGATGTGACTCACTGTGTTCCAGCAGTCACTCAGTGTGCGTGTGTGTTTTTGTGTGTCTGTGTGTGTCTACGCCACTTAAAGGAAGTTTGATAGAGTCCATCCAATTTCCCCGTCCCCGCTGAGTTCTGGCTACGCAACAGGCAGCCGGCACAGAACAGGGACAAACCGTATCGACGGAGGCCGTCTGGCGCTACACAACTGATTCCTGACAAGACTCATTAGGTGATTGTCCTCCTTCCAGTCGGACGCCCCGCTGGGAAAAACAGCGAGTCGATGGCAGGTGCACTTGTACGCCGCCGACTGGCCGCCGGGATGGGATCGAGAAAAGGCTTTTTTTTTTCGTCAATATCTCTTTTTGCGGCGAGAGGCTGTGGAGAGTCTTTAACGTAGAAAGGAGGATGTTTTTCAGTCCTTGTAAGAAAAAAAATGAAATAAAAAATACAGCGGGCGAAAGTTTTGCAGCCACCGGGACTGGTTGTAAAATGCACTCATGTATTCATTGTGAAAAGTGTCCAGTTTCTGCACCAGTGGTTTCCGACACGAACAGGTGGATGTCTGCGGTGCGACTGACTGGGGGGGGGCGAAAAACGCCGGATTCTGCATCCAGAGTGAAGAGTTTCTGGTTCACAGTGATCTTCTATTGCCTCCAATCCAGTTAGCTTGAAAAAAAAGAAAATAATAAGAAAGTCTTGAAACATTATGCTCCAGTCTCTCAAATGAAATATCATTCGGGCAATTTAACTGCAATGTTATTAGCTTTCTGTTGGCTGAGGCGAACTCATCAGGGCCAAAAATTACTTTTTTTAATGAGGCCAAAGAAATACGTGAAGGCGGGGGGTGGAATTCCTGTTTTTTTCTGTTTTTAATTAAGTTCACAGACATCGAGTAGGCGACATTCATGTACTTGTAGTGTCGTAGCAGCACCATATCGGGATAAAAGTCGTTTACAAGCAGGATGACTCCACTCACTGACAGGATCAAGTGTGTTCATTTCCTCCATCATTCATTCAGATTAATCAGCTAGATAACATCAGACGATACGGTAATAGATGCCAAAAGTTGAGCGTTCTCTTGTGTAGAGAACCCTTACCAGAAAACCACCTCTATGAAGTCGTGCGATTGGCCGAAACCTCGGGGCTGACCCGGTCGTTCGCTTCGACGGGCACAATAACCTGAGCTCAATTGCGGTGTGTATTTTGTGCGAAGGTGGACACAATGATCACTGGGGGAGGCTTCAGCGCGAGTGAAAACAACCCAAATAAGCAACATTTATAATTCTCAAGGAAGAAGTGAAAGCTAAATTATACATTTTCCAGAGATTTTCGGAGACGATTTCCGAAGGCTGGACAGAGATGTCGAAAGGGAAGACGTCCCAAAACAAAACAAAGTAAAGCAAAAAAAAAAAACATGGATCTGCTCTCCATCCTGATCCAACCCATCCTGAGAACAGAAGCGCGGTCCCGCGGAAGTGCCGGCGCGTATCTATGGCAACAGGAGCGGCGAGGTTGGTGGTGGTAGAAGAAGCAGAAAAAGCAGGTTGAGTGTATTTTGGTACGGACCTCGACAGTCCCCCCCCCCCCAACCCCGGGAGAGCTGGATGGCTGACTGCCCACTGGTGCAGCGCGGCATGAAGGAGGTGACGTGCCGGAGCGCTAGAAGCAGGCAGTACGAGCGGCGCCCGTTATAACGCATGATCCGTCTATCTGGCGGAAGCACAAGTCGCGCCGATGTCATTTCTCAGGCTGCGGAGAGGGGGAAGGAAAAAAAACAAAAAACTGTTGCTCTGAGGGATGAAGCGGGCCAAGGAATTTAAAAATCTCCATGCCATGACGATAAAAAAAAAAAAAAGAAATCTAATCCCCGCTCCGACTGTACTCTTGGTTTCCGCTAAAATTGGTGTCAGAATGCGTTTCAGCCTGACAGCCTTTGGCTTCTGAGTGTTTTCTCTCTTGGCCTTTTCTGCCGTGGACTCGGCGAGCGCGAGGCTGGAATCCATCCCTGCTTTTGTCGGAGCGTATCGCATTCCTGCGGGCAACAGGGCAACGTCCCAGCAGGTTCCAGCCAGTAAAAGGCAAGTCAGGCCCCCCCCCAGCTCATTTTGAAGGTGGTCACCGTAACAGAGGCATCCCACGTAGCATATTTTGCAAACATACCATATTGTTGTACACTTGTCGCATTGTTCCAAGCACAGCACTATTTTTCAAGTCAAGCTTCTTCTTTGACCTTTTAAATTGCCAATTCAAAGTAATAATAATAATACTACAAAACGTCAAGGCCGACATTTATTCCCAAACAAACAAAAATACCACCTTACACCTTGGCAAAAAGCAGCATGCTAACATTTGCTAGCACGTTAAAGTCATTGATAGCGTACAGCTTTAAGTGCCACATCCATTTGCCCTCATACACTACTAATGCTTCACAGTGTTTTAACGTACATTATGCCCGATAACGCACTTTGCGCCATAACGCGCGCAAAATGCTCAATACCTACGACGGCCAACTATCGCCTGAATTCTCGTAGTTCCATCTTGAAAACTTCCAGCCTGAACTGTTTTCAGCCGGTCAGGTTCTCAGCTGCCCGATCATCTCTCCTCGAGGAGAAGAAGTCGGAGCTACGGTCAAGGTGTAATTGAAACAACGCAACCTGCGGTGTGGTCAGTTCGATGCGAACGGGACAACATTTCCTCATTGAACGGAGAGCTAAGAAGAGAACAAGAAGAGGCCTTTTTTCCGATTTCTGACTGGCTCTGGACACAGTTCAGTTAGATGCTGAAGGTGCTCCAACAAAAAGTTGCATGTAGTTATCAACTGGCTCCACTGGTAGCAGAGACAACACTTCAGTGCACTCTGAATGCTACAATACGGTCCTTTCTCCAAAGCACCTTTTCAATTGTTTTCCCATGCTGGGCTCTTCTCCAGAATAAATCCATTGGTATTGTGAAAGACAACATGTTCATGCAGAGCGGTAAACAAAAAAAAAAAATACTAAATACGATCTCACGTTACAAATCAACACAAAGCTTTTAAAAACCCTTCACGAAAATAGAAGTTACGGAAAACCAGTCGCCACCTGCTTCATTCTTTTCTAATGACACAAACAAGAAGCTCCGCAACGCTGAAGGAAAATCAATGCATCTCGCCTTTAAGAGAAATCTGTCAGGGGGAATAATGGATAAGAAACAGATTATTTTCCGCAGCAAGGCTCCCCGGAGGACGGCCCCCTCCACCCCTTTTTTTTCCTTTCCTTTTCAGATTCATTAGAATTGATTAGACATCATAATTAAGCATCTTCTGGATGCACTTTACGCCGCGCTCCTCCAGAGCTCCCTGAGCGTGGACGACAGGCCCTGCCTGAGCCCGGTGAGATGCTCCCACTGCTCATCATTAGCGTGCGAGGGAGAGGAATATCAATGCCTACCTCGTCCTGCCGCGCGCGCACACACACACACACACACACACACACACACACACACAGCAACGAAGCGCAACAAAGCGGACTGATCGATGCGTCCGATTCCCGGTGCAGATTCGCCACTTGTGACAGGCAACAGACTGCGGGAGGCTTCACCTGCACTTGTCATATTCATTATATTCATCGCCTTCTCAGTGAAAGTCCCATGTTATTCCAAATAAGATTCCATACTATACCTCTTTACTCTGGACTCCAGAAAGTGCCTTCTGAAACGCACACTTCTGGAAAGCAGTCCTTGTGATGTCACAAAGGGCACCGATACCTCTTAGTGTCTAATTTGTTTAGTTCGTGACTCAGGTGTCGTTTCCTCCTAAGACCACCTGGTTTTTGTCCCCTTTCCAAACATGTGGAAGATCCAACAAAGCATAAAGAACAGATTTGGGTCTTTTACACCTTTTCCATCCAGGTTGCCAATGAAGCAGGTGTTTACATTTTCTATTTCTCTTTCTTTCCCTTTCTCTTTCCTCTTCACCTCCACTGCAACCTGAAGCCACTCTCATGGAAGCATCATCGCCATTCAAGCCTTAGGTAACTGCTTATTTAAGTCCTAAAACAAGACAACACATGCTTTTTTTCTGGCTTTAAAAAAAAGGCTGTTAGGAAGCTGTAACCAGAAGGCAAACTATTCTGTTTTTTGGAATAACTTGACTTGGAAACAACTCACCCGAGTGTGCCCGACTGGAGTCCTGGATGAAAAATAAAAATCCAAAAATGCAAATAGCATGAGACCTTGAAATTTGTGTTGCAGTGGCAATAACATAGAAATTTCTTCTAGGAGACTTTGGTACCCTGGTGCAGTTGGACAGTGTGAACATAAATATGCTGGGGTTTTGTTTTTTTTTGGTTGATTACATCTTGCAAGGCTGCACCACTGGAGTCCAGGACGAGAGAGCCTAAGTTCTGAAAAGCGCAATAATATGGGAGAATTGTGCAGAATCGTGGAGAAAACAAGCTTCCCGTGCGCGTTCACACGTGCCCCCCCCCCGTTTTAATGAAACCAACAAATCTGAGCGACCCCACGGCCCGCTGATAAACAGAGACAAGCCCTCCGCCGATGCATATTGCCACCATATTTCCATCCTATTCATCCTCTCCCACGACTGCCCTCAGGGCTCGGGGGAGTGGGGGGCTGGTCCAGTCAAGGCTACATTGACCGTGTCTAATTCAACTCAATAGCTCAACCCCACCAATCTCTTTAATGCCCCCGCACTGCTGCGCGGCAGGGTGGGGCGGGGGTCCGTGAGGAGAGTCTCGAGGGACTGGGTCGGGTCGGGGCCGCTCATGTAGGCAACACACTTGGCGGAGGGCGCAAGAATGTGCGGCCAAGACGGCCACGGATAGATAGAGAGAGGATCTTCTTTTCTTTCTTTTCAAAGGGGAGGGAATGAAAGGGGGTCGGGGGAGGTGGGGGGCAGCCGAGGGGGCACCTCTTGTGTTGGTGCGGCGCTGGGCGGGGTGGGGGGGGGGGGTGGTCTCATGCTTGAGAGGGCAGGCACAAGTGGAGAAAGAATCTTCTAGGAATGAGGGAGGATTGACCCCGGACTGAAGGAAAACAGTGTATTTGTGATGTATGCATGTGTGTGCGCGTGCACGTGTGTGTCTTGAGTGACGGTGCTGATGAGGTGGGGCGGGTCACTGTTGGCAGCCGCTGTCTGGATTACTGCTGCTGTCACGTCACAGTCCGGGCTGGGTGTCTTAGCAAGTGTCCCATGTATCCGCCGGATGAAGAGCCCACAGAGAGCATTTCCAAAACATTTTCTAAAAAGTTACACAAAGTGTCAAATTTGTTGCTGAAAAGTTTAGCCAGGTCCTCGTCTCTTCAGGCTTACTAGATGCGTAAAGTGCGAATTTAGCTGCTTAGCGCATAGGTGCTAAACAGAACTCTTGCCAAAGCCAGTTGGGATCAAAGCAAAGAAAACATCCAAGAAATACCCTTTGGGACTTGGCAGTTGTTCCTACTGTCGTTATTTATTCTTATTTGAATGCAAACAACCTGTTATTTTCTGATAAAGGTGTCCCCACTTACGGAAGAGGATTAGGACCACAAGAAGAGAAAAAAATTTGCCAATTCGAGAATAAAGTTGAAATTTTGAGAATAAAGTTGACGTAAAACAGATAAAATTTTGTGAATAAAATCAAAATTTTGCAACCTTGTGGGATACACCTGTTTTCGACAGTTTACTTTTAACTGTGGGTAACTGGGTTAATCCAGCATCCATCCAGTCTACTCGCCAGTCTTTTGTTAACATCGACTTTATTCAAGAAATTTCGACTTTATTTAGGAATTTTCGTCGTTTTTATGTTGACTTTTTCCATAAAATGTTGACTTTATTCACGAAATTCCAATTTAAAACTCAAAATGAACACCTAAATAAAAATCTTACTTTAATTTTTTCTTTTTCTCTTCTTGTGGCCCTAATCCTCTTTCGTACCCACTGTAGCTGGCTCAGTGTCACATAGGGTTACATAGTTAGCATTGGCTTATCGGTTGTGGGATCCGTGTGACGTTTACCGAGCTCCAGCCTGTAAACAGTTCCCGCGGAGGTCAGCAAGGTGGACATGGAAGGTTTCACAGTTAAAATCGAGGTGAGGTTGCCAGTGACAGGAACTCAAGAGTAAGCAGCGAGTCCCCCCGCGACCCTGTGTGGAGCAACAGATGGATTGTCGGGAGGGATAATCGGGCTCCACCTGGATTTGTGCACGGCTCCTTTTGCATCATATTTTCTTTTCCTCAAGCAGTTTTCTGTCTGTATTTTTGCCTCCTCTCATTGTCCCCCCCGCCCCCAGGACGCTTTGTGCAAATATCACCGAGTGAATCTGTTACCGTCTGCCAGATTCTTGACAGTTTATTCTTTACTCGGCACGCAGCAGCAGACAAAAACAAACAAGCAAAAAAAGAAAAAAAAGAAAAAACTGTTCACAAAAACAATATCTGTATAAGCACTGGGGATTAGGTTTTTTCCTGTCCTTCCTGTCCTTTAGTGGAATTGCGAACCATGATTATCACGAGGGTCCCTTCGAACAACCTCCCTCTGGGCCTGCAGGGGTAAAACTTTTTTGAATTAGGTGGGTGATGGGAGTTTATTTCCACTCGGTAAGAAAGCAATTTACATCTTATTTAGGCAATTCAGAAATTGCCTAATGATCTAATAAGCAAGATAACAATGTCGGCATCCCAAATCGCGCATCTCTGTATTCCTATTACAATTCTGAAATTGAGATTTTGGAATGTTCAAAACACGTTAACCCTCTTTGACCGCTGTCTTACTTGTTTGTTTGTTTTTTCCAGCTTCTTCGTGCTCAACAGCTCACAGTTGATCAACCCACTAATAACCATCACCAAGACAGAAAACCGCTTTTGATCTTCACACACAGGTGAGTCACCTCAACAGATCCTGGATAAATGGGAGCACATCATCTGCTGATGATCAGGCTGACGGGCCACGTAATGAGAAAGTTTGTCGACCTTAACGCAACATCATCAGGTCCACATGTGCAGCTGCTGTGCCCGTCAGCTTTCGAAGTTTGGCACGCAGCTATAATTTCTGCCCTCCGGTGACTGCCGGTGTGCACTAATTAGTAATTTGTTCCGTCAATTTGATAACTATTGCCCTTGACTCTGTGAAACATGTACTCGGGTTACTTAATTAGCATTGGCGAATTAGGCTAACAGCACAAAGTGACTGCTGCACTTGTCGCTGAGGTCACAGCGATCTGTGCGAGTGTTCTGTTCAGTGCGACTCCATGGCTGTTGGAGTCTAATAAGCCACTGATGTGCCGGGCCACCCTCAGACTTACCTTGAGCATCGCTCAGTTCAGTTGTTTCTTTATAGCAATTTTAATAGCGCTAATTTACATGTTTGTCCATTTTTTAAGGACCTAAAATGTTACTGTCCTTTCAAACCTTGTTCGGCACAATATAATTTCAGCACTTCATTGCACGCTGCAGGTTCACCCAAAAAAAAAAAAAAAAAAAGCCTGCAGATACTGAGCAGCAAATGGTCTCACGAGCGCTGAACCTGGACTGAACAAACGAGGATAAGACAGCCATAACAGACCCATCAATGCTTTGCCGACGGTGTGAGGAGATGAAGTAAGTCCACAATATTGAATGCTGAAGCCAGAGGGTGTCTCTATATTGGTATTTCATCTGTTTTGTTTTGTTTTTCTGTAAAATACAAGCTAGGCTTTTGTTTGAAGATGCCATGCTGTTGCAACCGTGGAGCGATGGCGGCTATTTGTTGATACAGAAGTGCCGAAAACCAGAATTCTATCATTTGGCCAGCAGGGACCACCAAAGTTGATTGCAAACAGGCTAAAAATGGCCGACTGTAATACAGACAGTAGCACTAAAATCATAAAATTTCTAACTGTTTTAAAAGAAAAATGTAGAGTAAAAGTGTCCAGAAAGTTGTGGGCATGGCTTAAGTTCAGTAGTCAACTGTACTCGGCTTATCATCGGCTGCTGTGTGTGTGTTTGGGCACTCAAGATCCAATCATTGCTCATGTCCGGTGCCACTCAAACATCCAAACATGGAATCTTGTGGGTTCAAAAAGGACCGGAAACTCAAGATGGCGCTGACAGTGAAATCAATCTCTGGGCTTCAGAACGGGGATTTGCAAAACCGACGGGTGACGTCACAATGACTCTGCTCATCTTCACATACAGAGAGTGGTCCTATTGTATAGCACACTTAACAAAATTAGTTTTCCAGCAGTCAAATAAGCTGAATTCTGCGTATCATGAAGCCAGCCGCAGCAGCTGATTTTAATTGAAACCACAGTGACAATATATTAGCAGATGAAAGACGCCGCGTGTGCAATCTGCTCCAGCAGCAGCATCAAGAGGGGAGAGCAGCAGTTACCCAGCGTGGCGGGAGAACTTTCTGATGGCAGGATAATGGGCTGAGATTAAAGAGACGCCAATTAGCGGTCAGCGAATTACGAGTCCGACGGTGGTATTGTCACGCAGTTTTGATTGACAAGGGATGCCTCGTCCCGTAAACACACACACACGCACCCGCACACAAACACAAGACACACACCTGTAGCTTCCACAGCCCCAGTCTGTAATAACACACGCCGTCTGGCCTTCACACACTCTATTATGATTCCTCCCGGCACTGTCGACCACAGGTTCGCACCTTAATTCCCGTCCAGCCAGAGCATAATGCGATATCGTTGAGTGTGTTTCTCGCCGTCTCAACCCGATACGGTTTCATTGTGTGGGTGCTGGAGTCGCACCCGCCAGGTCTGCTATTGATCGGAACTCGCCCGGCTAATTCGCAGAACTCAATTTTGTCCACTAGTTTCTCTTAAGAGCGCCACTGATACGGGCTGAGCTCCGAGGCATTTAAAAAGGTTTGTCAAATATGATACTGGATTCAGCCGCTGTTGGACTGGAGAGAAATGGAACTTTCCACTTCCTTTGTCTGGTGGCTGACTCCAGCGCTCCACAAACCCAGCAATACAATACGAGTGCATTTCAATGGCATTCTGAGGAAATTGTGGCGACTATCGGCTTTTTTTCAATATCTGTTTTTCTTCGCCTGAATACCTGAAGAAAATATAAAGCAAACATTAAGAATCCTTTCAACTGATTTCCAAAGGGTCCATCACAGGCTGAGGAGGAAATAAAATGAGCTTTCATGAACATTTAAAACATTAAAGAGACTCTTTGGATGGTAATATCTATAAAATACATGAAAATATCTTTTCAGAATATCTGTATTTTCATCTCTGGCTCCAGTGGGGCTGCCTCACATGAAGAATTATCAATAAAAAAAAAAAAAAACCTTTATACCCCTCTATAGACAAAATATTTAGCCCTCTGTTTATAGCTTCCAGCCATAATTTTCACTTTACTGGACCTTCCACATATTTGAAAGGAGAAATATAAAGATAGGGAGGAGCCAGCCCCTGTGCTGGAGGTTGGGGATCACTAACCCAGGGACCTTTTCACAACAGGTCAATTTGCATTCCACCTTAAAAAAAAATGTAGCGAGTAAAAGTTATGAAAGATAGATTTTTGACATTTATTAAAACACTGTGAAGCGAGGAGCAGCATCCCTCAGCAAAAAGTGGAACATTTCTGAAGACGGCGTCATACATTCAAATAGTTTTAGTCGCGACAGAGAGGAAAGTAATATTTTTGACAATCTAGAATTAGATCATGGAATTAAACTGGTTTTCAGAATCCGATTTTTTTTTTCCCCCTCTCTCCGTGAAAATAGAGTCGTCCTCCTGTCGCTCTGAGGAGATTGGCGGAGCGTCCGTCCAATTTTACTCCGCAATTCCCAGATTAACACGTGAAATGAGATCAAAAACTATTTCTGCGGCAAACGGAAACAGAGAACAGCATGTGGCCAAACGGCTTCATTTCACTTGAAGAGAGACACGATAATCAATCAAGTCTGTCTAACAAGTGTTTTATTTTTTTTTGGATTCAGAAAAAAGCGCCACGATTGGGTCGTCGACCGATCAGAGCGCGCTCATAAAATAATTCTTGTACATGTCCTTCCTTGAGGTTTTTGGACGTTTGGGGCAGCGACGTGTCGGTGACCTGAGGTCAGAGGGACAGCGGCCCTGATGATGGGCTATTAGAGAACAAAAGGGCAGAGGCATGAGTAACCGCTCCCACAAAAGGTCCGCCCGACACTTTCCCGGCTTGACGTGGCCACAAAAGACGGCCGCTCGGCGCTCCGAGTGGAGGCTGTTAATTGGAGAGCCAAAGGTCAGGAAGAAAAGGCGAGATCTGGGGGGGGGGGTTAGCCTTTCATTGGAGTTTCTGTTATTGTGCTCGTTTTTTTTAAAATAGGAGGGAATAAGATGCGTTCACGCCATTCGCAACAAGAGAGTAAAGATGAGGATAATCGGAGTTTGTTATTTGTTTTTGTTTTTTTGGTGAGGTTTTAAAGAGCACAATGACAGCTTTTTTCCTTAACAAAAAAGAGAGAGTGAGTAAAGGAAAGCTAGCTTGTTAATCAAAAACTGTGTGTAATTTCTTCCCCCCAAAATGATTCACAAAGCAGTCAGCCAGTGTCTAAAGAGATAATCGACTCCTCGGGGTGCTTTTCTATCAGCCTCTTTTTTAACACACTGAAAGAGTAGCTACATACTTTCACGATACATCTAACATAAATAAACAAACAAATAAATATCTAAATAAATAAATCTCCGACTAGGAGTGAAAAACCAGTCTGACATTTGATTAAATGAGTTTGGGATGCATTAGCGTAACTTTTTCCTGGGGATGAGAAAAGTATCTATCTATCTATTTATCTATATCTATCATCTTTTAGTTTTGTAAGGGCAAACTGGTAATAAGGTACCAGCTATCCATTAAATATCTCATGTCAGCCACTAACACATAAACTAGTAATACATAAACTGTGAGTGCCACACTGCAATTTTCAGGTTACCAGTAACGGACAAATTAAGTAGAGCGCCGCCTTTTGAGCCTCACAAATACAAACTAACACAATAGTAGTATGGTTTCTAGTTATAATTATAGGCTTTCAGGTTATGCATCAAGAGAATCTCCTGCAGTTACACCGTTGACCCATGGTGGTCCCAGAGATCCACCCCGCTACCCAGAATGCTTCAGATCTTCCCCTGTGTGTTGTCCGGCCAGCTCTATACATCAAACACGTCTCCGTGATGAGCTGCAGACACAACAGGGCCACGTCAGCCGGGACGATAACAGCTGATAGCGTCGCAGGACAATCTTCCTCCACTCCACTCTAAAACATCAAGGGAGCCACCGGCTATCTGAGGAATCCTGACCCACACCTCAGCGGCAGTGACAGTGCAACAGTATGAAGGTCCCACAACTCTGCAACACCTTCCGCTGAAGCAGTTGTACCAAGATTTGGCTCAGGAGCAAAGTTAGCGTTAGCTAAAATGGAGAAAACGCCATGTTCTGTTCTAATTAACTGGAGCCGACACCAAAACAAAAGCGTGCGCAGAAGGGCCGAGTTACGATGCCGTAACTGATGAGCATATCTGCCACGTTGGACTTCCAAAGGAAAGCCATGCTTCAGGCACATGGGCTGATATGACGAGCGGCATAAGCGGCGGCAACCTGCTCCGAGGCTAATTATCAGTGTGCAGCAGCTGATGTGATGCATTGCTAATGACCAAAGGCTTAGCGTGACGCCTCAATATGTGTGTGATATTTCACCGAGCGTTGGGGGAGCGCTAATTAGAAACACACGCCATTGAAAAGGCAGGTGTAATTTGTATAGAGTGGCTGCATAGAGTGGCTTATAGATCATACATCTTACACAGGAAATTCCATCAAATTTAAATGACTGTTAGATCGCTCTTGTTATTTTCCAGTAACTTTTTTTTTTTTTTTTTTAATTAACTTGGAAGTACTTTGCACTTATTTCACAAATCAATTAGGTCAAGAGCCCATGAAGAGGGTTTGGATGGGAGGCAAACCTCTGATCAGATTTGTGGCAACTAGCAATGTGCTATCAAGGACTGCAATTGGTAAAAGGGGCAACATTAGCCACGTTACTACAGTTTGGATAGTCAAAATGCACTACAGGTTTTAAAACGTTGCTGGGTGGTCTTTGTCATTAAAAAGTCTTTCGACTGAAAAAAAAAAAGTATTTGGACATTGAACAAATATTTGGTTGTAGAGATTCAAAAGTAATTCACAATGATATCTCAAAAAGAACATTTAATAAACTGAACCATTTGAAGCATGTGAATGAAGTGGTGGGGAAGAGGGGTAGTCTTGTCCTAGGCCAGCTGGGGACACTGCGCCAGTTTGTAACGGAATCGCTGCTGATGGAATCCTCCGTAAATTAAGACCAACTGAAAATACCCTCTGTTGGAGAGGCGGCAAGATGGACGAGTGCGGTTACGGAACTGACATCGCTGGTGCATTTTTAACGTCCTTCGCTGGGGTTCAGGACACAGACACATTCTAAAAAAATGAATTGAGACTTGGGGGAAATAGAGAGAGGATAAAAGGTCAAACTAAAAGGCGACTGACGCAGCCGTCCTGGTCCGGATTACCGCTAAGACAGAGAGCCACGTTATCAGTCATCCGGTGTTATTTCTGTACCTGAAGGTTATGCCGCACTCCTGCAACGGCATCCATCAAGCGGTATAGAGCCATCTCCACTTCTCCCCGTCTTCCTCGACGCTGCGTCTCTCCTCGCTGGGCCGAGTTGAGGCTGATGCGAGCTGCTGAGACCTGAAGGACCTGGAGCGAGGTCCCCACTTGACGTCTAGGAGTTTGGACTACTCCGCTGTCTGCTCCAAGGACACATTCCAATTACTGCACGCGCAGTAAGGGCTTGTCGAGGCGGAGCGGTACACAGACTAACAATAAATTGGAGACATGGGTCTGCTCAGCGCTCACTCGAAAGATCACGTCCTCCTATAGAGCTGTGCAATGAGAGTTTTATTTCCTGAGATACAACGTGACACAAGGAGACATGGAGGTAACATCCAGCAGATGTGCCTTGGCTAACATCTGAAGTTCTGACACTGACCTCCGACAAATGAATCCTGAGCCCCTGACGTTGAGCATTACGTGCGCTAAGTCATACTATCGTGGCAGTCGCGGCGTAGATCAAGTACTGATGCAAAAGTTTTCAATCACGTTCCGTCAGCGCTCGATAATTGTTCATTGCCTGTTGGCTTTTTCGCTCGCGGCTCGCGCACAAAACGGACCAGACGCCAAACGATTGCTGCACGGCGGGAACCGGCCGCGGAGGTGCGCACCGCTACAAGTCTGGCGTGAACGACACCATCGTTCCGTGGCTATTCGCGGAGGTACACTGCTACAAAGCATCCCTCTGTGATGTCACAAAGAGAACTGATATGACTCTTCCAGGTTTATGATACATCCACCTTTCAAGTGTTGCCACCGCCCCCTGAGACCACTTTGGATACGTTTCCTTCCAAACATGTGGGAGGAATAAGTACCAGTTTTAGCAGGGAGTAACAGTATTTTAAGAGCAGGTTGTAAACAAGGGGCTAAATATTACATCAAATATATTAAACTTATTGTTAATTTTCTGGGATTTGATGCAGGAGAGTCGAGGATGAGAAACAGAAAACGGGTATAAAATGGGACACCTAAACCAAGTTCCCAAATTCAACAAGTCATTTGTAATCCCTTCGTTATGACTATAAATGAGATTGACCTTACCTTGCATACCTTGTACTGAATTATCAAAAAGCCCTAATCACTGCATTAAATTTTCAGCAGAAGACAGTAAAAAAAAAAAATGACCGCCTCAAGACAAAAACTTCTCCAAGCCCTATGATTTGTTCTCCGCCGGGCTGGCCCGCCAATACCACACTCTTCACAAGCGCGAAGCAGGCGATACCTCCTTCCAATTAGAGCGGAGAGGTGTGCAGGGGTTATTCGCAGTCGTGATCCACAACCCGTGATCCCATCAGCAGCAGCAGCGGCGGCAGCTGCTGCGCCTGTGGACGGACGCAGGGGCAATGAAACGAGCCCTCAGCCCTCTGCAGAGCCTGCCGTCGTCTGGCCGGAACCTGGCTGGAATCAATCCCGCCGACTGCCCTGACTGCTCACCCCCGACCAGGGGGGGGGGCCGACGCACGTCACAAAGCCCAAGGCAACACAGGCTGCGCGCCTCACAAGATGACGTGCGCGCTCACTATTTTCATTCTCCGCGCATCGCCAACAGGCAAACATCAACCAAAAGGCCGGTGGCAAGTTTGCGAGCAGGGCAACGACACTTTGAGTTTTTTGCACTTAGTTTTGACGCGGCGGTGGCTTATGCGAAAGGAATAAAAGCCGCGCGTTTTCTGAATGCGCAACGACTGTTGTCTAAACGCTTTGATTGCGCCTCCGGTGCTTAAAAGCATCATCTGGTGCAACGGGATCCGAGCTAAGTGGCGACCATTAAGTTTTACAACGCCATCAACGGCCGTGGTGGCACTTTTCCCCATTTCCCTTCGCGGCCCTCCGAGAGACAAAGGCCCACGGTCGTTCTGTCAGTCGTCCTTTCCCTCAACCACAACAGCTCTCCAGACACCGAGCAACATCGCCGATCCCTAAAACTCTTTTTGCAACTTGCGTCAACAGTTCGAGAAGGCACTTTTAGCAGAGGCTTTCTCTTATGTTCCAGTCCCCACGTACTCCGTGGGGTTAGAGGGGGGGGTATCACTGTACCCCTCCCCAGATTGCAGGAGAGAAACGTGCGACCTCTCCTACGCGTTTGCCGGCGTCACTCATCTCACGCCTGTTCTATTTCTGTGGCGCCGGGTGGAAGGAATAGCGCTAATAAACCTTTCAGACCCCTCCCATCAGCTCCCTCCCGACGCAGAGGCATCTGAAATGCTGCACCTCGCCCGCGTGCACCCTTAATCATTAGCAGGCGAGGTGTGATCGGAGCTCATGAGAAATTAATGCAACTTTCATGAAGTCTCGTGGCCAGCAGCCCCCCCCCGTCCCCATCCAGCCAAGTTGTTCCTCATGTTTTATTTCTCAGACGGCTGAGGCGGCGATGATGGCTGAGCACCCAGCACCCGCAATAAAAAAAATGTGCCTTATTAATAATTCTATTATGGATACTCTCTTTGCATAGAGCCCCATTAGAAGGAGTCAGCGCAGTGGAGCGCGGCGAAACCTCGGCTTTAATTGACACCGCGGCGGCACTCGCGGGAGCGTCGGATCTGAGCGCATGACTGATCGACACAAATGCCAAGCGGCTCTCTGCGAGATTCGAGCGGGATCGCGGCAAATTGTCGAATTAGCATTCGAACAAGAACGAGTGAAATTTAAAGAGGGGAAGGCGGAGAACACGAGCGGCTTTTAATGAGGCAACAACGACGACGACGAAGACCACGATACACCTCCCCGGGTCCCATTCCAACGCCGCGGCTCCCAGGTTCAGCGGCGCCGTCGCACGCGTTTTTCCGACACGCGAAGCTCGTCTAGAAGACACCAGTCAAGGTTTTTGTACGATACCAATGCGGAGGTATTTATCTTCATCCTGTCGAGCAGCTTTGCTAGAATGATTATCCGAAAAAATCTTTTTGGATGCCCAGAAAAGCTGTCCACATTTAGCCCTCTGTTTACAGCATCCTGCTAAAGAAAAAAATCTTGTTTTTTGCGTGTTTTGTCGGACGGGTTTCGTAGAGATAACAAATGGCTTTCTGAAAAAACGCAGCCAGTGAAAATAAATTAGGGAGATTTATGCTTAATGGACAATCTAGAGCAGTCGGGGGGCTGCCAGGGGGCGCTAGGGGGGGCGCAGAAAATTGAAGAGAAGATCAAAAAAAATAAATTGTCTTTCATTGAATTGTCTTTAATTATTATTATCAAACATAATTAAATAATTGTTAAGTCATTATTATTGAATATGATCTATCTTATAACTGCTGGCCAGTCAAAAACATAGTTCATGGCAGTGTGTGAGTGACACGCCAGTTTGCCCCATTTATCAAGGTGATTTTCTCGTCAAACTAGTCTTGGTAGTGCAAAATGGACAGGAAAATGGGCATGTTTGTGACCAAGAGACTGAAGGAACAGACAAATAGCAAAATGTGGAAGACACTGCTGCAAAAAAACCTAAGAATTGGCCAACTAAATTAAGAAAACATGAGGCAGCATACATTAAGTATGACTTTGCAGCCATACAGAAAAACAGCCATGATTATCAACATGTTTGTTGGTATTATCCTTATTCTAGCAAATAAAAATAAGACAAAAATCTAAAAGTGTGATGTTTCTTTACATCACATTTGGAACTTTATCTTTTGGTTTGTGTCCCCAGCCAGAAGCTACTGCTGTTTGGTGGCCATGGCGTGGAAACGTTTGGGAACCCCTGATCAAGAGACCTGTGTTTTTGTTAGAAAACAGTGCCAAGATGACTAAGTCGTTGTCAGCGTTTCATAATATCGGACATTTAAGATCACTTGCCAAAACAATGTCACTGATCTCCGCCTTTGCGATCGCCCAGGCACGCTGGCGGCTCAAAAGGCCCCTTTGCATCCGTCTGCACCAAGCACAGAGCACTTGTCCAACACTCACACATTCTGCATCCGCCTGGGCCATTTTCCACCTTTAAAGTGCACCGTGATAAAATGTAGAGGGAAGGCAGAGACAGAAAATACGACGGGCGAATGAATTGCCGAGGGGTTTGATTTTATAGAGTTTTTGGAAAGTGATGGGGAAAAAAAAGGAAAGAAAAGCAATCTATATGGACATTGTCCAGCCAGACTGGACGCTGTGACTCATCACACCTCCCCGGTAGAGAACTGCATGGTGGGAGTAACGGCTCGACACGCAATCAGCAGCGAGACAAATCGTCACAGCCGGGGGGCGGCGGTAAGTTACAGCTGCTCTGTTGGCTCGTACACAAACTCTTAGCGCTTCTCCTTAAGTGACACGCTGAAAACACAATATGTCGAATGCAAATATTCCCCAGCTGGGAAAATTTTCTGCCGGTCGCGTGGATTATTCCGCACCTCGCAAGTGGCAGAAAATATCGCATTATGCACGGGAGCGTGGGAGCATCTGGCGCAGCGACAACTCAGCGTCCCCAGTGGAATGTCAACGGGGCTGCGTAGCAACCTGGGACGTCAACAAATAACCGGGAAGCGTGAAGACACCAGCAGTAAGCCAGAGAAACCAGTAGGTTTATGCTACACGTGGCGTGATCCAAATAAGAATTCCACGTTCAAAAAAACACAACAGTCTATTTATCTTTGATCTCAAACACTGTGACCAAGCCAACACTAAAATTATTTTTTCCTTTTTTGAAACCAGGAGCTCTGTTCATTTTTACATAGACGCTTTTAACATGTAAACAGTGGTGACAAGAAGCTCCATTTCCATTACCTCTAGAATTGCGCAAAACCTAAATATCGCAATAAAAAACTGTTAATGGAAAAAACTAAACTTCGGAAAAACCCTCAAATATCGCTAAAAGGTTTTTACGCTCTCATGAGATGGTTTTCCAGACGTATCGATATCGAGGTATATCGCAAAAGTGCCATGGAAACACTTTTTCACATTTACACGTTACCGGACGTGACGTACGGGGTCGTCTCACGTATGAGAATTATGGTGTACGCTCTTTACAATTGTTCTTTGTCGAAATTTTAGAATTATTGCTTTAAGTTTGCGAAAACCTGTCATGGAAACGACAAGAAACTATGGCCGTGTTTGTGATTTTGTCAAGCTATGCCTGGGGATCACCGGCAAACTATCCAGAAAATTACTAAAATAAATTCACTTTGGCGAATTGCAACCTACTTCCGGATCCGGGTGTTGCTACCAAGTGGGAGGACAACATTACGAAGCGGCCTTCTATTCAGTGGCCAGATATTTACACGCATTTGATAGCATAACCTAGCGTACACACCAGAGGTAAGTTGCAGACATACAAGTCACTGGGTGTTTATAACGATCCTCTTCCTCGCCCTCTGATGGAAAGGGTCTGGTACTGCGCTTCCAGTGCCACGCAATACTTCTGATGACGCAGCCTTCAGAATGGTCTGTGCAGTCGACGCAACAGCCAAAAGATCGGGGAAGAGCTCAACAGTGAGAAATGGGACGCGGCCTCATTGAAGTGGCACCATTACTCATGAGGTTGCTCAAAGCGAATCCATCCAATCCTTTCTTGCGTGAAGATGCAAGTTGGCCCTCCGAGGCATCCATGGATCATACAAAAACAACAACAACACGAGGCGGCTCACCTTCAATCGCCCGCAGCACCCGCCACTTCGCCACCTTCGACTCAACTTGCAGAGAGAATCTTTCAACGTCTCCGACTCGAGCGTCCCAAATTTCTTCTATCATTTCAACGTTTTTACGGCCTATTACTGCCGAGGAGGACGCGGGGTGATTATACGCAGCGGCAATCGACATTCGCGACCAGATTCCCGGAAGGCTAACAGAGATAGCCTTTCATTTGCAATTCCCTTTGAAAAACTTTAAACAGGCATTGTATTGATGTACAAAGGGACGGGACGACTCGCAACCCCAGCAGCAGCAGCAGCAGCGGCAGCAGCAGTGGCAGTAGCAGCTGCAGCAGCAACACCGAAATCCAATTCGTTGCTGCTCTCACGCTGCTGCTCCTCCGCGTCCCTGCCGTTTCCAGCGTGGAACAGACGCGGGGCGGAGACGGCAGCAGACGGCTGACGCGTCTGTCGCTGTCGATCAGCGGCCGATGCGGAGGACCCGCCTCGTCCTCTGCGGGACAGGCGGCACTTATTGTAATTCCACCGAATTCATCCTAGTGTGCAAAAACATGCATCATTTCTCTTTCCTCCTGTGTCGGGATGAGTCTTAAATAGACTGCAGCCGCCTTCCTCCTGCCCCCGATGAGAGCCAGCGAGCACCGTGTCCTCGACGCTGATCAGGGTCTCAAATTAGATTTTGAGAAAAAAAAATGCAAAAACAACACACACGAGAGTCGGGAGGCTTTGATGAATTTCACACAATGACAGTGTTTGTCGCTGGCAACGTCGGTGAAAACCACACAATCAGGTCACAACCTGGCTAAAGTCACATCATGTGACCACAGCTTGAACTTGAACTTCTAAAACCTCACTTTCTCCTTTTTTCCCCATCAAGGCCCTTTATAGTCAGAGAAAGCAGCATCACTGTATATATGACTTCATATGTGTTTGATTGAACACATTTTGATTTAACAACAGTAAGTGACTTTGAGGAAGTGTATTATTTAAATGTTGACATAGTAGCTGCGTTTCCATGACAATTTCCAAGTCATCCTTATTTCCTGTCTATTTTAAAAGGCTATGTTTTGGTGAATCAAAGACAAATGTCTACATTATTGGACAATACATTTCTATCTTGTTCCAACCTGTGTCCTACTGTATTCTTAGTGAAACTAAAAAAAAATAAAGCTCAGGGACACAGAGGGGGGAACACATCTCCTTCTTCCGAGCCTCCACCAAGTTCAGCGGCGGCGCAGCAGGACGAGTGGCTGCTCCCCTAACAAGTCCGCCACCGCGGCGTACGTAAACAGGTCAGCAGACATCAGCGGCCGAGCCACGCAGGAAAACCACAGACACCGCCGCCTCAGTGCAGGTCGATCCCGCTCGTTATTTAATATGCATCCGTCACCGTTTCAAGAGTCCACCGTCGCTAGCGGCCCCCACATCGTTATCCCGATCTGGAAGATGAGCGGAAAGCTCGTTATCGCACTCTTCAGCGGGGGAAAATGTTCCAAGCTTTCGTCTCCTCTGCGCCTTTTTGATTCCCAACTCAAAAAGGGGTCGGACGGTCTGCTGCGAAGATCTGCTGCCGCTGTTGTTGTTGATGTTGCAGGGTTGCGTGTTGTTGCGCGTAGGGGGGGAAAAAAAATCCCCGAAGCAGCCCAGGTGTTTTATAATAGCAGCTTGAAAGTTGCTTGGCTGTCAGGTTGACTGTTTTGATTGTCTGTTTTTTTTAGCGCCTGTAAACAGACATCCATCCTCCAAGATGGTTGCGTCAAGACTGTTGACGGCGACTAAAAATAAGCCTCAAAACCAAAGGCACCGAGTCGACGGAGTGATGCAATCCATCCATTTCCCATCACATCTGTCTGTCATCTATCCCAGCTGTCCTGGGGCGAAGGCGGGCTTGCATCCTGGACCAGTCGGCGCCACACAGAGAAGGGCCACACAGAGAGACAAAAAAAAAGCTTAGCCCTGCGTTTACAGCCTCCTGCTAAAACTGATACATTCGGACCTTGCTGGCGGTGTCGGCACCTTTTGTGACATTACAAAAGGCTGAAATCTAGATGTTTCAGCAGGAACTTTGTGAGGAACGTGTCAGGCTGGAGACACAGATTCCACGTGGTAGAAACACTGGCAGTGAAGTGAAGTTTGCACAGTGTGGGCGCTTTAATCATGGCATTATCACTGTTAAAATACTCCGACAGAGGTTTTTAAAGGTTTCTATTGTTTTTTTCAACTTCAGAGTTTGTTTTCTGTCTGTTGTTGTGCTGCAGACACAAACTCATTTCCCGCAAGGATTAATAAAGTTTAATCAATCAAATCATACCTGCAGCCTGCGCAAACACGGCTACGGTCTGATTTACTGCGGCCTCTGTTACTTACTAGTGACGGAAGTTCTGACATTTTACCTCCAAGCGGGGCTGAGGCCTTCATCAATCAAACCATGCGAACAAAACTATGCCTACTGAACATCCATTAAGCTATTGAGCCTAACTATCTTTGCTTTAAAATCGGAATCCCGTTTTGAAAACAGCGAAATGGGCTTTGTTCATTTTTAACCGAAAAAGTGTCGGGAAAACAAGTCAACCCGCCGCCAAAGCGACTCAGGCACCGCACCGCACTACCACTCCTCTCATCCTGGGACATGAGAGGCGCAGTGGTCGGCGGAGTTCTCCGGGTAACCGCCGGGCCAATTTGTAACTCGCATACTTCTCAGCGCTCAGCTCGAGGGCCTGCGGCCCCCGCCGCTCTCGCTGAGATGGAGAGCACAGAAGGAGAAGGGAGTGCTGGGCAAATGGACTGCCCCGGCGCTATAAACTGTCAGCAGAGCACAAAGCGGCCAAAATCTCTCCGGCTCGCTCTCCGAAGTGGAGAGGCTTCCTCGGAGTCTCCTTTTATTCCGAGGCGTCCGGGCTTTCTGGCGGAGGGGGCCGCAGACCCCTTCCGACTGAGTCTCGTCAGCGGTTCCCGATCATTAAGTTATCGTTTAAAGCTCATCAAGCGTAAATTGCTTTTTGTTCTTTCGAGACCGTAAACGCTGGCGGATCAAACAAAGAACAACAACAACGAGAAAAGGTAGCGGCGGACCAAAGTTCTCTCCTCCCAAATGAGCCGACGTCACAAACACGGCTGATTAGCGAGCGGGAAGAAGGAGGAACACGGCTTCACAGGCGGGCGGCCCCCGACGCGACGGCCCTGCGAAAACACGTAATTAAATCCACCTCGACGTAATTGCGGAAAGAAAAATCCTGTATCGCGTTTTAATTGCCGTGTGGTCCCACAACACAATTTCTCGTTACGGCCTCCTCGATGCGTGACTCAGGCGTTGCGCCAGGAAATTTGCAACTGGGAGCAAAAACAACGTCTGATTTTTTTTTTTTTCCCTTACCTTTTTCTTACCGCCACGTTTATGGTTTCAAAAGTTGTGGGGGGGGTCACGCCCTGCTTTAATTGCGATATAATTGCCTACAGCGGGAGAAAGAGAATGCGCGAGTTTCTGATGAAATGCAACAACCAGATGACTCCTTAGTTCTTGTTCGTTTCCTCATTAGTTCTGCAAATGAGCAGTTTGATCAAGCCGAGCTGGAGGTTTGCAGATCCGGCCGTGCGCGTTTGTGTGCGCGCGTGTGTGGTTTCGGAACGCGTCGGAAACGGGAGCGAGCGCCGCGATACCTCACAGGGATGGCGCTGAATAATCCTTCAGCGATGAAAGCACTTAGACGCGCTAAACGTTCGGCAGTTTGCTACAAACGAGCGGCTTAATTGCGCTAACTGGAAGCTGCCGCCGTCGAAATGTGTTTGCGTCGTATCGCCCCGACAGCTAAAGACGTCTTCATCGTGACGAGAGCCGAGGAGGGGCCGTTCACCCCGTATAACAATCCCACAAATATCCTTAGGAGGATTTTTATTTTGGTATACATTTTTAAACCAATTGTGCGATTTACTGGTGGTAACAGGTAATGAAACAGCTACAAAACAATTTTCTGAATATTAAATAATCCTGAGTGATAACAATTATTTAGCACATTTGTTTTTAATATTGTTTTCAAGTTGGAGGGACCCTTCTTTTTTTTCAATGTTAATTTGGGAACACTTTAGATAGAGGAGCACATATTCATCATTAACTTCCAATTAGGATGCTAATTAGGGACATGTTGGCTCTTTATTGGGCATTAAAAACTACTAATTAATGCCTTTTTCTGAATGGCCACATTCTACCAGAAGTCAGCTGTTAACTCAGTGTTGCCTCAACCTCAGAAATGTTGCTTTAGGTTGAAGGAACCTTTGCCGTACCCCCTAACCTCACCCAAACTTAGTTAATGGTGAACAAGTGTTCACTAATCTAGCAAAAGTGCTAGTACTTATTTTGTGTTAGCAGCTCAGTCAATGCCTCTTAAGGTAAAGAAAGCCGTTCCTTGATGAATGATGAAGAACATGTTTGTGGCCATCAGCCGGCTATTAGACATTTGGAGAGACAAACTCATGGACCTCCTCAGTGAGGTTTGCCTCTTATCACTGGTGTGCAGGAACCGCGCCATAACCGCCATAACCACCACCACCACCACCACCACCACAAAAATAATTAATCCCATAAAGAATTCCAGTTGCTGCCAGACAGAGGTCACCAGGAACGCGTAAACCTATTCTGACAAGTCGACGCGAGCAAATCTTTCCAGAAGAAGCGTAGCGGAGGCGAGAGGAAGTGAAATCACATCCTCATGCCCTCCAGGTTTACAACACCGCGCATACAAAGCATGCTGCTCGCTGGCTTACTTGCTCTGTGAGTCCATGCAAGTTGAAAACGGAATTTGAAAGGATGAAACTCTGTCGGGTGGGGGCGGGTCTGGCGGAGCCTCGGCACGGACAGGATGAAGAGGAATAAAGCAACAATGTTCCCACCTGTAGTTACTTGCTTTTGAATTTAGTAGCTAACTGGAACATTGTCATGGAGCGAAGGTGGGAACCAAAGGGAGAAAACAGCAGCCTTTGATTCAGGTACCCTGGGGCCAGGTATGAGACAGATTTTTATTTTTTCATTTTTCATCCGAGACACTTCTGAAGCAGCAAAAAACAAATCAAAATCAAAATTTGAAAGTCAACCCTGAAAAAATGACTACTTTATTGGACTTTCCACATGTTTGGAACGAGACAAAAAGAAGGCGGCCTCAGGGGGCGCTAACAGGTATTGTCACAGACATTAGGACGGCCCTTGGTGACCTCACAAAGGGCTGACTGTCAGAACCGTGTGACCAAGCACAAAAAGTTAAATTTACTGACAGGCTGAGGGTGGAGTTTATCGTTAGAAAACATTGTAACAGCGACGCTTTCAAGAATATGGGAAATAATTTCCACTCAAACCTCTCTGGTCACAAACGTGAGCACATCCACCGTTTTGCATCCTCACAAGTTTCGCATCGCAACACCTTCAAGTATGGAAATTAATTGGACCTGATCACCAAACCAAACACATCATCAGCTCATTCAAGCCCCGCCAGCGCCGGCTCTCCTCTCATGCGCAACTTGCGCACCAGGCGGACGTGACACTGAGCGGCCGCCATCATTAAAAGCACGTGGCTCCTCGTTAAGTCGATGAGACTGAGACTGATAAGCAAACGCTCGAGCTCTGGCTGCCACATTTCTTTTGTATCTTTTTCAGAGCTCATCCCTATCAATATGTCCTTTTGATCTGTATTTTTTTCCCCCTTTCGCGCTCCATGTTGGGAATCCACACATCTTACAAACACCTTTGTAATGGAAATGGATTATGAGCTTTTCCCGGAGGAGTCAATCAAACTTATTGTGCTCCGTGAATGAAATGTTGTGAAAAGACGAGAGAGGGAACTGATTGAATGTGGAGGGGGGGGGGCGGGGGCGGGGGGATCAAGAATCAGTTTCCTTTCTTTCAGCAAAGGCCTTGTTTCCTCCTTAATGCCAGCGGTGATTTATTTTGACAGCTACCTCATTGAATTTTGTTTTATGCCAAAAAAAAAAAAACTCTTTGTTGGGCAAAGGAATAAAGAACGCGCGCAGACGGAGGAGAAAGCCCGGGGAACTGAAAGAAAAGCGAGGCGCGAGATTAAAAAAAAAGATGAGACTTCCGAGGCCGCGGGAATAAAGGTGCGAAAGCTGCGGCTCGTGGCCCCGGCTGCGGACGGGCCAGCGGGTGAAGGCTGAAGTCCTGGTGGGCGAGATGCAACCCGGCTAAAGAGGCGAGAGCGCGAATCCGGGTCTATAATTAGAAAACACACAGTGGCGCTAATCCTTGATGAGTGATTAGGCTGCAGGCAGCAAGTTGACGGCCAGGAATCCACTGTCGAGCCGCTGGATTGAGTCAAGAGTGGTTTTCCAACTGGGTAGATGTCCGATACGAGAGCCGGTGAAGGTTCTGCCTCTTGGGTGAGACGAGCATTGACCAAAGTGATCGCTTGGAATGCATTTCAACCCGGCAGGTTTAAAATTTGCAGTTGATGGTGTTTAACGGTGGAATTTTAATGTTTGAACAATGGAGGGTTTAGGTTTCACTGTGTAAATACAGAAGGACGGCTCTCGTCTCATCTGTCATATCTGAGAACGCCTGGTTTCAATTTATTCAGTCATTTAATTGTCCACATCCATGAGGACAAAACACGGTTTCCATTTAGCTCGGTGGCTGCCTGACTGGAAGGAGAAACAATATTTTTGTTGGGTTTGGAGAAACACCTGCCACATAGCTGTGGCCCAGTCTCGGCCTTTCTCACACATGCCTCCCCTTGATTATTTTTCCTTTGAAGTCATCTATTTTCTGCCCCCAAAGCTCAATATTTAAACTTGCCGATAAGCCCAGAAAAAGCTAAAGTAATTAAGGCATTTTTAAAGTATTGGGGGGGGAGAGGGGAAAGAAAAGGCAATTACCCTGGACACTTTCTTTTTTTGACCATTTTTTCAGGGTGCCAATCATTCCTCTCAGCTCCGGGAGTATCAACAGCATTTAAAGAAGAGCTCAGCGGCGGCGCTGGAACGCGGTAAATTGTGTTAGCTGCCTCCGCCAGGACAAAGTGCTCCAGTTTCTAGCGGAGATCATGAGGCGTTTAAGCTGAAGGGGGGAACAGTTTGGGTGAAAAGGGAGGGAGGGAAAAAAAGACATCACGAGGAGAAGCCCGACGGTTTTAACAACCTCCTCCTGTCCAGACGGACAGCCCCGGCTCCGGAGTAACTGCGAGGGACAGCTAATCATTAGCCAGTTAGCCTCCATTACGGCCCGGGCAGCCCAGCCTGGTGATAAAGAACCAAAAAAAAGCTCAGGGGCTCACGGTTTAATGATCCGGCGATCAGCGCAGGATTTACAGCGGGCGGCCTTTACAGCGCAGCCTCCCCTAAACAAAAGCCTCCTCCCCTTCTCCCAGAGCCGGGGCGCGGCAGCCGAGTTCATAAAAGCCGGGAAACAAAAGTTGGAGAAGTAATAAAAAATAATAATAAAATGGAGGAGACATCGATCATTAAAGCAAAGCTCGCACTTGATTGGATGATAAATAAAAAGGCGAGGTGCCAGGATGAAACATTTCACACGCTGGGAGTTTTTACAGTGCCCCGGGCAGCTCCCCTCACTTCGTTTTTTATTTTTATTTTTTTCCGTTTTAAAGGGGTCGACGCCGTAGCTCACTGGCTTTGCTTTGAACCTGCAGCCGTTTGGCGGAAAACTCCATTTTGCCGTTTTCTGGCCCGCAGGATCATCTTTGATCGCTCCAGTCTTAGACGCCTGCTGCTGCTGCTGCCGCCGCCGCTGCCGCAGCCGCTACTCCAACCTCAGACGAACCCTTCACCAGGGGTTTTCGAGCAGCGGCGCGTCCGTGCAACAGTCAGACGTTCTTATATGTTGCAAGCGCCCCGCAACGGCTGGAAACTACTCGGACAGAGTCTGACGAGTCTGATTCTCGCTTCTCATTCCTCCTCTCAGCGGCCGGATCAGTGGGAAGCAGCCGGCGGTTCCTTCGATCGGGTCGAGCACCACTGAAACGCTTAAGCGTCGGGTCAAAGTTACATCCCCAGTTCTGGTTCTGTCCCTCCCCACCACGGTCTGTCTCCACATGAGTTTGTTTTGAAGCCCAGATTGAATGAGTCCACTCTTTGGTTAAAAAAAAAAAAAAATACTTTAGCTTCAGTTTTGGTGCTTTCCCAGTATGCTGCTGCACATAAAGTCATTTAGTGACGCTGCCGCTGGTTAACTGTTTAAACACTGGGTCGCCTTGAGGCCTTACTTCAAGTTCTCTGGCCAATTGGTCCGAGTTAACCTTCAGTCTGAACTCACCATGCGGATGGATGGATGGATAGATAGATATATGGATGGGTGGATTTAAATGGGATGCTGCTGACCTAAACCCAGATATTGACCTAAATGGATTTCATTCATTTGTGCTGTGGTGCAAAGTCTTCATTTTCTACACTTTTTTTCCCCATATCTTTAATTTTCGTCCCAGGCACCAACGAAGTGTTGTTAAAGAAAAAAGTAGCTCAGTTCACAGCCTCTTGTTAAAATCCTGGTTTCCATTATCCTGCTAAACTGATGCTTTGACGCACCTTCCACACATTTGGAAGGGGTAAAAACTCTCAAACAGCTGGGAGTGTTGTCACTAACATATATTTTAGTTCAAGTTTTAGCAGACGTTGTAGCAGATGTTTCTCATATCCGCGGAGCTCACTGACATATTGCTCGAGCAAATTTTGCGTAACATGGGAAGTCTGGAATGTTCGACACGCGACATGCCGCTCGCACGAACAGTCGTCACTACACCCGTGTTGCCCCCACTGCAGGAGTTTGACTTATTAAAGGAGTCAGCAGTAGTTCATACAAATTTTCGCAATTTGCTCCGTCGCTCTTCCCGCAGGACCTCCATCGTGACTGATGGCGCGCCGTCCCCGGATAATATGCAGACTTGAAATTCCGCTCGCCGAGTCGGCGGGAACGCGAGCTGCGAGTTTACAAGGCGGCGGTTGGAGGGAGGCGGTTGGGGGAGGGGGGGGTCGGGTTGGGGGGGCAGCCTGAAAACTCCGAAGAGTTATCGGAGAAACGTCCCATAACAAGGTAGCAAGCGCATGATTTGTCGCGACGCGGCTAATTGGTAATTAGCCGGGACCGGGGTGGCGAATCCAAACGGCGGCGTGATGGATGGTGACTTTAACGGCGGGGCGGTGGTAGGTCCCCCCCTCCCTTCTAGACACCCACCTCAAGGTCCTCCACAGCTGGAGACACCCGGCGATGAAGATAAGTGACGACAGCGGCTAGTTAAGACTGGTGGACGGTGTGGACTCGGAACCTTGGACAGAACCTGGCCGCGATTTTTACTCATCTCAGGAGGCCCCTCCCCTGTCACCCACCCATCGCCCCCCCCACCACCACCACCACCAACCAGCAGCAGCGGCGGGGTTTGAATGCCTCCGCTGTGAACTGGGCCAAGGATCTGCCAGTGCACCCCCCAACCCCCCACCCCCGAAACCCTCACGCAATTCCTCTTTGTGCGCTGAATGGGCACGGCGCGGCCACGTTTTCCAAGGCGCCCCCTAATGCACCATAGCCGGACCACAAAGGCAGCGTGGTAATTTGCCAGGGATAATGACGCCGGCTTAATTCGGCCCAGAGGCCACATACAGAAACCTTTAAAGAGAATCCCCTATCTGGGGGAACACCCCACCACCACCACCACCACCATCCATCCACCCTGCCCGCTTCTTCTTCTTCTTCTTCTTTTTCACGTTTCTCTCGCCGTCTCAGTCCTCCTCCATTCCCCTCGTTGGCCTGAAAGGAGCTTGTTTTCTTCCGGCTTATTGTCCAGCCTGAACTGAATATCGGCAAACAGCAGCGGGGCCCGCAGGAGACGACGCCGCCAAAGGAAAATGAGAGCCCCTGATCTCCTCTCCGAGGAGCCGGAGGAGATCAACACGCCTCGCGGTGAGGGGGAGGAGGAGCGGGCGAGCTTCTGCTGCTCCGACACAAGAGGCACAAAAGCAAGCAGAGCGAGTGTAGAAGGGTTCCCGTCACTCTTGGAAATGCGCAAAACCTAAATAAGCGTAATAAAAAACTGCCGATACACCTCAAGTGGAAACACCTGAATTTCAAAGTTCATTGCAGGTATTACAGACGTTTCAATGTTGAAATATAATGCAAAAGTGCAATGGAAACTTTTTTCGCATTTACACAACAAAGGACTTAACACGTGAGATCACGTGACCAGTTGATCACAGCTCATCTGGGAATTCCTCGATGACAATCCTCTCCCTGAATCCCCTTGAGCGTTGCCTTTGCCACACACATGGATTTCGCCGATGAGCTCTCGTCCGCCGCCTTTGACTTTTTATTCAATATTGTCAAGGCAACTGCCGTGAATGTAACGAGTGCACTGAAGAAACACACCATGTCCGTCTTTCGTCACGAAGAGTCTAGTGAGATGAGATGTCACGAGAATTGCGACGCTAAAGCCCAAAACGCCCTCTAATGGAAGGGCGAACAAAGCGCAATTGCACTTTGTCGAAATTTCACAAATGTTGCTTTTATTTTGTGGCAAACTGGAATGGAAATTCGGCAAGTGAAGCCCAACGAGGAGAGCAGGAGCAAGATGCCGATGATAGCAATTAAGGAGACTGAGGAGAAAGGCCAGGTTTGAACACAAGCGTTTGTGTTGTCTGAGATGACTTGTTGTTTGGATTCCACTTCAGAACAACATGGCCTGGGATTTGATTCAGGGGATTTTTTTATTTTTTTTTGTTATGCATTATGCATGTAGGCCGCTGTGTTGGAGCAAATCTGTAGGTTTAGCAGCGGGGTTGGAATGGTATTGAAAACCAACACGGCGGTAACAAATCAGAGCGCAAGCTTTTTTTCCAAGCAGCTGGAATTTGAATGTGTGCAAAGAAAACAAACAGATCCGTGTAAGAAGTCGCTTTGTCGTTTCAAACAGCCGCAGTTTCACAGAACCTTGAAACAGTCACTAAGTTCCACGGCCCCACCTTCGCTCTATTATGAGATCCGAGCGCAAAGGATGATGGGAAGGCACGGGCCGATGGTCCGTGGTTTCCACTCCCTGCACTCCAAGATGACTGAGAGTGAAAGGTTGGAATGCTCAACCCATACGAAGCACGCGTAAAAAGATTAGCCACTGAGCTAATCCTGAATGAGTAAATATGAATGAAAATAAAGTAAGCAATATAAAATATTTCAGAAAAGTAATGGAATTGTTACTTGATTAAGTAATTATGATATATATATAAATCATCAGTTTTGCCAGGGTAATCCCGTTACATTAGTCTGTCACTTAGTAATAGATTACTCGCCAACACTGTTTATATTACAGTTATATTCGATAGGATGCTGGGCGTGAAATCACAGGTTTCCTCCCCGTGCGGCCCCCTAAAACTGAGGGGCCTTGAAATATGCAGACGAGTGGTCTGCTGCGCTGGAGGTGACGCGCTGGCTGCGCCTGTGTTGCAGCATCACAAAGATTCGCTGATTTAGTGGAGCGCGAGGGCGAGTGAGGTAAGACTCTTCCGCCAGTTCTCCCAGCATCCCCCTCATCCGCGGCCGCTCCGCACAACGAATGCAATGAAAGGCTTCCGCTGCAGGAAAAGAGTCCCCGCCTCTCCGTCGCAGAGTGGGAGAGAAAGAGGCGAGCGTGTGAGAGGGGGGGAGGGGGGGGGGTAACCAGGATCGCCTCATTAGAGGGAGGTTTGGAGTTTCTGAGCAGAAGGAGGAAAGAGACGAACCGAAAGCAGCGGGCCCGAGACGCGAAAGATAAAGGAAAAAACAAAGCGAAAAGTCGGCCAGGGGGAAATACGTAAACACGAAACACGTACTCACCAGCTAAGCATCACTGGGGTGAGTTGAGGGAAGAGGGGGAAGGGGGGCGTCTGTCCTTTTCAAAAACTGGTTCTGGAGGGAGAGAGAGAGAGAGAGAGAGGTGGAGGGGTGAGTCTCGTAAACAAAGTGCCAAACTTATCAGCGGAGCGGCGAGGGCGTAAGAGGGGACCTTTACAGGCGGCTTGGCATCAGCTGAACAACCACGAAAAGTTCAGCCGGGAAGAAAACTGCTGAAACGCTTCCAGTTCCTGTAAAGAGAAAGACAGGAGATGCAATCGAGGCGGGCAGCTAACTAACTGCGTCGACGCTAATGCCTGGAAAAAAAAACCCTTTTTGATCTCAAATCTCGGATTGGAAATTGGAACAAATAGAGCAGGTGGGGGAGGTGGGGTTTCTACGGCAACCCGGAGGAGCTCCGCGGGCTCGTCGTCCCTTCCCGCCGCGCAAATTGCGGCGCTACGTCGGCCGCTTCTTTCGCCCACGCTCCGAGTGGCGAGAGGTGATAAGGAGCGATTGTTTATTGCCGCTGGAGTGGCTCCGCGAGGGTCCCTGCAATTACCTGGGGGCTCACGCAGTGCGAGCCACTCGTTAGCGGAGCCTCCGGCGGCGGCGACGCCTATTTGGGGCATCCCGGAGCGAAAAGTGAGTGTACATGTTGAGCGCGGGATGCTGAAAAATCCTGAAACCTCCGACTAAGGCCAAAAATGAGAAGCGACACTGGGACATATAAATAAATAAAAAACTGAGACCAGAATAAAAACACTGTTTAATAAAACCCAGTTTAAAAGGTCCAGAGCTGTCAGGAAGGAGGAAAAAAAAAAATCGACAAAATGCAGTTAGAAGGGATTTGCTACGGAGCCGAGCTGAGAATTTAGCTCTGAGCAGCGGGAAGCGTCCGCTCAACCCGCACCGGAAGAAAAAGTTCCCATAATCTGCTCTGTCAGGGTGGAAGCAGGCTTTATTCGCCGAAACAAGTGAGGGCGAAGAATTCTCATAAAGTGCTTAAGCTACACAATCACTCTGTGGGACACACACACACACACACACACACACACACACACACCCTGCTGGGTTGCCTTTTTTTCCCGCCCAACAACCGTCCCAATCTCAGACGATAATCGTCATTAAACCCTCGGCTCTTATTTACTATTTATTTATTTCGCTTTTTGTTGAGCAGATAACATTGCGTGACATTTACATGAAGCAAACTCAGCCTGATACGCGGCCGGCAGATAACAGGCCGATAGCGTCGGCGGGCCGCAGTCAGCGCCCGGCGCCCTTTGCGTCGACGGGGCGGAAAAAGAAAAAACGCCGTCGGCAGAGCTTTATCTTCCGAGAGAAAACTTGAAGGAAGGCAACATCGGCGCTCAGTCAGATAAACTCCTCTGTCGACGGACGCGCGCGGCCTCGGATCGAGGCGGCGTTGCGAGGGCATTTAACTGCGTCCTCTGCGAAAGAATGTTAACCGCCGGTGAAAACGCGCACTTCACATTTTGGAACTTCAAAGATTAAACGTCAACAAGGCGTAAACACGTTTTTTGTGGCGGGGAAACAGTCGCCGTTCCTTTTCTTTTTTTCTCCTCTCTTGTAAAGTGAAAGATTCCTGAAAGGTCGACAGAGGTGCTCGGCTCAAAGCTGAGGGAACCAGGCTTTCCATCACGCCACCTGACGCCTGTTTATATACGACCTGGCCCCGACCCTGACGACCTCCATCTCAGGGTCCAAGGTCAAATTTCTTGATAGTAAAAATGGCCACTAAGACATAAACAGGGCCATTGCCGAGGCCCTGTTCACATGTCACCGTTAGAAACTGACCCGTCCCCGTTGCAGCATGCATGCGTCACACAAACACGCATTCCTGAACCTCCGTCGTCGAGAAAAAAAACCCAATTTCAGAGCGTTTGTCCGCTGATTACTCACACAGGCTAGACCGGCTCTTGTTAATTAAGTGGCAGCTCCTTTAAACGGAGCTCGCCGCTCCGGACAGATCAGTTACACATCGGTTAGCTTCAACGCTACCGGCTGCACGGCTGAGCAGCCAGCTCTGAGAAATGAGGGAGGGCTAGCAGCCTCGTTCAGAGCCTCATTCAGGAAGCCACTCCGGCGAACACTGGCGGACGCACGGCGCGCCGATGGAGAATCGCATTTAGAGTTTTTTTGGTCAATGCTTTAGCTCTTCTTCCTTTTTCAGATGTTTATTTGTCCTCCTGTGGCACAGCGCCGCATATCTTTTAAATAATATCTTCTTTTTTAAAAAAAAAACCAAAACACCTCCAGAAACAGCATATTTAGCCCTCTGTTTACAGCTTTCTGCCAAAAAAAAAAATACATACATAACTGGGTTTCAGCTTCTTGTTAAAACTGGTGCTTTGTTGAGCCTCCCACACCCCCCACCCCACATACTGTGGGATTTAGCGCATCCTTTCCAGAAAGCGGAGCAAGCGAAGGCTGGAAAGTAATGTACATATGTTTTCTCATTTCCGACAAGCATGGAATTCATCCATGAAATGAATTTTGGGGCCTTAAAAATAAGTCACACAATAGCATGAAATAACTGCCCTCACTGTATGTCTCCAAACTGGGGAAACAATATCACATTTTGTGCTAATTAATTAATGTGCTGGGGAAAAAAAAAAAAAAAAACGTCCAGGGGCTGGAACAAGCAGATTTTAGAGCCATTGATGCAAATAAAAGTACTGTGTGAAGCAGTCTGCCTGGAAAGCCTAATCTCAGACTTTGAGAGAAGCAGTCGTTAAAAAAAAAAAAAAAAAAAAAAGGTTTCTGCTTTTTTTTTTGTTTCAAGTTGTTTCACAGTAGTCAACCGTTGACTCTTTTCACCGTTTCATTTCAGTTCTTGTGCGTCAATAAAGTGTTTTGTTTTTTTTTCTGAAACAGCAGTCCGATTTTCTACTCCGTTAAAGTACGTGGAGGGCAGAATGCCAATCAGCCACTGGAGCGAGCGTCACCTGAGGATTCCAGTGAACACGCTCTGCAGGTTGTTACCAACGACAGCAGACACTGGAAACTTCACAGTTACTGTTTAAACTGGTGATGCAATGGACGGGACATATTTACAACCTCCATAAAAAAAAAAAAACTCCATTGTCTGTCTAAAGTTCAAATACTAAATATGACAGCAATAACAATAATTGTTCGAAAACCGACGTGTGAAGAAATGTCTATGCTTCGCTTTGCTTGGTTGTTCCACTTCTCAGTCAGCGCTGCTAAAACACACAGCAGACCCGACGCGCTGAAGGGCCGCCTGATTTCAGGTGGGGACCACTAAACGGCAGCGGGCCGGAGATTGCACATCAGTCTACTTCACAGAGGCCTCGGAGCGGGTGAAGTGCGTCTCGAACTGCGCCGCGCGGCGAATTTTCGTGCACTTTTCATGCAAATCGCGTGCCGCCGCCGCGGTTTTTCTCGAGCCGTTCGGGGGGGTGGGTGGGGGGGGGGGGGGGGGGTTATCCACTCCTCGGCGATGGCGGTGATTGTTGAACATTTACAATCACCGCGGAGGCAGACGTCCCCGGGGCCGTGGGCGTCATCGCGCCGGGAGTGACGCCACGAGACGCCGAGTGCCTCGACGCCGTCGGAGAAGCTGCCAATTCAGTGCCTTGGTGGGGGAAACTTGTCGTGGCTGTATTTCCATTTCACTCATGGGACAGCCAGTTCAAACTGCTTTATGCCCCGTTTGCTCCGTGAATGAGCTGGTGAAAAGGAGCAGGGACGATGAGCAATATTTGCAATCTTAAGCGAGTCTGGCCAAAGCCGTGGAGCCGTGCATGCAACGTCATTGATTGAGTTCATGTCGTCTAAATGAAAGAATATTGTGGTTAGTTGTACGTCATGTGCAGGAAACAAGACGTTCTCAGCTGTTACTTTATCTTTTTTTAACTAAAGTAATTAGTAATTGATTACTTATGAAACAAAGAAGTAATTAGTTACTTTTTCTGGAGTAATCAGTAGTTAAACTGCTTTTATGGAGTAATCCCAACAACACTGTTAGCAACATTAGCTTCAGCCAGGCGTTGGGGAGTCTTCTATCTGCTTCATCGTCCACTAAAGTTTCAGCAGGACGTTAAAAGTCCACATTTCTTGAAGTGGGGGTGTTAACAGAAGGCTAAACATGCCATTTGCTGGAGCTATTGAAACAAATATATATCCAAAGGTGCTCCACTTAAGTCAGGGATGAAAAATAAAAAGCTGAAAGCTGGTAATATGGGGCCTTTGTGATTTTTTTTTAATTATTATTTTGCCCTTTTCTCTTCGCCTTGGAGAATTGCAGCTGCACACTCGTCTTGCCTACAGTGGCAAGGTGCTGTTGTGGGTCATTATTTATAGCTTCAAACGTGGCATTAACCACGGCATTAATCTCTTCATTTCTCCATTTAGCCGCATCGATGGTGCTCCGAATGCTTCCCCCGCTGTAATCGCCATCTCGATGCAACAGCTGCCAGAATCTTATGGAGAAAGTCAAAACTCTGAAAAGGTCACTGAGGCTCATTTCACCCTCAGCTGGAGAAGCCCTATACGACCCGCGAGTCGGTGGACTTACACTGTTGGCATTCAGGATTAAAGCTCCATGAAATAGGAGCTGAAATGAGAATATGTGGAAGAACCCAGTGTAAAGCAGGTCCGCAACCGGACTTTGTTCTCCGCATCCTCGGAGAGCTGGTTCAAGGTTAAAAACGACTTGTTGCCATTAGCTTGTTACCGCATCATGAAAAATTCAGGCAACAGTTTGTTTCGTTTTAGTAGCGAACTTCCCTGGGTACATGTTTAGGATAAAGACGACCCAGGTGAGTGTTTCCGTGACTGATGCCGATGGGCAAAAGCGCACAGCTGGGAGAGCGAATGGCCTAGAACGGCCTGGGGCTTCAGCGCAACATTATATACACTATACGCAAAATATTGATGTCCAAGTCCCAAAAATGTGGAGCGGCCAAATGGCGGTGATGATGTTTTTTAACCTTTGACAGTTCAGTGGCGACTAGAAAAAACACAAAATAAAAAAAATGGTTCGAGTTATTATAGTCACTTAGATTTAACACTTGATGTTGACTGTGTGGCACTGATGCATTAAATTGTGTTTTAATGGAAAAAGCAAATTGTATGCATTCGTTCAGAACCGAAAGACCCACTCAAGTCAGGTCCAGAGTTTTCTTTGTGTGGCCATACATTTGTTAACATTGCTCGAAGCAAAGCCAAATTAAAACTAGCGGGCTAAACTCGCTGTGTATAGAATCTCTGAGAGCCTGAAAACCTGCTTAATCCCGACAGATGCACACCCAGAATTTAAAAGACGGCCAGATCCAATAGCAAGTTCAATACTGGGCACAGATTCAATCAAAAGCAGCCGAACTATAACCCCGGAGTCACGGCAGGCAAATCACTGAACAAATCCGTCCTCCTCATTGGCGCAGGCTGCACCGACTCCAACACACTGCCAGTCGCTAATCCTGAAATTTGAATCTTTCCATCAAAGCTTGTTGAGAAGAGATTTTCCCCAGCAGCACCCCACGTCAGCCCCGCATCTCCATCCTTCGTTATCCCAAACATTTGATCTCCGTCTCCCTTTCACTTTCACACTTTCTCACATCTCAACTAAGACCCACTAAGACAGTAGCTGCATCATTAAAACACACAGAACAAAGTGATCTGGCCAAAGTCCCTGACTTGCCGGGTGGAGAGCAGCTATAACGAAACAGCAACGTTGTCTCTCGTGCTGCTACCTCTTTCTCTGCCTGGGCGTGCACGGCGTTTAGAAATCTCCTGGCTCCTTTTCAAAGCATGCTGTACCAGTCAATGATTTGCAACCCTAAGCCAAAGGTCAAGATTAATGTGACTGCACGTAAAGAGGGACTGATGACGCCGCAGGCTGTTTTGCCAACAAACATTTGGACGGCTAGAGTTTGGCTGTGCAGTCAGCACCAGCTTGGGTATTCTGTTCAATTTGTCCACACTTTTCTTACGGAGTATAGTTATAGTCTCACCGCATGACAACACCGAAAACTTCCCTCTGATGGAGACAGCCGTGGCAATACATTGATGGTCATTTTTGTGAAAGCTGGATTTAGACAGATAAAATGGACACCAGAACCAATTCAATTATTTCATTTGTTTAGCCCCCCAAAGAAACTTTTTGTTTTTTAAAGAGTACAATCAATACCTCTCCCTTTCAACAGCCGTTCATTCTATCAGTAGTAAAAAGTTTTGGCTAGCAGCCTTCATGATATCTGAATGTAAATTTTAATCAAGCCTGACCAATGTGTACACATTGTGAGTGTGAAAGAGTTAGCTCGCTCCTGCTGCCTGGCTTAGCTGCTGACAACTGTCAATAAAGATTAATTTGATAGCTCCAGGCTAAGCTCGTTTACTAGCAACAATGCTAACAAGGGCGCTGCATTATTGCCGTCTTGTTTGCCTCCACAAAAAGAAGAGACACTGACCCTCAGCCGTCTTAGAAAACGAGAAGTGTGACTGTGTATTTCGCAGAGAGAGAACTGAAGTTAATCTGGCTAATCAAGTTGTTAGCCTGATAGCAAACATGACCACAAATCCCTGCTGTGCCGTTGCATTCAGCATCATGGCGCCATTGTCTTTTAAGAGGCCACGTTTTTCACACGGTGCGGCGAAGCGAGAGAAGAGGGAGCGTGTTTCTTCACCTACTCTTCCAAAGCCTGAGTTGGAACAAAAAAATCAGACACATTAGAAGTTCGCCGGGTGGCTGATGGAGCAGATAATCAGCACTTGCTCCAACCACAGACACGAAACACTGCATAGTTCTACGTCGTGCGCCTCAACTTTAAGGGTAAAACAATAGGCCCAGTCTGGAAGTCATTTTCACCGGGATGCATACATTCCTCCACCAGGGGCGGACCTGTGAGGATAAATGGTGGAAGCGCCCAATCGGGGATTCATCAATTAAGCTAAAGTGCAGCGGCTTCTTGCGAGAGAAAGATGGTGCGCGGCGCTGGCGTCTTTTCCCTGATGGTCAGATGCAATCAAGGGAAGAAGTGAGCAGAGCCGAGGTAAGTATCACCCCGACTGAGGAAGAAAAGGAGCGTGGGCGATGAGGAGGAGGAGGAGAAAAAAGAGGAGGAAACAAGAGGGATGGAATGAGATGGGCGCATTGCAGCACCACACAAAATCGATTTTTTTTTTTTTTTTAAATCATCTTTAGGGAGCCTGCAAAAGTCTCACACCAAAGTAAAACTACTATATTCAGCTTGCCGGGCGCTAGGCAGCCGCATTACAGTGAGATAATAGTAATCAGTAGCCGTTTCTGCACAGCTCATAAGCTTTTATATCCTCTGCTATGTAAATTACGGCCTGGAAATTGAGGGAAATGTTTCCATCGGATCCAATATATTATGTGCATTAAGGTTTCATCAAGACGAGCCGAAACTGGCTCCCGACTGCAAACGTAAGAAAGGAACCTCACCGGAGCTGACAAACGGTCGGAATTAGCATCGGCTCTGTCAGGAATAAACAGCTGCGTGTGTTTTAAAGGCTTTGCCTCAAACCTGATGAGGTCTCCGGTTTCGGAACAAATGAAACTCGCTTAAAAAGACGACAAACGTGACGTTTACAGACTTTAAAACGCAACATGTCTATCGAGAAGGTGCCAGAGATGACTTTGACATGTCCTTTCTTTGTTTTGAGGGTTAAGAACAGGATCGCAATGCCAAGTATGCACACAGTGACAATGTGTCACCGCATGGAATGTGCAAACCAATTCAGATGGCATCCGTGGACGCTTGTCAGGCCGACGGCGCCGCAAAGCCTTAGACCAACAGGAAGGCTGTCCTCCAAACTCTTGCTGTGGAGGATTTTCTAATTCTTTAATGAGACTAAATATGCCCTCAAACATGCTCAGAGAACTTTCCAGTTCAAAAAGAACATTTTCAATAGTATCCTTCACTGTGTACAGACACACTGTCAGATACTTTATTCATCTGGAGGGGAAATTCACAATTTATCTCCAGAAAGTGTTTTTTACACTTTCTTAGCCTGAAATTACCAGCGAGGTGCGCCGTCACTTTTCAGAACCACAACCTCGTTTTGCTTCAGAAATCTTTGCAGCACACCCAGAATGACCTCAAGGCCCGTCAACAAATTGTACCCCTGAATAAAGCCCGTCCTGCCGCAGAGATTCCAGCAATTCACGCGACAAACCTCAGTGCCGGGACCAGGCGGCGAGCCTCCGCGAACACATTCATCGCAGCGGCAGAACTCCGTCTTTGTCCGCCAGACCTGAACACAATCAGCCCGAGAGCCGTTTCATTTTGGTGCCAGCAGCCGAGGAGAGGGAGAGGAGGGATGGACGTGCGGAGGCAGGGGGCGCCGATCGAAAAGAACCACAAGTGATTCATCTCGCCTCGGCTCGGTCAGGTGAGCACCAGAGTCGGGGATTAGATCGATGGGGATTCAAGCCCGGGCAACGTGAGGGGGTTGGGGAGACGGGAGGGGTTGGGGGGTGGGGGTGGTTGCACAACAGAGGCGTAAAAATAAACAGCACGGCGGCGCGAAGGTCCGGAATAATAGGCGTCGGGAATTATGAAGTGCTTTCTGATGTCAACAGCGTTAGCCGCGAAAAAATGCGAGCGGCGTCGGTGATAAACCTGCCAAGCGGGGGGCGACGCAGCGCAAGAATCCCGACCATTTAACATACAACCGGCGCGATAGTCGAGCTCCCCATCCATCTCGCAAAGTGCAGCAGTGAAAGTGGCGTAAGTGATGGCGGAAAGGTTAAAATCGCCTCCAGTCTTTAATCAAAAGTCACAGCGGCGGCTACCTTCCACCGGCTTTCTTTCCGCAGGTTTTCTAAGCTAATTCGCTGTTTACGCCCCCCTAGCCCCCCAGACTCAACCCTCACAGCGTTTACCCAACAACTCTCGATGTGGAAGCGGCAATTAAGAGTGAGTTGCGGAGCGGTGAGACAGGTTGAAATTATACTCGGTGCCGTAAAGTAACAGCTATCAATTCGGGTTCAAATAGAGCGTAAGGGGGGAGAGGAGGAGAGGGGCTGGGCCGAGGTGGGTAAATGGAAGCACTCTCACTATCTGGCTGTGTGTGTGCACAAGCCCGCCCTCCTCCTCCTCTTCTCGCTGAAGAGTGCGTTTTCAAGCAATTTCAAGGGAAGCCGTGGGCCGATGCGGCATAATCAGCTTCTGGAAAAAATAAATAAACTGGAGGTGAGCTTGCACAAAGCAGCGCCAGGAAGTTTGTTTTTTTTTTACTTTTTTTGCAAGCTTTACATCCATAATTTACGTTTCGTCGGCCAAGTGAGAGAGGAGTCGCCTGCCCGGCTCTCCGGCTCCAATCAAACAAAGTGGAAGATTCGCTCTCCGGCCGAACGTCAGCCTCTCGGAGCCGCAGATCAAAGCTCAGCGGGATCCGGGGCCGAACGAGAGCCCTGCAATTCTTTTTTTTTTTTTTTTCCTTTTTTCGCAGGCGGCCTTTTGCGGCACATCCTTCTCGGCTGCTGCTTCATTTCACTTCCACAAAGGGGAGCCTCGGCCGGCGAGAACAAAGCGTGAACCCGGTGACATATCACTTTGGAGCTCTGAGGAACACCAAATAGACGGATCTGACACGCTATTTTTCTGACGAAATAACCGACTTTCAACTTTCGTTTTTTTTTTTTTCTCTCTCTCCCGAGTCGCACGCCCTTCAACGGGCTCGCGCCGCCACACGGGACACTGCTCACGCCGAGAAGTGATCAAACTCGCCGCACATCAGAAGTCTGTGAATGAAAGCGAGGCGAGGGCAGGTTGCTCCGCTTCGTCCATCCTCCACACAGCGGAGCCGTCCCGAATCGGCGACCCGTCAGCCAATCAGAACACAGCCTGTCTTCTTGCCATCCGGTATGTCACTTCATACCTTGCAGCTTGTTAAAGTGCCAGTTGGACACGTATGAACAGAGAATTTGCCCGTTTTTACTTCTAGTGTCATCTATTTTAGAATTAACACACTATCAGGTTATCTTCAAACCACTTCAAACACACTTCACAGCACCCGGCACAAAAAAAAAAGATCTCACTCCAAGCTAAGTTCCAAACTTGAGAGCCCTCACTCTTCTTTGAACCAAGAGTAATAGAGGTGAGCAGATATGTAAAGTACGTTTTATCACAAGGTCCCTCACATGAACAGGACGTCTCCGGCCTTTCAACCAACTCCCCAGAAATGAGAAAAGTCAATCCTTCACTGCTTCCCTTTGCTACAGTTAACTTCCAAAACGCTCCGTTCTGTAAAATCAGCCCTTTATGATGTCACAGAGGGTGCTCCCAGGTTAAGAACAACACCCCCAGGGCCAGGCTCCACCCTCAGACACCACCTTGTTTTTGTCAATGCGGAAGGTTCCAAAAAAAGCATTGGCTTCAGCGGGAGGCTGTAAACAGAGGGCTAAATATGATGTTCTCTAGAAATCCACGTGAAGCAGCTTTCACAGGCGGCCAAAAATGTGGGACCTCATAGACATATTTTAGGTGATTTTACAAATTTAAACATTAGGAAAAAAAACACTTTCATTCTCATCACGCCGCACCGGACACGTGACCCCGTCCTGCTAATGGACGGATGAGCCAACAAGTGTCACTCCTGCTGAACTTACAGCTCCATCGCTCTCGTCCCTCTTCCCATATAAAGACGACACTTAATGCACTTAACGGGAAATTTGCCTCGCTAAGCACTCGCAGCTGTTTTAAGCAGGCAGCCAGGCCTTCCAAACGATGAGTTCATTGTCTCTGCCCGCCGCACTAAGTGGCACTTCAGCCGAACTATCTTCATCGAACCGTGTGGGCGTCGAGGTGAGCAGGCTGGTTGGTTTTCCCCAATTTTTTTGGTGGAGACATTCGTCAGCAAAAGACCCTTTTCACAAGAGCGGCACCAATAAAGTGCGACAGCACAGCAACTTTCTCCGGTCAATTAACTTATTCTGACTCTTTCACGAGCGGACGGCGGAGGCTAAACAGCTCAGGGTGCTCGCTGCCCACTTGGCAGCGAGCAGGGACGGTTATAGGTGGCGAAAGTCTTTTAGTCTGCGTCACCTTCCCGTTCCACCCGGCCCGTCTGCGAGTCCCCAGGGGCCAGAGCCACACTCCATCACGGGGAGTGTCAGAGATCTGCACACACACACACAGACACACACACACACACACAGACACGCCACCACCACCAAACGGCTGTTGTCAGCAGAGGCGCGGCCGCTCAGCTGGACGCCGTCCAGGTCGTTTCGCTCCGGAATATTTCATAGCCGCGAGGTCATTGTGCTGCATCACAGAGTTTTAACACTCTCACAAATTTACCACTGTGTTTCTTTGGGGTTTTTTTTCTTTTGTAAACGTTTATCTGTAGCTGCGCTATCCGCCGCCCCCCCCTGCAGGGCCAATTGCTAAGATCAGGCCTCTGACAGGACTGAAATGCGGCGGAGGGGGGGGGGGTCACACTTGGCCAGATCTTAACAATTCATTCTCTTTTTCCAGCCCTGCCATTCTCCTCCCTCTTATGCCCAACCCAACGTCGCGCTCAACTGATCTTTTTATGCAGCTACGCCATTGCACACGGAACAATTGCGTGAGGCCGTCGCGCCAAAAGGGAGCCGCAGGCCATTGTGAGGACAGGTGCGTTTCCATTAACCTCAAATCTGCGCGCACTAAAACGGTGAACGACGTCCAATTTTGAGAAGAAAATAACTTGTAATGCCGAGCGAAGAAGTTTCTACGATCGAGTGAGGTGGTTTTTTTCACGGCACTCAGAAAGGAATATATCTTTGCGACGCGCCGCAGAGAAAACACTTTCATCACATTTGCAGGTCGCGACGTGCAACAAAAGCGTCAATTGACACGGCGAGGTGGGAAAGTAGACCAGAGTATTATAAAGCGGTCTTTTGAAAATAAAAACTTGTGAATCCTAAATTTATTTTAAGACCTACAAGCAGATGGGAGTTCGGGGGTGGCGGAGTTCTTGCAGGAGCCGCGGCAAAGTCTGACACTCCGAATATTGGAGAAGCGTCAAACAGCGGGATCTGATGGGAAAATGAAACCCTCCCCTGTGCAAATGGTGACAGATTCGATGTCGCTAAGTGCAGCTGTCGGAACGGAAATAAACGTGTCATAACCCAAAACATCCCCAGCCGAGGTTTTTTTTTGGTTTGTTTGTTTTATTCAGGACTTTTTCCCACGAGAGGAGAAAGCGGCTTCATTGACACTTGACATCGCTCAGGGGAGTTGGAGAAGAAAGTACAGCCAGTGCAGAGGGAAGCAACATTTGACTGTTGGGCTCGGATCAAAACAATGACGATAATTAAAGCGAACAGCGGCGCAAAGAATCATCAGAGGTGAAAAGCAGAATATCATTATTATACGTAATAATTTAAAGCAGAGAGGGAAGAGGTTTTTTTTTCCCCCCCATTAGCTTATTGCCACTGTGGATGTATTGATCCCGGTGGGGTGTTGATGTGCAGCGCATGCAGTCGCGTCTCTAAATTGTGCCCCCGTTGCATTTTCAGTGACATATGACCCGCAACTCCAGCAGGTCTCCGGATTAGAGTCGCTCTGGAAGATTCAGACCGTTCAAGTGAACCAAGCCTGATCGCAAGCAGGAGAAAAAAGCAGAAGAATTTGAATACTGCTCAGATCAGAATCAAGCTTCTGTTAAGAAAAATAAATTTGAGTGAATAAGAATTTGACACGCTGGTGGAATACTTGCAGATTATCTGTTTTAGTACAAAGCTAGTAACATGTTAAAGGCCACCTCCATCAAAACATGAAACATTTTCTAACTGATAAAAAATAACTGTCTCCCAGATGTTAGCACCAGTTAAAGATTCGGAAAAAACGGAATTTAGGATTTGCTGAAATTCGTCCCTGCGTGTCGAGGACGCGAAAGAACAAAGAGATGAGGGCGAAAAGACACAAGGAGCGTTGTGTTAACACAAGTCTGTCACGGAAATACACAGCCACTGAAGGGGCTCATTTACATCGACAGCAGGCTGCAATTTTTTTGAGGGAAAAACAAAGAAAATCAGAGAGAGAGAGAGAGAGAGAGAGATAGGCGGCGCCAAAATAGGTGACAGAGACCGAGAAAGACGACTCCTGCAGCCAAGTTCATGCTGTGCCACCGTCAAAGTTGTCACTACGAGTCTTGCGTCGGGAGTTTTAGAGTTGTGTGCTTCAGGTGTCACGCAAATCAGTGACAATCGAGCGGGAACAGGGAGGAGGTTGGTTCATGAAGATTCCATGCCGCAACTTTCTCAATTTTATGGACATCTTAACCCCAAATTAGACCAAATTAGACAAAACTGACATTAGGGACAACTTGAGATTGTTTTTTAACTGGCAATTTAGACCAACAAAAAGTTTTGAACAAATTTGTAAAGGTATGAATTCAGTGGTCCTTTCCGCATCGACAGTCCAATTTTTTTTTTAACTTTTTGCAACCATTTTTGCCGGCCCTTGCGAATGCGAGTTTCTGCCACTTCTGCGTTTTTGAAACTGGAAGACTCATCCATCTTTTGGACAGTCAACAGGGAAGAGTCATGCCAGCCCACCTCTGACATGTGGCTGTTGCCTGGGGTCGACCGAAAGTCGCCGCTAAATTCCCAAAGTGGAAAGCGAGCGTCCTTCCCAGTTTCTCATCAGCAGCCGCACACTCTGTGTGTTATTGTTCTCCTGCCCCCTGACTACAGGCACAGGTGCGGTGTTTTGTGCTACTTGAATAAACTCAGCGCATCTTCGGCAGAGTCAAGGGCGAATGAGCAAGGTCGCCATCACTGCAGGTCCGTTCATCGTAACGGCCATCTGGGCAACTCGCCAGCACACCCGTGACATCCGAGAGGCGAGGAACAGCAAGGGCAGGGCCGGAATGGGATGCTGCCGCGGAGGCAGCGGGACGGTCTGATTGGGTTTTTACAGGCAGAATAAAATTTTGCAACATGGTTTCATTGGCCCTAAACCCCCCGTTCAACTCAGCAGATGGAACATTTATCTCATGTCGTCTTATTTACCTCTTACGGAAGTGACATTTTCCACGGAAACGTCCTCAGTGTCTTTCTTTCCAATTCTTTGAACATGAAAGTGCTGCTCAGCCAAGTGTGAACACCGTAAACTCTTGGGAATGCAATTATCTGTGGGATAAAGTGCTAAATTACACCACTTTAGCAAACCTGTTTCAACATGATTTTCGCTCTATAAAAATGTTTTCTTCCACTCGCCTCAATACGAAAACTTCATCTGATAAATATAGACCTAATTGACGCTCTTGTGGATGAGTCACAACGCCAACACTTAAACTAAACTCAAAATAAAAGTCTTCAACCAAAGGATGCCTTATTCAGATCTTTATCTTCTCATCTAAGAAAGGAGCAGCCTCACACAACTTACTGTCTTAACAAAGTCCACAGAAAGCACAGTTAGCTCTCTGTTATAGCCTCCAACTTAAATTGTGGGTATTTAGCTTCATGCTTAAAATATAAACGATAATTTGATGAACCTTCTACATGTTTGGCCAACACCTGGCTGGGGACCTAGCAGAAGTGTCAGTACCCTTTGTGACATCACACATTTCAAATATTTCAGAAATGTGTGTTTCACCATAAGTTAGGGAGGCAAAATAAGTAAAGGATGGGTATTTTTCACATCTAGTGTATTCAGTGACACTGAAGATCGTTGCAAAAGAAATTACATTGGTTAAGTGGGTTTTTCTTGACAAGGAACTTTTAAACACCACAGACCAGCCACAGGGCAGGGAAAGGAAACTCCGTCGATAAGACATTTGCATGTAGCGACCTTTGAGTTGTGTCTGCGCCCCTGACCTTCAGCGTAGGATCTCGAGCCCAGAACGCCTTCAGCATTCATGCTTACAAACCTGAAATAGCCGCTAAACAGAGCAGAATGGAGTATTTTTCTCCTCTTACATTGTAACCACTCCCCAAGGGCATTGTAATGAAACCACGGGAGCAGCGTAAAACACAAGGCCGCAGCGTGCGTCTCCATGGCACAAACATCTGCCAGTTTGACCCCGAGTTAATTGCCACCACTTGCAATGGCGTGACGCAAAGTATTCATTCATCGACCTTCACTGTCGGGCAGTTTAACCACGCTGGTATTTTTATGAAAGCACTAAACCTCTGCAGTGATTCGGTAAATAAAGCCTGGGTTAAGTGAAAGTAGGATTCACGGCCTGGAGGAAGCATAACACACAAGGTCTTATCATTTGACTCAGAGCCAGAACAAGAGAGAAGAAAAAACACAGGGGTTTCTATAGGAAGCTCTTTTTTTTCTAGCTTAGAAGATTTTTCTACATCCTTTGTATTTTGTTCATGCTATTTATCCAGGTTATAATAAGACCGTAGAAAACATTCCTACAAAGGGAGGCAAATCAGATATTTATCATGTTCAAGCCGACAAACCACATTTGTTTCACAAATATTAACCTCATGTTATCGCTACGTGGCTAACTGCTTACACCGGAGCAACAAGCTAATATAATGAAATAATGTTGTCTATAATATAATGTTATGCTGTTTTATGTCATTACTATTATGTAAAAATTCCATTCAGTTATGATAAAACAGCCTGGTCATTGTTCACAACATGTAGCGTCTTCTTCTATGGCCGTCCAGAAGCACTTGTTGCTCTTGCACTTCCTGCCTTCATATCAATTAAGGAAGTTAACTGTTTGTAAAATTTCAAGACAGCTTTTAAGACAAATTCTCTGTATTGGCAAAATAAAGGGAAAGGTTTTCCTTTAAACTTTTGGAACTTTATTGTTTTTTTGGTGTAAATTATATTAATCTATTGATTTTCACTGTGTAAGCAGCTAAAGCTCCACTGCAAATTTCCCCACGGAGACAACAAAGATGTTTCATACCGTATTGTATTGCATCATATCGTGATTCATTGTTTTGTGGAAAACAGACCAAAGAGGCAGACTTTTAACTTGGCAAACTGTGGTTGTTTTGTGATTGCTGGAGGTGTGACAAGATTCCTGACTCTTATTCTTGAAGATTTAAGTAATTTTAATCAAACGTGTGTAACAAGTTGCTGTTTTTCAGTTCAAGCAGTAAAATAATTGCATTACATGAAGGTTTTGCACAAACAATGAAGGCTTTATAAATAAGCATGCCTCTGCTCCTTTGTGCGGCCCTTTGTTGCACATCAATTAAACTCTGAAAGGTTTGTTCCGTACCTTTTCAATTCAGAGAGCTTTTCATCTTGGGAGGTTAACGTTTATTCCAATTGTGTATTCTTTTATCATGTAAATGTTCCTTCTGAGTAAAATAGCCATCAGTTCTTTTTTAAGGCAGTACACGTGTCATCATTTTTTATATTTTGGTTTCGTTTTTGTTTTTTGTTTCGACTTGCACCATAGAGATGTCTCTAGGTAATAAATGAGGTCTGCGAAAGCGACGTTGCACTTCAAAAGCTTCTGGACCAATCTTTTGCTTTTCAGAACTTTGCAAGCGCAGGCCACTGCAACACTGGGGATCCAATGTAAAAGAGAAACTTGGTGCTTGAGTGCATTGGGATCCTGGGAGTTTTTCCGGCCAGATCCAGACTGTCAGCTATTTGTGAAATTCCTCAGGCTATTCCTGAACTCTATTTGTCGGGTGGAAACAAGCCTGACCTGCCCAGCGGTCTGTTAGCTTGCGTTTCCGAGGACAACCGCTGCCGCAGAAGAACAAGATACCACAACGTGCGTTTGTTTTCAACACACGCACACAAGGACATTTGTTGTTTGGGACACAAGCAATAGTATATTTGTGTTTTGTTTTGTTTTTTTCGATGAAAGGCTGCTGCTACTACTGGGCCCGATGCCACGGCTTAGAAAAAGCAGTTTGACTGAAGCTGCTATCGTGGCGGGTGATGAATGGGGCTGCTGGCCAACACTAGCAAAAGCAATCTGCTGCGAAAGGGGCCAGACGTTTACTTGGCCTTCACGCATCCAGCAGCTAAATTACACGTCACTAGAAAAAGAAAAAAAAAAAGTGCTGCACTTCCTTCTTATTTAAATTACCCTCGGTCCCGTTTGCATCTTGCGGACAAAACGAAAACATCAAGGTGGTATTAGTTCATGCAGTTGGATGCGACAGTGTGGAGAGCTTTTGTTTTTTGTTTTTTCTTTAAACAGCTGAATCGCATGTGCGTTTGGAACTGCTGTCAACACAAGAGGGTCCACTCACAGTCAGCGGAGAGTGTTTGAAGGCGGCGGGCGGCAGGCAGAGGTCACGGCAGAAGAAGGAGAAAGCGGAGAGGAGCTTTTTTCATCCGCCTCTCAGGATCGGCTGCCGCCGCCGCCGCCGCCCGCGCTCGCATGCGCGCTATTCAGTGCACCGAACCCAACAGAGGCCCCTCTTTCAGCCTTGTGAGAGCAGAGTAGGGGGAATAAAAAAAAAGGGCAAATGGGGAAAAGCGCAGCAAAGTGGAAAAAAAATGACAAAAAATAAGCCAAGATCATCCCGAAGCGGCTCTAATGGGTTTGGAGACGGAGGTGTGAGGGGCGGGGTATGGAAGAGGAACTACAGGCGGTGCAGGAAAGATCAATTTTGTCCCACCGTGATGGAAAAAAATAAAGTTTCTTGTGTTTTTTTAAATTTATTTATTTATTTATTTTTACGCTCACCGTCTTTTATGTTCAGGCCAAGACACAACCATGGATGTATTATAAGAACTGGATACCGGACTGGCAATACGGCGGCGGGCCGATTTTTTTTTCTTTCCAGTGGCCACTCGAGGTACTGCAGCAAAAAAAATCCCATGTGTCTCAGCTTGTTCTGATGTGTCTTTGTCAGTAAGTGATGTTCTCCAGGATCGTTCTGATTGGCCAAATAGACCGTGTGACTGACAGAGGCACGATGGAAAGTGGCATCACTCTCTACGCATGCTCTATTAGGCCATAAATGCGGAAGTCAAAAACTTTTTCGGGACATGCTGCCGGGTGAGCGACTTCATTGAAATGAATGGGCCGCCATCTTGGACTCTGGGGGCTTGGACGCAACCTGAACGTTGGTCTTTGAGTGTCCCCCCCGTCTTGCACCACGTCGACAGCAGCGGCAACCTGTGACTCTTACCACCTTACAAGGCCACCTCCGGCTTGGGTAAAAAAAAAAAAAAAAAGTGTCAGCGGCAGGCGGGGAAAGGGGGGGGCGAAGGTGAGACAAATGCTTTTCCATTAATCAGCCAGATAGCAAGGATTGATTTTTAGAGACACACAGGTGAATCTCATTTCCTCCTCGGCTTAATCCAACATTTCAATTTACTTCAGCTTTCATCCGCCAAGTCGGGGAAGGGGTGGTGGTGGTGTCGGGAGGGGAGGGGGGAGCTAAAAAAAAAAAAAAAAAATAGATTTTTGTACAATAAATAATTCAGACCATTGTGATTAAACCTGCCGCCCCCCCCATCCCCAACCCCGTCCTTGCGCTAGTGAGGCCTCCGTGCACGCGGGAGCAAAGTGCTTCTTAACACTCAGATGGTGATGACGTGAGGGTGGAGGGGAGGTGGGGGGTGTTGGGGTGGGGGGACGAGCGAGGGTCCACCGTCTGTGTTTCTGCCAGGGCATTAATCACTGTCACACTCCTCTCTTTCTCTGTCTGCCCGCTCCTGAAACAGACCTCCTCCTCCTCCTCTCCCCCCACCCCCCTCCTCTTCCCCCGCCCCCCTCCTCTTCCTCCACCCTCTCCACCCCACACACACTCGCACGCACCGCCCCGGCCGAGAGCCACTTCCATCGTCATAGTAACCACAGCCCGATGCAAACCAAACTCGGCGGCGCTGTGGAGGTAGTGGGGCACAAGAAAAGGCCCTCGTTTTTTGTTGGTTTTTTTTTTGAACGACCGAAGGTTTGAAACTTAAGAGGGTAGAATTAGTTTTTCGTGCTGTCACTCCGAGGCCTCGTCTCCAAGCGTCCGTTTCTGTTGCTGTTCAACGCTTATCTGGCAACCAAGTCATTTCAGAGAGGCGTACGGCTGACTTTAGAATTAAACTATCCTGCATCAAAATGCACACCAACCATGAAATAATCGAAAGCGAAGAAATTCCCCGCAATGCACGTCAGATTTTGTGACCCACGAAGAGACGACTTGCTAGAATCCAGTGTTCCACCATCAGTTTTTGTTTATACAGTTCTTTTTCTGTTCTCTCTAAGTTGAGAAATACCCGCAAGTAATCCAACAAAGCCCAAGATGACAAACACTAATGGAGAAGCAGGCAATTTGCTGGAAGCTCCACACAAAGTTAATGTCATAACTTGCTGGTGATGATCCCATCCAAGTTGTTTACCCAAAAAGTTGGGAGTGCTGTGGGTTTCTTGACCTCATAAACTAAAAGTGTTTAAGTCAAAATGACACAGAACTATGTGCTTAGATATTTTTCTTTTTTTGCAACAGGGCAAAATTCAGATTCAATTTTGGTTACTTGACTAAAAAAATAATCAATGGCAGAGAGAGTGTTGTCACACTAAGTTAAGGAAAGATGTGTACGGGTCCTAAACATGGAAATTAGAGGGCGGCCTTTGGAGATTTAATCACTCAGTACCCGGTTCCAAAAATGAGCTGGATGAAAAGTTGATGATGAGCTTTTTTCTTCACTTTCTCACTTTCTTTGTTCTGAACTCGTCTCGCCAGCAGGCCTGACGTGGCCGTCACAGAAAAAACAAATCCAACACCCCGGCACCACAATGAAGAACCCAGCGGAACAAGAATCACAGGCATTCCAGTGGAGAAAAACTCCAGTCGGTGTGCGTTGGCTTTGAACCAGAAGACTTCTGGCGAGAGCCAAATGAAAAGGTCAAACGACAAAGTAGAACAATTTCTCCCGATCCTCTGGCAGGTGAAGCCGCAGCACAGCCGGGCGCTCCTCAGTTCAAACGCTTCCGTTAGAATTCCCTCTTTTCTTTGGCACGTGAGATTTAAACCTGCACGGAGGGAATCTGCCGAGCGGCGTGAATTATTCAGTCGTCACAACTTCATACACAAACACCAGATTATAACGAGAAAATACAGCAGAGACTCATTTTCAGTGTTAGTTTTAACCTAAGAGTTTATTTGGATAGAAAATATGACTGGGAATTCAGGCTCCGTCTGGGTGAGCGTCATTCGTCGGAGAGACTTTGGAAGTTCTCCATACGCAGCTCAGCTCAAAAGGATCGCAGCCGGAGTAACGCGCAACATCTGACGAAGAGACAAATGCCCTCATTGAGTTTAGCGCTGCGGACTCATCAAGGCGCTTGCTGCAAATGGCAGCCTTGCATATTACCGTCCAATTACACGCGGCCGGGCCGTGGTTGCCGGAGACCAGCTGCCTGCAATCACCTGCTACTGATTCCGAGGACGTAAGTGCGAATATAAAGGAAAAGAAAACGCGTATGAATATGCAAACAGGCTGTTGACCAGTGCAGATGTACGAACGTTGCTCGCTCATCCAACAGATGACGGCAATCAGCCAGAAATACTAGCTGAGACTAACGGAAGCGACTCCAGCAAGCGATGACGCGGAGAATCGCGACAAACCGACTGCCGAAACGCTCGCTCGTTCCCATCAGCCGGTCAACGTGTTCCTCCGTAAAGCTGCGATATGTCATAATCCAGGCCTTGTTTGAGAGGATTACCGCAAAAACCTATTACTTTGCCGAGCGCCGGCTTCGAAAAGGGGAGCGCTGCGTTCACCCTGTGACTCCATTTAGAAGAGATACAACCATTTTAAAGGGTAGAGCGCAGCCAAAATGAGCCTTATTCCATTAGGCGGTGGCGGGAGCGGTGGTGGTGGTGTTGGGGGTGGGGGGTCCTTTTTAAAGACAGACACAAAGGTTCTTTTAAAAGTAAAATACCTGAGAGCCAGAAAGCCTTAAGGGGAACCGCCAGCACGATGAAGACACTTCAGCCAGAGTGGACTGGTGCAAATTGTATTCCCCATGTGAAACGTAATCTCGAGAATGTCATCAATTGTGTGAACACAATGAAGGGGAGGGAAAGTTTGTTTGAAAGTCCCAAGTTCACGTTTTCCCTCTTTTCCATCGCAAGTATGACTTTTTTGGGTTTTTTTTGTATTCCGATGTCTTCTGTGCTACTTTGTCATAGGAAAGCAATATGCAAGTCTTCTCACAGCACATTTCTGTTCCCTCCACCTCTCAGCATAACATCCCATCAAAAATCGTAGCAAATTGAGCGACTAAATTGAGAGAAGATGAGAGTTTCCTCCAACTTCATGGTCGAAATCTGGTCATTTTCATCAGTTAAAACGGTTGGATATCCACATCTCACACCGGAAAGTAAATGGAACCGACAATAAGCGTTGGGGAGGGAGGCAGCACAGGTACACAAACACACAATATGGCAAAAATAGGCACCGATGTCGAACAAAGTTCATTATGGCTTCCAGTTTCAAATGATATTCCAGTATTCTTTTATCACACAAAACCTAAAATATATGTCTGTGATAAAAGAACACTGGAATGTCATTAGGCGCCGATGACGTCAAATCTCCAATACTGATCTGCCATTATTCTTCTGCCTCCTCCTGAGTTGTTTCTTGCCGTACGACCTCTGACGCTTGAGTCCCCCACCGTGTAAAAAGGCAAGAAAAATACAGACAACCGGGGAGCCCCTTCCAGCTCGGAGACCCAGCGAGCGAGCGAGCGAGCAGCGCACCCGGGACAATGTTCCCACCGAGGCCCACAATGGGCTCAGCACCCATCTTCCAGCCCAGTCCTGCGGGTCACATCAAGCTGTGAATAAGCTCCCTTCCTAAAGCTTCTGGGGGTTTTAGCCATGCGTCCGGAGCATCAATGGGAATAGTGTTCCTCCCCCGCCCCCCACAATGGCCAAATCAACCGTGTGTGTGTGTGTGTGTGTGTGTGTGTGTGTGTGTGTGTGTGTGTGTGTGGATGGGAGGCGAGTTGGTGTGTGGGGGGGGGGTGCTTTCTTTCCTCCTATCCTGCCCCCTTTTTATTCCCACCCTGCTCAGGCCTTGCCGGGGCTGCACAGAGGAGGGACGGGAGAGAAAAGGCACATGCCTTCACGTCCGCTTCACACGCACACAAAGAGGGGAAAAAAAATCAAATTGCTCAGACATGCACGCATGCGCACACGCGCGTATGAGCGCATGCTTGCTCGCTCGCTCGCTCCTCGTCTTATACAAAGAGGGATAACAATGGGAATGTGTGAAAAGACTGAATGGTTGCGGAGCTGCGAGGGAACCTCCCTCACTCTGGTTCAACTGCGGCTCCAATCACCCACGAAATTTTATAAAAAGGCTAAAAAAAATCCTGTACAAAACTGGATCCGGCATTTGTTTCTCACTTGGATGATTTAAGTCTCCCCAAAAAAAAAAAAAAAAACAAGATCAAATCATAACAACAGCATTTCAATATTGAAAAGCTTCACTGAACAGCCTTAAAAAAAAAAAAAAACTGGAAAAAAAATATTGCAGACATTGTCGCGGTGCTACGTTCATAACACACGGGAGGAAAAAAAGGGAGGGCAAACAATGATGATAACGTTCCAGAGACAAATTGAGTCTGTTGGGCTGCATCGAGCATTAATTAGCAGGGCCTCCGTATCCGATTTCACACAGACGGCGGCTGCGGCGGGGGGAGGGGTAGAGGGAGGAGGCTGCGGCGGCGGGTTACGCGCAGACAGACACGGCGGGCGAAGGCTACGCCGAGTGAGTGCACTCGGCGCTCCGGGAAAACAATGAGATCCGGCGGAGACGACGGCGACCCAGACAGACACGTTGGAAATTATTCATTCATTTCCCACCCACCGGCTCAAACTGCGGCGCGGCGCTCAGGCTGCCAGGCCTCCCCTGCTGACGGCTCAGACTGCCTGCTTGTCGCTTTCATCGAGCGAAAAGAGTTGAAAGTCGATGCCGGGATTTATTTCGGGGTGAGGGAAAGTGACTTTTTTGTGAATTTAAGGTTGGGTTGCAGTCTGCGGTAATACTGGCCACAGAACATTCAACCCACAGGATGCTAACAATACAGTGTAACAATACAGAAAAACAAATTGTCTCTTCACTGGCCAGACAAATAGCTGAGGAGAGGTTTCATTTGAAATCGAATGCGGAGCCACAATCGGGCTTTGTTGGAGCACGCCGGTGGACAAATGGTAGCGTTCTAGTCAGCGCTGTGGCGCACGTTCAGGTGACAGGGCGGCAGGGCGGCAGGGCTCTGCATTCTGAACAGCAGCTTTCAGGTCAGCCCTCCCATGCCAGGGGAAAGCCACTGCTGCTCATTCACATTTGTCTGAACGTACAGAAAGCACCTGAAGGAAGAGTCCCATGAGGCCACTTAAAAGGTCTCATCTTATGCGAGTCTCACTGTGCCAATGTTTTCCCACAAGGGTCTGCGCCTCCATCCCATCAGCGCGCTGCCAAGAAGCGGCCCGGAGCCCATCCTTCACAAAGTGTCTGCTCAAACAGATGTCACAAAGGGAGGCGTTTCCTCTCCCGTGTGGGTGAGCACGCCCCCCCAGGCCAGGTGACTGACTCCGCCCCCTCTTGGCACCTTTTAAACACGTGACTAGAGTCAACAAAGCATCGGAGAGATTAACCCAATAAAACCAGACCGCTATCTTATCAACATGAGCGGAGTGGCGTGCAGAGTACAGCCAACACACTGGATGCCTCTCACTCTCTTTGAATGCAGAACGCTCAACGCTTCTCTCTCAACCTGGACCTGATTACCATGTGAATCCCGCTCAAGACGGTCACTTTGAAGAGGGGCCACAATCGCTCCCGCATCGCTCTCGCGCCACAACCAGGTTCAACGAGTGCGCGGGAAAAAAATAAAGAAATAAAAATAAAACATCAAGGCGGGATGGGAGGAGCTCGTCTCGGCCGCTCGCTCGCCGGCTCACTGTCTCGCATCCCGGCCCACGAGATACAAAGTGTGGAAATGCCTCTTTGTCACGGCAGCGTTCATAAGAGGCGGGCAGTGCGTAAATAAACTGCTTTTGCTCACGCAGCAGAGTTTGTTTAAAACGGGCAGAAAAATCCCCCAGACAACAAAGTTAAGCAGCAGAAACATCACAACGGAGCGACTTGTCACACTCTGGTTAGCGGAAAGACGAACGTGAGCCACCCAGACTGGAGAGAGGACAATGGTTCTGCATGTTTCCTTCAGGGCTGGTTCCAACATCTCATCACCTGGAAGCAACCTGCCCCTGATTTTGAGGGAACAGGTGATTGGTCACGTACAGCCGTGAAATACAGGTGAAGCCACGCCCTTTTTCCTTTGTCTGCCGAGCCTTGTGTCTGTGGCGACTCCTCAAGAAATAGCTTTTAGCTTTCCAAAAAGAGTAAAAAACCCTCAGAGGAAGTCATCGGGTCATTTTAACAATTAGACGTCGCAAGACACAAACAAAAACAGCCTGAGTATGTTCACAGCTACACATTCTTTTCTGGGAGCCCTCATGAATTTGATCAAAACAGACGACAATTTAATAAAAGAGCCGGACCCATAAAGCAGAAATGTGAAGCGACAACAGTAAACACCGCTGTTCAAAACTCCCTCGTGATTCCAGAGGTTTTTTGGCAGACACACGCTGTGCCTACTGGAAAACTATTAGATTTATCAAAGAAGTGACTTCTCAAAAGACTGCCGTGCTGCCGCTCGTTAAGAAGACAAACTGTTCTCACCCCGTCTCCAAAACACAATTGGTGCCGACACTCTCCCCACCAGTTGAAAAACCATTTAAATCACCAGGAAGGTCTAGATGGTCACCAGATACACGGTGAAAAAGGCGGTCGAAACATTTCTTTCTTTCTTTTATTTATTTATTTTTTTTTTTAAATTGGACCACAAAAGAGTTCCCTTCACCTTCTACCGCGCGGACGCTCGGGTTGCCGCCGCCTCCCGTTTGTTAAAGCCGTATTGACACGGTGGTCTCCCCCTCGCCAAAAATCCATTTTCTACCTTGATAGACCGGAAGAAATATGAAAGTCCGCTGCCTCGGACCAATCCTATCTGTCATCTGCCCTCGTGCGTCCTCCCCTCAGACAGACACCTCTCTGCTTGCACACACACTCGCCGGAGGTCAGGCGTCTTTTTCTTCTTCTCTCTTCATAAGCGAAGGTCAAACGGAAAAAGGAGGCCGCCACCGGCTCCTCCGGGGCATTAAACTTTTATATCCGTTTGCCCTCTTTCGAGTAATGCCCGACCGCACAAACAAGCGGCGGTGGCGGCGGCGCTCTTCAAATATGCATCAATCAGACTTTGCTGATTTGCTGAGCTGCCACACGACATGTTTGTTGACCAAAAAATGAATCATTCACGTCGGCATACATCACACCCAGACGATGAGACCTCGCTCAGACTTTCCCACGCGGACGACGAAGCCAAACTGGGGAGGGGAAGTAAAGGAGCTGGCGTGAAGGGAGACGTAATGGTCATTGGTGTGCGTGCGTGTGTCCAATTTGTGTTTTATTTTCAATTTCTTTTTTTGCCCCGCAGGTCTGCCCCCCCCGGGTCTGTCAAGAGCCCTCATAAGTTCATCAGAGATGAAAAGCTGTTTTCCATTTGAATGGAGCGAGCCGGGACACTGGACGGGCCCTCGGCGCGACAAAAGTGTTAATCATCCATAAGACAAGCGTGTGGGTGAGGACAAAACTTGCGGGGAATACATGAATATCAATCAAAGCGCGGGGCTTTCACACGTGTTGACGAAACAACAATAACACGACAAAAAAAAAAAAAAGTGGGGCCGACTCCTCGCTTTTTAAGTTCCCAAACTCGGGGGGGGGGCAGAGAGCGAACTGTCCAGATTTGAATGGGACGACTCCAATTCTCTGTCTGAATAAGAGGGTGTGAAATCATGAGAGAATCATGGGAGAGTTTGAAAACGGAGCCAACCTCGCAGAAGTTACTGCTTTCTGATCTGTTCGAGATCTGTTTTTATCTCGGCTCGTGCGACAGAAACAAATGCACTGGAGATAAACTCAACCCAACCCTGTAAACAGGCTCACAGCCCTGACCAGCAGCCCGCCGCGTCTCGCATAACTCAGCCTGAGCTCGGTTGCATTCGAGAGCCATTAGCGCGTTAATGAATAATACAGTGTCCTTCAGCGGTGCAGCCGCTAAAGAGGCTGGGAGCGCAGACGCGCGGCCAAATTACAGCTGAGGAGGGAGTGCGCCGTTAAAAAGCCTCTAAAAGCACCCAGGTGGCGCGGTGTTTACCCGGAATAAAGATTTTTTTTTTTTTTTTTTGACAAATTAACAAAGTTGTTTCATTCGTTTCGCCAAGCGGAAGTGATATTTCATCCGCGGGAGGGGAGGAGGGGTTGGGAAATGCAAGACCTTTGAAAACCAGAGGAAATGCATTGCAGGGTTTGTTTAAAATAAGGTGCTTGACATGAAAACACCTGCGGAGATGGATCGTGTGGAGGAGGAGGTGGAGGAGGAGGAGGAGGAGGGAAAGGCTGCGGCGATCCATTAGAAGTGGCTTTGTTTGCGCCGCCTCGGACAGAGTGCTGCACCTTTGCACACTTGTTGGATGGATGCAGCAAAGTGCACCTGCCGACGCGCTTCCACTGCTGCCTGCTGCTGCTCAACACTGCCCTCTGTCGCCCCCGAAGCAACACGGTTCAGCGGGGGCCAACGGCACCAACAATGCACTGACACAACAATTAAAAGGCACCTTACACGAGAGCGACATGCACTTCTGCCGCGTGCTAATGTCGCGAGAGAACGCGCTCGGGACGCTTCGTCGTGGTTTAAATGACGATTCCAACATGGTTTGAAGTGTCTCCGCGTGCCCTCATATCGAAGTGACAAGCTCATCGCGATAAGCCTGATGAAATCTAAGGCCATGTTTTGTGGGCTTTTACCGCGACTTTGTCGTAGAAGAACACGAGTTTGAGAGGCGCTCCGTACGCGCACGCCTCACGTCCCGCGCGTAAAAGCCAATTTGTTAATTAGCTCCGCTAAGCAATGAGGTCATTGTTTGGGGCCTCGCACAAGTCAGAGTACACGCCATATAAACGCTGCATAAAATCGGCAAGCTCGAGCAGCGTGCTGGCCACATGTTTATGGTCTGAATTAGTCACTTTGAGCCTTGAAATACAGGCGGATTGTGGTGGGTAGAAAAAAAGAAAGAAAAAAACAGAGAGCCAATCGCACGATCTACCCCAAGATCTTATCGATAAAGTTTGCACCGGTGGAGGGGGGATCGATCCCTCAAGTTCACGCACCAGCCCGGTTCGGAAGCCACAAAAGGCTGCGTGAAACACACACACACACACACACACACACACACACACACACACACACACACACACACACACACACACACACAGAGTAAGTTTTTTTTGGACTGTGCTAGTGTGGCGGGCACTGGCAGCTCCTGCAGCCCACAAACGCTGCTCTGATCCCGGGATGAAACGTGAGCGGAAAGTAAAACTGGCGTGACATAAAAGAAAAGCTGCTTCTCTGCCCCGAACAACACGCGCTTCCAAAACGGTCAAGATGGTCAGCCAGGACCGAAACAGTCTGGAAAGTAGGCAAATGTGCAGGAAAGCGCCGGTGGATGAGGGAATAAACACTGCCGTGTAAAAGGATTAACAGGCAAAGGCGTAAAGGAATAAATGGGCAAAGCGATGCGCGGCTGATTATAAGTGGTGCGAGTATCCAGAGGAGTCCTGGTGGTGGAGGAAAACCTTTTTTTTTTTTTTTTTTTTTCCCCCCCACTTATGGCCAATTATGCTGACCGTTGCGCAGCCAGCCTGTCAAAGTCGAGTTACATGCGGTGCACCTAAAAGCAGGGGTGGCTGCAGGCTGGGAAGTGGCGACCAAACACACCTCAAACAAAGTGCTCTGCAAAGCAGCCTCTTTGCGCAATGAGCCCAAAAGGAGCAAAAAAAAAAGAAAGAAAGAAAGAAAAAAAAGTGATGATTGTCTTACCTTGTAGCGCGGTTTGTATCCTTGCACTCCAAGAACGCCAGCTCACGGGATAAATCAAAGGCGAGGAGAAGAATTAAAAAAGAAAAAAGAAAAAGACGGCGCAGAGACTGGATCCAGTGCTGCGTCCTCGGCCGCAAGTGTGCGTCACTCTCCCGGCGAGGCGCGAGCGAGAACTGCGCTCTCTCTCCTTCAGAGCGGCGGTGGACGATACCACGGGGCGAAGAGGAGGGACCGGCAGGCAGGACGGGCGGGTGGGTGGGTGGGTCGGATGCGCGCGCGTGCGTGTCTGCGCGTGTGCAGGGGGTGGGCGGAGAGGAGAGGGAGAAGGGGTGTGTGTGTGTGTGTGTGTGTGTGTGTGTGTGTGTGTGTGTGTGTGTGTGTGTGTGTGTGTGTTTTGGACGCGCAGTATGGTGGGTGGAAGCGCTCCCGAGAGGGCGCGCACGCCCAAATACGCACGGCCATGTGTTTTGACAGCGAGCGCGCAAAGGCTCTTTAGCCGTGCACGTTGTTGTTTTATTGTTTTGGAGTGCACGGTTACCTGCCTTCTGAGGAGGAGGGGGGGGGGGGGGGTAACATAGCAATAATATCCGGTGGGAGCCACGCGTGTTTTTTCGCTCCGCTGGTTTTTGGGTCCCCTGACTGCGCAGATATAGAGAAAGCCAAACACTGATTTGTAGGTGATGGGGATCGATATGACAAGTAAAGTCATGCTGTCTTGTTTCCAAAATAGTTAAGTCAGTGTTTTTGTTTTGTTTTGTTTTTAGGTAGGGGAGAGTGGAGGAGGGGGGTTGACGTGAGTTGTTATTATTTCACAGATGGATCCTTCAGGGATCATTTTGCGCATTAAAAAGCGGCACGTCGCCTGAGGAAAAAAAAATGGAGAGAAGCTCCATTGAGTGATCTGCGCCATTATTCCTATTCTGTTCTTCCCCTCCTTCCTCTAATGTCTTTCGGATTGTTAAATGCGCAAATGACAATATATCGGTATAAATATATAAATAAATTGTTATTTTTTCTGTTTGAGATAAGCGGGAGAAAGACAACCAAACATAATATTGTATAGTGTGGTATAGTAATTTATGACGAGTCTCGAATTTAATAAAGATATTATTATTATTATTATTATTATTATTATTATTATTATTATTATTATTATTATTATTATTATTATTATTATAAATAATGTTAACAAATTAATATATATATACATATGTATACATACTCAGACAACTCACTCAGTTGTCCTGTCCCGTTAAAATTGACAGAGAGCCAATTTGACGTTCTCGTATAAGTGGAATTTGGCCTCGGATGCACTGATGCACATCACAAAGTTATTGCGACGAGCTTTATATAAATTAGACATTAAACTCATTTTTACAAACATTCTAGACTTAAATTGCATAACATATTACGCGCGCTCTAATCACGAATAAAACTTATTCACCCCGACCTCATTTTTATCCGAGGGTTCACGAAGATCGTCCTGTGCGATTGGGCGCCTCAGGTGTCCCTCCTCGAGAGATTCTTCGGCGCACTACATTTCCCGTCCGGCCTTGCGTCGTGCTCGACGATCCTGGAAGACCGATTGCGCCTGCGCATCCCGACGTGGCAACGGCATCATGGCCTCTCGGTACAGCTACGGGAGTGGAATGAGAGGGGCAAAAATGCCCGTGTTTGTGTTGCTGGTGAGTCCTATCGTCCGTTTTTGCATCTTCCCAGCAAGCCGCGACCCCCTTTCCTTGGTGGGACTCGTTAGCGCATTTGTCTGTGTCACGAAATCGGAAGAATTGAATCCAAATCGCTGCCGTGTGAGGTCCCTAGCCTGCCTGCGCGGGAGGTAAAGTTGACAGCCCTTGACTTAACTTGGGGGCAGAGACGCGGATAAACAGCCGGTGATGTGTGGTGAAGATTGCGGGGGGTTTTGTGTTGTTGTCGTTCTTATTCGTGCACATTTGACAGCCGTAGATTTGCTTACAACGCAGCCGAGACTAAGCTGGGTCCCGTAGTAACGGTCTAGGCGATTCCTCCTCCTCCAGCGGCTTTTGAGGTGCAGACAAGCGGCGAACCGAGGGGGAGCCGACCGACCACTGGGTCTCGGGGCCGCCGGCCGGTACCCGGTGAGCTAACTCACCTTTCCCGCTAGCTTTTCGCCCGTCTCGCGGGGTGACGACGTGTCCGTCATGTGCCACTGTGGTTTTAGCCAGTGAGTTAAGGGTGCTTTCGGTTGCACGGTTCGCGGGCACACATCTGTTCATTCATGTGAGTTGTGAAAGGGGAAACGGAAGTTGAAAACTTCGAGACTTTCGGCGTACAACCGCCTGATTCTGCAGATGCCCTTTGGAATTACTTTTATGCTTTTCGTGTCAGGTGATTGGTTTGACATCGCCACCTCTTGTTTGTTAAAGCCACTGAAGTTTCTCTACCTAAATGCCACAATAAATATTGTAAAAATATAACATTATAAATATTTTTTTCTTCTTATATTACAAATGGCAACCACTGTTGGGCCACATTGTTATCCTAATATGTTGTGTGAATATGTCAACAGACTCTTGTTGGCTTGTCTTTATGTGTATTAGAACACCAAATTACGCCAAAATCTTTGCCAGAGTTAGTAGATTTTTTTAAGCACAGTTTGACAGAATCCAGGATTTTTTTAATTATTTTTTTTTTAAAAAGAGTGCCGCATTAGTAGCAGTTTGTAGAATCTCCTTTGAATGAACTGCTCATTCAAGCCGCCTCAGGGCTGACTGCTGATACAGCCCATATCCTGTTGTGCTTCCTGCTGAGTGGCACCCTTTGCAAATATGGGCGGAGACTGACTGGGTGTGTCTGTCAGAATTTTGACATGGACGCGTCTTGATAACCAGGCCTCAGCTCAGTAGATCCGTACCAAACCACCAACAAGGGTGTCGCCCAAGTTAACAGCCACAACAGATGTGCAATCTAAAAAAAATATATGTATGTATTGGTGCCCTCTTTACATGGACCCCAAGAGGGGACTGAGGGGAGAAACCTCAACGGCACTCGGAAGAGGACACGTTCACACTCCTGTTCACCTTGCACAGCTTGCGGCATCAAGTTATGGCTTTGGAGGTGTGCGTTTACAGTGGCAAATCTATTAATTATTGACTGACAGTATGGAGGAGCAGGTTCTCACTCTTACGGTGGCGGCCTGAAACGTGACCGCAGCATCGTCAGACCTGAGAGAATGAGGAACAAATCCAAAATTCCCCGCCTATAATAATAATACACTATCATTTCCTTTTTTTGTTTTTACATTTCCCATTAATACACGTTACAGTACTGTTACAGTATCTTCCGTCGAAGAGGTCAGTCCTTTAACAGTGGTGAATCCTGACTTGCATTTTTGATCACCTGAGTCCAATAAGCCCTTTGGATCATCAGGCAAGGTGACTGCTGCGTGAAAGAGAATCCATTATTTAGGTCAATACTTTGCAGTTAACAGATATAAATAAGCTGATAGTACTCTTTATAACGGCTGCATTTTGTTTGGAAATGCTTTGTTTGATTTGCTGATTGGCTGTCAATAAGACACGTCACCGCAAACTAACCCTCGCTTAAACGGAGAATTGGATCATGTGACTTGTGAGTCTTTTTATGAGTCTTTTTACACCCACTGCCTGACATAAAGTCATGAATCACACCCAATCGCAGTGTCGGTCTAAGTAATTGCAATATGATTTTTATTATTCTTATTTTTCTGCTGTCCTCCCGCGGCGCTGGAAGACTGCTTGTCAAAGCAGCCTGATCAAGATGGGCACACAAAACAGGCCATTTGTCTTTTTTATCTGTCTCCCTGTCTGCGGCGCCATCTGTCTTTCTTCAGGCAGGCTAATCAAAGTGTGCATTTCTACCTGTTAGCGGCCTCCTGATCGTTTCAAAGGAAACAACTACAATCCGGCTGCTGATTGGTCGCCGCGCCGCTAAAAAATGAAAACCTCTCAATTAACACTCGGCCGTTGCGGGATGCCGCCGAGCTGCATTTGCAATGAGCCAGTTTAAGGGACACGAGCGCACAGCTGACTGCTCGGCGAGTCAGACAAACCTCCAGACGCCAGAAACAATATACAGCGTGATGATAATATCAGGGTTGGAAAGAAACATTAACGGTAGCGGCCAATAAAGACGGAGAGGCTCTCTGGCAGCTCGCTGCAGACACAGTGTTCTTGTCCTCATTTTCTGTCTGTCTGCCTCTTATGTGTGATGGAGCTGAAATGTCAAGTGGGTCAGCATCAAGGGAGAGGGCTCATATAGTGAGATAAAAAAAAACAACCCATGGTGTACTGTTTCATTTATCACAAGAGCAAACTGCAAACACTGTGCATTTTGCATTAAGGATGTTAAAAAATAATTTGAAAACTTGTTTTCTCATCTTGATGCAAGGTCTTGTTTTACAAAAGCAACAATGACTGTTTCTTTTAGACTCGCTGCCGTGGCCTCAGTGTTTCAGTAGATGTTTGTTGGCAAAAATAACATAGATTTTCTGTCAATTTTGATTATTATAAGCACTGAGATAACAATTACCTAGACTAATGGGTTTCCTAAATAATATGAGTCTGTAGCTCGTAAATTGACTCCTTAGGGGGGTAAAAAAAACAGCTTGACTTTTCAGGACGCGTGCCAAAACAAAAATCATTTGGTTAGGAAACCACAAATTTACATGTTGATGTGTCAGTCAAGCCTCTCCCAGTCTAGTGACCACAACCATTAGCTAACACCAATTTGATATGGAGGCAAAAAAACAGAACAGCATTTTAGCAGGATGCTGTGAACTGAGGGCTAAACATCTGGAAATTAGACATAAGCTGAAAAAGTGGATATGAGTATAATGTTGTACCCCCTGAAGGGCTAATGCTGTAAATCTGACTTGCACAGAAATAACGGCATGATCAGTGTAATTTATTTTGGTTAAATTGCTGATTTTATGTCTGATTGTCTGAAAGTAATGAGACGATGAGCTACCTCGCTTCATAGCACAACCATCTGTTTCTGGATTGCAGGTGACTGCAACTGTCCAACATCTTCAGTAAAATGTTGACAGTGTACGAGATTGTTCCTTGTATGTGCTTTGCATACAGTCCCCCGCACAATGAAATTGCAAAATCAGTACCATGCAGCCGATGCATGCATTCTGATATGACATTTATACATATAAACTGTCTTTCCCTAATCTGCTGTGGAAGCCAATAGGGTTACCAGATATGAGGAGCATGAATCACAGTGTTCTGTGCGTGTGTGTTTCATTAAAAGGGCACTGTGAACTCTTTATCTCCGAATCCATAGGAACAGAACATAATTGCCATCTCCAAGTGGAAGTCGGTCTGGGACTGTGCCAGTATTTTCTCATTACGAATCCAGCGTGTGCCCTTCACTCGCTCTCGTGGATTAGCAGAGATCCGAGTGGCACACGAAGAAGTGCACCCTTCCCCGGCAGCAGCGCTGCAGGGTTGGTTCTATTTTGTCCGGTTTGGACGACGTTCACTTTTAGAGAGGTTTTAGTCCGCCTTTTCAAAAGGGTTGGTTCAACCAAAATTGACCAATCGCTGAGGTGGTGGAGAAAGTCCAAATGTTTCCACCTAGTGCCAATCCCACAGATTGCCACAGTGGCCATGCACTCAAGTGTAAAAACCCAGTGAGGTAACTTAGTGGTCCAATTTGACTTGGAAAGGCGATGTTAACGCCAAGTTTGTTGCCAAAATATCAAAATATGTCTTTGACAGGACCCATGTTAGCTTTTGCTTTTGTGGGATAGACCAGATGACCCAGCAACTCCCCCCCCCCAGAGTCCAACATGGCAGCCCATTCATTTCGATGAAGTTGCAGTGTCACTTCACATCATGCCTCTGTAACTCACACAATCTATTTGGCCGATCAGAACGATCCTGGAGAACGTCAATTACCAGACATGTCAGGACGCAGCCAATCAGAACGCGTTTCAGGTCACAGTCGTCCTGTCAGCCGTTTTAAGGGCGCGTATATTTTTGTTTTGTGCTCTATGGGGAAAATGCTTTTTGGGCCCATTGTTATTTTTTTTTTTTGCAGTACCTCGAGTGGCCACTGGGAAAAATCGTCGCGCTGCCATATCAGTTATCCAGTTCTTATAATACATCCATGGTGACACCACGCAAACAGTGTGGACACGTCTGTGTTTGCTGGCCGTCATTGGCTTGCAATGCGCTGGTGTCGGCCAAGAATTCTCTCCCTCCGCAAAACTCCAGTTTGGTGGGCCTAAGAGCCACAAAGTTATGTGATTAGTGTGAAATTGATAATATGAATAAAGACTTAAGGTTCATTTAACTGAGTAAAAAATTGGTTCAAGAGGAGTCATGCTGTAATTTATCACCCAAAAACAAAGATGTTTGTTTTGCTGGTGAGGTAAAAAAAAAAAATGGATCTCATTCACAACCTCTGATATCATTTGTTTATTTTTTGATGATTTTAGATATCATGAAATTAAGAGTGATGTTTTTTTTGCAGCATTTTAATCCTTCCTGCCAGGCAGATAAGAAAATAATTTCTCTCTCTCTCTCTCTGTCTCTCTCTCTATCTCTCTTTCTCTCCTTCTTTGTGGCCTTAAAATTATCCAGAGTTGAGTTGACGAAGACTCCGATCAGATTTTCCTCGACCAGTCGGTAGCTCGTTTTGCCCAAGGTGGTACAGGCTCACGGTACAGGACGAGCTGAGCGAAGACACCGATGTTCGGTGTCCAATTTAGGTCTACGGCTGCAGAAAGGGTGGGCTTTTTGATCACGCTCGGAGCGCAGAGGGCGGCCAGAATGCACGGAATTAATGCAGCTCACTTGGCGGTGGCTTGAGCGCAATCAGTCTGGTTTTTCTCTCCGGTCGCCTTTGATTAGAGGGAAAGCTTTTCAAAAGAGACGTTGTTTTCATGTGGGCCGCCTCGCACAGAAGCTAGTGGTGTGATGAAGGTAAAAGGAGCCAGACAGACCAATAACACATCGACCTAAATGTCCAGCAAAGCCTTGATGTTCTCAGTGAAGGCCAGTCTTTTTGAGGGACAGCGATTAGGGCTGAAAAAAAGTTTCTTCGGCGGCTATTTTTGTCTTTGCTTTTCAGAATGATATTGGAAAACATATTAGTCCAGTGTTGATATAATTCGGTCGAAGGACGTTGCATTGGCCATTCAGTTTTTGGGAGGTCTTTTTGACTCGTGGTGAAGAGAAGCTCCTGTCGAAGTAAAGTTTATTGTAGTTTAATGTGAAAAAATGGTTATCTTGACATTAAATGTTTTTGTTTTTTTTTTCAAATGCATTATTTATAAAGAGATTCTTTTCTTTTCGGGAGGGGCAGTTTGTTGAAAGGTCGGTCGACAAAAAGGTTTTTTAATCATCTATTTAATCATCTATCATCATAATCTTCTGGATATTCTGAATATTTAATATAAATAGAACTTTGGAAATGGCATTTTCAACTTTTTTCACTCTCAAACTATGATTAATAGTTGGAACTTGGTCTTTTTTTTTTATTGTCTTTTATGTTGGCCTTTGTGGCCATCTCTGACGTCGTTGTGTTTGTGTGCTCGTCCAGGTGTGGCTGCTGCCGCTGCTGCTGCAGGCGGTGAAGGTGTCTCCTCTCATCGAGAAGGTCGGCGAGCACAAAGACTTCAAGAAGCTGCTCAGGACAAGAACCAACGTTCTGGTGCTCTACACAAAGACAGGTCAGATGAGGACGGACCACAAAGTTACTTCAATTACAAAGCCATCAAAGTGTCAACCCTGCACCACGGCTCACTCTGTTTCAACTCGGACGTCATGCTCGTCCGTCTTGCCAACCTCCCGTAAAAAGCGCTTTTAGTCCGCTTACGTGCACTACTTTCTTTTAGCTGTGGCGAAAGCAGTAGAAACATGGATGCTGCAGTATCAGTAGTTGCATCAGAAGTGCATGCAGGTTTTTTTGTTTTGTTTTAAAAGACGAACAAAGAATACAGCTAAACCTTTTCTTGAGGGATAAACTACACTGCTCACAAAAAGTTTGGGATGTTCGATTTTTGGGCTGAAATTTCAGAGTGCAACTAAAATGCACTTCAGGCGAACTTTATCAGATCTTCTCTAAACTTTTGAATGCACATACAGAGCTGTTCAGTCTTCCAGTACTTATTACATTACATGCTGATCTCTTGGGATTAAACAGAATCGCCACAAGTGATCCATCAATTGAAAAAAAAATATTGTGGTTCAATTGCAGTTTTGTATTGAGACAGTCCTTTTTTAATCACGCTGTTCACATTTTGACATCATGTTCGAGACAACAATCAAAAAAAAGGCCATGTGGTGAAGTTATTGAGAATATTTTTTAAAATCTCCAAATGTTGTGAGCTTTTGTTTTTGAAATGAAGAAATGATCGTTGCGTTCTTCCACTTAACATCCCCCACTTCCATGATATAATATCACTGTAACATGAACGGTTTTGCATTTTCCATGAATTTCACCTAAAAAGTTAAATATCCAAAATGTTTGTGGGTAGTATAGACTTCCAACTACCGGCTACCAACTCTCTTTATTGAGAGAACAGAACAGAAGTGCCCGTCATCTCACCGTAGGGCTTTCACAGGAGCCTCTCAGATGTTGCCTCTCAGACCAATAGCCTTGACAACAACCAGACCCATTTGGCTGCTTACGGTACTTTGGAGGATCTTAGGAGAAGCAGTCGGCGCCAACGATATCAGGGGAGTCCAGGGAGTGATCATCGTTCTGGCAGAGCCATCTCAAAATCTAGAAGCAGTGTAAAGTTTGGCTGATTTTCACCAAAACATCTGCAGCACTGTGATCACAGTGCAAAGGTGGAAGCTAGGGATGCAAATTATCGATTAATTCATTAATCGTTAGTTGATTGACCTTATGGGTCGATTAACTTTTCCTCAGTGCCACAGCTGTCTCCAGAGCAGACAACATCGCTGCTTTCCTCTGTGTAACGCACACCTTTCCTTCGCACCCGTCTCGCATTTCTTCGCCCGCTCCGACCTGCTTGCGCAGGCTTCCTCCCCTCTTTTCCACCCTCTCCGCTGCTCCGAACTGTTGACCCATGCACTTTCGATCCTCCTCGTTCTTTATCTCTCCTTCCCTATAATTAAATGTAGTTTGTGTTTAATTGTAGTTCATTTTATGTGACCCTCCCCTTTTCAAATTCCCATCCATAGACTCGCCTTAATTACCCGCAGCACTTCTGCTTAACTGTGATAAGCGGAAAGGTCGTTTAATCATGTTAATCAGGTGTCCCTTTCTATTGGCTCTTTTACCAAACGGCTATGTGAGATCAATGCAGAGGACTCAATTGAAGAACATTGATTTCCATGAAGAGTTTCAGTTGTTATATAACTGCGCAACCGTTTCAAAATGAGTCAAACCGCTCCAATCCCAGGGAGAATTAGTTTCGTTGGTGCCGCTCGCCGAGCAGAGCGATCACCGCGGTAAAAGTAATAGACTCCGCAACATTTTCCAACACAGCAGGTTCGCACTCGCTCAAAACTGGAAATTTAAAAGCAAAAGTTCTACAGCGGTATTTCCCTCACCCGATCTCCCCCGGTGGGGTTTTTTTTTTAATTCTGTAATGATTAGCATATCTCCGAGAGGGAAGCGCAGGCGGGCTTGCAGATGAGGAGCTGCTTGATATTACTAATTTATCCGTTTCGGAATACCCTCCCCACCCACTCTCCAATATGCGGCCGGCTTTCCGAGGCCCTCGGCTACAGATTTATTTGCTTCATAATTCATGACCGTATCGGCCCGCGTAGGCCGCGGCTCCCCACGTATCAAGCAGCGGCCACAACTGATCACGCGGAACGTGCCCTGCAAGTTTCTCAACGGTTTTTTTTTTGTTTTTTTTTCAGGGAGCAATTATGAAGAAACTACCAGTCACGTTTGAACCGTGAATGCGATCCCTTTGTCTGGACGCTTTCCCGAAGATTATGATTGTTGTTAATACAGTATGTCAGTGAGTTCGTCGAACGTGGCTGCTCTCGTCCACACGCGACATTAAACCCAACGCCGGCGCCAGATGTTTTTCTTGCGACCCTGCAGAGTCATCACGCCGCTCCTAAATCCAAATATAGCCTCGGTCTGACGGCACGATGGGGGCTCTCGCACTTTTTTCCTCCCCTCTTTCTTCTTTACGCAATGAATAAAAACTGGGATAAAGCAAATTTGATTTCGCCGGGAGTGTAAAAGTGATGTATTATGCGAGAAGAGAAGAAGTAATAATATTACACCCTGTTTACTTTACGCGGGAAAGAAACTCCCCTGGCCTGCCACGTCTGATGAAAATCAGCGATATTGCTTTGTGTTGGTCCCTCCGAGCAGCAAAGCGCAGCTTAGCCGCCTTTTTCTCCCCGACGCGGCAGATTGTGCGAGACCCCCGCAGCTGTGAACTCTCCGTGGCAACCTCGAATGAGCTCATCCTTGTCAGTCCTATCGTGGGGGGCGGGGGAGGTCTCAAGGTGTTTTTTTGCAATTGAAGCGGAACTACCCCTGCAAGTAGGAAAGTTGGACTTGCAGATGCCTTTCGGGTCGTACCCACACCCCCAGAATCCAAGATGGCGGCCCATTCATTTCAACGAAGTTGCTCACCTAGCGCATACGCCAAAAAAGTTTTTGACTTCCACATTAATGGGCCCATAGAGCATGTGCAGTAGAGTCACTTCCCATCATGCCTCTGTAACCCACATGATCTATTTGGCTAATGAGAACGATTCGTTACAGACGCAGCACGTACGACATTGTGGCGTCACGATGAGAATAAACTCTTTTCTGGTGATTTTCTGGCCTTTATCATTTTTTTAAACGACTAAAAGGCCGTAAATGAAAAATCTACAATAGAAACATTTGCTACGAATCGCGTTTGAGGTCACAGTCATCATATTGCGGTCTATTGGAAAAATGCTTTTTTTTCCTGCAGTACCTCAAATGGCCACTGGGAAAAATCGACGCGCCGCCATATTGCCAGTCCAGTATCCAGTTCTTATATTACATCCTTGATCGTACGCAGTGGTTGATTTGAGTTCCTGTTGTCTTTCTATGGTCTCGCAACCAGTTGGCCCATTATGACCTCTGACCCTTGACATCACAGTTTTTCTTCATCAAAACTGAAGCTCACTGGATATTTCCTCGTTGTGGTACCATCCTTTATAAATCATAGAGATGGTTGTGAAAATCCCAGTAGATCAGCAGCAGTTTGTTAAATACTCAGTCCAGCCCGTCCGGCACCAATAACCATATTCACCAGGTTCAAAGTCACACTTAAATCTCCTCTCTTCCCGTTTCTAATGCTTGCTTTGAACTTCAGCAAGTCGCCTTCACCAAATCTACATGCCTCAATGGATTGCGTTGCTGCCAAGTGATTGGCCAATTTAGTTATTTGTCCTAACAAGTAACTGAATTTGTACCTAAAGAAGTGGCCAATGCGTATAATACACACAAGTATATACACGGCATGTAAATACTTGCTGATCAAGCAGAACAGAAGGAAGTAGGAACTACATCTCATACTAGCCCATGCCAACTCATCTTCCTTTGTGCTCTGCTTGCTTGAACAGACCTTCTATTAAAGCGGCGAAATTGTTGATTCTTCCGCGAGTTTCAGATCTGACAGGTGGAATTGGTTTGCTTTTCATTTATTAGAAATGAAAGAAGAAGAGAAGATGATTCACGGGCAGAAAGCAGCATCGGGAGATATGCTGAGTTAATACCAATCCACACCTGCACTTTTTGCCCTGTTTTAAAGTTCATTCACTGTCAAATAAACTTGAACTGCACTATTTGAAAGACTGAAATATTTTCACTTATTGCCACCATTTTAGGACTCTGCTGTCAAGCCTAATGTAAAACACTCAGTTCTTTACAATTGGAATCTTTTTTCTTACGTTTGTTACTCCAAAACCTTCTTATCCTGCTCTTCATTTTCTGTCAAATCTTTCTTCTTTTCTTCTTGCTGCTTCCACCTGCAGAGAATCCGAGTGGATTTTACTGCCTTTTTTCCCCCGTTTGGTTTATTCTGATAAGAGTGCAACCCTTGACCACCTTTCGGATGTGTTGTATGGAATCCGAAGGCAGTCAGTCGGATCGCAAATGGGTTTTGAGGGCCTGTTTTACACCTGCACGGTCAAACGTTATCCGATCGCACCCTAGTCGCAGAGACTGCGCTTGAGTGCCACCTGTAAAGAGGGCCTTTGTGCCCCTGAACGGTCGGTTACTCCGCGCGCTTAGTCACGCCATTGTGCGACGCTGAAAGCTGGGGCAACCCGAACCTCCTCTGCAGACAGCGTCCAGTGAAAGGTACAAGGCGAACCCCTCCGATTTCGCCCCCAGCGTGGCGATTTCCCTCTCTCGCTCCGTCTCCCTCGGCCACCCGAGATGCCGAGCTCCGCCGCAACCCGATTCCGCCCGGTCGCGGCGGACAGCGCGGCCTTTTGTGTCGGTGTGCTAGCACGCGCGTCCTCTGGGAGTTCGGCAGCGAGGCTCACCGTTGTTTCCTTCTCTCTGTGCCCGCAGCCACGTCGGGGGACTCGCACCTGAAGCTGCTGTCAGACGTGGCCCAGACGGTGAAGGGCCAGGGGACCATCGCCTGGGTCAACTGTGGGTGAGTAGCTTAGAGGGAGCCCTCCGTGACCCGTCGTCCCTCCAAGGCCATCAACCGCCCGGCCCCCTCGGACAAAATGCCCAGTGTGTCTCCTGTAACAACCGGGCAGTTTGCTCCAATCTCACAAAAGCTGCGATTCCATTACAGTTTTTCACAAAATAAAAGCTACATTTCTAAGATTTCAACAAAGTACAATAGTGATTTGCAGGTTTTTTTGTGATATACCTCTATATTGATACATCTGAAAAACCACCTCATGAGAGCGTAAAAACCTTTTAGCGATATTTGAGAGGTTTTTTGAAGTTTAGCTGTTTCCATTGCCAGTTTTTTATTAAGATATTTAGGTTTTGTGCAATTCTATGGGTAATGGAAACGCAGCTAATGTCACTCGTAGAAGCCAATAACGTAGTAACGACCGATAACATGATATATTGTCCGTTTTCAAAGTGTAATAGGCCAGTATCATAATAAAAATACCGAACCGATAACGTAATAACTTTTGGCCAATAATGTAATAATTCATTATGTTAATGGCTCAGTTATTACAGGTCGACAATGTAATAACCAGCTAATAATGTAATAAGTTATTACTTTACTGGCCAAAAATTATTAAGTTATTGGTTCAGCACTTTTATTATGTTATTAGGCAATTATTACTCCATAGGCCAACTACATTTTAAAAATGGCCCATTTATTACATTTTTGGCCAACAGTTTTTACGATATTGGTTCAGGACTTTTATTACGTTATTGGCCTATTACATTTTTAAATTTTATTATCGGTCGTTATTACGTTATTCGCTTCTACATCATTCCTTCACAGTTAATGACTTTTCAAACATGAGCATAAAGGACTTTCTTTCACTGGGTCTGCCTATTCAAACCACTTGTTTTTTTTGTTTTTTTTTATGTTGTTGCAGTCGCACTTTCTAGTTTATCGTTTTATCTCAAGTCGGTCAGTTACTCTAAACACTGCTGTCGATAAGGAAGCTTCCGTTTCTGTTTTGTCAAAATGTAGCCATGCCTGCTAATTCCCCGAATGTCCCAGTCACCCCGAAACCCCAAAGGCGCATTCAGCTTCAACGCAGCCCGCGGAAGTGTTTCATTGGTCGCATGCAGGACGCTCCTGAGGTATCGCCTCAGATTGTTCGCACTCCGCGGCGCAGCCGGCTCCGCTCCCCTGCGATTGCGCTTTCGCTCGTTCCGCTCTGCCCTTCCTGCCGTTTAGTTCCTCTCGCTCTGTTATTTTTTTTTTTGCTCCTCGTACCTGTCAACCCATCAGCCGCAATCCGTCTTTTTCCTCGGCCCCCAGAGAGGAAGGGGTGTATCATCGAACAGGAAGCTGTGGAAGGCAGCGACTCCCCTTTGACACCTAGCACTATCGCGCTCACACTGTCGGAGAGCCAGACAGAATGAGGGGAAGAAATTCTTCACATTCTAATGGAACGTGCCAACTGTTGGTGGGCACTTCCTCTTTGAGACTTTCCACAAACATCCTTCTTTTTTGCTGTCTGACTTGCTGACCTCGGTATAATCTCTCCTGTGCAAACAAAGAGGGACGGGAGACCATGAAAAACATTTAATTCTTCCCAAATTCCGTTTCTTTTTTTCCATTTTAATGTAATGGGTTCACATGCTTAGAATCTGACCTGCAGCCGTTGATTAATTTTTTAATCGTTTAATCTTTTTTGGTTTATTTAAATAATGATTTGAAGAGGCAAAACAACATTAAAATGTGAAAATTATATCATGTAAAACTGTATTTCAAAATCAGCTAAAACACAAAGTAAGCAAAAAAATATTAATTCTGACATCATGTGTGTCATAATAGTGTTGGTGGCCATGGTCATGGCATCGAAATTAAGGAATCGAAGCTTCAATTCAGATGAAATGTTTTCCAATCAGTCTAAGTCCAAGTAAGTATTATAATAATCCGTATTATTTATCTACCTATCTGTCTATCATACTATCTTTCTGTTTACCTCCTTCACCTCCTCCTCGGTTCTGTGGTTTGCTGTGCTCATGTCAGTGCCGATGGCTGAAAGGCGCGGTTGGCAGCCACAGCTCGAGGCAAACAGCAGCCATCTGAAAGCATGAACTCCATCATTAAATTGCGATATTCTCTAACTGTGGTATTAATACAAAATAAAACAACAAGTACCGTTTAAAATCAGACTATCAACTCATACAAAAGACCGTCAAAGTCACTATTGGAAACAGTCGTACAGCAAATATGCCCCTGACTGGTGTCAGCTGATCTGCCTGATTGGCCGATCCAACCACTCATCATCCAAATCAGTGATCGGTCCCAGTCAGAGCTTCCCCGGGGGCCAGATTCCTGCCTGGAAAGCCCGGGCAACGCCGGGTGCCTCCCCGCCGGACACACGGACGCGGTGCCAGCGGCCTGGCGCCAAAACGCATCCCGCCATTTGGCATATTGGCGAACGGTGCCGCGTCGGGACGGGATCACGTCGCGAGAGCGGCCGGCTCCGCTGAGGAAGGGAGGCTGGAACGACGCGCTCCGAACAGATGACGGGTACCTGAGTGTTGGCCAGCGGAGATCTGCCAGTCGGGGCGGGGGGGCGGCGGATGATCTCATACAGGAAGGGAGAGTCGATGAGCTGGCGCAACACGGGTCAGTCAGTGGGAGTCGGCGAGTGCAGATAAGGATTTGTTTGCCATAATTAAATGGCACGCCGAGCTTTATCCTCTTTGCGTGATGAATCCGTTACTAATCCTTCACTAAATGGGCCGTGTTGACTTTGGCTCCAGGCAGAGTTTTGGGGCTCCGTCCGGAACAGCCTGTGAAAGGTTCACCTTGCTCCACTTTGCCGTCGGGTAATGAGGGTCCAGCAAACCAAATGTAATGCAATAATGCGTTATAATAACAATCATGAAACTCATTATTTGTCTTCGGGGCCATTAAATCTCAACACGTTTCAGCGCCAGCCTGTTCTGGCGTTGCCATGTTTCAGATCATTTGCAGTTCTTCCCGAGAAGGTTTTGTGTTGGTCGAGGTGATAAGCTGTCATGAATTAGCAAACTGAACAAATTCAGGGTTTTATGAAAAACAAAATCATTCACTAGTCGCTTTTTGTTTTTTTAGGGGCCAATTATAGGAATACGGGTTTCGCGCACAAATATTTATGCGGTTCGGCCTTGCGTTTACACGAAGCCGGCGTTTTCACTGAAACCACACAGACCGAAACGGCACTTTTTTCGAAAACGCTTCTCAGGGTGGATTTTTTTTTTTTTTTTTTATTTATTTATTTATTTATTTTTGAACGCGCCACCTTGCCTGGATTCATGTAAACGCAGAAACAAATCTTTTTTTGGAAACGCTGATGTCATAGCTCTAAACCTCACCCCCGCCTTGCAAACCGAGCGGCCGTGAGGTGCAGACGACCACTCCCAACAACAGCCACATCGGGCAACGGACTTGTTAGTGCTATTAATGACCAGCCTGCAGTCTTCCCATTAACTTTCACTACAACAAACAGCAAACAATAGCGGACAATAACACACGGTGCTCGTGGATTGATCGTGGATTGTGTGCAAAGTGAAAATAAACACAACAAAAGCGATTTGCAAACGTCGTGTTTTACTTTTTATTGATTTTCTTTTGGGCAGACAGACTGGGATATTGAGGCAGGAAACCTAAATGACAAAAGTGTTTGACAAAAGTGTCCCAGTCATTCTTAACATGGACGTTTTAAGGCTTTGTGTTCTAAAGTAACTGGAAGCAGAAGTTCAACTCTGACGTTTATCCACACCGTATTTTCACAGGCGATCTTTCTTTCCGTTCCCTGTGGTGCTAATGTTGTTAGCAAGCTGCTGCTTCTTTAAACCCGGCGTGCGTCAGGTGGTCTTCTTCTTCCGCCCTCAGGGAGTAAACTTGCGGCGCCACTCCTGGCTGGGCATATGTACTATATCGTTTTGTTCTCGAGTGCGGTTTCAAAAATGTCTGTCTCCGTGTAAACAACCCCTTGGACAAAGAAACACCCGTACATTACCAGAGCTCAACTCCTACACAACCATCACAATACATTTAAATAATTAACTTTGACTCTCCTCCGCTAAAGATCCGGAACAGCATCAAAAATTCACCGGCGGTGGAACTAAAGCAGCGTGGGACGTCTGCTGCCAGTGCCCCAAGGAATCGTGGGTGTTAGTTTGTCAGTCGAGCAGGACTTGACAATAGCTTGTCTTTGTGTTGGCACCTTTTCTGCCTCGCCACTCGTTACCTAGCGTTCCCCCTTGGACTCGCAACTTGTTTTTGTGGCGTAAAGCTTCGGGGCTCGCGGCGGCTTTAGAAGTGACGCATCGCCGGACAATGAAGAGCCGCTGGTGTCCTTTCTGTTCCGAACACCAGGTTGTGTGTGAGTCACTCACTGCCAGTCTTCTGTGCACGTTGGATTGTTATAAACACAAAGGCCCCCGCGGCTTCCTCTCTGACTCATATTACAGTTTATATATGAGAAAATGCGTAAATGGCTGAAAGCGTTCTGCTGTTGTGCAGCATTGTGTGTGTGTGTGTGTGTGTGTGTCATCTCAGTAAAGCTTTGTAATTAACTCTACCTGCTGGTAATTCATTACAGCGCCGCATGTGTCACTTTCCGACTCGGGTCCTTTTGTTCAGGTCGACTAAATTTTCCGACAACATTTTCTCATCTCAAACTAAAAAAAAAGGTGTCTGCATTGTGTCAGTGTTTGGGTCTTTTATTTGTCATCCAGTACTACAGTGTAGTACAGCCGCACACAATCAATTATACAACCAAAACAACAAATAGTGGGTTTTAAAGTAGTTTAAAAGTGATGCTTTGTTGGAGCTTGCACGTCGCTAGAAGAGGAGAAAGTCAAGGTGGTCTCGGAGGGCAGAGCCAATACCAGTCTGTGCCTTTTGTGACATCACAAAGTGTTGTTTGTTTTAGCACAAACTTTCTGACAAACAAAGCCACAATAGAAGTAGAATGTTTTTTAAATATCATAACTGCCAAGTTCATTGTTTGGACAGAAACAAAGAGGTTGTTACAAAGCCCCAGCAAAGTGAATTTTGCATAATATTGGGGCCTTTGATATAATTGAAACTGAAAGTATTATATTCCAATCTTTTGACAAAGTGGTTTTGTGCAATATCTGTCAATTATCAAAACTCTTTAGGATAATATTCTTACAAAATTAAAAAAGTTTTAGTATTTTTTTCCCAAATGATTGATGTTATTATCATTCAGAAATGGAATGATGATTGTAAATTGCAAATTTTCACTCATTTTTATTTCAGTTTTATCATTAATCATCACCATGTTTCCTGAACGAAAACCTTGTTTCTTTTATATTAATTAAGTAAAGAAGAGCTCATGGGGGGAGAAGAACACACTCACCATTTAAACTACCCCAGATAATGCACAAGAAACAGTCGCATCAAAAGGCATCACCTTACCTCCAGATTTTCAAAATAAAATTTGATTTTGCCCCCCAAATTCACCTTGAATCATGGAGTCGTTTCGGCCGCATTTCGACCGTCCTTCCCTCTTTTGACCCGCGTGCCGCGCTCACCCGAGCGGCCGACTGGGTTCGAATCTGGCCACCGTGCATCATCGTCGGAAGCACGTCGAGGTCACATCTGCTCCTGGTGTGCCTTGACCGGCGCCATCTGCCTGCGTGAGTCAGCTTAAGGCTCAGACCGTCGTCACCTGATGCGCCGCCGTCTCTCAGGAAACGCACTCGGCGTCCGTTAGTTCTCTCCCCGCTTTCCTCCAAAGCACCGACTTTGAATCCTTAAGTCTGAGCTCCAGGAAAAAAAATAAAACCTGTTCTGCTCCTCTCGCTCTAAATGAGCGCACGTTTCCGCTGCCCTTTATTCTGCAGGAGGCGGCAGGCAGGGAGGGAGCTAGCTGCATGCCAACCGTCATGCCTCACTTTAGCAAGTGTGAAGTGTGCGTAGGTGGCTGGTTGCATATTTATTTCCTTTCCAACGGCGCCCCCGCCCTCCCTCCCCCCCGCTGCCTAAAATAAGCCTTCAAGAACAGCCTTTTTTACATTGTGTACGTTCCGTGCGTTCTGACAGAGTGGGAGCAAAGCGTCGCTTGCAATCAGTGGCTCATTTCCATCTCTGCTGCTGCTGCTCGCCTTGCGCCCGCATCGCTAATATATGGGGGAGGCAGCCTTGTTTTGTGTCAAGCCGTATGGGGCAATTATGCTGTTTTGATGTAAAATTAATGCAGGTGTTTCATTTAAAAAAATAAAAAAATCCTTGCCCTGGAGATTACAGGAGGTGTCACTGTGGCTCTTGCTGCTTGTCTGATTTTATCAATTTATTACCTACTTGAACGCTCTCTGTTGTCTCTGTCTACTGCGGCGGTTAAATTTCCCCTCCGGTATTAATAAAGTATCCATTTCTATCTTATTTTATCTTCAAAACGATATCGTGTGTTTCATTTTTCTTCACAGATCCTGTCGTTCCAACCCTGTTTGAGCTCTTGTATGTCTTTCTCTGTGTCTGTCTCTCCAGAGATTCCGAGGGCAGGAAGCTCTGTAAAAAAGTCAAGGTGGACCCGAGCTCCAGACCAGGGGGAGCCGAGCTGCTGCACTACAAGTTAGTGGCTGAGAACCTTTTTTTCCATTTTATTTTTTTTTCCTTCTTCCTCCCCTGTCTGACATTCGCCCACCTCTTGCCTCTCGACTGCAAAAAACCTGTGCTGCAGTGTTTTTGAGAGTCACTGTGTCTCATGTGTTTTTCAGAGACGGGACATTTCACACAGAGTACAACAGGCCAGCAACCTTTAAGGTATCCAGGTTTTCCTTCTTTCTTACTTTCTTTCTTTCTTTCTTTCTTTCTTTTTTACATTCAATGAGATGAAGGCAGGGTAGGTTATGAATGTATAACGTCTATTTGTTGTGTTATGACGAGTGCAGTTATATTGGTTATCTAGGCTGTTTCACAGTCTGCCTGGTTGTCTGAAGGATTCGATTACAAAAGTAATGTTTATGTCATTACACCTTTAATTGCCTGTCTGAACCACATCAATATTTTATAAGCACAGGGTCTGGAGAAAAAATAGTTGTGGATTAGTTCTGACGCAAGGAAAAAATAAATGCAACCAAGGTTTTTCCACTGTTATTTTATTTATTTGTTTGTTTTAAACGTTTTTGTGGTGGTTGATGGGTTAATAACAAGCTTTAAACCCTCTTCAATTACAAGTAGAAATACAGTACTATTACAGGTAATCCCCAAAGCAGTGCTGAATATTCCAATACCATTCTTAAAATATTGCTGACATCAGTATTTATTGCAATAATTCTGTACACATTAGTTCATTCATTGTATGAAATTATCAAAGAAGGAGATTTACCAAGTTCATTAGCGTTCACTTCAGTGGTTTCTCACCTTTTGGAAATCATGACGTCTGCACTTACTTTTTCCTGCGATAGATTTTTTTGTGCTTCTACGAAGGAAGTGTTTATTCTCGTTTAGGGGACATTTTTTGTCTCCTTCACTCAAGTTTTGACTGATTTTGACTTCTTTCCTCACAACCAGTCCATGGTAGCGTTCTTGAAAGACCCATCGGGACCCCCGCTGTGGGAGGAGAACCCAGAGGCCAAAGATGTCGTCCACGTAGGGACAGAAAAGGTAAGGAGGCTGTCGGAGACGGCGGCATGATATAAAGAAGGTTAAACAAATTGGAACTTTAACAGTTAAAGTGGCAATAGGCTTTTTTTTTTTTTTTTTTTCACTTTTAACCTCAACTCTATGGATTAAGTGATGTATCCAGCACAATTTTAGCTTGGGCAACATTAGCATTCGTTGTTTCATGCAATTTAGTAGAGTTAGAGAGGGCCCAAGCCCAGAAGACATAACACCACCAGAGCAGGATGTAGCACTTCTATCACCTTATATCTGACAATGCTAAATATTTCATATCAGTAGTACCATCAACATTATTAGTGCATCATTTTATCTGCTTCTTTTGGTTATGAGGACGAATTAAGTGACCACAGTCTATTTCGTAGAAGACATTGCTGGTAAGTCAGACGGTGAAAATGATGTTCACAATATGGTACAGATTTATAGAAAGTTCTGTCCGAGTCGTTACAGTGCAGAGAGTCCAGCTCAGTTCACCACTTGCCTGAAAGCAACCATCTGGACTGACACAGCAACGAACAGCTCTTCTCTCAGCTTCGGTCCAACTGTCCCTCTCCTCACATAAGGAGGGAAAAGTATATACATATATATATATTTATATACCCTGCAGTAAATCCACAACCCTGGACCCTGTCCACACACACACACACACACACACACACACACACACACTACATCCTCATTTAATGAACAGCACCGCTGTCACTTTTCACCCGCACATCCACTCCTGCCTGGGGCTCTCTAAAGGTGTCAACAAAGGATTGTGCTGTGTGTGAGGTTTTTTCCGAGCAACTCTCGGTCCCGAAGGCAATGAAGAGGGAGGAGAAGCTGGTCTCCTCACCAAAGCTCACCGGGGATTCATTCCACATAGCTCACCCTCGTGCTCAGCCGCAGGAATCGACCTATCGAATGTGCTCGCCGGCTCCGAGCCTCTTTCCTCAAACGCCTTCTCGGAGCAAGTGTCTGCTCTAGAATGATGTTTGGTTAATAAAAGTTCAAGCCTCAGTCTGAGTCATTTCCCTCTTTTTTTTTCCAGGACTTCAGGAAGCTCCTGAAGAAAGAGGAGCGGCCGATTCTCATGATGTTCTACGCTCCATGTGAGTAACGGTTTAATGGCCTTAAGAAAAAAGTCACGTCACGTGAAAAAACTTCAGTTAGAATAAAGTATAGTTAAAGTAAAGACCCCTAATTGTTAAACTTCTTCTTTCGCTGCATTCAGGAATCGGGACTATAAATCAGGAATAGATCAGATCAGTAATATAAATGGGAATCCCACCCATTTATATTTGCTGACAAATGCATTCTGACTGACTATTGTACGCTGTTGAATGTCCAAAGAATTAAAGAAATAAAATGCCTCAGACCCGAAGCAACCGGTCAATGATGGAAATTTTCCTTTTTTTGACCACCTAAAACAGCCTTTACGATATGGCCTATAACCAATATCTTGATATATCGCGATTCACAATATTAATCTTGATTTCTTTTTTTAATTATTATTTCTCTATATCAGTGTATAAATGTCAAATTCAACCCTTGGATGCATAAAATGACAGCAGCAAAATGATTAAAATAGACCCTTCTATTGAAGTTTTTTTTTAATTTGCGTGCTATTGGGAAAATCACAATCGAGTTGAGTTTTGCAAATGTTTTATTTCAAACCAGGCTGCTGCACTGACAAGCTTTTAACAAATAAAAATAAATAATGGCCATTCTAACGCGGCCTAGTTCTCGAGCGTAAAGTTTTTGCCGCAGCTGCCCTGAATTAACAGCGCATCTTCTTTTGGAATTTCCTACAGTAAACTTTGACTAATTCACTCGGGGCCCTTCATTCGTCCACACACACACTGCGTTTTTCCAAAGCAGATGTTCCCACTCCAAACTACTGTGTAGTGTTTCGACTAACAATAATTCTGGCATCATGGGAAAACATTAACCGTCCATACGTTTCCCGACGTGGCAGTGGAACCGATGCTGACGTAATGTTCTGTCCTCTGTTTTTCGGCGCAGGGTGTGGCGTTTGCAAGCGAATGCAGCCCATCTTCCAGCAAGCGGCCACAGAGACCAAAGGCAAATATGTAAGTATTTTTGAAAAAATTAATTTGCATCCACACGCCTGGTCCACCGTCGCGTTGCATTAACTGCATCTGATTCTCCAGCCGTCCAGTCTCCAGTGTTTGCGGATGGGATGAGATGTGTCAGCAGTAAAAGTTGAGACGGTTTAGCTAGGCACTCGGCGCCGGTGCAGTTCATCAGTCGGGGGGGCCCGCAGCAAAACTTTTCAATGCCTTTTCTCAGCATATTCCGCGCCATGCATCTGGCGCCGGGCAGGATAATAACCCAAATGGTCTTTAAAAGTGATCCAAAAGCCCTGATACAAGTTCCGCCGGCCTTGATTTATCCCTCATTCCGACATTGCTTTTTGTTTACGGCAGTGTGTTGAAAAGCCCGCTCGTTTGTCTGGCATTTAGTTTTGTTTTTTTGTTTGTTTTTTTAGATGATAAAGTGTTCAGTTATTTCACAGGTATAATGCATATCCAACAATATGATTAAATGCGCCTTTCAAATTGTGCCCGCAGGCGCAACTAAGGGCTTAAATGCTTTCAGCTAAATGTCCTCATATAATTTTGCCTTACTAGGCAAAATTCACCTCAATTATGTTTGTTTTAGCAAAACAAAAACAAAAAAGATCCCTTTGTGATGTTTCAAAGGATATCAATACCTCCAACTTCATGATCCCCCCCCCCCCCAACTCCACCAAAGCCAGCTGCTTGTTCCACCTTGTTTTTTACTCCTTTGAAATATGTAGAAGGTCCAATAAAGTATCAGTTTTGGCTGTAAGTTGTAAACAGAGGGCTAAGTATAATGTTTCCTGCAAGGTTTTCGGGCAATTCAACATGCAAAACTGTGAAACCAGAGTCCAGGGATCTGAGATTGGTGATTGTGTGCTTCCTCAACTGTGTGCATCTCCTGCCCAGTCTTATCTCCCGTTGCCTTTCCCTATCTCGAACTCCTCCCACGGTCCCATTGGGTTTTTCAAACCACCAATGTTGACTGTTTGCAAGATGGAGTGAGACCACAATAACGGAATGAGAGCGGTGGGTTCTCAGCTGGGTTAACCGTTTTTAAACCGCACCGAAAACATGCGCACGAAGACGCGCTGTTTTGCGGTCGACGAGTACGGCGGGGGAGAATATCCTGCTGCTGGAAGAGGGAATTAGACAAGCAGCCCTCCTCAGGGGGGCGGTGGAAGTCGCGGCATGTTGTGTTTACTTCGCATGAAGTGGAGAGTGACTGCCGAGACAATTAAGCTGCACGTTTGTTTGGTTATCAGGCTCTTGAGTGGCGAAAGCGCAACGCTCGCGACTGGAAATGAATGCATGCAGACTCCCTCCGTTTGTGTGTGTGTGTGTGTGTGTGTGTGTGTGTGTGTGTGTGTGCGCGCTTGTGCGTGCGCCTCTGAGACAGCCAAGACGTATCTGAAAGTCAGCCTGTTATTGCAGGAGACTGACGCCGCTGTGCAGAAGAGACAGATTTGAATAGTGAACCTGGTGGTCTGCCAAGATGTACAGCCTTGTGCGTCCAGAGCTCCGGGAGGACATCCGAGTTAATGCGCCTGCCTGATCTGAAAGAGCTCATAACACCGCCAGGTTCATGCGGGAATTGCTGCAGTTGTGCCACATGTGTTTTCGTATCTGTTGTCCCCCGCCACCCTCTCGGTGCTATTTTTAGTTGTGACCAAATTAGCTTAACAAATCATTACCTGTTGTTTTCTGTAATCACTGATCTGCGTGACACATTAGCTGTGTCATTATGCGGTGCATCAACCTCGACGGAGGAGTGTTTTGCTGCAGTGGCTTGCACCGTTTTCATTTTTAGGTTTTATTTTTTAACATAGACGGCTTAGAAAAACATGACCACACAGCTGTTGCTTTTTCTGCAGGCCCAATGCAAGCCATTAACTTGATGTATTTATACAAACGCAGCTAGAAAAGCAGTTGCACAACAGTGACACATTGTCCAACCTCTTCTTTGCAGTTAGCTCACTAGCAGTAGCAGCGACAAGTCTGTCAATGAGATGATGGAGAAGAGGAATCATTACTTACGATTCACGAAATTGACTTTAAAAGTTTTGGTCAGGACCCGGACATGGTAGAGAGGAGAATGTTGGCTAATGCTAATATTAGTCAGCTTGCTAACATTATGGTTAGGGGCCTTTAAGCGTCTGACTACATCATACTGGACTCACACAGCGGTGCTCAATGGAAGCTCAAAGTCAGTGCCTCGTGTTTTAGAGTTGAGGAGTTTGTCACGTACCTATCTCATTAATGTGGCAGTTATGCACACCTCTTGTTCTCATCATTGCATTGTTTCTGCTCTGTCATTGCAATTGCAGGAAACCTGCACAACACAGGGCGTTCTCTTTCTTTGGTGTTCGGATTAAACCAGTAAACATCCTCCCCGCCCAACGCCCCCAAAGACTTTGAGGGAGGTTTTTGTCTCATTAAAATCAAAGAAAGCGGTGCGTCTTATTTTTCATAATGCGTAATCACCCCAAGACGCCCCTTAAGAATCGTAGACTACAGAGCTTCTAAGAGAAGAGGGGTCGCACGGCTGCAAGGCCTCTTTGGGATTCTGGCTGACTTCTCAGATGTGACGTTCGAGATATTCAAGGATAGTAATACATTACACTTTTACACAGCTGTGCTCTTGCATCATGGGGCAGCAACAGTACACAAAGCTGCTTCTTGCACCTAACACAGTATTTGTTTCTGGAAAGTATCATTGTGAACTTCTTTTTTTTAATCACATTACCGGCCTTTGCCTCTCGTTCAGCTCTCCAACAGCTCGTCTGATTTTTCGCATTTGTCTCCTTCTGAAGGTGCTCGCGGGAATGAACGTTCACCCGGCTGAGTTTGACGGCCTCAAGCAGGAGTACAACGTCAAAGGCTACCCGACCTTCTGCTTCTTCGAGTGAGTCGGCCCCCTCTCATCCATCTCACTTTAGGCTCAGTCGTCACTTCCAAAGCTCACAACATCAGAGTGGGACCACTTCAAACGCAGTCCTGGCCCGGACTCTTGAAGTACGGCCTGTTGGTGACAGACTTGCAGCTTGCTGCGGCGGCCTCCGAGGTTTAGAGATGCCAGGTAGAAAGTTTTTGACGTCCTTTGAAAAAGTAAACTCTCAGAAAGGGGCTGCGGATGTAGCAATGCGCTAAAACACTTTCGCGTCTCCCGTTTCCTTTTGTGTGTGCTTTCTGCTCCAAGTCAGACGGCGCATACAGCACCGTCAATCATCAAACTGCAACAGTCTGTAAAGACCCGGCGGATCACATTTTCGCTTGTCAAAACATACACAAGAGGAGCCACTTTACACATGAAGATACAGGCAAAAACAGAAATCAACAAAAGAAATGGTAATGCAAACACAATCTGAGCAAAAAAATGCATAATGAGACACGACCGATGCGCCCCACAGTCCCAGGCGTGCAGAGTTTCCCAAACCTTGCGGGGCATTAAGATTTCCTCCCTCGATCAAAGGTCTTTATCTCCACGGGGAAACATAGTGGAGAAGTTGAGAAGCAGTGGGCAGGCAGCATGTTGCGGTCGTGTCTCCAATTCTAAGTGACCCAGACTTTGAGAGGAAACAAGACCAGCATGCAGAGAAAACTAATAGCTGGCTAACTAACAAACTAAATAGGGGAAGAGAGGCAAATCCCTGCCATCGGCTGCCTTTCTCGAGGACTCTCGAGCTGCGGAGGAACTGCGCTCAACTCCAAAGTGATTATTTTGGCAATTGGTCCACAGGGCCCGATTGAATTCATCGGACACTTTGTGAAATGACTCCACAAGGTAGCAACGACGCAGTGGAGTAGCCGCTTGTCCGTCTGTCCATTGTCTGTCACCGCTTCTCCTCCGCGCACATTCACTGTAGCGTATCCCGACCATCTTGAGTGGGGGGAGGCGGGGTTATACGCTGAGCAAGTCACCAGGTCATCACAGGGCCAATCAGGTAGGAGAGACATAACCATCCAGACTCACTCTCACGGACAATTGAGAGTCTCAAGTTAGCTCAACGTGTCCTTGGATAGCGGGAGGAAGCTGGAGTACCTGGACAGAATCCTGGCAAAGAGTTGGGAGAAGCAGTGTTGCCAACTGATATTATTTGGTGAGTCTTCAGCCCTCCAGCAACCTTTTTTCAGAAAAGCGACTGGCAACAAATCTATCATTTCTGGTGCTCTTATTCTAGTGACTTTTGGCGACTTGGATGTGAAACCACGTTTTGTTCTTCTTACCTTCTTACGAAATCGTGCTACCGTCCTCCCTCCCTCCATGCTAGTCAGAGCAGATGTTTATACCCCTGTGTCCAGTCTGGAAATAAATTGCGCAGTGTGCATTGTAGTTCTTAATGTAGTAAACATATTTATTTTGTCTCTTCCACGTTATTTCTCTCTCATACAGCCCTTCAGTGTCCATTACAATGACATGTGCATGACCTATTATGCAAATGAGGTGATGATGTCATTTAGCGACAGCGCTAACCACTTCATGACCATGCCATTTCAGCTGATTTTACTGTGTCTAAAACGACAAAGATGCTAAGATTATGAACAAAAGATCGATATCTCGTTGATATTCAACTACAGTCGCATTCCTTGTGTCAGTTGTCCTCATTGAAGCAATATGCATCCCTGCAGTGGAGCTGCTGACATGGAGCAACTTTCTACAACTGTCAGAAGTTTTTCAGTTTTGATTCCATTTGTCGTGTTGCATATGTAACCTGACCTGCCGCCCCTCATGGAAACTTTCCCAAATTCTTTGTATTTAACGTATTCGTAAAGGGAAAGCATTTGGAAAGGGGAGCCAGAACTTGGAGGGTGATTCGATGTACCTTCTGTCTATTACTTTTGAGCTTCCTATTGTTCCCAGTGGCAACGTTAACCACACAGTGCTTTAACATAACTCTGACCAGAGCCATCTGAGAGTGAAGCAAACGAGTGATGTCCACCGGAAAAAAGCCCCCAGTGCTGTTTTTATGTTCTGTAAACGCCATCCAGTTTTTTATTAGAAACAGTACTATCGCTGCAGCTACGCTAATCTTATTAGCTGCAGGTTTTTGCTCAAAAACATGCAGCAGTGTGGTACCAGCACATCAGGACAAAGTTTTTCGCTCAGCTAACTGAAGTTTTACACCAGTATCTTTGTTCCAAGCAGCTGCCACAAAACAACAAATCTCTCTTTCTTCTAAATGAACCATGAACAATTTATCGTACAAGGCTATGAAGCCAGAGTCTAACAGTCAGAAAGTGGTGAAGTACCAGTCCTCTAAAGTCTTTGTTGCCTTTCCATCTTTCGCCACTACCTTTGTTTTAAGCCGCTACCATACCCCTAATGCCTCTTTCATAGTTCTCTTTTCTACCCAAAGGCTTTTAATCATTAATAGGTCGGACTAATGGAGGCTTTTAATAAACGGCAACATGGTGACATTGATGCAGCGCTCGGCACTCTGAGGCAGTTATTTTTTCCCTTCCCCTCTGTTACGTGTGCATGAAATTTATACCGGTTCCGCCGCTGTAATTTTAGTTTACTGCTCAGCGTCTAAATATGCATACAGCCGTGTATATATATACAGACTCGCAGCGTGTAGCCACAATTCGCCGGTAGGGGCTCTGAGTGTGACTGATGGTGTTTGTTAAAAGCAGACCCCCCAGCCAGAACGTCCCGACTGCCTGTGTGTGTGTGTGTGTGTGTGTGTGTGTGTGTGTGTGTGTGTGTGTGTGTGTGTGTGTGTGTGTGTGTGTGTGTGTGTGTGTGTGTGTGTGTGTGTGTGTGTGGGCTGCTGCTCCGCCGCCGCTCTGACTTCGCTGGGAGCGTCTCCTTGCTCTCGCGCTGCTTTTATCACCCTCCTTCTCCGACATTAAACACTCTCTCATTCCAGTCGGACCTTTTAATTAGACTGGGACTGATTAAGTGCCTCGGCGGTACCCAGTCCGAGAGCGTGTGCGTTTCTTTTTTCTTTTTTTTTTCTTTTTCTTTTTTTTCTTCGGCCCCTTCCCGTAACGGCGCGCACCAGTTTGGGGGGGATGGGACGGGTACACCGGTCCAGTTAGCCGGCAGCGCAAGTCTAGCTAACGACCATCGGAGCTCAGCGGCCGCAGTAATAAGCCCCTCCACTGATAAACAGCCCGCTAATCACTGCAGGGTAAATCGGCCTCAGCGCCGTTGGAGTTATCTCGCCGTTGCACCCGCTGTAACAAGGTCTCTCTTTTTTCCTTTTTTTTTTTTTCCTTTTTTTTTTTTTTGAACACCCCCTGCAGATAAAGGAAAGCTGTGAACTGTAGCCGCTCAGCAGTAGCACACCTCAGCCTTTTTTCTTTTATCAATTAAACAATGAAGTCTACCTTTTTATTTGCCTCTTCTCTTTTTTTTTGTCCCCACCAAGTTCATGTCTTGTGATCATTGGCGGAGCCAGAAATGTTTCCTTTGGGGGGCCGCAGGGTGAGATCATGACTCATATATGGGTGGTAACAAGTAGTTGCCTGAAATGTCTCCAGGACTGTTTTCATTATCATTCTAATTGTCACTTTAGTTGCTTGTATTTATTAAATGTCTCCTGTGTGACCTTAAAACAATCAGCCAATTAATAAGAGATGAGGAAATTTTTATGAATGTTAAATATTCGTGATAATCTTGTGTCATCTTGTTCCTACTGTCCTTGGGATAGAGTTACATTAAAAACATCAATCAACAAAGATATGATTTGAGATGTTGTAGTGTGGTAGTCTAAAGGTTTTTTGTCAAATTACCCCTCGCCCTAGTGACCCGTGGCCACTTGTGAAAGACGTTCATCTAATTTTTTTTTTTTTTTATATAGCTGGCCGTTAATCTCGCCAATTTGATTCCGCACTGGTGTTCTAAGAAGCACGCTCACTTAAAATGCGTGTTCCGAGCCCCGAATCCGCCGCCGCTAATCGTGTGGCACCTTTTAATGACGATCCGAGGGGGCTTTAACTTACGCCGGTCGTCATCAACGCCCTCCGTGTCTGTACATTCCCACTGGCCCAGAGCCAGATTCCGTAGATCCCCAGGCGTCGAGCCAGACCGGGCCGAGCCGGGCCAGGCTGGGCCACAACGTCGGTCTGTCTGTTCCCCCAGTCGAGCCAGAGGTGATACTTGTGTCGCCGTCGAGGAAATTCTGCTTATGTTTTTTAATCGTTTCTGACACTGCAGCTGATGCGATGCTTGTTACTCATTTCAAATGCATTGCGACGGCCTGGCTACTGTTTCTTTTATATATTTATAAGCAAAAATTCACCGCAGAGGCCAGGCTATCAATCATTATTGTTTTCTTTTATTTATTCATTTATTTATTTATTTTTGTCAGACCTACTCTCAGCACTCGTGAAACAATTCCGGTGGGGTTCAAGCCGCTCTGCTCCTGCTGTCTGATTCAGACAGTTCTCCAATTGCTTGCAATAACTGTTTTTGTTTATTTCTACAGACGCATATTACTGAGTTTTTTCCCTCTCGCACAGACTGTACGAGGCAAGAAAATTAATTGGGAAGCTTTTTTTTTTTTTTAAACACTTCATTCAAAATGCTGTTTCCTTCTCGCTCCACCTTTGGGCCCTGCCAAGGTCAAATCATAGACGTAATCTATCCATCGAGCTGTGCTTCTACCCCAGGGTGTCCTTTTTGGGGAAATTTGCCTGGAAATCTTTCTAGGAGAACGCACCCGATAGGACCCCCGTTTTGATGCCTGAACTCACTGGATCAGTTTATGACTTTGCGCGGTTTAGAATGTGGAGCAGCTGCTAAATGGAGAGGTTTGCCTTCCGGCTTGGCTCCCCCTTCAAATACAGATGCCAGTAAATATCAATAACGCCTCACCAACCCATGAGTAATCCATGAGACTAAACTAAAGCTAGCAACCATTTTTCATGGCTCTTTGACCTCAGATATGTCATTTGTTGGCAATGATCATATTTAAAGGCACCATATCCAAACCCCGTTTCACCATTATTTGCCAATTCATTCTGCAAAGAAACTCTCTAGATTTAAAAAAAAAAAAACAACAAAAAAACAGCATTAGCTCTCTGTTTGCAACCATCTGCTAAAATGCTGGGTTTTGGCTTTGTGCTAAGACTGATACTTTGTTGGAGCTTCCAATTCTTTGGATGTGGGATAAAAACAAGGTGGTCTTTGAGGACAGAGCCAACTTCGGGCTGGGGTGTGGTCACAAACATTTTGGGAGTTATGGGTGCCCTTTGTGACATCATACGATGGACTACGCCAAAGAAGTAGAAGATGAAGAGACTTTTCTCACTGCTGCCAAGTTCTTTCACAGACTTGTTATGCCTCCTGTCGTCAAATTAAAACACAAGTAATTTTTGATTTTGCACGGTATGGCAACTTTAAATAAATTGTAATCTTGTTGCATCTGCGCCTCCAAGTACCTTGGTCAGAAAGCCTGTGGAAAATAGACAGCTCCTAATGTGTTTTCTCTTTTCTTCTGTTGTCCTCCAGGAAGGGGAAATTCCTTTACCACTATGAAAACTATGGAGCTACGTCCAGGGATATTGCAGAGTGGATGAAAAAGTAAGTGTTCTCATAACCTTCTCGACTTTTGTCCGTCCTTCTGATTGGCTCAATTGCAAAAAAAAGAAGAAATAAAACGGCAAAGGAGAAAGGGGCCAAGCTGCATTCTGCTGTCTCCGTCTGTCAGGAAATAAGTGAAAAGCCGCTGTCTCTCGTTTTAAATTTCTGACATCACCCCCTTCCTTCTGCGGTCTTCATTACACCGTGTCTCCACACCTTGGCTCACCTTACCGCGGTGTCATCCGTCTACAGCTGCTCGCCTCTTGTCTCATTATTCTTTCTCACCTCGGCATCTGCGCTCGGTTCGAAGACTTCCACTCCCCCACCGCGGCTCGCCTCGCCTGCCTCTTTCTCGTCTTCCACTTTGTCTTTCCACTTGCATTAATGGCTTTTCAGGTGGGGGAGGGGCGTGTCCACAGGGCCGCAGCCCAAAGGGCACCGAGCAGGGCTATCACAGGAACCAGACCGTGCGCGCGCCGCCGCTTCACTCTGAGCCCGGAGGCAGTGCTGGCTCCTCCTCAGTCCCTGTTTAAGTATTAAACTGAGTCCTTATTAATCACCAGCATCGTCTGGAGCCTGATGCCAAGCTGGCATCGAGACACTCAGGTTGTCAGAATAGTTGCCATCTACTCACCAAGTAAGTCTAATCACGGTGGTTCTTTATTAAATAAAAAAAAACAAATCAGTTCATGATTATCTTTTATTATCTCTAAGAGAATCAGAGCATGTAAACCTACTTCAAGTTTGGGAAAGGGCCTTGAGGCAGTATTCTCCATGTGACCCACCTGGGGATGGAACCTGGGACCTGTGGACTGTGATATCATCATGCAAAACTGTTTATTGTGCTATTAAAGTTAGAAAATTTAGACCCTTAGAGATGTGCAATCAGCAGTCGTTAAATCCTGTTAAACATTGAGGGTGCAGACAGACTTGGGACATTAAGGAGACAATGAAAGCAGTTTTTTCAGCGCAACTATGGCTAAAATATATGTTATTTATTTTCCCCCACTGCAGTGTGCATTTCGAATAAAGCAGAATAATGTTGGGACGGAGGCTGCACATGTTTTTATTAGTTATGGCCCTGTTTGTGTGGCTGTGTCTCGGAATGTGGGTTTCATGCTCTTGTGGTGTTTTCATGGTTTGGACCTCGACTGACGGCAGTTTTCTGTCATTGTGTCAGAGCTTTTATGTTTGTTTGTTTGTTTTCTTGAGTTTCTGAAATCGTCTCTATTACATTCAAAACATGATCTGGAGCTAATTTGATTATATTAGATGTTCGGTCGGATGAGTTGTAGTCATGTTAAGCGGTGACCCGACTCTTACTGCGCGCCGCTGAATTGGAATCAATAACAAATGTTGCTAAATGTGCCAAAAATGTAAAGTAAAAGAAAAATTCTTCTGGTGTGTATTTTGGCTTTTTTTTCGACAATCATTTCTTGAGATGGGAAGAAACCATAACACTTCCACACCCCTGATTTCAAACTAAAACTTTCAAAAAATTTTCATGGTTTGCAGAGCTCTGTTATGAGATCCACCCATATAAACAAGGCGATAGGATGACGGATTTGCCTGGACCGCTCTGCTCTTTCCTTCTCCGGAGAGCTTCGCCTTTTAAACGACAACAACTTTTATCTCTGCAATACTGCGAAACGACCCGAAAAGACTCCCATCGTCCCCGATGTTTTCCGCGTTTTTGGCGCGTATTCATCCCACCTTCACCCCCGAGGATGATTGAAAGCCTGGCCTTCCTGCGCTGCTCATCACATTTACAGTTTGGTTGCATCAGGAGTTTGTTTTTTTTTGCCCTCCATGTGCTGTCGTTAACCAACAGCTGGAGGGCTTTTGTTTTGTTTTGGTGTTTTTGTTGTTGTTTTTTCCCTTCAGGGTAATTTTCATTTGCCGCATTCATATTTTAAAACCTGCCGTCCGCTTGTCCCGCCGCGCTTTCTGCCACATATTTTTTTTTTATCCCCTCTCCCGGTTTATCGCGCCTTTATTGGCTCTTTAGGTTTGATGGTGTTTCTGTTACGTTCAGCTGTTCAGTGGTTCTTTATTCCGCCCTTCGCTCCCAGTTTATTCATTTTTTTTGGAAAAGTTTCTACCTCTTTTTTTTTACACTGATGGGGAATTTAGAGAATGCAGCTGTCTCTTTCCAGCAGCAGTAGGAGCGTGTTTTGCCTTTATTGGCTTGAATCGCGTGCACCCCCTCACCTGATCTTCATGCCAGTTTGCGCATTTCGAAGACGGGGAAGTGCGCCGGAGTGGCTGCAGAATAACAAGAGGCGACAATTTAAATAAATACAATTGGGGAAAAAAAGCCCACGTATGAGCCTTGTGAGAATTTACACTTGTTTGCAGCGTGTCAGATTTGTTTCTGGCCTCGCAGCCCCCGAACTCCGACAAGAAGGCGCGGCTGTTTGGATGCAGATGTGTGTGTGCGTGTGTGTGTCATTGTGGCATATCACGTGGAATGTGAACTACAGCTGTGTTTGATTCTTTTTTTTTCTCTCTCTATGCAGATTGTCTTCAGCTTCAGTGTGCCTGCCTCTTTTGTTTGTTTGTTTGATTAAAAAACTGTAATTCTTCGTATTTTCTATTTGTGTGCCAGTCCTCAGCCACCGCAGCCAAAGACTCCCGAGGTGCCCTGGGCGGAGTCGGACTCTCCGGTCTTTCACCTGACTGACCAGACCTTTGACAGCTTCCTAGAGGAACATCCCGCCGCCCTGGTCATGTTCTACGCTCCGTGTGAGTAAAGGGACTAAGAGTTCGCCCACTTCCTAAGCCAGGTTTGCATTTTTTAGGGGAAAAAAAAAAAAAATCCTAGATCGGAGCTCTTCAGGACGGATCTGCAAGAATCTGTCCGTCTCTTTTCCGCCCTGTTATTTCCATACTGATTTTCCTTATGCGCTCAAACAGACAGATATCCGTATCGCGGCCTGGTCTGCGCTGTGTTTTTTCCACGGCAGGAGATTGACCTTAAACAAGCCACCCCCCCCCTCCCCGTCCACATCATAATGAACAAGCGCGCCGCAGCGTGGCCCACGGCCGCCTTTTTAATATCTTTCAAGCAACACTGGAGCTTTAAGGCGAAGGGGGAGCGAGACGGATCAGGCTTCAGGTACACAGACGCGACGCTTATTAGTCGGCCGGCTTTATTGTGAGGCCGCTGTCCGTCCGGCGGGATTTATTGACACTATAAGAACGTGGAGCGCGTGCCCGGCCTTCTCTTTTACCGGCGCCTCTTTCTCTCTCTCTCTCTCTAAACAGCCATGTCGTAGTCGAGAGCCATAAAGAATGCGCAGTTACGGAGCCGCACGCTTTAATCCCGCCGAGTAAAACACACTCTTAAATATTCTCTGGGGTGGAATTCTTGTTTAGTCCCACAAATAACACACACACACGCACACACCCATGTTTAACTGTCACGCTCCGTAATAACGAGCAGATGCAGAAAGCAGAGAAAGAGAGTTTGAGGAGAGGAAAAGCAGGCGAGGCGTCTGCGGCAACGTGAGCTTCTTGTATCGCGGCTCGAGCTTCGAAGCTCATCCTGGCAGCAGCAGCAGCAGCGCGTGAGAGCAGCTGCCACATGGTTCGCATAAGCCCGCTTGTCGCTGTAAGTCACGGGCCATATTGCAGCGGTTTTCCCAGAAATAGCCAGCCGCGCCGGGTCCGTCAGCTAGCGCAACCCTGCCGTCAGTGTTGTGTAAGTAAGAATGTAAACTTCACTCCTTTAAACGTCCTTCGTTGTCGAGCCTTTTCCCATCTTGGTTGCACACATTTAGCCCTCTGTTTGCAACCTCCAGCGGACTGGCTGGGTTTTAGCTCCTTACTAACGCTGGTAAGAAAAAAAAAAAAAGCTGCCCAGTGACAGGACAGTTTAACAAAACTTTTTGATAGTGCAGAAATTTTAAGAAGGAAAAGCAGCTACGCAGCAGAACCACCACTTAAAAACAAAATCTACATTTTTGACACGTCACGTCCGTGCTTTCCCTCCTTTCAATGAATATATGTGTGCGTGCGCGCGTGTGTGCGTGCGTGTGCGTGCGCGTGCGTGCGTGTGCGTGCGTGTGTGTCCAAAAAAGAGTAACGTCCTCTGCCTAACGTCACCGTGATTATGATTCATTATGCTGAAAACATGAGCACATACTTTGCACGAGAGCGCCGGTGCCTCGAGGCTGCCGGGAGCAGTGCAACTCCACCCAGAGGGCAAAAACACACTCCAGCTGTTGGAATGACGAGTCCACATCCGCGGCACTAAAAGACTGCGGTGGGACCCGCCACAATCCACTATTTCATTATTCCCCCACCCTTAAATTGAAAATATTTCCTGTAATATTTAAAGTCAACTCCTGCCAAAAGTGTCACAACATGGGATTTTTTTTTCTCTCTCTTTTTTTTTTTCTTGTCTTTTCCAGAAATATGAGCTCCGGAGTTCGGAGAAGCCAAGTGACATAATTTAATATCCGTCTGTTCGTGATTTAAAAACATCTCGTCTGCTTCGGTGTTATGTAGATGACGAAGGACGGGGGTGCAGCCATTGGAGCTGTTTTCAGAGAGGAGGCAGAAATGTTCTTTACTGTGCGAAACTCACCTCGCTGACATTTTCTAAAAAGCGATCCGTCGCAAAGTTTCCACAAATTATACACAACACCAAAAGCTTTGCAGCTTCTTACAGACAGATGTTCAGTGATGAGTTTTTTTTATCAAACAAAAATGATTTCTTGTTGCTCCTGCAACAGTGAATGTACCTGCTCCGAGCCAAGTCGCAATGCTCGGAGCCTCCTGTGACTTGTCGGATTAGTGCACCAATTATATCTCTGAGCAGAGCATCAAGTATGTTTGCATAAAATGTGAAAATTAGTCTTTGGCTTTGAAAAAGGCTTTGACAAAAAAAAAAAAGATCGAAATTTTGAAATTTGATCACTGATGATTAAAGAGAGTCGATCAACTCGTTTGACTTCATTCTTCATCAATGCTGGACCTCAATTCTAACAGTTGCTAAACAAACAAAAGTCCAAACAGAAATCTTTGTTGGATTTGTTCTTACTCTAACTGAAGTTGTTCAAGCTTGACCTCATCAACATCATCATCATCATCATCATCATCATGATCAGGCATCTGCTACCAAACCTCTAAAAATGTCGTTATCATCTTCATCTTCGTCATCTTCATCTTCATCTTCATCTTCATCATAATCTTCTTCATCATCATCAGACATCTGCTACCGAACCTTTAAAAATGTGTACTTGGACACCCATCCGTCTAATTGACCCTTTCAGGATGTAACCAGGCATGATTTAAGGCTCCTGGAGAAACACGAGTGACTCCACTCGTCAAATTTACAATTCCGCCATAAACATGCCAGCAGTGAAAACCGCCACTGACAGCCCAGGATAGACGCTGGAGAATTACACCCGTCGACACGTTGACTTAACAAGACAGCAGCGCGGGTGTAATATTGTGCAAAGATTGCACCATCAAACCTCGCCGCAATGGCTTTATGGAAGCCGTTTCTTTTGGAAAAGACACTTTTACATCTTGTGTGTGTGTGTGTGTGTGTGTCCATCTTGTTTTTCCTCACCGAGGTGGCAGCTTTAGACAACGGCTCACTTGATTGGTTAATGTTAAGGTCCTTGCAGATCTACTACTCTGTTGAATTATATCAACAGGTAACAACAATATGGAAACTTTAACAGTTATTTCATGTTTTTCATGAGTTTCCAGGTTCCGGGTTTAATGTTTTCATGACGCCCATTATTTAAATTTAGCTAAGAGTATTTAAGCGAGTTTGGCTTTCTTTTTTGTTTTTTCCAAAATTAAATTCAAGACTTCACCAAATCACCTTCTAGTGTTTGTTCTAGGTTTCTGCTGGTCTATAAACATCAAGCAAGACTATCAGTTTTTTGGTTTAATGGCATTACAGTCATATCAAGCATTTTCAATATGTCCAAACTTTTTCTGTAAAATGTGATTCATAGAATTTGTGCACTTTTCCTGGTGCATCATGCAGAGAAAACTCATTAGTTTTAATAAACCTTTCCATTCCATGAAACCTCTAATCGGTCCGTGACTCATCGGAGGCCCCCTAATTTCAAATTCCACTCACTACCTGTCAAGCTCTCATTGATATATTTACATGGACGCACCATGATCGATGCCACCGGCTCAAAATCTGACGTTTGATTTCCCTCCCTCAGGGTGTGGCCACTGCAAGAAGATGAAGCCAGAGTATGATGAAGCTGCAGAAATGCTCAACAAAGGCACCGATGTAAGTTTGCTCGTCTGTTCACCGCATCCGAATTGTTTCGTCCGTGCGCTTTCCATTTGGTCGCACCCGCACAGGTGGACGACGCCTCATGAACAGACCTCAGTAACAATCCTTCCTCTCCGCCTCGGGAGGCCGTTGGCCCTCGTAGCCGGACCCGGCTGCTCGGTTTGTCCTGCTGGCGATGTGTTTGTGATTAGCGGGGCGTGTCTCAGCCTCCCTCTCTTCCCCGCTCTCTTGCCCATTCGGCCCTCCGCAGTAATCCAACACTCGCAGCCAGGGAGGCAGGCAGCGCACTAGTCGACTCCGGCCTGGTGACTGTAGCAATTATCTCATCCCTCCGACTTGGAGCCGTTTCCTCGTGGCTCTCTGCCCGCCGCTGGAGGTCAATGGGAAGAGCCGGGCCATTATCGAGTGTGGATGGACTGAAGCCTCTATTACCAGCAGCCCTTAAAACCCAGCATGTCATTTATATTTCTACTTCACGTTCAATTTCACGTTCAGGGGGAAGGTTCACACTACCAATACAGCCCTTTTATTAATCTGCTTTCGAGCTACTCAGTGGAGCAAATTATTTGTACGTTTGAAACAAAGTAAACAAAACCGATTCCTTTTCCAACTGATGTGTTATTTTTTCCAGTAAGCAACGTTTAATCCTTAATAATTAAACTAAAAAAACAATAGTATCTAATAGAATGTGGAAGAAACGGAGGTTGCGAAACAGGCAACATACCCATTGGCAAATTGATATTAGGATTAGAGTTTGTGATATTTGTCCATAGATGTCCTCATGGATCTCTTCTTGTTGTTGTCTCTTTTCGGTGCGTCGTAGTGCAAGCGAGCAACGCCTTCCGCGTAAAAGTCTTTGTGTTCTCTCAGTGTTTGCTTATTTCTGGAGGCTGCATTCAGTTAGCCAATTATGGATTATATCCTGGTGACAAACTGTATGATCCCACGAAGTCGGCGCAGTTGTTTACATCACTGTATCGTGTCAGAAGTTCGAATGAACGTTATGGCCGGGGGGAAAAAACGTTCCTGTAACTTTCAGTGTTTATAGTGGTGGCCAAAGGACATTCGTACTAATGAGATTTCAGTTGGATTTGCTGAACTGGCCATTAAAATAGCCCTTAAAACAAATGAAATTTTGACAAAGCCGTTACAATGTGCCATAAATCACAGAGTGGAGGCAACGTAATGAGATTCTGGTCATTTTCCCAACGAAAAAAAAAGAAGCTCGGTCGATGTTAGCGTCTGCGTATACGTTCCTTCAAAGTAAAGTGTGTGATTATCTTCATCTTATGGATGCAAGAGCCCTGGGACGATTTCACTATGCATATTAGAGTTAAAAGTAGGTACAGTAGGAGTCGCTGTTGTGAAATCATATTTTGGAGGCACCAAAAGGTTTTCAGATCTGACATTGCCACTGTGTAGTTTAACCATGCTTTTATTCTGGTAATTGTTATAAAAATCCCCACTAACACTGTGTCGCTGCTGTCCACAGAGTCCCGGAGTTTTGGCGGCGCTGGACGCCACGGTGCACAAGGCGGTGGGCGACCGCTTCAAGATCTCCGGCTTCCCGACCCTCAAGTACTTCGAGAGGGCCGAGGAGAAGTACACGCTGCCGCAGCTCCGCAACAAAGACAAGATCATCGAGTTCATGCACAAGTGAGTCACACGCCGCGTTGATTTTTATTGCCGCTCGTTAAAAATGGAAAATAATTCAAATGCATCGAGTTCAGAGAGTCGTTGGTACAGTCACGCACTTGTATCTTTTTACTGTTGTGGGAACTTTTATTTCTTTTACTTCATTTTACGCGACGACTGCGTCTTTACTGAGCCTTAAAAAAATTAAATGGAACAGATTTAATGATGTCAATTGACAAAAACTTTGTTTAATGTCCTCCACTGGGCTATAGCGCTGTTATTACTGATGAGTAATGATTTTCACTGTAATCCGAGCCATTTTTTTATTCACTTGTTTTGTCTGCAGCCCCCAGGCCCCGCCTCCGCCGGAGCAGACCTGGGAGGAGAAGCCGTCCAGCGTCAGCCACCTCGGCTCCGAGGATTTCCGGGAGGCGCTCAAGAAGAAGAAACACGCTCTGGTCATGTTCTACGCGCCCTGTAAGAGCTTGCAACCATTCTTACTTAACGCCCGTTCCAGTTTGTTCCATAAACCGGGCCGTTGCCGTGCAAAAACACACACACGCACGCACGCAAATCACTTTGCAATCGTTTGCAATCGGGCCCGTTTTATTGCCGCTCTGTTGACGCGATGCTAGCGCCGGTTTAAACTGGCAGACATACGTAACTGAGAGCTGCCAGTGAAGCCGCCCATTCACAGTTTATAAACACTAATGATGTCATGGGGGGATGTTGCACAGTACAGAATCTTTTCAACTCGCGTTTCTTCCAAAAGCTCTTCAGTGCCGGGTGAAATCCTGCCAACGTGGACGTCAGAACTCCCATCTGGTGCCTTTTCACACCTCTTTATCTTAATTTCCATATTGTAATCTATAATACAACTGCAAAAAAGGCACATTTGGCCCTCTGTTTACATCCTCCTGCTAAAAAACTGGGTCATATCTTTGTCTGTTGGACCTTCCACATGTTTGCAAACAGACAAAAACAAGGTGGTCATCGGGGAGTAATATCAGTAATGTCACCTATGTGACATCACAAAGGGCTGCTTGCCAGACCTTGATGTTTCAGCACAGACTCTCTGGAATCTTGGGCAAGAAAAAGAGAGCGATGGATTTTCTTTTTTTGTGTAGTTCACTGACAGCTTGGAGAAACATGTTCCTTTTGGAAAATATTGTCAAAGTGAGCTAAAGAGACCTTTTAGCTCCGCCTATTCATTAGTGTCATAATTGCTCGTAAAAATTTGACAGCAAAGCGGCTGTCAACCTCAGGCACAATCCACATGATTCCCGGGTAATGGCTTCGTTCACAACAAGAACACGAACCAGCGGAGGTCTTTAAGTCACAGACACAACAAGGCTTTCACTGACTCCATGTACTATTATGTCTGATATTGAATTCATCTGTTTCCTAACTGGAAGCACGTGGCCAAGCCTAAATCTCTGGCTTTAAAAGCCCCGCTGTGCAAGTCTGGGAAACACTGCCGGGACCTCTCTGGCGGCCAGCGTGGAGGAACATCTGAAAACCCGCGTTGTTGCTGCGTCTCCTTGGCCGTCTGTGGGGATGTGGGAAAGCGACTGCAAGGGAAACGTCTTGTCTGGAAAGAATGTATTCTTTCCACGCTCAATTGCCCGAACGGCACTGTTTAGGGTCGTCATGTCAAACCAGAGGACTGTCATGAGTGGGTGATAATTGAGAAACTTGTACCAAAACTGAAAAAAAGAAATAAATTCAGGGAATTAATAGACTTGAGCCAAGGCTAAATATCGATAGGAAAGCATCTTCACAACCTTTTACTTCTTAGAGTTTTTATGCACAAAATTGGTTGGTGTACCATTAGCTTTGCTAAGCGTTGAGTCAGCGCCGTCCCTGCCAATGTCTCGTATCCATTTTGCCCATTGAAAGCGATTGAGAAAGGGAGGCAATGCACCTCCATTGTCTTTTACTAAATTTTCAGAATACAATATAATTAATAATAATTAATCATATAAGAAGTTTTATTTCATAAAAGCACTGTAGTTTAAGGGTAAAAGTACCACATTTATGGCTAGAAACATTTAAAAAATGCTTTTGTTAACCAATGACATTGATGTACTGGAAATAATGGTGCCTCCTGCTGCCGCCTCTGCTGGATGGTTCGAGGTGCATTCGGGGCCGCGGGATTTCTCACGGCCGCTCAAGTTTTGTCCTGACTTTCGTGGGTGTGTCGAGATCACGTCCAGAAAATTTAGCAACACCTTGGCAAGATGTGATCTCGGAGTTGGAAGTGAACTTGGACGGCCAGTGAGGGCACCTCGCGAGTCTGGACTAGTTTTGCGTGTTGAGAAGCAGCTACAGTTCAGCACGGCAGCTTCTTTCTGCTTTTCTTCTTCTGCGTTTTTTTTGTGTTCCTTACTTCAAACAGTCACTTTGCTCTTCTGCCTCAACTTATAATTTCTTCTTTTTCCTCTTTGTCAAAGACAAAAGGAACGTTTTGTCTTTAGAGTTCCGGGTGGCATGGTTTTACATTTCTCACCTCCCAATTTTGTTTGGAATTAACGACAGTAATAACGACCAAAAATCCTACTTTTACCTCTTTTTTTTTTTTTAAACTGTCGGCGTGATGATGGATGAAGGAGACTTTGCTGCGCGAGGTGACACGCTCTCCACTCGAGCTCTTAAACTTCTGCGCCGATGCAGCCGGAATACCGAGTGGCCGGCTCGCCTAATTACCGATTCCCTCGCAGTCACTCGCGCGCACCTCGCCGCCTCTCTTGTCTGATGAGGGCTTCAAAGGCCGCGCGGCCGGCACGTCGCAGCCAGGCCGCTGCCTCCCGGACCCTTTGGTGTTTGTGCTCTACAAAGGGAGTCTCCAGGTGCACGTCAGGCAGCAACAAGCTGCCGCCGTTCCACTCCGCCCAACCCATCTGCACCTCCAGAGAGCCAGGGCTTTCGCGCAATGAGCCCCGAGTGGAGTTGGGTTTTTTTGGGGTTTTTTTACTTGTTTTGCTTCTTTTAAAAATACAAATTTGAGGGTTTTTTTGGGCCTTTTAGCCTCAAGTTAAATCTTAAGCTCATCCTATTGATTGACCTCGGGCAACGCGCAGTGGGTAATCCCTTTACATAAATACTAAATAAAATTGAACATGTGTCCAATTTAGCAAATAAGCACCTGAAGTGATTTCTTTAAATAGCCAAGTACTTCATCGGTCTCTTTCTAGCTCGCTTTCTGTTTGACAAATTTTCTGAAATGGGCAGATCAGTCATCCAGAAGTTGTTAAGCAGATTACATCTGATGCAGAAACACAATATATCCCTGTAGTTTTCCGCGCAGCGTCCACTCCACCTGCTCCGCCTCGGTTCTGGTGCTCTGATGAAACACCTGTTGGACAGTTATTACGGAACCTTTAATGGCCATCAGTGGTGCGGCCTAGCATGGTTCAGGCAGGAAACTGATTTTGACTCCATTGTGGTTTTGAGGGGCGGCACAGGGAAAGGAACGCAAACTAAACAGTCGCGGAGTCGACGGCTGTAAGAGTCGAATCTGATTTCACAGTCGCGTCCGCGAGTGTGAACGCTACTTGGCTCGCATGCAGATCTAAAAATCCTTTTTTATTCCTTTTTTTTTTATTTTTTCAGCAAGTGTGGCTGCCAGCCATCAAAATCCATTTGGAGCAGAATCATTGTGTTTGTGTTCCTGATGATTCAGAAATTAGGGTGTTTTTTTTTCAGCATGATACCTAATTTGGTTGATGCCTCTTGAATCTATTTTGATAATTTGCTCGCTGATCAATCCATTAACAGTGTACCGGCGGACCAGACTGTGCGTAAAACTCCATCTCATAATCATAATCATAATAAGCATCTGAAAATAAACAACCGTCACCAAAACAGTGCAGCGGGGGGCGTGGGAGCGGAATTACAGCAACCAAATTCACTCAAATGAAAGAGCCAGTGGCCGAGTGACATTATGGTTTTTTTTTCCTCTTTTCCCTGCACTTAAAGCCTGTTTCTCCTGTGGCAAAGCTGCATTTCCCCGCTTTCTATCTTCTTGGAAAATCCAATTTACAGCCGTCGAAAAAGATCGTACGCTTAGCACGTCGACGCCCCAAAAGAAAAGGTTGGAGGGGAGGAAAAGCGCCAATTCCGAAAAATCTGCCCTCGCAGGTTCGTAACGGTTCAAATCTGCAGGCGATCCGCAGACAGGAAGCAGATCTCCTTGTCTGTAAATCTGACGTGTTGCCGCCGTGTGCGCATAAGTATTTCACGTTGCCGTTATCGATGCGGCTTTTATGAGAGGCTATAAAAAGATTTACGGTTTCTCATAAACTCCCCGCGAGAGAGCTCGAGTGCGCCGTCAATCACAGAAACACGCCGCGCTTTGTAGTGTCGAAGGTGTGTGTGTGTGTGTGTGTGTGTGTGTGTGTGTGTGTGTGTGTGTGTGTGTGTGTGTGTGTGTGTGTGTGTGTGTGTGTGTGTGTGTGTGTGTGTGTGTGTGTGAGAGAGGATTGACCGACTTGTGCCATTTACAGTATAAATCCCGATGTTTGTTTTGTGACGGTGTCTCTCTGCTCTCCTCCTCCAGGGTGCCCGCACTGTAAAAATGCCGTCCCCCACTTCACCACAGCCGCAGAGCTCTTTAAAGAGGACCGCAAGGTTTGTGGCGCTGTAACAACACACTCACACACACACACGCTTACAGCTGCGGCATGACAACAACTCTCAATTTCCTCGTTCGGACGTGCTGCAAAGTGGTTCCGCTTTGCAACCTAGTTACTTTGAGACAAGTCCGTTTTAGATGTCATTGAGTTCTCACTTCGCAATCTGGCCCGTTTGATCGGTCGGAACACATTTGCACCAGTGCGAAAAGGCAAACCGTCTCAGGCAAACCACCAACAGATGCAGCAGAGAGCCACAAAAGCTGCTACTAACGACTCCGCATGATGTGATAACGCCACCGCATGAGCTGACAGCAACACCAGATTCAGTGAGAAGGACGACGGACGAGTCCATTTCTGTGCCCACTGTAGAAATACGACCGCAGAGACAAAATATTTTATCTTACATTAAGACTATTTACCTTGTGAGCTCCCAGGGCTTTGTTTTAGTTGGATTATGTTCAGTTCCACATTTAAATTGCAAGATAAAAAAAAACAAACAAGAACATTGGGCCAGGAGGACAGTAACTTTTAACTATAGTAACTATGACACACACCTGTTAAACAAATACGACAACCTCTGGTGGCCGTTGGTAGTGCAGCCAAAAGGGTACTTGGACAGGAACAGGGATTTCTAAACAGCGCCGGTTTTCAACTCCAGTTTTGAGAGGCAGGTTGGGGGAAAGGAACGCAAACAGTCATTTGCAGAGTCGACGGATTCAAGAGTCGAGTCCGGTTTTGCAATCGCGTTTGCGACGTGCGTGCACATGAGAATGCCTCTTTCGGCAAACTGCGGCTGGCATCCGTCAAAATCTGTTTGGGGCGCGATGCGTTTGTGTTCCCGAGGGTTCAGAAATTAGTTTTGTCGTCCGTAAACATAAAAGATGCTCTGTAGCCTGTAAAACAAGACAAAGAATTTAGTAGCAGACCTTGTTCTATAATATATACATCAGTTTTTTATTACCATGATTAAAAAATTGTTTTTTTTCCTTCCTCTCATACATAAAGTATTAAACATACATCTTTCATGGCGTCCTATTGGCGCCCCCATGACTGCTGGGCCAATCCCCCGCTCACCCTTTAACAGGCACCCCAGATCAGAAGCAAGAGTAGATGCCATAATCACGACATGAAAACGTGTATTTTTACGCTTCTGACCACTTTTCACCACGTGCTCCTTTATCTGTGCACTGAGCTGTTCCATGTAATTTCAGCTGAAGAAGTTGTTGCCCAATTTATCTCCTTGCACACTGCGCTCGTTCTTCTTTGAGCTTTTCAAACAGTTCAGCGTGGCTTTTTTTCTTCTTCTTCTCCCTTTCAAAACTATCAGCTGTTCCCCGACCACTTAGCCGAAGCCCACACAGTCGGGCCGTACAGCCCTCCGGGCTCGGGGGGGTTGCTGGAGGTTCACCGAGTCGCAGCGGCGCAGAAATCTTCCCGATCCTCCATCATCTCGACTCCCTCTTTTCGTCTGCTCCCCGAGGACCCGTGTCCTGACGCACTCCCACTCCTCCTGCTAATATTGCCTGACTGGAGGGCTCAGTATTTCCAAACCTCTGTAATTGGATGACTCACTCCAACACACTCACGCGAACGCACGCACACACACACAGAGACACCGAGCACACTTTTCCCGACGCGTGTCTGGCAACACTTTGAACTCCAATTCATCGCGCGAAAATAGCACTCACATTTAAAAAGTGCAAGTTGTTTTTTGGAGGGGAGATTTTCGTTTTTATTTTAATTTTTTCTTGATTTGCTCACCGTGAGCTCCATGTCCATCGGGCAGTTTGCTCGGAACGTCTCAGAAATCATTGTCACATGGTGTTAAAAGGGAAGAAAGAGTGACGTATCCTCAGCAATGATTCATCCATTTTTCATGAGGCAACACTTTGTAATGTTTCTTCGCCAACCAAGAGCTCAGCACCCGGGCTGTAAATGTTTCAGCCGCCGAGTCGAGACGCTCGAGACTCGGTTTCTTCACTCTTACTTACGACAAACATGAGCGCATAAATGCATCATGAATTGGGAAAAACAACAAAGTACCCTTCGCCACTACGTAGATGATGTGATGTAATTGGTTGAAACACTGTTCACCCATTACAGCTGCTGTCTGTCTGACAAACACGAGCTTTGAAAAAAAAACACTTAACAGGGAATTAATCATCAAAGTGGCCGCCATGAAAAAACCTTTATTTGAACTTTTTATCTAATCCAATAAACCTGGCTCACCACCAGATTGAATGTTTCCTATTTGAGGCTAAAGGCTAATCATCAATCGGTTACGAGCCTTTGAAAATGTTTGAAAGGGAAAAGCAAAACTTGACGATTGACTTTTAAAAATTGGACGACCCTTCTACCTGTGACATTCAGCAGACCAGTAAGATTTGGTACTGGGAAAAGGATCAACTTGAGCTTACTGTTTCAGTTGGCCCTCGTGCTGCAGGCACATTGGCGCTTTATCAGTGTCACTATTAAGACGTAATAACTCTTACGGTCCCTCCCTTGGCCAGTGTGTCTGAACTGGACTGAAGTCAATCAGAGTCTCTGGGCCTTTGTTTACTCGGTAATCCTCAGTATTTATGAAGGTAAGCCACTGTGTGCTGTACTGCGCAGTCTTATTAGCTACCCCCGCCTTATTTGGCAAAGACAAACATCGAGCTAAGCTCCAGCTCTTAGGATGTAAACAATTAAAAAGTGCACATTATGTGCTGCGAGGCTCCATAGGAGCTCCTCGCAGAGTCGCTGGTCCTTTCTCCTGGATTCAATCGATAGGAAACCTCAAAGTGGGCCAGCCACTGGAACTGGAACGGAAGTCGTCCAGAGTTTCTCACTTCATATAAATACTGATCTGCCTCCCAGAGTCATGCTGCTGGATTGAGGCCACGCCAACTGTAAAAGCGCTGCTCCTCAGAAATTTCATTACCGGATCGATGGCATGATGTGCAGCCCTCCGTCACTGGGACGCCGATCGATAGCGGAATTGGCTGTGGACCTTTGAAGAACATCGGCACCACGGCTTCATTTTCTCCTGTCAATTCGATACAACTCTGATTGATTACACGCCGGGATGAGCGGCGGCTTGGAGGCGATACTTCCAATATGTCTCTTTTTGTAACTACTCCCGCCACTGGATAGAAGTTCTGATTGGGTTTTCGGCTTAGTGCGCCCGGCCTGGGGCTGTATTGCCATCGACGCTTGATGTCGTGAAACTACAGACGTGGAGCAAATAAAACTCTAAACATATTAAGGGAAGGATTGTGACGCCGCTGAAGGGGGAACATTGTGACCACGCTGGACTGATAATGTGAATCCATCTGGGATCCGTCTTGCAACAACTCTGTGTGGGGAAATCTTCGAGCGAAGTCGCGGTAAAGGTGGACAGAGGAAGAGAAAGGGGTAGAACAAAGAGACATCCACCAACGGTAAAGTAAGACGATATTTCCTTTACTCCCCAAGTAGTCAAAGCAGATGAGCGCCTTCTGGAGTCCTATTAGTTTCTTCCCACAGGGGAGTTTTTCCTGGCCACTGTTGCACCTTGCTTGCTCCGGGGAGTTCAGTTGGTTTTCTTTTAATTGTACAAAGCGATTTGAGACGACCTTGGATGTGATTTAGCGCGGTTCAAAAAAAGAAGTTGGACTTGGATAACAGCAGAGGGTGAAGTCATATAATTACTACTTTTGAAAATGTGTTTTAAAATGAATTTGTCTAACAAAACCAGCAGAATAATGAGAAGATTTCAGGAATCACTCATCAGTTGGGCAAATATTCTTGCAGGTGAGCTAGCATTAGCCATTAGCATTACTCCTTCTCGACAAGACAAAATAATATAAATCAAACGCACACAGCTATGTTGTTCCGAATTCGCCGCACACATGGCAGAGACAACACTCTCCAGTGTCACATGAGCTGAATGTTCACTGCACAATTTGGCAAAAATCGCCTCCATAAAATATTTTGCACTTTCGCTGATCGCAGAAATACTAAAACCGCCTCAAGCGAGCGTTCAATTATTATGACTAGGACAAAGTTGTTTGGAATTATTGCTGTTCTCATAAATTATTCGTACTATGCGCTGAGAGCTTTTCCAGAAAGGCACTGATGGAGATACTTACAGCAAAATTGGACATTTTTCACAGCGACCACAAGCGAACGGAGGGAGAATTGCCCCGGAGCAGTGATTCTGGCAGTTTGTCCATCGATTCTGCTGTTCCAGAGTTTACTGCACGTCAGTCCTGAAGAGTTTTAGCATCAGGGTTTTTTTTTTTTTTTTTTTTTTACAATCCCACATCCAGGCCCTGTTTCGACATGCCTAATTACCAGGCCGCAGAAAAATAACTCCCCGTCCTCGGCGTCTCCACTGATATGCAAAGCAGCCTTTTTCTTCCTTTGCCTCCTTTTGTGTTCGTTACGTCCGTGCCGCCTGCGAGATGAAGCCAATAGCGTATTCCCCAACAGCCTCATCTGGGTTTATGCTTATTTTCCATGCAGAAAAAAACAAAACAAAACATAAAGGCAAAGGAAAACAACAGCCAGCGCAGTAGGTTTTAATTGGTCAAAAAAAAAGAAAGAAAGTTTGCTTCGACGCCGAGGGTGGGAAGTCCTCAGAAGTGTTTCCTCTCAACGGCGGATATGTCATTTTCACGTCGGTCCTGCGGCAACAAACGTCGAGCGACTGTTTGATAGCGAAGCTGCTGCTCCCGCGACACCCGCAGACAGGGTGACATTTCAGCAGCCCAGAAGGGACACGCCGGGCGGCATTTACGCCTCATTGGGGCGGTTTGTTCGGCAAATCGATGCGACCGCCTCGCAACATAAATCCCCTTCTGTTTTTTTTTTTTTTTTTTTACGTCGTGGGGGTTGATTGTTGTGGGATTTTCTGCACCGCATCCGCCGGCTACTCCCAAGTGGTTCCGCTAATGAGCGCACATCTGTCTTTGTTCAATGTTTTTATTGTATTTGTTTATGTATTGGCTGGTAACCTTAAATGGTCATTAGTATAGATTCTGTCGTTAAAATTCTCTCTTCATTTCCTACGAGTGCCGTTCCTGCTGCGCTGATCCGCAATGTTAATAAAGTTTATTTGTCCCAGAAAATGCACCGAGGAGCTCTGGAGACACCAGACACAATAACTAAGCAAAGCCAAGCAATACAAAAAAACAAACAAAATCACTGAAAGTTATTTACAGCAATTTTGAGTGAATAATGAAACTGGGGGTCGCTGGTATAAAAAAAAATAATTCTCACTCAGCAAATCTTTACATTTTTTTTAAGACAGGAATTGGAATTCGCACAAAGACGTCCAAATAAACACCGGCATTGAATTAGATTATGTTTAACTGTGTGTTTAGTGCCAGCATACATTTTCTTCCAAAGTGTTTTATTCTGGAACTTGCTGTTATGCCAGCACTTTGTTTCATTGCTGTTTTTATTTAAAGGTGCAGTCTGTGTAAACGGAGACACATCTTAATTTCCCGGGTTATTGTTCTGGCTTTACCTCAACAAGAAATTTGTTTTACATAAAATCAAATTCCAGTTTAGCATCTTTTCTTTTTTGGCTTTGTTTTATTTTGTTGTTTTTTCCCTCCTCAGATTGCTTACGCTGCTGTTGACTGTACCAAAGGACAGAACCACGACGTCTGCAAGCAGGAAGGAGTGGAGGGATACCCGACGTTTAACTACTACAACTACGGCAAATTTGTGGAAAAATACAACGGAGACCGCGGGGTAAGCGTTCTGAGGGTTCCTGCTCACTTTGATTTAATGTTAAAGAAAAACTCTCCGAGGCCAGGCTGCGTACTGAAATACAAATGTAATCGAGTAACAAGCTTGTACCTTGCACCTTGTCATACATCAGGCCAACTACACAAGAATAGAGAAGTAGTCCCCGCGTATTTCTGCTACTGTTTCTGCGCAAAACAAAACTAATCATCATAGTAATAATTTGACTATCACTCTTCAACCATCATAATCAGGGACAGAGGATATTGGATTTTTTTTACCCGAACAATTTTTTTGGGACCGACAACCGTTTCCAATACTGATTTTATTTATTCATTCATTCATCTCCGGACCTACTTAAAAATCTGTTTGTCTCCTTTTGCAAAATAACAAAAACAAAACATTTTAGCTAACATACAATCAACTTTCCATATGAATTGTTGGCAACCTAAAAGTTTCATGTCCTGCTGCGAGCTGCGTCAACATCAAGATGGCGGCAACGTGTTGTTTTTAGCAAGTTATTGTATCAGCGAATTTACATTTAGAGTGACAGAAATCACTGGAAATGATTTGAGTCGACAGTGTTTTTGCAGGATTCCCATTTCTGAGGAACCTTAAAAAATCCAGACTTTTTTCTTTGTTAGAACAAAAAGGGGGGAGAAAAATCATTCTGCTTTGCCCGACTTTTGATTCCAAACTTGTGCGTTCGTCCCCACTCACTCCCCCTGCAGGAGGAGGGCTTCACCGGCTTCATGCGCACTCTGAGGGGACGTGACCAGGAGAAGGTGATCAGGAAGAAGGAGGAGCTCTGAGTCCGGCCGTGCCGGGAAGGGGAACGTGGCACTGCACACTTTGTCATTGCACTGTGACCCTTGACCTTCCCCCCCCAGCAAGGGCCCTATGAGCACTGACGTGGGAGACTTGATGACCTCAACGAAAGGCTATTTTTTTATTCCCGGGTTATCACATTTGTTAAGACACCAACAGAGTACCTAGAGTCCGACCGACCACTCAACCCTTTGGTTTTTTTTTGGGGGGTTTTGTTTTTAATTCATTTGTTTTTTTCATGGATTTCCTGACGGGCAGAACTGACACAGACAAATACGGTGATTTTCTTTTTTTTTGCCCAGGCACTGTGACTGCATAAGTGAAAAGCTACACCCTATACCGTATCTATGCAATACCACCCCTTCTCAACTACCACGGGGGGGCGCTGTGCGACGCCAACGTACGCGGCAATAAAGGCAGCTGCGTGTCGCGATTAAGGACTTTCATCATCCGGTTCAAGTAGTTTTGTACGAACTTTTCATGTCTCCAGTCCAGGAGCATTCAGAATATTCTTTTCGGAACAAAACACCCCACAATACTCACGTCTCAACCTCTTCATATCACTGGGTGCTGTAGCAATGTGTAATGCTTCAAATAATGGCCAAATGGTGAGATATTCTGCACGGTCCAGGGGCTGAAATAAATGGTTTTGCTTTTAGAAATGACTTAACAATTTTTTTTAAATATATTTTCCGTTTCTCTTGTTTCTTTTGCTTTATACCGTGGCCTTAAAGAAATGCTGTAATTGCAGGAACATAAAATCACAAAAAGATGAGAATCAGAGGCCGGGTGCCCTTAAGTCATTCCGAAAGTTGTAAATGAGAAAAAGAAATCTCGTGAAGATCGTGAAATGCCAAATACTCTTGTGCGTCGCCCTAGATGCTTTCATTGCTTTTGCTTTTTCTATTTTCAAATGTGATGAGAATTTTTGTTTTGTGGGTTTTTTCCAAATGTGAACGGAATTGTTAGTTCCAGTGATATTTTTTTTCATTTTCGTGGTTCATCTTGTTCACTTCAAATGGGATTTTGAGGATGGGGCTCACTCACAAACAGCATTGTGGACACTGGGGCGTGGCTTCACGTGGATAATTGCAAAACTCCCTTGGATTTATTTGTTATTTTCAGACGCATGAGTCGTTCTGACCTTGGATGTATATTTGCGAGAGCCGGAAAAAACGCCAGAAATGCAGAGAATTTGCCTGAAAACTGCTGTCTCATTCCAGGCTCCGCCCCCTCTCCCTAACCCCGCCACCTGGCAGCCCAACGCCATCGATTCAGAGCCGTCATGTCTCCTCGTGGCACCGTTGGTTCTTTTTTTAAATGCAGTTTGTTTTTCCAACTCCTGCGCTTCAGCCAGTATAAATATTTAAAGGCTTATCTGTAGCTCAACTTGTGTTTTATTATTCAAGGCTGTGGTTTCTCTCATGATGAATAAGGCTCTCAGGGATCGCGAAACACAATTAAAGGGAACTGATCTGTTTTGTAGTTTGCGCGTGACTCGTGCATTCCGGCCGAGTCGTTTTTCGAGCCCCGAAGGTCACCGAGCTAAAACGTTGTTTACACCTGTGTCCCAACAGGCAAGCAGCGCAAACGGTGGAACTGTCCCTTTGTCACTCTCTCTTTTTGTTTCTTCTGTCCCGCACTTCATCACCACGTCGTGCACGAAATGAGACGTGTCGTCAGTCGCTGTTACCGAACCAGTTCTGTGTCAAACACTTTCCTTTTTCTCTCGCGGCTTCCAACGTCTCCGCCGTTCTGGCACCAAAAAGCACCTGTTGTGGTGACCGGTCAACGTGAGTGATGACCTTTCAATGTTATGCAAGAGCCTCGTTTTCAAGAGTCCTCTTAGACGTGAAGGTGTCGACATGTTGTGTTAGTAGGTGTTCAGTCTTCTCTGTTGGAGAAAAAAGAAAAATGTCCTTTTCTTTTACTGATTCCATCCTCCGTGTTGACGTCACAGGTGTGATAAATGTATGAAAAAAAAAAAAGACCATGTCGGTCTTATCCCAAAGGTTTCCTCATAGTGTGGAAAGTCGTCACACTTATGCCAAGAAGTCATTGTTAGCGTTTGTTGTTTTTCTTTTTCTTTTTTCTTTTTTTCCAGTGTCCAACCACATCCACAGTCTTGACCCCATGCATTCGGAACCTTGCAAGGTTGAAAAAAGAAATAAAATCAAACATTTCCAAATAGTTTCCTTTTATTTTTTGCTATTCAGAGTTTGTCCATCTAAACATTTGTGTTTGCGTAATTTGGCAAACTTTTCAGTACCCTCTTATCATTTTCATCTTTGAGAGTTGAGTTGTAGGTAACTGGACTTGCTTACTGAGTCTATACATTCTGCATGTACACCCACCAGCCACTTTAGTAGGTACGCAGACGCAAAGCTGCCCAATAAAGTGGTCAACTTCATATTAGTTAAAGGGATTTTTTGCTTCACAGTCAAAAGACAGATTGACAAATAACAAATTGATCTGAGCCACTAATGTATATTTAAAGGCATAATTGTGTTGGGATAACTAATTAGACGTCGCCCTTCCTGCCTCGCTGTGCTGAGGAACAGACACACGTGAGAGGAGCAGGTGTTGTTCTCGGCTTATTTTTTCTTTTTCTTTTTTTTTTCTTACGCATTTCTGCGTCACAATGCGGGGAAGTAATGAGCCACAAACTACACTCAGCACATCTGACATCGACGGCTTTATGAAGAAAAATGATGGGAGGGAGGCGCTGGACTGGGGAGTGAACCTGCTGGTGGTGACGTCAGGGAGACGCAGGCCTGAAACGTGAAGAGGCTGAGCGGGGTCGTGACCCCTCAGGTGTGGTTTCAAGTCACCGTAGTCCACAGAAAGAGCCACTCTGAACAGGGAAAACGCAAAGAGTGCCTGTGTTTGGTTTCTGTTGGCGAGTTTGTCCAAGTCTGTGAGTGTAAGGAGGACTTTGTTTGATTTTAATTTGTGAGGAAATGTTTGAAACTGCAGAAAGAGGCAGCAGGGACCGAGGGAAGCACCCTTACGAAAGCTTTTTCTCCGTCAAAGTTTTGGGAGTGATCGTGATTTCGTCTCCCTGACGTCAATCTGTGCACGGCTTTCATCCATCGCAGTGTCCTCTGCCTCACCGTGCCCTCATTATTTATTGGATTATTTATAGAAAGACACAAACAATCCACCAAAGACAACACAGAAAAAGCAACTCGCTGATTATATTATTTATCTAATTTTTTTCACACTCCTCTTCCATTTTGATGTAGCTTTGCGCGGGGAAGAATGAATTGGGTCAGACAACTCGGAGGTCAATAAAATGAGAAGAATCGGCTCGGAAGACAAAAGATTTTCTTTGTCTCATTTCTCACGAGGCAGTAATCAAAATGACTTTCATCCTCTGCTGGGAAATCCATAAATCCAGAACACCACCTACCTGAAGAGTCGGGCTAATTGCAATCGTCTCGCTCGACGAGTGGATGGAACAAAAACATGGCAGCGCTTTCACTGCCTGGGGCTTGATTGGTGTGTCTATTTCCAGCGTGTTTAAGCAGTTTGATTTTTTTTCATTATTTTTGACCTGCCACTTCAAATGTTGCATTGTTTTTCTGATCTGCTTGATTAATGTCAATTTTTTTTTTGTTTTGTTTTTTAATTCGGAGGCATCTCAGAAAAAAAAAGTGCTAACCAGTTCTGACAAAAGTGATCCCTTCAGCAGCAGGTAAGCTTGCCGTTGCTTCCTGTTTTTTCTGTCTTTGTCTTCTTCTTTGCTTTACACCCACCATGGGATGATCATTTGTTTTTTGACTCCTTGATGCAGGGAATAATCCATCCTATAGGGAAAAATTTAGCATTAAATCAGGATTCATCTTCAGGGGGATTTTTCTTTTCCACAAAAATACACATTCTTATTTCGACTTGTGCAGTTTTGATGGCTTTTGTCTAATATTGCACAAAACATCAGACCCTGGTGCGTTGACTGATCGCTGCAGTGGCGTTTTCATTGACATAAAATTTGAATATTCCTGCTCCCCAGAGGAATACTTTCCAAGGGACTCTGTCTGACACATTCATGCTTTAATGTAACCCGTTGCTGTGTAAATGTCATCCGGATTCCTCATTTAATGATGTGATTTGCATCGCATTCCCCATGAGAATACCAACCCACTACTTTTGTAATACCTATTATTGTCTCATGATTCTCAGCCGGCTCAGGCACGCCCGTAAAATCAAATCATATAAGCAGCGTGGGGGCGGGGGTGAAAGCTGTCAAAATCTCGTTGTGCACTCCGCGGGTGTATATTTAGCCATCACAAATATTTAAAGGGCCAAAGGCTGCGCTGAAAGATGAATTGGATAACGATGACACGAGGGGGAGGATAGGATTGGCATGGCTGCATTTAAATGCTGTTTGTTTTTAAGGCAGCGTCCAGGAGAAGAACGACACACTGGCCAGCTCACACCTGACACCCGCTGAACATTTGCCGAGTACCTGTGGCTATTCATCAACTTGTCAGCAGCAGCAGACATTCATCATCCACTTTTACTCGGTGTGTGTGTGTGTGTGTGTGTGTTTCTGCACACACACACATACACCTGCCTTGAGGATACAGCCCCCTGGGTTGACACACTGCTGTGGCCCCGGGGAGACTGCATAATATTGAGTGAAGGATGAGGCCACTAACAATCTCTGTATCATTATTTTTCTTTAAAATTGAATATACTTTAAATATAACTACATATAGGTTGTTTTTTTTGTTTTTTGTTTTTTTTGAATGGAGAAAAAATATTGTTCCTGAGGATGGCCGTTAAAACTGTTTGGAGTTTACATTATTTTCATTTTACCAAAAAGGAATCTCAGCAGGTATTGTAACAGAGAATGACGTTTTTTTTTATTTGTTGTATAAGTCTATATTGTGTTTTTAAGTCCACAAAAAATAATGTAAATTTACTACATTTTACAAGCCAAGTACAATAACACAATAAATGAAAAGTAAAATTAATCTGCAAGAAGCAGTTTTTGTTGTTTTGTATCAAATTGTTTCGACATAAATTAAAAACAGATTTCAGTAAATCGGGATATAATGACAAATAAGGATTTTAAGCACCGTTCAGCTGTATGGGCCTTAATTTGAAAATGAAACTGCAGAGAAAAAAAAATATAAATTTTGCCCTTGCGCCGCTGAAAAGCGTCCGTCTACCCATAATGCACAGCGGACGCCACGTAAACACCAGGAAACCCCTCCCCATGGTTTGCTAGCTGGATTTACAGGCTAGCTGCACCGTACAGATGTCCACATGATGCAACACTGGTTTATCAGGTACTAAATCATTCCAAATAAATTACTTCGTTCTGATGAAATGCGGGATCCGCCCTGAAACGTTTTTATTTAGTAGAGCATGTACAAGCCAGCCAGCTGCTGGCTCCCTACCATGCTAACAGTAGCTGTCAGGCTACTGCTAGCTGCGGTAGGTAGCTGCAAACTGTGTCCATCTGGCTTGCCTTGTGTGCTTTTAAATTTCCCTGAAAACGTGCTGTTACATGGCCGCTGCGGAAATGTCGAAAAATATTTCACGTTCGGGAGTGCAAATAAACAAACGTGAAGGGAATCACAGTCCCAGAGTTACTGTTTATGAAAGCTAGGTAGGTGGCTAGCAGAAACGTCAACTCCTCAAGCCGTTTCCGGCTTTGTATTTTATTCAAACGAGGGCTGACAGATAACCGTATACATTTAAGTTTGCACTGGAGCGTTTGAATTAGTGCCAGAAGGGAAGTCGTAGGTGTCTTGTCACGTCAGAGTGGCTTGCGAGGCTTCCTCCTCCTATCGCCGCCTTCAATCAGTGGAGCTGTCCATGGTTCTAAAGAAACAGCTTATGTGACCACGGTCAGGCTTTGTCCATCTCCTCAAATCCCAGCTAAAGACGCACTTGTACAGGAAACCTTGACATTTGGCTTCAACAACTGTACTGCATAATAACAAGATGGTTCTAGGGTTGAAAGATATCAACTGTGGTGATTATGTGAATTTGCACAGGGATTTAAAAATCAAATAAAAAAAAAAAAATGTGTTTTGCTCGCTATAGGCCGAAGAAGTTGTAATCGCATTTTATTTGTGATTCAGTTCTGACTAAAACAAACGTTTGCACACTGGGATGTTGATGTTTTTATAAATATTTGATGGTTTGTTCTAGGAACAAACAACAGTTAATATTCTCATTATAAGAGCAGAACATATGACTAACTGTAATTATTTCTGTGATTGACGCAGCTGTTTAGTTAGTTTTGTGGGCAGGAATCCTACCCAGCAGGCGAATACGATGGCCACCTGTCAGTCAAAACAGTCAAAACAAAAAGGGAAACAAACAAACAAACAAAAAGAATTGCTCTTGTGGGGTCATTAACGTTTCAGAAATATATGTCAGTTAAATTTGTCTCGAAACTATAAGACTAACGCTATGTTTTTAGCCAAAACATGGACTGAGCTGAAGGCATTTACCCATTGCGCTGTGAATGCGAGCTGGACAGGTGGAGCTGCATGACAGCTGCGCATTATGTTGAAGGACCAGTTAGACTCGTCAGGTGGAGTCAAACTGGACTGCTGCGTCTTCCAGATGATCATGGACTATTTCATGAACAAGATTCATATGTGCTGCACGTAGTTATGCTGCATGTATCACTGATGTCTTGTCTGGTTCCGGCAGGGTGACTCTGGCAGAGCTGTAAGATGTCGATGGTGTTGTTCGCCTCGGTGGTGCGGGTCGAGGACGGCCTCCCTCTGTCCGCGTCCACCGACTACGAGCAGGACAAGGATCTTCAGGAAACCAAGAGGCACCTCAAAGGTCTCTCCAAGAAACTCAGCCAGTTCCCCGACCGCTGCACACTCAAGTCTGGAGCTTTTAATGTCAAGTAGGTCCCTTTAGTTCAAATGTCTGGTTCTGTCAAACAAACCCGCCGGGGTTTTAAGCCACCGTGGGCTCTTGTATGCAGATAAGGTTTTAATGATGGTTATATAAACTTGTTCAGCCTTGTTTGTGCAACACTGACATTTCGCGCATTTGCTACTCACCCTGATGTTGATGGAGGACCTGGTGGCATTTTCTTTCTTGCATAACTCCAGTGGAGTTTCACAGAGGTAAAGGCCACGTAAACATAAATAAAGAAAAGAGGGAAAACAACAAGCCTGCTCGCTGCCCTGGTGGTGCCACCGCCACTGCAGCGGCACAATTCTTGCCTTGAAATTGACATTAACATCGTGTTCCTCTCTACCGAAGCTTCCTGGGCGAGGGCCTGGCTCACACACAATTCAACAGCTCTCACAAGGCAGCAGATCAGTATACATAAATAGCTGAGCATTGCTCTGGCTGATTTTGTGTCCTGCTGGAGCCGACATGAATGCACCATCGTTAGTTTCCATTGTAGTGGCACTGAATGGATCTTTTCTCTGTAACACTTCAGAGCAGTAACATAAATTACTGGGTTTGAACCAGCTTGTGTTTTAATGATGTCCTGTTGGAGCTATATAAATAAAGAGCATTTTCTTTTATTTTTTTCAAGTAGCACATCCAGGCAGCTCTTCATAACAGATGGATTACTATCATTATTATTTGATTATGATTTTTCTGAACGCTGGACGTGACTCGTGAGCCCGTGCCCGCAATGACGTGTAGCGCTAGCAGCATTTCAAAAGCCGCTAATCCGTTGACAAAATATTTTGCCGCCGTTTCCTTTTTTTACAACTGTAATAAAATGCCTGAGTAACTGCTGCGCTGTGGCCGCTCCTCCCTCCCCCCACTCGGCACCGCACAAGTTATTTTATGGGCAAAAGTAAACAGCGCTTTGTGGCGGAGGCTGTTTCTCCGGCAAAAAAACGCTTTGAGAAGCTTGGCGGTGCTATTTATTAATAGCTAATGAGTGCGCGGGGCACCCCGGGTCGGCCGTTAATGAGTCAACTCCGAAGTTCAATGGCCGCCGTCTCCGTTTGATAAGGGCCCTTTTTAATCAGCGGGACCCTCCAGCAGCTGGAGGAGAGAAGGTCAGGAAGCCGACGAAGGTCTGGACGAGGCGGGCGGCGTTTAAGGTCACAGCTGATCACATCTGTGACGCCGAGAGACCGCCGGAGGCCCCTGATGCGTCTATTAATATTCGTGCGTCGTTAAAACCGAGTGTTCTTTGTATACATTTTGTAGGAACATTTTGTAGGAATCTCGGTGGCGTTGGCTTTACGTGGAATTTTGTGGGGATTCGGAAGGCACTGCGCCATTTTTTTAGGGCCTCTGCAGTAAACTCGGCCGAGCCCACTTTGTTCTTTTGACAGCGCTTTCACGCTCAGGAAGTCCAGTGCGTGCGCTTGTGTCGGTGAGATATAATGGCCAATGTAGGATTTTGTCGAGCTTCATCGTTTCAAGGAGACAGATTTTCCTCCAGCGGCGGAAAGTTACAGTAGGGCGGTGCCATCATCTGAGCTGAACGTAGAATATATAGAATGATATAAGCAATAAGATGTTATATTATTATTATTATTCATCTTCATCTCTAGGGGAGCAGCTACACTCTCTGTGTGCAGCCTCCTGCTAAAAGCCCGTGAGTTGTAGGACCTTCCACGCCTTTGCAGGGGGACAAAACAAAAAAAACAAGACCCACCCGGCAGCGCTCAGTAGCACTTCCCTTTATGACATCACAGAGGGCTAATTTAAAGAACTTTGTGAGAGGTCAAGCAAATGAAAGACACAAAGGCATAATCGATCATTACAGCAGAAATGCTGGTTTAGTTGTTATTTGAATGCCCTGTCACCTCACACATAGCCAACATACATCATGTTTTGTTGTTGATGTTGTTGTCGTTTTAAAAATAAAATAAACAGCTCATGGGGATCCATAATAAAAAAACAAAGGATAGACTTTTCTCATTCTTCGGGCTCCTTCATTATTCACATTACACATTTGCATTGAATTTCGCATATTACGGGACCTTTGGAAGGTCTTGACACTCTGATATTGATCTTTACAGTTCCCTATTTAATACAAAGTCTATTCCAATAGGTTTATAATCAACATAATAGATTCGAAAAGGTCAGCAGCCCGCTTGCATCCGCCTCTGCTGCCTCGTCCTCCCTTCACACTCCGACCTAATAGAAACCTGCGGCTCCTCTTGCATTTTCCTCCTTCTGGTCCTTTGTTTTGTCCCTGAGAGCAACAATTTAAAGTAAAGAAAAAGAAAAACTCTTTACTTCTCAAGTGTCAGTGTTCATTTTAAAATCCACTAATACTCGGCTTTTGTTCCCGCCTCCCATTGATTGTACGTATTAGTCACTCTGCTGGATCTCGGCGTCGCGGTGACACCTCGCTTTTAAGTGCGACGCTCTTTCGACGTCTTCTGTATTTAAGCCATTTTCTTTTCATTTTGCCGCCGCCGCATCACGGCCCGCCGTCCGCCCCGTCGCCGCTGCCTGTAGACGTTTTGCGTCACGGACGACAATTAATATGTCGTTGTGATAGCCGGCCCCCCCCCCGAGAAGTGCTCTGGGCTGCTCAGACGACGCGGAAGGTGTCTTTTCTTGGATAAAAATTGTTCCGTGCCCTGCGTGTCGTCTCTGCCTCGCTCAGTTGCGTGCGAATGTGAAGGTTGTTGGCGTTTAATAGTCGTTTCGGTTCTTTCTGACAAGCACAAGTTCTCCCCTCCCCTGTCTCTCTGTTTTCAGTTTCACGAGCGCGCTGGGCGTCGGCTACATGATGGTGTGCACGGCCAACTACCCCAACGTGCTGGCGTTCTGCTTCCTGGACGAGCTGCAGAAGGAGTTCATCGTCACCTACGAGTCCAAGCGCATCGGCAGCGCCGTGCGGCCGTACTCCTTCATTGAGTTCGGTGAGTGGCGCGAAGAGGTTCACATTATAAAATTTGTTACGCCAGTGGTTCTCAACTGCTGGAGCCTCCGGACCCACATTTTTTCCCTCTCATTAAGTCGCAATTCCAAATTTATTCCACAACAATAAAAACGCTAGCACACTTTCTATCATGTCTAGTAAATAAATTATTGAAAGTATTGAATTGAATAGAATTGTGTGCCCTGCAAAATGCTCAACATTTCCCCTATAACTATATAGTGTGTGTGTGTGTGTGTATATATATATATATATATACATATATATATATATATGCATATATATACTAAAAAAAAAATATTTTAAAAAAATAATAATAATAATAACAAAGGGGAAACCGCCCATACGAAGATATATATATATATATATATATATATATATCCAATCAAAACAGCTCCACGACCCATTTTTGGGTCACAACCCACCAGTTGAGAACCGCTGTTATGTCCCTGGGGAATAGAGAGCAACTTGCGTCAGAAAATGAACACTGAGAAACTTTTGTAAAAGATGTGCTTGGAATATACAGGGTGCATATATACCCCCCCCCCACCCCTCCCAAAAAAAAATAATATATTGACATCATTTTAAAAGCAATTGTCTTGAAAACTACTAAGTCTACCTGTGTCTAGTAATGAAATTGAACAGTTTAAGTGTTGAACATCATAAGTTTATTATTGGAGCGATTTCATAAGTGTTCAATATGTGCACCGCCTGTGACACGGCACACATCAACTAGGTGTGCCGCGTCTCAACTGGGTGACTGTGTTTGAGCGTATTCCAAGACGTAAAATGACTTCTCTTTGGGAGTGAACGTCATGGCTCAACCTGAAAACAGAACAAAAAGAAAACATTACATATAAAATAGGTGTGGGAATCGCTAGGTACCTGACGATTCAATTCGATTCCGATTCAGAGGGCTGCGATGCAATTAATCGCGATTAATCGAGAATCGCAATTTTTTTTTTACCGCAGAACAACAAAGTCCCAATAGACTTCGTAATTGGCCTCGCCCTTGCAGCGCAGTCGCACATGAGTGCCGGCATCATTAGAAAAAATTGATTTTTTTTTTTTTTTTACATTTGTGAATCGATTCATAATTTGCAATGTCATAATCGCGATTAATCTAAGAATCGATTTTTTTCCCCACCCCAATATAAAATCTTGATCCGTTTCTATACATTCTGTGAAAATTTGAGGTTATTTCAACAAGGATGGTCCAAGTTATTGGCCTGTGAAATGATGTCAGAATTTTTTGGGACACCCTGTGTATTGCTGAGAAAATCGAGAGATCGTCGAGGATCGAAATCTTGCTTAAATTAAATGTTTGTTTTTTTTCCCCCTCGATCCCGTCAGACACCTTCATCCAGAAGACCAAGCAGCGCTACAACAGCCCGCGCTCCCTCTCCACCAGGATCAACCTGGCCGACATGCAGACGGAGATCAAGCTGCGGCCGCCCTACCAGCTTTCCCCCGAGGACCTGCGAGGCGTCAACGGATTCTCCGTGCACGCGCACTCCAAGTACAAGGGCATCGGTAGGAAGGAACACCTACACACACACACACACACACACGAACGCACATCCATTCAGTCGGCGCCTCGGCTTCGTGTCCGGGAGATTTACTTCATATTTTCCCCTCGGAGGGATCCATAAAATTTTACTGGGCCCATATTCTGCCCATTTTCCAGATCTTTATTTGTCGTGCCAGCCTCACACCGTTCGTTTTCCAAGACCCTCGTATCGGCCGCGAAACCCTCCTGCTTGGTTGTTCGGCATTCAACACCTGCCAGGGTGTTGTTGTTGTTGTCTCTAACCTGGTAAAAAAAAATATGTTCTGTTTGGCAGAACGAACGGCCATTTCTTGGCTTTCTTTTGGCAGAACTCATATGTGTCAATATAACATGAAAGTCTGTTGAATTAGACCCCAACAAATACAGTTTCAACTTGTATTTTATTCACATTTCTTTGGTTTTCAACAAGTCCATGCATGCATTTTGTTGTTACCTCGTGTGTTGCATCTCGTCATGTCAACCGAACTTGACGTAGGTAGAACTTTGGCTCAGGACGACCTCAACTAAGCAGTACTGATCCCAACACCGAGGCGGATTGGTCCTCTGCTCCGTCAGATTGCACTATTTATCCAATCACTCCTCAAGTATTTGGTCTCAATGAGATTATTTTACTGATCCAGTCAGAGCCTCCCTCTCTGGCATGGTAAATATCAAGCGGGCCTGATATTTACCATGCCGCGCCAGACTGACCTCTGGTGGAACCTCGGCGCTGCCAATGCAAAGAGCAGAGTGGGAAGCTCCGGGGTCAGGACGTCGCAGGGTTTCAAGCTCCTCTCGGCCAGGTGGCCGTCCATCTTCTCTCATTAGAGTGGAAGGCAGAGCAGCCAGCTGACGATTGGTCGTCTTCCTACCCAGCAGGGCGCAGTCTGGGACATCGTAAGCCTGTGGGATGACGGCTGTCTTCTAGTGAGTCCAACCTGAGGATTAACTGGAAACATTAGTCGAAATTATCCCTTTTTTTTTTTCTTCCAAACTCAGTTAAGCCGTGATGATTTTCTAGTGTGTGGTCAGCATGATGCTGTATTTCTGTGTGTGGGACAGAAACAGGTATAAGGGCAACGGAACTCGTTATTTTTAGGTAAAAATTCTGAATGTTTTCCAGGGGCCCTAGAATGAATAACAGGCTTTTTCGGGTCTTCAACACGTCTTTTTGCCTTAGAGGCATGCAAATCAACACAGTGTGAAATTTAGTGGGGGGGTTAAGTTTCCTCTTAAGTTCTTCAGAACGTCTTCAAGATCGCAAGTCCAGTGGGCCCAACTTAAGCCTAAAATGACCTGGATGACTGAGAACCTTCACAGACATAACACAGTATGAGAATAAAAAATATATAATTGGCTTTTTCTTTGTGACTGCGCTGAACTTGGCGTTTGGATTTTGCCGAATTTTCTACGTCGCAAGCCGACCTGATTATTGTTCTACCGCCTGCAGACTTTGTTTATTCCAAGTGTGTGCGGTGCTTCGCTGCGGGAGCTAATAGCTAACTTCCCGGTGGGCTAGCGCTCGCGGGTTGCGACTGGCAAAATCACGAGGGCGCGGCCTGTTTCAAGGCGGAGCCACCGACGGATGCTTTGTGAGGCCAACAAACTTTTGCTGACTGTTGCGAGCATAGCAGCAGAATTCATTCATTACGTCTGCAAACGGCCGTAATGGGGCTTCTTAATCTAATGCGCTGGTGTTGGTCAGTCAGATTGCTCCCTCGCCGCCGCTTTCGCCCCCTCAGCGCTCCGCAGTACTTCATAGCCGTCCGGAGTCGCCGCTCCTCGGGCCGACGGGACCGGACTCGGCTCTTCGTGTTTCCTCTCCCTCTCGGTCGGCTGCCCTTGCCCGCCTTCCTTCGCTGGGAACATAAATCATTTTGTCCTCGGGGATGAAGTATGCTAATCTGATCGCGGCGACACATTTCTCCTCTGTCAGTGCGGCAGCGTTTTCGGAGGACAGCGCGTTTAAAGACTGCCAGTTCGTGGCCCGTCACTTCCACTCAGCGGCGCCGCTCGCTCCTCCAGCCGTGTTTTTTTTTTTATTATTATTTACGAGCAGCGACGTTTCCACGAGACGCTCGACGGCGCGGGAAGCCGGGTTTTCCCTGCGATTTCTTACCTCTCCACCTCCTCTTGTCAAAGCCCATCCCTAACAAAATGTCCTTTGTCTTTCTTTCTTCTTTTTTCTCTCTCAGCGCCGACGCAAACGCTGGAGCCGCCGACTCTGCCGGGCATCGTGTGCTGCATGCTGTGCGTCCTCTGCGGGGGTCTCAACCTGCTGCGAGGCGTCCACGCCATCGAGAGCATCCTGCAGGTCAGACCCCCTAAAGAAAAAAAATAAAAATGAAAAAAAGTCTTCCGGCGTCTCTCGCAGGAAAGTCTCAGCGCGCGGGACGACGCGCACTTTGTCTTCATAAGCTCTCGCTGTCAGCTCCCTTAAGCGAGTGAAATAAGAAAATGAAGTTCATTACAAACTGACTTCAAAGGAAGGGGGGCAGGGGAAGGTTCACTGTTAGTAAGTTTGCAAGGACTTCTCCGTTGAAAGGCCTTTGTGTTGGGATTCCAGCCTGTGTAGTGTGACAGGGCGGATTTGATTCAACGCAGGTCCCTTCTTCTGAAGCTTCAGCAGTTTATCTCCTGCCTTTGAAACTGGGCCGGCCGTCATTCCGAACCATTGCAGGCTGCACGCGATGCTCGCCGGCTGCACGTATCAAAACCACGCGGCTCACCTTTAGCTCTGTCACTAGTCAAACTTGCGTGAGTGCGTACGTGCCTCTAGACGCGCTGCCTGCGTAGTTTGACCATTCAGCCAGACTGAATTACAACAGAAATCTAAAAGGAAAATCCATCAAGGAGAAATTATTTCGCTTTGCCTGCGAAACATCGTCGGCCTCACACGACAACAAAGGGAAAAGAAATCGGACTATGATTGTTTATCGAAGACGTGGGTGGTATTGTAGGCAAGCGCATTGCTGCCATACTAAAAAAAAAAGTTTCACGTTTTATGTGATCATTTTCACATTTTTACATGAAACCATCACGTTGTTTCTTGATAGTAAAAGGCTCCGTATCACGTAATTACGTGTAAGGTTTCACATTTTTACAAGATAATTTCACATTATTTCGTGATAATGAAAGGCTCAGTCTCACATAATTACGGCAAAGTACGTGATCATTCTCACGTCATTTCATGATAGTGAATCGAAACTTAACGGAAGAGGCTCTAGCAAGGCACTGTGGCTCCATTGGTTTCCATTAAAGTGAACTTTAAGCTTGGTTCGAGACATGGCGAGGTCCTGACCTTATTGAGCACCGTCGATGACATTAATATTAGTGTGCGTACATTGAGGAGGATTTTGAAATGTGCAGGGGTTGTGCCGTCGGAAGAATGAATGTGGCCCTATTGAAGGAGCGTCGTTCCTCATAGATCAACTGGAAGGGGGCACGGAAGGGGATCCTTTCGTTATCACATGGTGACGAGAAATCATCTTGTTAAAACCTGAACATTTTCACCTAATTGCTTGGTACTGAGCCTTTCACTGTTGCAAAATAACATGATATTATGATAATTATGTGATACTGAGTCCTTTTTTTTTTTTTATTTAGAATGGCAGCAATACGCTTCTGTCGTGATGAGTGCTGCTAAAAAATAAATAGATAAATAAAATAAAGCCAAAACCCACCAATTTGTATTCTCTGTGCCCCGCAGAACGACGACGAAGACTTTAATTACGTGATTGCCTTCTTCCTGGGCACGGCGGCCTGTCTGTATCAGGTAAGTGACGGTCTGACTGCTGCACTTTGCACATCAGCGGCCCGTCAGCTCGACTAGCATTAGCCAGAGCGCCACCCTTTGTGCGGCCCGCCACAGCAAATGAAGCGCTACAAATTGGCGGGGCGGCGAACAAAGACATCAGACGGGTGTCGCTGACTGAGCGCCAAGGACGGCGGGGACGGGAGCTTGTGGGCGGGGTCAGTGTGCGAAATACCCGTCAATATTCAGGTCGAGGGTGGTCCCCATCCTCCTGTTTGTTGCTCAATACTAATATCTAAGTTTCCTTAACATGCGGGAGGCCGATAATAACCTTACAATATTTCATGGATGCAACTTTGTAGCTTTTTTGCATCAGAGCTGGTAAAATCAGCTTTTATTCATCCTTCTGTGTATATATATATATATGTATATATATATATACACTGTCACAGCAGGAAGTTCCCATTCAGATCTCTCTCTCTCTCTCTCTCTCTCTCTCTCTCTCTCTCTCTCTCTCTCTCTCTCTCTCTCTCTCTCTCTCTCTCTCTCTCTCTCTCTCTCTCTCTCTCTCTCTCTCTCAGTGCTACCTGTTCGCCTACTCCTCCGTGTGGCGGAGCAGCAAGTCCTTCCTGGCGTTTGCGCTCATCTGCCTGTCCAACATGTACCTGTACGAGCTGCGGAACGTGTGGCAGATCCTCTTCCACGTGGCCGTGGCCGCGTTCATGACGCTGCAGATCCGGCTGAGGCAGCCGCTGGGGAAGGCGCCCGACTACAACGTCTGACAGGAGCGTTTCAACGCTTGACTCTGGGGAAAAAAAAAATACTGGGTCAGATGCGTGGCAGCTGCCCTGGACTGCGATTGAGGGCGCTTCGGTGATGATGCACCACCGAAGAAGAAGAAGAGGAGGAGGAGGAAGCCGCCAAAAATCCTTCAGGGCCTCACAGCGCCGCTGGTTCGCTGAGAACCGCGTCGCGCCTCTCGCTGGGTTCTTGTCTTGAGTAATGTTTTTGTTTTATCTCGCTTCCTTTTTTTTAACGCAGTCAAAGTTGACGTTTAGACTGGCGATGCCACCGCACGGCTTCCCGCCACAAAGTGTGACTGACGCTGCGAGCGAGAGATGAGCGCGTCTCCGTCTTTCCGGAGAACCTTTTTAAAGCGATTCAGTTCATTTTCAGTCTTCCTCCTAACGACTCATCTTCCACCATTTCGGATCTTTAGATTTCATGCCATCCAAAAACTCGAGATCAACAGGAAAACGGAACATTTTAACCCTGTGTTTATAGCCTCCCGCTAAAACCAGAGCTTCGTTTGACCCTCCACGTGTTTGGACAGGGCAACTAAGGGGTCAGTGCCTGTTGTGATGTCACAAAGGGCTGATTTCCACCAACTGGGTGGGTGCTGTAACTCACTTCCCCCAAAAAGTAAAGAATCGACATAGTTACAAAGTATTAATAAAGTATATTATTTATGATATTTGACTGCTGGGTTAACGTAAAGTACATTTTAAATTAGATTAGCTGTAAATTATAAATCTAAAGGCCCTTATTTAAGTTTTCAAAGAGAAGCATCTTCAATAAATCAGTACTTTTTCAAATTTTTTTTTTCTTTAAGCCGGATTTTTGAATAAAGCAACAGCAGATGTTGGAACAGCGGTTGAGCGGCAGGCGACCACACACCGCATTGCGGAAGTAGGGGCGCTGAATTTAATCATCACGACACCATCACACCTCCATCCTCGGCTCTGATGTGAGCCGGAGCTGACAGTTTTTCCAACAACACCGCTGCTGTAATGTTGGAATATATCTCACTCATATCAGGCCTTTCAGGCTTCACTGACCAAAATGATGCTTGATGTATTTCTTTCTCTTTTTTCTACAAATGTAACATGTTTTCATGTGATTTTTTTTCTTTAATTTTTTTTTTTTTTTTTTAAACTGTGCTAGTAACAAGCGACACTAGAGCGACTGCCTGAAGCCAGTAGAATGATTGTTCTTAGTTTGGAAAATGTGTGACAATGGGAATCTAACTATATCATAAAGTTTATGCATGAGTGGACGTGTGGATGTGCCATGATGCCACTGAGTCAAATACATGGGATTTCTTTCAGAGTTTACACTGACTACTTTATGTGGAGAGTTGATGAATGATGGTTACGCAGACGCTCCTTACAATTTGAACAGAAATTTGGAGGGTTTTTTTTTTGTTTGTTTGTTTGTTTTTATCTTTCTGAATCTCAGCTGGGCACATTTCTTTGTCAACCCCTGTCACGAGTTTAGGTCAGTCTTAAAAGTGTGCAAAGCGGCCTTCAGTGTGTGGCCTTGTTGCCGTTTTGAAAGCAATAGCTGCACGTTCATTTGACTTTAAAAACCTCCATAAACTGTTTATAAAAGTTAGTCTTCATATAAATGTGTCGCTTGACAAACTCTGCAGCAGAAGTTTTGAAAGTGTTTGTGTGGGTGGCCGTGTTATTATTAGTATCGACTCTGGTATCGCTGGAGAGCCAGTTCATTTCCCTTCTCAACAGCGTCCCACTTTTAAGGAGCTGATTCGCCCAATAACGGTGAAACACCGGAGTCAATACGGCCGGTAGCTTCGCCTCAGCTGTTTTCAATAGGACGACGTTTGGCACGTTTTCTTGGGGCTGAGGTACCAGTCTCTCCACAAATGCACCATCGGAGGGATCTTCACACTCAGCTTGCTAGTTATACCAACTTCAATCAGTTATGTAAATGGTAATAGGTATAGTGCTTTCCAGCACCGTCAAAGCGCTCTAATTCACCCCTTTACACACATGTGCTAATGGGCAGGCAAGGTGCTGCCAGACCAAATGGGAGCAACTTAGGGTTCAGTGTCTTGGCCAAGGACACTTAGTCATGGACAATTGGAGATTTGTCCAATTGGAACTGGGATTCGAACCGCCAACCTTTCGGTCATTAGACAACCTGCTCTACCAACTGAGCCACAACCGCTCTGCTCCAAACATGCAGCGACAGAAGAAGAGACTGATGAGCAGGCTTGTTGTAGATCATCGGTCATTTCATTAAATAATGACACATTTATTTAAGTATGTGCAAACGATGCAAAGCTCAATTCAGGCAAACAACACCTGCGTCATGTGACCCATCAGCTGATCAGAGCCCAGGGCCGGGACCGAAACCGCAACCTTCTAGCTGTGAGGCGACAGCGCTAACCACCGCACCACCACGTCGCCCACCAACACCCGGATCCACTCACTAATCTAACTGCATTAAGATAATGACACTTCCATTTGCTCTGTGTCCACTGTGCGTCTACAGCCAATCGGCGGTTTCCCTTGGTGGCTACAGAGAGTCACAGCGGCCTTTGAATGCAATCAAAACAATCGGCTACATAGCATGTATTTGATGTTAGAAAATGTCATTTTTACTGTCGAGCATGGCAGTACAAAGGCTGAATTGAACAATGTAAGCAACATATATGAATATATACAAGTCCCAAGTAAAATCATCACTAAATGCAATTCTTAAAGTAGTAACAGGACTTGAAAGAGCTGGTTTTTCACCACTAAACTGAACACTAAACTGGAATTCCCATCACCGATCAGACGACCATACTAATACCCAGGTCAGTGTTGGCAGAGGCTGCGGACCTCCAGCAGGGGGTCCTCGTCCCCCTCCAGCCAGAGACCCCTCCCCTCGCCTCAGACACTTTCCAGTCTCCGAGGACAGAAAAAATCTTCCAGAGTCTGCAGCGAAATTGGTCACGGCATCACAGATTTATTGTTGCTAAAGCCAATGAGATAGGTCTTGTTTGTTTGCTCGAGAACGAGAGGGAAATATTTCTCGGCTTCCTACACGTGCAATGCAAACAAACTGTCGGGGTTGCAGGAGCTCAGTCGTGCCAAGTCCGTCAGAACAAGACTTCCTTTCTTTTCTCCCCCCCCCCTCCCCACTTCAGTCGTTTCCTCTCACACTGGAAGGAGTTCAGTGAAAATAATAGTAATAATAAAAAATAATAAAGTAGTAGTATAGCCAAGCAGCTCTGCTCTGCGTCCATCTGGCAGCTGCGCCTCGCAATCTGTCGGGGGAGCCTCCGCTGCGAGCTTTCGGCTCCGGGATGATTCATCATCGCGGCCCTCTCAGTGTTCCAGCAGCGGCACCACACCTACGTGACCTAATGGCTCGCCACACAATGGGACTTGGACGGGTTTCTCTCCTTTGAAACTGCGATCTGGCCTCTGCGTTCGGGTTCACGTTCTCCCACAGCAGCGCAACGCGCACTCGACTGTAAATAATATGGACGTTCAGGGGGATGTTGAATAAAATTTAGACCTTTTGTTCAAGTGGAAAAAGTGAATGTTGCCAGAGAAACAAAAATAATTATGGATATTTTTTATGAGTCCTTTGTTCATCATTCTCAGATTCTCAGAAAATAGTTGCTGGGACTTTCGTGTGATTGTCTTAGAGGGGCAAGAAGTGGGTGGAGGTGTTGTCACTGCCCATGGTGACATCACAAAGGGCACATTTCCATATCGACATTTTAGCACACAGTCTACAAAAGCAGAGCGAAAAGGACTATAGGGGAGTACTGACAGTAAAGAGATCCATCAGAAAGCACTGATAAAGTCAATCTTGCAATATAATATGGGGCCTTTGAAGTTTATCTAGCTATAACTATAATATACTATAGTTATATAGTCATATTTCATTATGCTCATCATTAAAAAAATAAATGAACTTATTCATTTGAGAAGTGCAGGAATTGAAGGTCCTGACGTAGTTGAAAAAAAAAAATCCAATGTAAAAAATCTCTTCAGAGTATCTGTAAAGGATGAAAAATGTGTTGAAGCAGCAGATTTAAAGGCTCATTTGAGAGCAAACACACTGCTGCCACTCTCGTCAGACAGCGAAACACATCTACACGTGTCTCCGTGACCGTTTCCTGCGCCGCAACATTAGGCCAAATCCGTGACATCACCATTACAGTGACTCGCTCCCTCCTTCATTAAGTGGGACTCGGCCCTTTAATCATTGTTCCTCCAGGGCTTAATGAGGCGTCTGATGAGGTGTACTGCATGTGGCTGTAATTACGGAGAAGATGAGAAGATCTCGGATATAAGATCTTGGATGCGGCACTAAAGTAAAGATTGGTTATTTATTAAGTTGCACTGAGAATATGTTTGTTTTGAGCCGCAACAAGTCAGCGGAAGCACGTTCCAGTGTTTCCGTCTGCCGTGATTGCACACAAGATATTTGTGGATGTGAGATTCTATCTTTCCCCCGTTAATTAATTGAATGTGAGACTCATTTCCCTCCTGGAAAGATGCTGTTTCAGGCTCAGTTTGTGCTGACAGAAACTATTTTTCTTTCTCTTCCTTAAATGATGTAAAGCACAGGCATTTTTTGGACCTCTTGCTGCTCTGCTCTGAAAGGTCAGAACCTTCCAACGGCATTTTTGGAGACGCCCAATTTCAAATGTCCGGCAGTGGTTACTTCAGTGCCGGACGACCAAATTGACTCTTTAAAAAAAAAAAAAAAACTGAGATCTGTTTGATTTGAGTTGATGTCAAGGATGCCGACCTTTTTGTGAAGCCAGACGATGAAGTAACAGTCAGCGTCATAATCGGTTCCATCTCTCTCATTTGGACAGAAGTAGTGATGATGATGATGGATGCCAGGCGAAGGGAACGAGGACCAGGGGATGTCGCGCTGCTGCCATCTGTTGGTAAGAAGATAATTTCAACACGTCAAAACTTGAAATGATATTTAAAGTTATTAATGATCTTAAAACAAATAGAATTTAAGCTGCAAGCAGCGTTCAAGGGGCTGAGCCTGCCGTCGATGCTGCTGCCGTCGTCACCTCAGTCCCTAAAAAGACTTTAAACAGTCCAAAACTTACAGTAATTACCGTCCTAAAATATTTTATTATGAGACAGAGTGGTACAACGCAAACTCTCGACAGGTCTGAAAATGGAAAAATCGGCATATTCCCTTTTTTCAGGGGCAAAAAAATCATTTAAACAGTCCAAAATAATTTTTATCAGTATTTTTGTTGATCTTTTCAAATATGTGGAAATTGCTTCTAAATTGCTTCCATCGTCGACAGACTTCCGTTTTGTCGAAGGTCAAAGGTCGGAGTGTATGCAATGAAGATCTTTATTAGACAAACGTTTTTTCCCTTTTTTTTTTTTAATCGACAAAAATTTTCTACTGTCTTGACGTGTGCAAAAAAAATAGATCACAAAAATAGATTTAAAAAAAAAATAGACCTGCTGCTCAGCTGTCAGTGAGGAATCTGATTGGCTCAATCACTTCCTGGATTTTACTTTTAAAAGGGCCGCCCCTTTTCAAACGTTTTCTGACGTGTTTTTTCTTCTAGAAGGCGTGTAGTCACACAGTAAAGAAAGCCAGAGCAGCCGACATGTAGTACCCGTGAAAAAACTCATGAGTTTATTTAGACTGTAAAAAAAAAAAGAGAGAGAGAGAGAGAGAGAAAGCATAGCGTTTGGCATGACAAGAGAAACGACCCGGAGTTTTGTCTCCCGTTTCTGGAAATGTGTCTGAAGCTAACGAGCTAACGACCGCGCCACCTCACAGATGCACAATAGAACGTCTCCTAAACGCCCCGGTGTTCATCAGTGGCATTACCGCGTAACAAGCAGTGTGGGCAAAAAAAACAAAAACAAAAAAGTAACAGAGGTGAACAAACCCGAAGTACAAACGAGAAGTACAGGACATTTAGGGCGTGGAGTGATGAGAGGATTACAGTCGTTCTAGACATGTGAACAGCGGGTTGAGTTTTTTTTTTCCTTCTCCTTTGAAAAACAGGGAACCATAAAACGAAGCCAAAAAACGTTTGAAAAATAAAGGCATGCTGCAATACTTTCACCAGTGGATCCCGTGAAAATGGATTTGATTTTATTGCCTGCGTATCAAATCCCTGATATTTCTAAACAGCCATGTATAAAACGTTTGGCCTGTGTGAACGCAGCCACTGACTGATTGTGATTGGACTGGTGGGAAAACATCAGGTCACGCCGCTTTAAACCGGTCTAGACTCAAACCAGGACCGGTTCTGATAACATAATTGTAAGTATTTAAGCAACTTAAAAAAAAAAAAAGGAAATAAATAAACTGCAGTCCAACCAGCAGAGCAGCAGCGGGAGCTCTGATTGGACACAGTACAGCAGGCATGTTGAAGCTCGCCAATCAAAACTCTAGTAGTGGTTTGTGTCCGAGTTCATCTTCTAATTGGCATTCAGCTCAACATTGTTATTACTTTGGGAGGGAAAATTTCACCAGTGCATCAGTCCACTCACCTGAACATTTCAGATCAAATATGTATTAAAATACATTATTATTAGTAATAGCATTTTTTTATTATTATTTTTTCATCCTGAACTCCAGCAGAGGCCCATTGTCACCCCTATCCCAAAAAATAAAATCTCTTTAGACTCACAGAAAAACAGCATATTGAGCCGTGTGTTTACAGTCTCCTGATAAAACCTATGGTTTGTTAGACCTTCCACATGCTTGCAAAAAAAAAGAAGAAGGAAACAAACAAGGAAACAAAGGATAGTTCTGATCTGGGCAGCGGGTCAGCCCCTTTTGTGACATCACAAAGGGCTGACCTCCGCATCAGCACACGTTTCTGCGAAAGACAGAGTGAGCAAAAGAGGCAAGAAGGACTTTCGCCGACCAGCTTGGAGACTCAGATTCTTGTCAGCAGTAAAAAAAAAAAAAAAATTTGGGGACCTTTAAAAGAACGACATCGCTCAAACAAACGCTGCACCTGCTCCAAAGCACCAATCAAAAGGATGCACGTGCCAATGACACTGTTCCTTCATGGGATCGGTCGACATTTAAAAAAAAAACAAACGCATTAAATAAACTCCGAACTCGTCCAATCGGCTTTGAGCACGTCGCCGCTCTCTCCGCTACATTCTTCAAACCCCGACGCCGTCCGGACCCTCTGCGTTGCTCTGTGATTGGACCGTAAAACCAGGAACTGCTGCGGATTCATTTTCTGGAGGAAAACAACCGAGTAGGAATGGATGAAAACTGGAGAAGTGAAGATGGTTTTGGGTGCTGCGGGTGAAGAGGGGCTTGTCTAGTCCGTCCCCGTCCCCGTCCCCGTGATGAGCGTCGGGTTGATGTGGTTTTCTTTTTTTTTTTTCAAAAGGCCTCGTCGGAGATCATTGCACATTCATTAGGTCGTACCATCTGATCAAGTTGGGGGGAGGGGAGGGGGGAGAAGTTGGAGCTGGACGGCTGAAAGACTCGATCACTTCCTGCGTGCCGGTGGTTTTTAAAGGGGCGACTTCCCGCAAGTCCTGACGCCTCCTCCTCTTCTCCTCCTCCTCCTCCTCCTCCTCCTCCTCCTCCTCCTCGCGAGTGAGACCGGAGCGCAGCGTTTTCATTTTTAGAAAACGACCAACTTCCTGTAAGGGTGAAAGGGGTCGATTTTAAGAAGAAAGGCGAGAAAATCGTGGGAGGGCGGGGCATTGAGAAGCGTTGGAATTAGAATTGCGTGTTTTTTGTGGTAGGTCTTTTTTTTTTTAAAGATATCTCTAGAATATATTAAGGTATAAAATATAGATCTTAAAATATCTGACAGGGTTTTGGTGTTTTCCGAAGTCAAAATACAAAATGTCGAAGATTTAGAAAAAGAAGCTCTTCTTTGACATCCTTCCGTCTCCTTGATTCCAACATTCGACAGGAAGTTGATTTTCGGAGCCTTTCCCTCCCTCCCTTCCGGCACCTCGACCTCGAACCCCCTGCGATTTTACCCTCGACCGTCAGATATATTTGACACAAGGACGGATGGCGTCGCGGCAGAGGAGCGTCCGGGGATTGGAACCTCTAACCAGGCCAAAAAAAACAAAACGAAAAAGGACAAAATAATTCTTTACATACAGTACGTACGATTCTATACAGACACGTTGAACGGAACGGTGACACCTAGAGTTCAGCGGGAGGAAAGGCGGACAGAGCGAGAGTTCCTCCTCCGGTGGTGGTGGTGGTGGTGGTGATGCGTTCTCCTCAGAAGTCTTCAGAAAACAAAATCAAAAAGAAAAAATTTCAAGCAAATTTTTTTTTTCAGTTTTTTTTTTTTTTTTTATCTTCATTTTCCTCTCGGAGCTCGACTCAACACGGCAACAGCTTTGGTCTCAACAGCTAAAAATTCCAACGAGTTCCCAGCCTCCACATCCTGAGCTTTAGGGGGGAATAGTTATTTGTAGTTCTTCGTTTTTTTTCTTTGTTGTTTTTTTTTTGTTTTTTTAAATCATCCAGTGGATCGAAGGTCCCCGTTGTGGCTTCTCAAGTCTGGTCAGAAGTCCACGCGAGGCCAAGCTGAGGCTCCTGCGACCGGGCGTCCGGCCAGTCAGCTGGCGTTGCTGCTGCTCGACGGGCCGCTGGTCAGGAAGTAGGTCATCATCTCTCCTTTGCCCTTCACCGTGACCACGCCTCTGTACTCCAGGGTGTAGTTGTAGGAACTCAGCACCTGCTGCAGGTCCGCAGTCACCTGGAGGAAGACGGACAAAACGTCGGATTAAGTGAGGATTTGGATTTAGGGTTTATTTCATTTATTAGACTTAAAATGTTCCAGTGGTTTCACTTTGTGGGTAAGAGACACTGTCGAACAGTGTTCTTCTAAGTAGCAATTGTAGAGATAGCAGTAGTAGGAGTAGTAGTTAAAGGGAGAAATAGTAGCAGTAGTTATTAGCATATTATTAGTTAGTAGTAATAATAGTAGAAAAGTAGTATTAATAATAGCAGTCGTAGCTGTAAAGAGCTGGAGCTGTAAGAGAAGTATTAGTAGGTAGTATTAAAAACGGCAGCAATTTGTATCAGTATTAGTAGTAGTTCTACTAACTTCTACTGCTTCTACGACCAATAGCTACTCCTCCTACCTCCGCTTTAGTACTAATGCCATTACTGTAACACCTGTTTTCTTGAGTCACAATGAATTCAAATCTAGTGTTGTAAGTCATTTCGACTTAGTTTATAGAGACACCATGATAAAAAAAAAAAACTATGGTGCAAATGCATAGTCACGATTCTGAAGGCGTGTACCTTCAAGCTACGGACTGAAGTGATGAGCTATGCTCGACAGTAATTAAATCATTTCATTATTAATTGCTTCTCCAAAGTAAACAGCAGAGCACCTGGATCCTCTCGGGCACGCCGGTGGAGTCCATGCGACTCGCCACGTTCACCGTGTTCCCCCAGATGTCGTACTGAGGCTTCCTGGCCCCGATCACCCCGGCAACCACGGGACCCATGTTGAGGCCTCAGAGTTGGGAAAAGGAGAGAGGTGGACAGGGGAGATCCATTTAATTACGAGCTCAACAGAATCAGTGCAATTCTTTTTTTCTTAATGAGCGGCCGACGTCTGTGGCGCCTCTCACCTATCTTCATCTTGAAGTGGTTGAAGGAGTGCTCGTTGATGTACTTCATCTGGTCCATCAGCCTCATGGCGTAGTCGGCCAGGGCCCGGATGTGCGAGCGGCCCACCTTGTCGTACGTGGAGTCGTTGAGGCCCGAGGCCGCCATGTAGGTGGAGCCGATGGTCTTGATCTTCTCCAGCTGTCGGAACTGGTCCTCGCTGATGATCTGAGGATCGGATTTTTCGGAGCGTTTTACGCATTCAGCAGCAAACGGTTCAATGGGAGAGATGCTCAATTCCAGCAAAACACCGTTAAAATTCACTTTGTTGTGTTTCAGGACGTCAACTTGAGGGTTTTTAAGGACTGCTGCAAACAGGTGGCCAGATATGCTGATTACTGGGAACTCACAGACTGTCTTAGGATAGTTAATCACATGATGCTGCTCCACAGGATGAGAAATAGGAGCCTGGAAATGATTCGAAATGGAATGGGGCCATCCCTCACGCTGACGCGACTCCTCGCCTCACCTCGTCAAAGTCGGCGATCATCTCGTTGAGCAACCGCAGGCACTCCACGCCCTCGTTGTTGCCCTCCAGCTCCACGTAGAACTCGGAGAAGTTGCTGATGGAGGCGAACATGACGGCCACGCACTCGCACGACTGGTAGTAGAGCTCGTCGTTGCGGCGCTCGCGCTGCAGGAAGTGGGCCGCCACGTCCTTGGGCAGGATGTTGTGGAGCAGACGCCGGTTGTAGGCCTGCAGCTCCTCCATCTCCTCCTTCTCCTCGGTGGCCTGCGGAGGGGAGGGAAGGGAAGGGAAGGGAAGGGGACGGTTTGTTGGAAAGTCATCTTTCAAAAAAAACAAAAACAAAAACAAAGTCTTTCTTGTAACCTGAAACTTACCTGGAGCTTCCACAGGAAGTCCAGCCTGGCCGTGGACTCCACCTGCTGGGCGTGAAGGTAGAGGGCCAGGACGAAGACGGTGATGACCACCGGGGTCATGATCTTCAGGGGAACCTTGGAGTCCACCGCACAGCTGGACATTACAAAAATATTTAGTGTAAACAAATTTACTTCATTAAAAGCTTAAGAATGGATCTGGGGCGATGAATCTGTTCCTCTGCTAATGAGCGTTATTAGCTAATTAGCATCATTTTGTTTCGGTGTATGGAATGTCATGCACTACATTGGACACTATGGACAATCAATGTTGCATGTTTGTGTCTCATTGGAGCAACTGAATGGACACAAAACAAATTTCAGACCAAAATATTATCAATCAATCAATCAATGTGTCGCCACTGTAACACAAGTCTCACCTTGTTCCATTCATGTGCTCACTGTTAAGAGGGAGGAAGAGGGAAGAGCCAATCAGAAACAAGAACAAAGACATTTTAAAAAAAAAAATAACCAAACAAATAAAAGAAAAGAATCAGGAAACGAGCGACTCACACGATGTCGATGGCGTTGGCCATCACCAGCAGGTCGTGGTTGTCGAAGAGGTTCACTTTGGGCACCTCCAGGATGAGGAGGTAGAAGAGTTCCACGAAGAGCATGAGGAAGAGCTTGCCGATGCTGCTGATCTGCAGGAAGACGGAGCTGGCCAGCAGGCTGAGCAGCACGCAGGACGAGAAGTACTGCGGGCGCAAACACGTAGTGGTTTTCAGAGCAGCAGCAGCGGCAGAAAGCATTTTCATAATGGTGGGGAACTACATTGCCTCGCTCAAATTGTTTTCAAAACCCATATTGATGTGACCCAGGTGTGCGTTTCCGATTGTTATAAACACTGACACTTGTAATTGAATCTCTCTGTACAACTAAACAAAGACTGAAATAGCCCATAAACTGCATAAGTTACGTAGCAGCTGAGGACAGCGCGTCAAATCGCTAAAAGTACAGCGTGTCCGCTAATTTAACGGCTAATTATGAGGGGAAATTGTCGTTGATGATATGTCCCGTTTCGTAGGGGCGGATTTCAGGCTTTGTCATTCAACGCAAGGGTGTCCGTCAAAGCGTTTGCTGCACAGAAGAAGAAGGGGAACCTATGTCTTGCGCTGGCGGAGCTTTAAATCTGGAGAGATGGCGACGTACCTCGGGGAAGCTGCAGATGAGCCCGCCCTCTCCGCAGGAGCCGTGTTGGCCGTCCTGGCTGTAGTTGAGGGAGCGCGCGTGGCAGACGGTCACGTTGTCCAGGCTGATGTTGAGCTCCGCCTGGACGCAGCTCCGCAGGCTGTGGCTGCTGCAGGTGAACTGAACACCAGGCGAGGAGGGGGATGGAGAGAAAAACATCAGGTTTAGATCGGATCGGATCGGATGAATTGGATTAGCGCTTTGTGAAAAACGGCAACTTACAATGTTGATGAAAGCAGAGAGGCAGACGATGACGATGGTGAGGACGCCCACCAGGGTGCTGTTCAGCCTGGACTGGACGATCCCTCTGGAGAGGCTCTGCAGGGGGACCGGGAAGAGCTGCGGGCAAGCCAAACGGTGAGGTCGTGAGTCTTGGTCCAGAAAATATTTTTCAAGGTCCCATATTATACCAATTTTCAGACTCTTACATCTAAATGAACTGCATATTTAGCTCTTCCTGCTAAGACGGCGGGTGTTAGCTTCCTGCTAATGCTACCGTTTTGCTCGACCTTCTACGGGCTTGGAAGGGGGTAAAAAAAAAGAAGAAGAAGGTCTCAAATGGCGGTGCAAACAACTGGCTGGCTGTATTCAGGACCTCCATCTGCGCCCTTTGTGGCATCACAAAGGGATTCTCCACAACAGCATTTTAGCAGACTTGTGTTGTACATATTGATAAGTGGAACAAGCAGAAGAAGTAATGGATGGACTTTTCTAATTTATATATATATATAATATATATATATTTTTTTTTAATCAATTGGGATTCTCTAAATGTCTTGACTGCATCATATTTATAGTTTCCCTCTCAATATGGATTCTACTATTATAATTATAAATTCAAAATGATGAAACAAATATAAAAGGCTTAGTATCCATACAAACATTGGTAAACATCTTTGCTTAACATGGAACCTTTAAACTATACATGATATCAATATATATGACCAAATACAGTCCTCAGCTGTTTAAAATCCAAAACCTTTACTGCGAGAGCGTTTGGGATCAACGGTTAACTCATTCACATGAAAGACACAAAGGCCTCACCCCGTAGCAGCAGTACACGGTGGAGACGAACATGATGGCCATCAGGATAATGAGGCAGGTGATGAAGAAGCCGATCATCAGGCTGGAGCTGCAGGGGACACGCAAGTTGGCACGAGGTTAAAAACATGTGACGTGGGCCCATTATTTTTTGCACTCCGGGGAACCACCTGATTCCACTTAGTGTCGCTGTTCTTCATATGCCTCGCACAACGTGCAGCTGCACTTTCTACGCTGTCAGAGTGATTAATTGTGGGAAAGTGCAACACGCTGACCAATCCCAGGGAGAACTTTAAGAGCAAAAAATATAAATAAATAAACCCCCATTCTGGCGCCGGCGTGAGGATCCGTCTCCGTTAGGGCCGCCGCTGGCACCCTGACAGTAATGACGGAGCATCTGCGAGGAGCCCCAAATTACAGCCGTCCCGCTTTTAATGACGAAAATTTTCAGTCGCTAACGAGGGCATATTTCAGCCGGCGGCCCGTCGACTCACCGCGGCACCACGACAATCTGGATGAAGCAGATGAAGACAAAGACGAGGGAGGCGCAGGCCACGTACGCCCCGAACCTGGAGTCCACCTGTTTGGAATACTGAGGATGGAGAAGAGTGCGTTTTAACAGCAGGAACTCACACATACGGCAGTTCATTCTTTTTTTTTGTCCTTCTAAATAAAGATCAAAAAGCCGACTCTTTCACTTTATTCCGCCCTCGCATTTAAACACGCGCAGCGGCAGGACTGTATGGTGAGGCTGAACTTGCGAGGCAGTTCATAGAATTCTGAGATCCACTTTAAAATTGACCTAAGCAATATTGTTTCATCACTAGGTGTTGGAGTTTTGCGTCGACCAAAACAAACCGGGTCCCTGAGCGTCCTCAGCGGCCTCTAGCGTAACAATCAACGAACCTTCACTGAGCAAACGAGGACAGAGGAGCTATAAGGGGACCATCGCCGCACCGGGAACAATGTCAGGTGATGAGCTGAGGGCTTAATGCTGCAGTCCATACTAGTATTTGTTTCTGGTATTATTGGTATTAACACTGATGCCCATCACTGACATTCGTTCTTCCTCGTTTTGCTTTCTAAATTGCAAAAGTTGATTAAAATTAAAAAAAAAAAATTGTCTCCACTGCTGGACAAAACCTCGTTTTTAATGAAAATGAAATAAAAATATGTTGTTATTACTGAAGGGAGAAGGTCAAAAATATATATAAAAAAACAACATTCTCATAACAAATGGGTGAAAACCTCTGTTTCATCCAAAGGACCGAAATGAAAACAGCATTTTGCAATTTTCGTTGAACTATACGAAGTGACATTTGCAAATGTGGGCTTGAGGTGAAATTTCCTGCGGCACTGCCGGCTTGTCAGACGGCGGGGTCGTCGAGAAGAACCGGCAGCGCGCGGGATGAAAGGAAGCGCCGCCCCGGTGGAAGCTTGAGGCCCCGCTCGCAAATGGAAACTGAGTTTGGAGGAAGTTAAAACGCCTTCAAAAGTGCACCTGCTAATGAGAGGAGCCAGCCGGAGAACTTCGAGCAAGGTGCTCCGCCTCCTTTCGCGACAGCGACTTTGCTCTGACAAATGGGCGTTTTAATCCAACACCCCAATCCGCTAAATATTCACCGGCGTTCGCTTTCAAGCGTCGTTAGCTGACGACGAAGAGCGACGACTCCATTTGGAATCTTCGCCCTCCTCGCCGCGTCCTTCCCTGTCTGCGTCGCTTTCGCTCTCTATTTGGTCCCCTCGTCGACGCTCGGTGGAATGCCTGGCGCTGGACTTTGGCTCTGAGCGACTTCCTCCGGGGACGCAGGGACAAGAGGGGGCAGCAGAAGCTTTCTGCGCAGCCAAGATTGCCTGTCACTGCGGATTCTTTGATGCCACGCTGGCTGAAGAGAGCGTCGTGCGCGTGCGTACGTGCGTGCGTGCGTGCGTGCGTGTCCACCCCCTGACCTTTCTCTCCAGGTCGGGCTCCCTGAAGGTGAGCAGAAACTTCTTGACGTGCTCCGAGCGCAGGCGGTCGATGCTGCGGGCGTCGATGGCCCGGCCCAGGAACTCGTCCACCTCGTCCTCCGGGTTCAGGTTCTCCTGCGTGTTCCTGAAGATGAAATGCCTGCGCAACGAACGGAGAAGACGAGGGAACAGAGGCGCGGAGATCATTAATTCAGAGCGGCCGGTCGGCCGGTCAGAGGGAAAAGAAAAGTGCACCGAGTCGGGCGGGAAAACAGACGGGGGGGAAAAATGAGTCGTGACTCACTTGTCTTTGGGGTCTTCAAATCCCTGCAGGACAGAAGAATGAAACGCAATCATTAAATCGTCGAAGATGTACAGACTTTAAAGCCAACGCCCCAAACTTAGCTTGTACTAAAAGCACCAGTTCTTCACTGTTTGCCTCTGTCTGCAGCTGTGATATGCTGGAGGAAGTGGATGCACAACACTGAAGCGAAGACGTCATGAGAACTTGCTCTTAAAGTCTTGATCTTCCTCTTGGTCTGAGACCACTTCTGAGTCACAGTGCGCTGTCAAATGCATTCCTGTGCCTCCCTCTGCTGGACAAACACGTCGCTGCACATCTGCGACGGCACAGATTTTCACTCTGCTCTGTTCTCTGTGAATTTCTCCCTCTCTGCCCTCTGAGATTACCTTCATTGTTTGGAGCGCTTCCAAACATGCAGAAGGTCCATCAAAGCGTTGATTTTATTATGGAGCTAAAACTCATTTTAACAGGAGGCTGCACACAAAGGGCTAAATACACTGATTTTTGGAGAGGCGTTGGGTTTTTTTTTAATTAATAGCACAAGGTTTTGCCACTTGTTTGCAATGGAAAATAAAGAACATTTGAGTATTTTGCCAATGGAGCAGTAAAATTAACAGCAGTGATCTAACAGAACATTGGCATAACTCTAAACCTCATTAAAGCATAGCTGCTATTTATTATGTTTGGTTGTCACTGCCAAGAGAGAAGATCAGCAGCAGTACAGCTAAAAATAAATAAATAAATATAAAGTAAAAAAGGTTTCTCTGGATGTTACAGTGGTTTCATGCTGCTCACCATCCTCTTCATCTCCTTGGAGATCTTGTTGCCCCCCAGGTGGTTGTAGAAAGGACGGTCGGTCCAGTGGCCACTGTTGTGGGTGACAGAGTTGGTCCTCTGTCGGTTCATTTTGGCGATCATGGCCTTCTCCTCTTTCTGGGGGGGAAAAAATACGACGTCAAGCAAAGAGACGCCAGGATAAGCAATGCAATCATTTCCACATGTATGGATTTTGAATGGAATCCGGACAGATTCCCTCCAAAGGCCACTGAGTGCACACTTTCAAGCACGTTTCAGTTTAAAGAAGGTCCTTTTGGTTTTTGATTCCCTTCTTTGTGTATGTTTGTAACCTTTACATCCATGCATTTGATTTTTTTTTCATTCTAAAACCTTTTCACTATTAATATCCAGCAAATTCATATCGAAGCCTGTCAGTGACTAGCTGCAAATATGTCTGAGATTAAAGAAAAAGTATAGAAAAAAATCAAAAGAAAGACAACTGTTATTGTTATCTTTACATGTTAATTATTATAATTTAATTGTTAACCAACTATTATTTTATTACTATTTAATTTGCTTACTTGCCAAGGTTTTTTTCAAGCACACGAGCCAATTAAAGGATAAAATAAAATAAAAAATTGGTGTCTTTATTTGTGCAGTACATCTAGTGCTCCCTCTAGCGGCTGTGAGCGAATGGCACATCTTTAAACAGAAGAAAATGTTTTCTCCATCAAAAGTTGCAGAAACTTCTGGGTAGTTTCCAACCAGGAATCGGAAGTTTCTGTGTTTCCTCCTAATATGAACTCTATGAGTGTGTGTGTGTCTGTGTGTGTGTGTGCGCCACTGAGAATGACAGTGACTCACACTCGAACCCAGTCTCACCCTTTTCTGACTGCAGCCAACAATGAGGTAGGTTTCTATGTTGTGCTTCTTCAGGTAGGCGTTTCTGTCTCCGCCCGCGCCCGCCTCCACGTCGTAGTCCCCGTTCAGGTAGTTCAGGGTGGCCTTCGTGATGTGGATGCGCCTGTAACACAGGAGCGGAGCGCAGCAGATCAACACCTCTGAAACCCCTCCGAAAACCGACGCAAGACGCGCACCCGGCGGGCGAGGAGACGTACCCGGCCTGGCCGCCGGCCTCCATCTGATTGGCCAGGGTGACGTCGTTGGACCAGACGTCAAACTGCCACTTCCTGAGCCCCAGCACCCCGCAGTGCACCCTGCCGCTGTGGATGCCCACACGCATGTTCACATTCACGCCGGTCACCTCTCGTACCAATCTGCACAGAAAACAAAAACATAATAATAAATTCTCTACTGCTGTGACCATGCGTTTAAACAGAGAGCAGTAGAAGAAGTAGACAGAGCAGGGGAAAAAACAATAATGTGAGTCAATGCTTCTCATACTGTGTCATCCAATTGTCTGTGTAGCCACTGTGTCTCTAATACTTTAAAACCGAGTCAAAATATCCACCGCGGCCTCATGGTTACGTGTCATGTTCATGCTAGCTCGTAAAAATGTGGCAACTTCCACTAGCCAGGAAGCTGCATATCAGGGCTAAAAACACAGTGTTGACATCAGTGTTTCGACACAACTGAGGAAACAGAGGCAGTTCGAGGCTTTTTTTTTATATTGTTCTACTGTTTTTACATTTGATGGACGGCTGCCATTGGACGGAATTCTTTCACAAGGTGGTCGGGAAGGTTAGGCAGATTAGCAAACGGCCCCCAGAGTCTCTGGCGACACGGCGGTGAGTAGGAAACTGGGATCGTTTTGATTTTGGATGAGACGTCCTTTTAAGCGCAGGTGAAGCTGTGCTGGAAAATCATGGACGGATGATGGATGGGTGGATGGACACTGCGAAGTAATAAACGAATAAAGCTTCAAAGTTTTAATTCCGTAGGGAGGAAAGATAGCATGGCTATCGAAGGGTCCATTGAGAGATACTGCTGATGCAGCTTCCACTTCCACCACATGTAGCCGTTTTCACTGAAGTCACACATCAACCAGCGACTGTGTGTGCGTGTGTGTGTGGGTGTGTCTTACGAGATGGCCTCGATCATGTCCAGCCCCATCTCCACGCAGCAGTGGGCGTGGTCGGCCCTGGCCTCGGGCAGCCCTGACACACAGTAGTAGCAGTCTCCCAGGATCTTGATCCGCAGACAGTGGTTTTCCTGTCGGGACAAAGTGGCTCTCAGTGAGCGAGCGCCGACCAGATCCTGATGTTCTGTGCGCTGCGTCACTGTGGCTTTAACCACGTCAGTCACAGAGTGACACCGCGCTCGCCAGCAAACCATTCAATGAAAAGGGCAGGCCACAAGTCTCATAATGCGGGAACGAGATGTGTAGTTGATACAGCCACCAGGGGGAGACAAAGGAATTCGTGCTTGAATCAAATCCCAGTTTAAAATGTAAAGACGAAACAAAAAACAAAAAACGTGGAAATAACTTTTTAAAACACAGTGATTCTCAACAGTTTTCTAATTTTCCTACATTTGAAAAACCTTGTGGAATTATTTAGAATTATATAGAATTATTTTGCTCATTATTTTAATGAAATTTTATGATTCAATGTCATTATTTTAATTATTTAGAAATATTTCACTTGTACTTTGAAAAAAATCTAACTTCAATTATCTAATCTAACTTTATACTATAACTAGTGTGTTTAAAGTTGCATGTTAACCCATTTGCTGTATGTCCCTGTGAAATCTTGCCATTTCCTGCAAAATTTACTTTGTGGACACTGTGGATGAACTTGTTAATTGATGAGAAGAATCCGCCCTTCACCTTCGCCTCTTGTGCAAAGACACTCTTGAAATCAGTCATTTGTGATGTCACAAAGGGCACTACTTTCTAAGACTGATTCCTCCTGCAAGTAACAGAACTGACGCTTCTGCTCGAGGCTGCAAAATCAGGGTTAAAAAAAATTTTTTTTTAGACAATTACTGGCATCAGGCGGCTCCACTGGGGAATCCTGGATGAGGGCCGGAAGTCTGAAAAGGTCGGCTTTAGCACGCTGGAGAAATTCACAGAGCACCAAGCGGCTAAAGGCCCAGATCCTTATCTTGCGCTGTGACGCCGCAAGTCGACGGCCTTGATCCACTCTGGGAAGGATGCTAAACCGTGTTGCTAATTAAACACCGTTTCCCCCCTCCGATCGTCTCGTCGGCGCCTCACTCCCGCTGTAATTTGATTTCACGTCACTCGCGCACTTCCCGCCTCTTAATCCGACCTCTCCGAGCGATTTTTAGCGTGCGGCGGGGCGGCCGGAAACCTCCCCTGTGTGTGCGTGCGGCGTCGTTCCCGTGGAGCGCCGCGTCCCATGATGGCCACATGAGCGGCTCCTCAGCACATGGCCCTGGGAGAGAACAAAAAGGCCCACTGTGCCGAGAGCGCAGACAAGAGAGCCGTCTGGCGTACGTGTGCGTGCGTGTGTACGTGTATGTGTGTGTGTGTCTGAGTGTGCGCACGTCCACACGCAGACGCCAAGGAGCATCTGGCGCGGACATAAAAGTGTCAGCGGCAGCGTTTCTGGTTTATAATGCCATTATGTGTCGGCCATAAATATTGATTAGCGCATCGTTTCACCTTTCATAAACAAACGGCGCGCAGCGAGCATTAGCTGGACAAACAATGCGGCCGCCAATGGCCAATAAATATTCATGATGTCACTCGTGGTGGCGCGGATCGCATTGTCGAAATGTGGCACGAAACGCACGTTGTCAAATAACGGCCAATATTTCTTCAGCTTTTTTGGATTTAACTGCATACTTGGTACTTGGAAGATTATTGTAACTGATTGGGTTGTAAATGCCTTTGTTGACAACATTAGTCAGAGGTGGGTAGAGCAGCCAAAAGTTGTACCCAACTAAGAGTACAGATACTTTGGAGTAATATGACCTGGGTAGAAGTAAGACAAAGTCATTCAAATTATTACTTAACAGCAAAAAAAATAAGTTGAGTATTTCCAACCGATACATTTTTTTTTTATGACTGAACGACGAGGACTTTCGCTGTCAGTGAGACTCCAGTGAGTTTGGGCACTTAAGACAGTTTGTTGGGATGAACCCCACCAAAGAAATCTCCATGAGGCCATGAGGCTAAAGCTAGGTGCCCGCATGATGTGTTTTGACTGCATACCTCCAGCTACGCTTCCATTGATGGAAACACAATCACTTGGTTGAACCTTTGACTGAAGTCCCCGACAAAATGAAACACTAGTTTGATGCATCATGGGAATTTTTTTTTTTTTTTTTTTTTTTTTAAGGATAAAAAGAAAAGGAGCTCAAAGTAGCGTAATGTAGGTGGAGTAAGAATTTAAGCAGTACAGTGATTTAAAACTACTCTTAGAGGCACAATTAATGCAAAGAAACATTTTAAGTAAATTTAAGTAAGTGAGTGAAAGGTTGCAGGAGAAAACTGGGAAATGTTTTGTACAAGAAAGACTATGGTCAACGCGAAGAATGTCAAGAGCACAGTGTCGTCTTACCGCGGCCAGCTTGTCGAAGCGGGCGAAGAGTTCGTTGAGGGTCATCACCAGCTCCTGCGCAGTGCACTGGGACGCCAGGCTGGTGAAGCCCTCGATGTCGGCGAACAAGATGCTGCAGGAACGCAAGAGGACACAAGAGAGGATTACAGTTATTTGTCAGTTATTTGGATGGTCTCAGCAGTTGTTTTTTTTTTTACAGCTCTTTTTTTTTTTTGCTCCTGGACTGCAGTGAGGCAGCCTCACATGATTATTCAAAAATAATACTAAAAAAAATCTGTTTTGTTCTCAAAATAACAAAAACAAAAACAAAACATATTTAGCCCTCTGTTTATAACCTCCAGCTAAAACGGCGGTTTTGTTGGACCTTCCAATTGTTTGGAAAGAGACCAGAAAAACACCACAGCTAAAAGTGGTATCAGTGGGCGGAACCAGCACCTGGATAGGAATGACGCAGATCTAAGAGAAGGATTGGTGCCCTCAGTGACATCACAAAGGACTGACCCGGAACCATTTACAGTGAATTCTGCATGTGTGTCTGAAGTGAAACGCCATCGACCTGACAAGACGACATCCATCAACAAGGTCACATGACAAGGCGTTGAGGTGCTGACACACACACACACACACACTACTGTTGTTAGCTTCTGTCTTTTGTAAGTAGTTTGAAATGAAGATACAACCACTGCGTGCTTCTGCCCAAACTCCCGACTTTTGTTGTATATCATAGCGGCGTGAACTTTTTTCAACATTTTCCATGCATTTCACCCAAAAGTTGGATGTCCCCAAGCGTCCATGACATGCGAGTACAGCTGACTTGTCCCAAGCGGTTGAGTTTCTATAAGAATTTCAAAGCAGCCGGCCTGCAGGCGGCAGACAGAGGAAAACCACACTTGCTCCTTCAAAGCAGCTTCAATGGAGAGTGTGAGAGAACATCACGGAGTCTTACTCTCTTCTATATATATATATATACACACACACACACACACACACACACACACACATCATACTATATTTATCCTGAATGGTCCCAGATACTCCGGGACACATCGCAGCCGCACAACATCACGTCCTGCCACCCTCATTTCTCTCTTCAATGGACGTATTGATTCGGCTCTGCAATTTCCTCTCGGCTGAACCATGTGATGAGCTCACAGAGTCAGACTCTCGCTGCCTTTCTGCTCCTCCAGAGTGGTCTGCCTCACCTGAACTCACCCTCAAGAGACCCAAGATCAATATTTTAAAATAAAAACCCTAAAAACTAAAAGACGCTTAAGCCGACGCCCCTCATGGAACGCTTCTGAAATCTTGGATTTATCGCATGCGTTCATGCTACAGAGAAATAGAAATAATCTGGAAAGCAGAGGCCAAACTTGAAATGTGACCCGGGCAAACTTTCAGTCAAACTCTGCTCAACTAAGAAGATTTGTTACTGCCAGTTTGGCCAGTTGGCAGCAGCTGGATGCTTCCTATTGGCAGGGCTCTCAAGTTTTGAATGCAGACCAGAGTGACCCAGAGTGAATATGAGTGAGTGACTGAGTGACTATGACTTGTGTTGTTTGGTGTGTTTGTGGCCTTTTTGGACTCCATTTTCAAGGTCATATGCAAGAATTAATGCATCCATTGCCAGGATTATGATCGTAAAATATGACATGATTTTAAAACTGACCTATGAAAACAGCAGTGTTCATTTTGTAAACGATGACGTTTACTAAACCTAAACACTATTTCAGGGGGCGATCGTTGATGGGGCGACCAGCGGCGGAGATGGCGATCGTTCGGGTCCTGCCGAGATCTCGTCGGGAGTCCAGCGGTGGAGATTGAAGAGATCGCGGCTTTACTCGGCGCGTTTTTCTGACTTTTTTTCAGCGTGAGAAATACAATGTGTGGCGGGAGTGCGTGACAAAAGACCCAAAAGAGTGACTGTCACGCTCAATGCGTGACTCTTGAGAGCCCTAATTGGTGCAGCTTTAGCCGCCGTGGCTAACTACTCTGCGCTGCAGTCTTTCGCTAAATTCTTGCCAGGTGGCAGTGAAGGGAAAATGTGTTGCTAGCTGTTGCAAGTTAGCTCCCCTGTAATGTGAAAATCCCATAAAAGATGTGCAGCCACTGTAGGACACATGGAAGTCTCTTTAGCACAACCTAGGCTCCTTCCAGTCAACTCCTGGATTTCTTCTTCACCATTTATTCTTGGGCTTAAAAGGGTCCTGATACCAGATTCAATACATTGATTTTGGTGGTCTACTTTCAACAATAAACAAGGTTTGTTTGGTCAAAAAACTCCTTACTTTGAGCTGTACAGGCCTTACAAAGCAAGGCTCACTGCTAGCGTTAGCTTGTGGGGAAGATTGCTACTCGCCAAATGCAGCAACAGCTCGCCCACATTTTTTTAAGTTATTTTAGACAGACAGACAGACAGACAGATAGACAGATAGATAGATAGATAGATAGATAGATGGATAGATAGATAGAGCTGAAAAAGTAATTTCTGATAATAAGGTCACTTGAAAAACTGTTTCTTCTCAATTCCATCTCAGCTAAAAGTAATCCAATGCAATATAAGTTCGACTGAAGGTTCCCTCTGGTGGAGCAGTTACATGGAAACGTGATATTTCGTAATTTAAAATTGTAGCAATCAAGCCATCCTGTGACATTTTGAAAAATCCCTTTTTGGAGTAAAGCAAGTGATACCGCACACACTCCAATGACGGACCGGACAGCTTCGCCATTGTTGCAACATTGTGTGGAAGTGGCTTTGAGTCAGACCTGGAGGAAGAACAAGACGGCGCTGGAAATAAACAAGAGGCTTCAGACGGGCCGGCTCACATGAATCTCACATGACGGCCGTCCGCGGCACTGCAGAGAACACAGTACAGTGCGAGTGTTCCGGGCCCGCGGCTCTTTATGCACATGGATACATGTACAGAAGTGTGACTTTCTATTCCGAGGGGTGACATTTGGATTTTTGGCGAGTGTGTGAGTGCATCTTCTGAGGGCTCCAACGTGTCCTCTGATGAATCCGCTTTTTTCAAGATGACTAAAGTTCTTCAATTTGGTTGGCGGGCAAAAGGGATTAAGAGTCCCCGCTCTGGGGTACACATTTCTGAGGATAATTGATTGTTTTCTGTGAACTGTTGCCTTGGAGCTGGAGTGAAACCGGACACTCCAACCGGCGTGTCTGTCTGTGCTCTGCTAGAGGACAGGTCGGACTCTTCGGTCGGACAAAGGCAGAGAAACAAAAATACTTTAATTTAAAGCAGTCACCCTTTTTAATAGAAGTCCATTTTAAATAAACTGCTCGAGGACTGCTCGAGAAGATGCGTGAAAAAACAAACATGTCATTTCAAAAGAAACCTGGGTCATTGGCTGACCCTTCAGTTATTTTACAATTAGGGCTATCATATGATCATTTTTTAAAAGTCACGATTAAACTCTGAAACAGGAGTTAACTGCGATTAATCGTGTTTTGATTTGCATGTTTAAAATTCTGCTTTGCATTTTGCAATTCTAGACAGTTTCTATGTCCATATCACGACAAAGCAATACTTACTGCAGTGTGTTAATTGGGACAATTCTTAATAATTTATTAGTTACTATTAAGATAAACACAAAGAAAGGATTTCTTTCTAATAGTCATTTTCGAAAACAGTGTGTTAGCGTATTATGCCATGCATTTAATCTCATTGTGATTACTGTGTTAATGCTGACTGCCCTAATCTAAACCCAACCAATCGGATTTCTTCACTGACCAGTGACCACTAACTCAGCTGAAGGCGAGCCTTCCTATTGGTGACAGGTTCAATAATTGATGAACGTGATTAACCCAATAGTGAAAACAGTGTGTGCTTAGTGTTCTTTGTCTTCTTTTAAAGAGGAAATGCTGTCCAAGTCTGATAAACCTCACCAAACTGCAGCATCAACACTGAGGCTATGGACATGTACAAGCTAGCAGCAACTTCCTTTGCCACAACTAAACCTGATGCTCATCGGTCTAAAAAAAACTCATGAATAACACTGATTAAGATCTCAGCAGCCAGTAGCTTGGACGAAATGGAACTGGTGAAAATAAACTTGTTATAGTTCTCCTCTACAGTCAACTGAGTTTCCATCATCAAAATCAACAGCTGGCGAATAGAAAATGTGCAGGCATCCTGCGCTCCCGCCGACTTCTGAAGCGGAAGGTAAAGAAGGGGCCAACATCCACAGCAGCTGAAGCTGATAATCCCAGAGCCCCTCCACCCTCCCTGGGCTCCTCCATCCTTCTGTGGAGTGGCAGCAGTGAGAGCTGTCACTTCTCTTCCTGTTGTTACTCAGCCTCTCAGCAGAGCCCCAATTACTGCCAGCCACTGCCTGCTCCCCGGCAGGCCAGGTCACGTATGGTTGGCCCCCAACCCCCCATTAAGCACGCACACACACACACACATACACACACACATAGGCACGGACAGAAATCAGCCATGCTTGGCGGCTGCCACTAATGTGCCACCTACTTGCCAGCGAGGTGGGATTAAAAACAGTGAGAGACATCAAAACATCCACTTATTCTGTATTTTGTTTACTGTAAAGTGCAGATTTTATCTAATAGGTGCGCCACCAGTCATAGCACTGTGCTAAACGCTTAATATAAATAATTTTTCAGGGTGGGAGGTGGGGGGCATAAAGCCCTTTCACACTAAAAAGTATGGGAAAGTGCAGTTTGTCATCTGCGCTGTCTGTTTGACAAATTTAGCGTGGTGTGAGCTTCTTAAAGCTAGCGCCTGTTTGACAAATTTAGCGTACCTCTTCCGACTGTTCCGACTGTTCGGCGCGTGAGTGCGCCTGAATAGTTTTATGTATATATATATATATATACCCTGATTGGCCTGAAAAACCCTGTTGGCCCAACAAACCAAGACGCCGTTGGTCACGATACACAACACAACTTCATTGTTACGTAGCTTTTATCCCCCCATTTTAGTCGTGCACAGTCTGTTCTGAATTTTCTTTTTTCCACTGAACTCTTAAATGTGTCTGAAAAAATGAAAAATGGCATAATTCCTGATAACGATCGGATCAATTCTAAAGAAAAGATCTTTGTTTACGAGAGCTCCCAGTGCATGACTTGATGCTCCAACTGCCCCGGAGGATTCAAGGGGGTCACATCAAAGTAATTAAAGGCTTCAATAGCACCTATTGTGTATCCAGATTTAGGCGTCCACCTGACTGTGACAGCTGCAAGCCAAAAAGTGCACACGCACGGCCGTTGTAGGCTCCTGCACACTGCCCCGATTTTGCCTGCTTTCGCTCTGACGTAGTTAGCCATCGCTCCACAGGAAGGCGCCAAAGCTGCTGCTGCTGAGCGTTATGATTATTGAGCTGCACCAAAGCTTTAAAATCATTGGATTTTTGCTGCCTACTACAGAGCTGTGAGCACACGCACGCACACACCAAGAAAAAAAAAAAAACTGCAGATCTGTTGCAGCAAAAGAAATAAACACAGAAGTCAATCAATACCCAGATAGAGGAGAAGAAGGCTATTTGGATATGTCTGAGCTTACTTTGAGCGCTGTTCATCTAATCTGGTTGCTCGAAGCAGTTCATCAAAGGAAGACATCAGAAATGTTCTGATCTAAAAGGATCCCACTGCCAAGTTTGACTTTATGCACATATGAATTCTCTGTTAGGAGAAACTAATGACTTCCTGCATGTAGAGGAGATAAAGGGCCGCCGCTGGCGACAACTTTTTTCGGGTTTTGTGTTCCGTATTTCAGCCTCTCTCTTCTGTTTGGTGGGTTTGCGACGGCGTCTGCAGTGACAGGTGACAGGAGGTACAATACACCGGGGAAAAAAAAGACCCGCGCAGCCTTATCGCCATGGCAACGTCCGCTTATCTCCCTCCTCTCCGCCTCAGCCTGTGGGTGGGTTGCGCCGTTCAGGATTATTCTGGATTAAACGGTGATATATATTTACGCCGGTCGCTAAAAGAGCATTTGGGACGGCATTTCCAGCCAAAGCGGTCAATAGGCAAATGTGTTTATGTCTGGAGGGGGAAAGCGGCGGTGGTTTCATGTAATAATTTTGCAATGCATGAGTCGGGAACCAAGAATATGCAATGCTAGAAAAAAAAAAAGAAAAAGAAAAAAAAAGTCATATAAAATGTTGTGCAACAGCCTAAATATACACTTTCATTTTATAGTAAATAATAAATAACAATAAAAGCAAATACATTCTACGGGCTGCTAAAGCACTTTTTAAAATTTTAATTCGCCATTTATAACATCACTTTAATCATTTAAAACATTAAATCTGTGTGATCTTGGCAAGGTAAATAAAGTTATTAAACTAAGGCCAGAAGGTTAAAGATCAGCCAAACACACAAAGTATTCAGTTCAGAATAAACATTCTCAGCAGCATAGAGGCATGAAACTCTCCACGGGCAAATCTTCATCTAATAACATGTGACTTAAATGTGACTTTGGCTAAAATAAAATAACAAAGCAAGCAACCAACCCAACAGAAAATACTCGCAAAAGCACATCTGAGCAGATTCATTTGCCGCCGCGTTCAAAATATTTACGCAAATCTGACTTTTCTAATGGAGGTAAAAGCAGAGAGCAAAGCGGCAGCAGCCGCTTATTTTCTGAACAGCTTGGGCATGGTGGGCTGGGGGTGGGGGTGATGGTGGGTGATTACCTGACGTTGTCATGCTTCTGGATGTAAATCTTATGAAACATCATGTCTTCCTGCTTGGCATTTATGTCCGCTTTCATCTCCATGGCAACGTGGCGAGGAAGCACTGAGAGCAGCAGCCGCTCCTGTGAGAAAGCGACAGGACGGTGAGGTCGGCGAGCGCAGGACGAGTGCCTCGGTGGAGAGGCTTGGTGGCTGCGCGACAGCGACACGTCAGCAAGGCAATGCGAAATAAGGACGGCAATTTCTTTTTTTCTCCTCGCCGCTAACGGAGAAAGAGAAACACTCCTGGATTTTAAAAGCTTTTTTTTCACTGAAATCTTATGTTTTAAGAATAGCAACTCTAAATAAAAAGAGAAAAAAAATAAAAACTTTTTTTGCAGGCTTCAGTTTGAGGCTCGGCCACTGCGTTCCAGGTGTAATCATTCTTTTTCTGGAAACTTTAAAGGCCTAGTGAGTAAGATTTAGCGGCATCTTGTGGTAAGAACAAGCTGGATCTCACGTCATGGTCAAGGTAAAAACCTGGAAACCCATTTACGTATAAAAGCTTATTATTGGTGCATCAAAACTGTGAAGTAAGTTGTAGATAAATGTAAATACAAGCGTGCATATATATTTTTATTTAATGCAAGCAGTTCACATTAAAAGCTGCAAATTGGACGAATAGACCAAGACCAAGTATGTTTTGTTTTCTGTTTTTTTTACATATTGAAGCACTGATGCAAAAAAAGAAATCCCACATCATCAAATCAAATCTGACACATCTGTGCTTTTAACTTAAATTCCCGACAATCCTCCCACTGCCGCCGGCCACCGAGGCCCACACCTCATCGCCTCAGCGACGCCGTGGCCATAAACCTGCGGCGGCTCCCACCTGCTGCTGGTTCTCTCTCTGGGAGTGGAGGCGAGCCTGGATGCATTCCCTGGTCTCCTGGAAGGCCTGCCTCTGGGAGCCCTCGGCTGGGTAATGGGTGCACACTCCCACGATGTTGGAGCAGGAGAAGATCAGAACGTTGGACACGATCTGTGGAGGGTTGGGGGGGGGGAGAGAGCGAGGAGTCAGAGAGGAGGAGGAGGGGCTTCGGACGTTGAACAAAAAGGTCTTTTGCTCTTTTTCTCACCACTTCCTGCTGCTCGCACAAACAAACACTCCATCCTTTCCAAACACTCCAACGAGGTTTCGAGATGAGAGCTCCTTGACACATTTGTTTTAACTTTGTGTGCATGCTTGTGTACTTTACATGAGCCGTTCATCTGAAGTCCTGCTGGATGCCTCAAACAGATCAAATTTTCCCACAATAAATCGACAAAAGTGCCTTTCCTCACCCAGCACTTGATGCTCGGAATCTCACAGCCCTTCAGCTTTTTGGGGGGTAAAACGACGACATGTGTCCCGGCAATCTGGGATATATTTTTGGGTTATTTGCAAGGGTGAGAGCGCTGTGTGGGAAACCCTTCCGACCGTGGCCTCGCGGCTGGATCGCTTAAGTCTGAAGCCCCCCATCTTAATCCGTCTTTAAAAGACGTCAAGTGTAAACTGTTTTCAGCCGGACGCAGTTTTTAATTGGGATGAAAGCAGGAAGTGACTGCCAGCCCGGCTGCAGCTGAAAGAGACGAGCACAGACGCCGCATCTGTCAGGTCGGTGAGAACGAGTTGGCAGTTTCCCTCGACAAGAAGAACAAAGAACAGAATTGAAGGCTTGATTAGTTTTGGTTGCACATTGTAGCGCCTCGCACTGATGGTAAGCCTCGACCTGTGCGTGGAAACACGTGATGGTGACAAACAGCGGGCTCGTCCAATCGCCTTCCTAGTTTTGCCTTTTGTAAAAATGTTCTAGCTCAGTGTTTTTCACCCACTGTGCCGCGGCACACTAGTGTACTGTTATATAATGTCAGGTGTGCCGTGAACAATTGTCAAATTTCACTTAATTGGTGTAAAAAAAAAAAAAAAAAAAGGAACTTTTCATTGTCTAGTGACTGTCCTCCCTCATATCCTCCCTGGATATCAGCTGTGTGTGCATCTAAAACAGACCCAGGTTTTACACTGAGTGAGCATACATAAATGAAGAGACCATATTGTCATCATTAAGCTAAAAAAGTGTCAGTTTACAATGTTTTTGGTTGTTTTTTTAAATGTAAAAAAATGGGCCATTGGTGCAAAAACGGTTGAAAAACATTGTTTTTCTGCAGATGGATAGAAGGTGGGAGACAGCTAATGCTAAGCTAGCGGCTCAAGAGTCCTGGGTTCCACCTATCATGTGCGCGGAGTGCCGGAGCGAAACGACGTTGTTTTCGCCGTGGCAACGGCGAGGTCCCGGGACTGGCAGCCCGCAGCGAGCCGACGAGGCCCGCGAGCACATTCTTTTCACAGAGGCGTTTAATGGGCAGAATCAGCCAGCTGAATCACACTCGCACCACGGGCCTCTGTGTTGCCGGAACAAAGTGAGCAAACACAACACGTCTTTATTAAGTCCGAAGCGCCTCGGGCGGGTTTTCCAACGGAGAGACAGGCGAGCGCGTCCAAAAGATGGGCACTGCACGCGAGGCACCAACCGTGGAAAAAAACGAGGAAACGGCAAAATTTAAAAGTTCATTGAAAGGCGTCGCTCTTATACGCACCGTGGGAGTGAACTGCCCTGACCCTCGGGGCGACAAATGACTTTTAGGTAAACGCGCGGCGGCTTTTTACGACGAGCGGTCGGCACACAGGAGCGCGGGTTTATTTCCCGTGATATTCTTTATTTTGCCCGATCAAATATTGACTCTGACACGCCGCGTCCAGCCGTGCACGGGCGGGAGGGATGGGGCGGGGCCTAACCCGATCGCAGCGGCGGTCAACGGACGACGAGGTGCTATTAGCCGGCGCTAATGGAGGAGCTGATGATTGCCGACGCACACAGACCGGCGCTATTGAACGCAGGCCGCAGGCAGGTTGTGGTTAAAGGGCAAAATACGCTGATGAAGAGCCAAAGAAAGAAGAAGACCAGGACGAAGCCTTAAAATGGCGCCATGATGCGACAGTAGAGGGGAAACCAAATTATCCTCAACATGCCCCCCGAAAATAGCATTAGCATCTGGCTAGGGACCCCATTTGCAAACCAACAGACAATGCTACAAAATATGTAAAGAAAAATCAACTTTTAGAATGTTTTTCTAACTTTTTTGCTTTTCAATAATTGTTACATTTGTTTTGAATAATAATAAATCAACTAACATGTTAATAATCATGTCCATTTTTTCTGTATGGCTGTAAAGTCACACTTGTACTGCCTCACATTTTCTTATTTTGTCACAAATCTGTCCATTTTGCTCTATCTAGGCTACATTGAGGAGCAAATCACCTTGATAAATGGCACGTCACACACACACAATGCTATGAACAATGTTTTTGGCAGGTAAGCATATGATTCAATAATGATGATTAAGCAATAATTGTTTAATAATACAATTAAAAGAACTATTATTTATTTATCTATTTGCATTTTTTCCCATTTGATTAATAGGAATATTACACCGTGGAGAGCCTCGGTGAGCAGTCAAAGATTAAAATAATATCATATTAAATGTAAACTCCCCAAATTAAATTCTGCAATGAAACATGCAAACTGTCGCAGGCCGCTGCGCGAGAGGTGCGTCTCCCGCTGCTGGAGCTGCAGGACTTGCGTCGCGGCATCCCACCCCCGCACCTGCCGCCATGGAAACGGGCGTGCATCACATCAACTCCTTCAGCGGGTCAATACAAATACTCCCCATCACCGCTCTTCTTCTATTAATACTGCCGACACTGCTCTCCCACAGCCTTATTTGGGAAGCGACGGACTTTTCCTCGCCGCGGAGGGAGGCGGGAGGAGGGAGAGCTCCTCTGGTTAAATACCGGGATCATCCTCGGGGTGAGAAAGAAAGAACGCAGATCTATTAAAATAAAGAAAAGAGAAAAGCTGCCAGGGTTCTCACCAAATCACGCATCACTCCAGAAGTTTCCCCGCCTCCTCTATGAGATTCACGGGCACCGTTTCTCTCGCCTTGCTCTCGCTGGTGGCGAGTCGAACATTTTCACATACTTCCAACCCGTCAAGAGCTCTCGGGCAAAACGCAGGATTAGGAAGCAAAACCACAAATAAAACTTTATACTGGGTCAAAGCGGCGGAATTTGGCAGCCGTTGCGTCGCACGATACGAGCATAAGAGAACAGAGTTATTAAACTCTCTTCTGACTTTAATCAGTCAGAGTTTTGCATATCCATCTTTAAAAAGTTCATTTTCTATCACCACTTCTACTGCACTCAGGGGTCACGGAGGGTGATGGGTCCTATCCCAGCTGTCTTGGGGCGGCTACACACTGGACAAGTGGCCAGTTTATCGCAGGGACACCTTCAAAGACAAACAACCATTCAGGCCACTCATTCCCTACTGCCTTTCTATGAAGTTCTATGTGGTGGACTATATAGTGCACTAATTGGCCAAACTGAAAGGCCTTAACATCATTGTGGTCAAACTATTCGAACATCATGTTGTCAGGTGGTAATTCATTAATTAATTGAAGCATATATATGTTAATTTAGACATATAAATGGATTTTGTGACATGTGAATATTATGCCAAGCGTCCTTCCAGCTTCTCTCGCCTTTTCTACCTTTGGGTCAGTGTGAGCGCAATGCATGATGGGATATATCACCGCGGGACTGACCATCGGATGGACACTACCTTTAGCGATGCATTGTGGGATACATTGAGTAGACTATGCCGCTCCAAAATGGCTTTTCCCCTACGTAGTGACTATATAAGTGTAGTCTAGTCTCACTCACTACAGTTAAAAGGGTCCTCAAACCTGTCTTTGGGACTTTGGGAGGAAGTCGGAGGACGTGGAAAGAACCCACGCAGACACAGAACATGCAAACTCCACACAAAGACCTTCATCTGCAGAGCTGCAGGACCTGAGGAAGACCGAAGCTTTTGTGATGCCAGCTTCAATCCACTGGAGGACGACACTGGGTGACCACACGGACAATAAACTGGTCGTGGGCAAGTTTAAGTTGCACAATAAACTTGCGCTGTTTAGATATCGACACTGTTTGTCAAAGAAGCATTTGCAAAGGAAATTAAAGAGTTTTTCAATGCGGACGTCCTTCAAAATAACCGCCGTGAAGGTTGACGTGTATCAGTCTTTATATCGATATCAACTTTACGTGAACAGAAAGCAAAAGCTCTGCTTTGGCGAGATTCTGAAGGTCCCCGAGCGGACGGACGAACAGACGGACGCACAAAGGAGGAGCACAAAGTTTATTTTCAGCCAAAGTCGGCGACGGAAATAAACGGGCCCTTTGTTTGCTTCCACCCCCCCTCCGGGTTAGCGCCGCATCGCCGTCCGCCGAGTTCTACTCTGAGTTTTTCGATTGGATTATTGAATTCATGGCGGGCCCCTTTTCAGCGAGCACACTGGGGCGCATTGTGCGGCGCGAGGATAAATGCGGGTCATGTGCTCGCCGCTGATTACTGCGAGCAGGCCCCGCGGCGCAGACCGCGGAGGTGAAAGTCTCTCACGTGAGCCGGCTGCGCTCGGCCGGGCCCCCGGGGGTGGATTTGACCAGGGAAAAGCTGTCAGCTGCCACGTTAAAGCCTCTGGAAGCGGGAGCGGACGCAGGCCCTCGACGCACAGGCTGCAAGACCCACGTGGGGCCACATTTCCAAGTTTGCAAGTCAAAATCCGAAATCGAGCAACATGTCGGGGCTATTTTTCTATTTTTCTCTTTTTTCCAATAATTATTGACCCAAAGTATTTGTTTGGTGGGGTCAAAGGTCCCACATTTGGCTTTCAGATCTATATTTTCAGGCAAAAGGCTATTTAGCCCTCTGTTTACAGCCTGAGTGTCAGCTTCCTGGTAAAACAGACACCTAGCTGACTCTTCCACGTGTTCGGAAGGCGACAAAAACAAGACAGGAGAGCAGCTGCTAATCTGGGGAGAGGTAGCGCTGTCCGTTGTGACATCACGACCCTTAGTGTGTAGCACACAGTCTTTGAAAGGACGGACTCAGCTTGAGCCGAGAAGATGCCAGACTTCCAGCTTCCTGCTAAAAGTGACGCTTCCTCTGACCCCCGCTGGCCGTCTAACACATTTTGATCAGCGGGGATTAGAAATAAGCGCCCGACCGTTGTTTTTCCACCTCTCCTGCACCAAATGAAGCTGCCAAAAAAACCCTCCGCATTGTGCGGTGATGATCGCTTGTGACACCGGGCAGATTTACTCTCCTCACGGACGCACAAAAGATAAGTCAAAGGGCAAGGATGGACAAACAAACCCAAAAAAAAACACTTTCACAGTTGCCTGTTGTTCCTGTTTCGAGGCCGCAGGTTCGGGATTCGAGGTAACCAGTGAACGCACACATGGCGTAAAGCTCAGCATATGCACATGAAACCCCGGAGGTAGAATTGGAAGCAGCAATTTCAGAGAGCCGGGCTTCGACTCAGGAACGTTTCTGGGGCACCCGAGGCTTTCAAGAGTCCCCCCGCTGCCTCGCCAGGAGGACACCGCGCGAACCAGCGGGAAATAAAAGGTCAGTACATGAGTCACGCCTTTGAAGAAGAAAGACGAGCTCGGTGACAAACAGAACGGGGGGGAGAGAAAAAAAGTACGTTGAATTTTTCATCTGGCGCTTCAAAAAGAGGGGAGACGTCGAGGGGACGACGGCTAACTAGGTACTCCAAATATAGACGCCGGCATTTCAGCAGCTGACCACGAGCTGCTCGCCTCTTTACTCAGCCGCTTTGAAAGTCCGTCGGTCTGCGGAAAAAAACGGCGAGACAACACGTACAAATTCCTTTGAAGACCGTCGCACACTTGCACACTTTTTGGCCCAACGTTCACGTGGGTCATAAAGTGGAGCCGGAAGGCTTTGCATGAGGGACAAAACAAACAAACAAACAAAAAAAAAGCACTCGGCGGGGGGGGCGGGGGGGGTAACAACCCACGTGATGGATGAAACCGTTTCCTGAAGCGATTCACGGTAAAATTGAATCCTTCCCAGAATATTTTCTTGATGGCTCAGAAGAAACTACTGTCACATTACTGTCAGAACGAATGTCTCCGTAATACCCCGAATTTAGGACAGGAAGATTCTACCAGGATTCGTTTTTTCAGTTTTGGATAAACAACCTCCTGCTAAAACACTGACTTTTAATTTCCAGCTAAAACACAATTTTTTTGTCGGATCCTTGTGAAGTTTGGATGGGAAAACGGACAAGGCGGTAAGAAGTCAACAGCCGACTGGGACGTGTCGTCACTAACATGAGACGGGCATCTGTGCCCTTTGTGACATCACAGGGCGCTGTCGCCACAAATTTTACCACGTTTTAGCGAGGGCTTTGTGAAAAGCGGAGCGAGCAAAGCAAGGAAAGGCTGGACTTTTGTCATATCCAGGAACTTCCATGCAGCCAAGAGACACAGACTGTTGTGAGTCATGTGAACAAACAGAAGAACACAAATAAACCTGAAGTTGAGAAAAACCAAAGAACTTAACAATTTATCACAACTACTGTATTTATCTCAAATAAATAAAGTATATAAAAAAAAACTTCAACAACATAGTATGTCAACATCTCCAGGAGGAAACAGTCTTTCAAGTCACTGCCTCCTCCCAGCCCTGCCACCTCGACCCAGTCCACTCACACCGACGTGTCCATTATGGAATCCTTCATTTAGCGCTGATATGGAAGCGAAGGCTCGCTTCTCCCAGTGCCAACTGGATGACCGTCCGTTATCTCAAGCCTTGCGTTTAATCTCATGAGCAACCCTCCCCTCATCCCTAAATACGAGGTCCTTTCATCAAAATGAATCTGTTTCCTGTCAGGGGGGGGGGGGACAAACAGAAACTAGTGGGTTTATCAGGGGAAAGTCAAGTCAACATAACATGAGGGAACCGTGGCTGTCAACGTAGGACTAGTTTGTGTGTGTGTGTGTGTGTGTGTGTGTGTGTGTGTGTGTGTGTGTGTGTGTGTGTGTGTGCATACCACGCATACCATCTGTGACTTAACAGGGTTTACACATTAATGCTCGGTATCAGTCTGCAGGGAAAAGCCAACAGTGATCATTCAGTTTTCAAGAATGACATGCTACTGAGAAAAAGACACAATATGACTAAAAACCAAAACGGTTCAGTTTTCAATAGGGTTTCAATAAGGTTTTAAGCTGCAATCACTCGATTGTTGAGGGTCACTGTTGTTCACGGACGTGCAGCCAGGGGGGCTTGGTAACAGAAAGGACAGAGAAAAACACAAGCTAGCAACAGTAAGCGGCGATGACGGAAAAATATCGAGTTATAAATAAAGTTTCGGCTCTTCCTATTCCGGACACGTCGTCCAGCAGGGGGATTAGATTGGGAGATTTCCCCGGTCTACCTGTCAGTTAGATGTCCCATGCTCCTCTGCAGGGCTCCCACTTGTTTCCACAGTCCGTCCGTCTGTTGTGTTTGGGTGTCTGGGAGCCCAGCGGCCATGACAGTTCTGTCTGAGTGATCAAACACACCCACGCTGCGATTTCCACAACACACAGCCAAAACAGACTGGAGGCCCTCAGAGGCATTCTGGACCCAGTCTCACTTACAATTGGCCTGTTCGGTGACAGTTTACACTGTAACACCTTTGAAAATATGCCAACTGTGGCGCCGAGGCTGCCAGAACTCTTCAGAGTCGTCAACGTTTCCTCACAACACACTGTGTCGTCACAGCCCTCTCTCCACAGCGACCTGGAGAGGTATGGTTGTTACCAGGGAGCAGCACTAAAAGTGTTGCTTTGACTTGATAGGAAAAACTTTTATGACTTCTTGCAACGAAAATAGCCATGTTCTAAACTTTTTGCATTCTATTTTTCCATTGCGGGACTCGAGTGAAGGAGCCCTGCCAGATTAATTATCTAGAAAAATAAAAGCAAAAACTTCAAATCTTCAGAAAAGGCCACAATTAGCTGTGTTGGCTAGCAAATGCTAGCTTCCCACTAAAACTCGAGAGGACGAAAACAAGGCAACCCCATGTCTAACTACGTTCTAGAACTATTTAACGGCTAACAAATGGCATTCTGCATTAGGTTGCATTCCCTGTTCCACAATTACTCCTAATACGTCAAGTGTGTGCGGTGTCTCCTCAAAGTGTGCAGAAAGTTAAGGATGATCCTCTCAATGAAGAAGCTCTGCTGCTATAAACCCATATAGGTCAACTCAAACGGCAACAACAATTGCGCTTCTGTTGCGAGGAGAGGGGTCCCTCCCTTCAAGCGACTGGTTATTGTTCTGCTGTGTTGTGTTTCTGACGCGAGCGGGCCTGAAAAGCAGCGAAGCACGAGACTGGCGGGGAGCGCCGGGCGTCTGACGCAGCCGAGTGTTTTTCATGGCCCCGGCTCCCGTCTGCAGACGAAGGTTTTTGGGCGACAAACATGAGGTGAAACACTGCGGTTTCCAGTAATAACGCAGCCCTTTAAACATGTTTAAGAGCGTTTGATGCAGCGGAGGAGGCGGGCTGGTGGCGCAGCATGTGAGATCAGAGGCGCTGGGCTTTGTTCGTTTTCATCATTCATAGTTGCACACTTCTGAAGACTGCACTAGCTAGTATTTACGATAAACTTTCACCCAAATACGACACCAAAGCTTCTTCTAATTTTGACGCTTGCATGATGGTGTCATGAGGCCACCCGTCATCCAAAAGTACTGCGTACAAATATCCGACTAAGGCGGTTTTTCAAAGTTGGCTGGTGTTGTTTTTCAGCTCTTTAAACATCTCCTTATTAGCCTCACCTGACTGCAACTGAAATTCTGAGATCTCAGAGAACATCTTCCCAGGCTCCAATCCAAACCTGTCCTCCAGCTGGACTTGAGGTGCATTCACTAACCCAAGAAACGTACATCTCGACGTACATTTCGAGTTTCTTGATTATCACTTTTCTCCAGTCTTCTTTGGTAATCCTTGAGGTGGCACCACCAAGGAGGAATACGTTTTGATCCATTTAGCTTCTCAGCAAACTGGACTGGCTGAATGTTGCAGCCCCAATTAAACCAGGTCCTCTACACTACTCCTGAAAGACTTTTGGTTTAGTTTGATCCGTTCTTTCTTTTTGTGGAGACATTTTTGGCTGTCCGCCACTGGCAGGAAAGGTATAAATTGAAGGTGAGGTTAAAATGAATGGAAGACAACAAGGTTCCTCACCAATGGGTCGTAGAGAGGGGGTGGTGCTTGGAAAGGCCACCTTTTATAAATCACCAATCCTGCACATCGCTTTCCTTGCCATCCTCCTCTAACTTGTGTTGAAATGAAAGCAGCAGTGACTTTCAACCTCTCGCCCCATAAAGGAGGAAAAAGCTGTTAACTGGCTAGATAACGAAAAGCAATCTGATCAGTTTTAGAGTGGTAGACAACACTTAGTTTTGCAAAGGCTCCTGTCCCAGACGGGTATGCGGGAGAAAAAAAAAAAAAAAAACAACTCAATGGAATTGGAGCTCATTCCATCCGATAAAAGTCAACGTTTCCAGTGTTTGTTTAAAGAAAAAAAATAAAAAAAATAAAACGTACTACGAAGACAGAAAAAAACAACAACTAACATACGCCACCATGGGCATCACCACACGCCTTGCCGAGCTTCCTCCTCAGTGGTTTTTTTTTTTTCCCCCCCTCCTCCGCGTGGGAGGCAGCCGGCGAGCTCTGGCAGGACGAGGGGCGCTAACTGATTCTTGACCTCTGGCTCGTGAGCGCTCGCGTCGTCTCGCTCGCTCTAGGAAAAACAGAGCGAGGTTCAAATACCCGGCCATATAAGGGCCGTCGGGGTCGGGGTGGGGGTGGAGTGCGGGGATGGAGGGTGCGGTGCCTTATCACACCCGGTTAGCGGCGCGCACCTCGGCCGACGGGAACAACACGTGGGAAGCATCGCTGCAGCGGGAATCCGAGAGGGCCGAGACCTTTTTTTTTTTTTTTTATCTCCACCCTCCCTCGACAGGCGGCCGCAGCAATAATGACAACCTCGGCGCTGAGAGACGACGGCCCCGCCCACCCGCCCGCGGGGCCCTCCGTCTGTAATTTCAAAGTCACTCTGGAGCTCGATCCGACCAGCCCGTTCTAAATATAAAGAGAATAAATATATGCGCAAACAGACTTTTTTTTTTTGTTGCTTTTTTTCTCTCTCTCTCTCTGTCGGCCTTGCGAGAGTGAACGCGGCTGCGGCCGGGCGGCACTTTCGATGCGAATAAACGGGTTACGTAAAACGCTGGGATTCCCCGCGAGTGAAAGTGCGGCCCTGTCAATAGGCTGATTAGAAATGGACTTTTTTTTCAGAAATGCCGCAGGGCCACTCGATCGACACCGACTGGTCCGACTGGCCTTTCCGACCGCTGCTCCACGTGCGGCGGGGAAACTGGCGAAAGCCAAAAAACTGGCAATCAAGCTCCTGTCGTGAGCTCTCCGCCCCTGAGCAGCCTGCTATTATGTCCCTCTCACAATGGTGCCTCTACAAAAAAAAAAAAAAAAAATCATAAAGGGGTCGGTGATGGCCACGCTTGCCTGTTCGACGCTAAGAAAACCCTGCATTCGCCCACCGTTGCGCAGGTCCGGGAAAGCACCGCCTCATTTGGAGACGTGACGTTACATTCACGACCCTCGAGATGAAGATGAAATGTTAATGTCGCATATCCAGATTTGGTCATTTTCGTTCGGAGCGGGGGAAGGGTGGGTTTCTCACGTCGTTTTTCCCATCGTAAGTCACGTGCAAAACGTATGAAAGAATCTTTCTGTGCGAGTAACGAAAAAAGAAAGTCAGATTTTCTTGCAATTGTCCCCCGGTGGCAGGACAATGGATTTGCATTCATTACCCGCGATAATGGAATTACTATCCATAATTAGCATAATAAGACATAATGGACTCTGTGGACTCTTCGTGCCACCTTTACAAAAGGCTGCCAGTGAGGCACACCATGTTACCGTGCGAGCGAGCACAGTTTGTTCGCGGCATACATGGTTCAGCCAGAGCCTCATTATAGAAAAATGTCCAAACGGCTTGTCCTACTTCATCTTAGCATTCAGACATGGAAATAGTTTCTCTGCTGCAATTGAAGCCAAAAAAACCCGCGCCGGACTCGTCGTCCTTGGACCTGAGATTAACGGTCGACCACGAGACAGAGTCAGATGAGTATTCACTTACACAGATTGTCGCTGAGGGCATTAAAATTATGAACATATATGGAATTATTTGGTTAAAAAAAAGTGTAAAGTGACTCAAACACGTTTTATATATTTAGATATACTAGAATAGTAGTACAATAGTATGTATAGTTTTTTGTTGTTTTTTTTTATTTATTGTAGATCGTTTTTACAAAAGCCACTCTTCAGACCTGAAAACAGTTTCTACCCCACAGCCATTGTTGCATTGAATACTGTTGGACATTGAGTGATTTTCACAATACACGCACAACCGGTCATGCACGTTTACGCATTTCTTTTTTTTACATTACCATTTCATTACCATTTTTATTGTGTTACCATTTACTACTATATTACCATTTTTATGTTTATAAATTGTTTTTATGTGCATACTCTATATTACTGTTTATTGCTTGATATTCTATTTTGTTCTATTGTACTCTATTGAGTCAAACTTTTTAAACTGGTACTATGTATGATTGCATGTATTGTTTCCTTTTTTTCTTTTTTGATTGCCTGCCTACATATTACAGACATCAAATCATTGTAATGATGATTTGAACGAACCGATATCATCATCAACATCATACAAACACAATCCAACAGTAACTTCACCTTCCCAGAAATCATGTCCCAGTTCTCTAAAATAATGCCAGTCGTGACAGATTATTTTTGACTCTGTTGCGCCAAGATCACTGTACAGACGGGGGCCGGAATGGAGTTCCATGCCTCAGACTGTCCCTCTTATTTCAAAACATATTATACGTACAAGAAGTCTGCACTGATGGCGGCAGCTGTGCAGTTTAAGGCGTGACGAAGATTCCAATTCAGTGCAAGGTAAGGGCAGATCCACCAGCTAGCATGACCGCATGCGCTACGACTTGACAGCCTCACGGCTATCGTTGCTGCTAGCGTCCTGCTTTCCCCATCAGGTCGCCTTCATGTGGCCTTTGACTCTCTGGCTGAAGCCTTTTTATTAAAACGGTGGCTCACTTTAGCACGTTTAGCCACATCGTTTGCTGAAGCCTTCTAACTTTAATCTCTCTGTTGAGGAAAACGATGCTGCTGAACCTGACGTCATCAACATAGCTGTGCTCAGCAATCTGTGATATAGATTTCAAGTCAGTGCTATGAACCCTTTAGGTCAAAAGCCAGACTGTCTTCACCATAGATGCACACACACAGATGGCAGCTTCCATCTGATGAAGGTAAGACGTAGAAAGTGAACATTTTTACTGCCATTCATTGGAACGAATCAGTTGAATTAACCAAGAGTTGAGGTGCCGTTTCAAATCAAAGGGGCCTATTTGCGACTGGCAGTAGCGGCACCCCTGCGAGGAACAATAATTCTTCTTGAAAGCCAAGGGCTGGTCACGTTCCTCGGAAGTTAGAATCCCCGCAGAGAATTTCCATGAAAAGGGAACGGAACAGGCTAGCGGCTGTGAGTCACTGTACGTTCTCCGGCTAAAGTCACAAGGCCTCTGCCAAGAAGGCTTTGTGGTGTTCCCAGGCGTCATCACGGGGGACATTTTTCTTCAGCGTTTTCCTGTTATTCCGTTTATGTGACAGCCTCGATAAAATACCAACCCCTGTTTTTTGTTTTTTGTTTTTTTTTCAGTTTCAAAGTTGAGATTCTCTCTTTAATCTTATTGTGAGTCAAATTATTAGATGATTTATCATGAAAAACGTGTGCTTGATAATCATCATTCAATATTAACAGCGATGAATGCGAGTATTGTATAACGGTGCACAGCTGTGTCATTAACAAAGAAATATACTTTTTTTTTCCGAATAAATTAGGATTAGCTATATACATTTGTTTTTTTCTTTTTTCTTTCTTTTTTTTTTGTCCGGTCTGGCCATAATGACAAGCAGAAGTGTCTCTGAATGTCTATGATGGCTGACAGATTTTATTCTCAGAGGTAGATCTTGAGAGTGTGAGCCACATGGGTCGTTTCAGGAGCTACCTCTTTAGTGGTTTTATTATAATATTCTTCGTGACATTCTGGCCATGACCGGACTGAGGGAGGGATAGATAGGGGGTGAGAGGAAAGTAGAGAGGGAAATGAGTGTGGGGGGGTGATGAGAGGGATAGAGAGAGAGGAGTAGAGGAGGCGACTGGCAACAATATACAATTTTTGTGTTAAAACAGAACAAAACAGATCGTACATTTGCATAGCTAATTGTCAGATAGTGGGCTTATTCAAATGATAACCTGATTAATCTAAGGAGAAAAAGAAAGAGAAAAAAATATATATATATATATATATATAATATACCAACCCCTGTTTAATTTCACCGTGGCTAACGCAATTCCAGCTATTTCTGAGATCTTTTTTTCCGGCGGAAAATGATGGCCAGTGGCAAAAGGGCACACTGAGGGAAATATGGGGAAACAATCTCAGCAACAATCATCCACAGCGTACACATTACAGTGTGAAGGCCAAAATTGTGTTGTGTGTAGGAGACATTGTGTGGGACAGTGTGGGAAAGTGATTTTTAAGCATGGGTGGGAACCTGTGGTGGTGTAGCCTCAGTTCTCAGGTCCACTGGGGGGCCACAGAAGCTGGATGTTCACAACGATAATAACTTCACCCTAACTGGGGATGTTGAGGTTTGATGTTTTAACATCTTATTTGTGTAGAAACATGTTTTAAATTAAAGTGCAATGCTGACTTTCTTCTGTGGTGAGGTATTGTAATCCTTTTTTTAATCAATATGAACAGTTGACACTCTACGTTCTGACTGATGTGACAAGAACGTTTGAACTTTAGGCCATGGGGATCATTCAAAGATCAACTAAACAAATGACAGAAAGCAGCTGGCTAATCGTTGGCTCGAGTCCAACCCATCCAATCAGAGGTTTTTTTTATCAACATGGCCAGGTGAAGAATCGACAATATCCACTAATTGTATCCCTGATATCATGGATGGAGGTTGTTTTTTTTCCTTTTAATACACATGAGGACATGGAAACCCCCACATGAGGAAACCAGACCTGCTGCTTCTGTCCATCGAGTGCCTCTGACTTATTGATCGCGGGGTAAGCCTACGAGATGGATGAGGGGAAACCGTCGCCTCTGCAGGCGGGCAGGAAGAGAACGCATCTAATAAAAATGGATGTGGCAGCAAATGCGCCCACCGTGCGCGTGCACACACACACACACACACACACACACACACACAAAAGCAAAACATAATGTCCCTCACATCTGAGGCTGGTTTACATTAAAACACATTAGTTGTGGTCTATTTTTAAGTGCTAGCTCAAAACAAACGCTTGTCTGACTGAGTGTTATAGGTCAATAGTGGATCCAACGCTCCGGATCCAAGTCTTTGGTCTGTGAGGTCACCGCAGCTGTGGCCAAAGTGGGAAAGAAGAGGGAGGAAATAAATAAAGTCCCAGTTTCTCGGCGGTTGGCACCAGTGCACGGGCTGACGCTGGAGCAGTTACGACACGGTCTACGTTTGAACAAGGAGCGCGGACATGAAGGCAACTTATTTAGCTGCCGAGCCGAGACGCGACATTAACAATCACCTCGTTTGAATGTGCTTTTAAAATCGTAAAAAGAAAAGCAAAGGGCCAATTGAACGGTTGTAATTATAGCACAGGCCTGCTGAGAGGGCTTTCATCCCTCAGCAGGAATGGAAATATTGAGGCTTCATGATTACTAAACCGCATTTACGACTGCATGCAGATCTATAGGGTATAGCAGCAGTGGAATAAAACATGTTCAACTTGGTGAAGGTGGGCGACGCAAAAACTTAAAAAACAAAGGAGCTTCTACTTGAAGGACATTTCCCAAAAGGCTCTGTGTGTCACACACAGTTTATTTTCATCCTGAACTCTAGTAACAGAAAACTGCATATTTAGCCCTGTGTTTAGAGGCTACAGCGAAAAACCCTTTTTCTTTTCGGCTAATACTGATGTTATGTTGACCCTTCTGAATGCTCGATACGGTCTCATAAGGAACGCTGGTCGGGAGCGTTGCCAATAAATCACCGGATGGGTTTCTGTGCCCTTTGTGACATCACAAAAGGTCTGACTTACAGATCTGCGAGTTTGGGCGCAGACTTTCTCAAAAGTCAAGCAACCAGTGAAATAAATAATGCTCTTTCTTATCATGATTACTATTATTGGTTTTGGTATTATTTTACTGACTCCCTTTTTTTTAAGGGAATTGCCTGAAGATAAATTATTCCATAGCTTGAGGCCTTCAATGCAACAAAGCAAATAACCACACCTAGAAAATGGCATGTGTGTATAACTCACAAACTGACACTCTTGGCCATTATGTTGTTTTGTTTGTTTGTTTTTTTTCAGAATACGATATTGTTAATTAGGTCCGCAGTAACTACGTCTTTCTGATCATACATGAAAAATCCCGCAGTAACCTGTGGCTTGAGCGCATCGCACAATGAATTGTTCCCCCTTGGATGAGTCATTTCCTGATCTCTTCATCAAAAGGAAGTACTTGGTCGGCCCCCTCTGTCACCCCGGGTGATGTCCAGGCGTGTTTCTTACCCCACATTCACTGGGTACATTCACATAAGACACAGGCTCTTATTTGGCGGTGACTCACTCATACAAAAAAAAGGAGTGAAACCAGAGGAAAAACACGTGCCTACCTCCTCAAAGTGCTGTCAACAGCGGGCAATACCGCAGCCGCAGAGGTCCGGAAACGGGACGCGACCTTAGGCCTCCCGAGAGTCACTCGGTGCGGCAAATAACCAGAGTCCTAGGTGATTTTATGAGACGGTGCTACCGAAACCCGAGCCCGGTGGCCGTCCTCGGCTTGGCGTGAGAATCAATACCCCACTCGGCCGCGGAGGACACGGCGGCGAAGAAGCACAGCAGGAACGTACGATCAAAGCTCTTTTTCTTCTTCTTCTTCTTCTTCTTCTTCTTGCAACAAAGCTGCGTGATGTTGGGCAGTGATGCAATACGAGTGCCTGAGAGCGTCGAGAGCTCTGAACCGCCTGCATTAATAAATAACATTAGACGATGCGTTTCTTTGATCGACCTGTTTTGCAGCCAAAGCGAAGGATGATCGTGGGCCGAAGACATTGCGCGGATCCTGCAGCCCACCAAACCTGGTAAACAATTTGAAATTATTTTCCCATTTCCCATCCAGCCACTTGAGAGGTCGGTGCAGGATGAGTGTGAATGTCATCGAAAATTGCAATTTACACAATAAATTGTGTAAACAAAACAACAGTTGTCATTCTATCACAATATAAATGAAGTGAACTTATAATGTACAAAGTGTAAATGTTGAACAATGTGAAATTATGTCAGAAGATCAGCTCTGGAAAAGTAAATCAATGTAGCGTCGCATCTAACTCATCATCTTTGCATTAAAAAACAAAAAGAAATACAGGTTAGCTTGTTAAGATAAGAACTAATATCAGACTCCGTCAATAACTAGCCATGTTATCGGTAACAACAACACGCAGTTATGGACATCACACAAAAGTCATACTTGAAAATGATCATTATCAATGTCTATGCACCATGTAAGACTCAACAGTTGACACGCTACACTATTGTACAGCTATTCAAACTGACAAAAAGCCAGAAGAGTGAGGCAAGAGTGAGCGACCCCTACTGACTGGGAGGTACAAATGTCATCCATATCAGCATTGAGCTGTAAAACAGGCCTCCTCTCCCAGTCATGTCTCCTGCGGCATTGTCGCCGCCCTCAAATCAATGGGAAACGAGAAACAGCGGCAAATTTCATTTTTCAAGCCTCAGCTATGAGTCATAAGTTGAAGCCTCGTGAACGGTAATGAGTTTCCTGCAGCAGAGAGACTCCAACAAAGAGCAGCCAGAGCCTCCGGTAACCTCCAGCAAAGCAGGAGTTCAGTCCTGGGGGCGGGGGGATAGAAGAGCACGGCACACGACCAGGCTGAGGAGAAGATATTAGCCAAAGACATTCACCAAACTAACCAGTTTCATCAACATGCAAAACAGTGGAGTTCTGAACGTCCTCAGGAACCTTTAATTTGTTTTTTCTTTCTGTCTGGACTTAATGGAGGTGATAATGTGCTGCCTTGGCTGCTTATTGGAACAATATATAGAGGTGTAAAAAAAAAGAAAAAAAAAGGAGATGAGCGAACGCAACAGGAATTCTAGCCATCAGTGGGGGTTATGGGAAAAGCCTGAAAAGGAAAGAAACTTGTATGATTTAGCGAGCATTTTAACACGCTCTCATACCTTCTGTCAAATCTGTGCTTACATGCTTGATTAACTCAGGCTCCTGTTAAAGCAAAAGCTCTGCTGGACCAAGTGCTAAGGGGAGAACACACATTTTGTTCTCCATGCTGAGACCTTGCCAACAAATGGGGATAAAAAAAAATGTTTTTTCTTCCTAGACTTTCATATACCCCCACACACTGATGGTATTTGAGAAGAACCTTGTCGTCGACACAGCCTTTAAAGGTAAGGAGGCCTTCACATATCAGATGTTAAATGACTTTAGATTTATCTATAAATCTATTTAGGTTTGGTTTGGTCATTTGCCATTTATCTGCTGAGGCTGAGGAAATCAGGTTGTATACTAAAATAAAGATTGCGCACAAGAGTGAAGCTGAGTTTTCTGACTTGAAAATCCATCCAAAGAACAAAAAGCCAAACCACAAAGAAAGATCTATTTTCATTGAAAAAATACTAAAATACACTAAAAAATAATGAAAGATTGATAAGAAAAAGAAAACCTCAAGAGTCAGTTGAGTAATAGAGTACACAATGATTGGCACTTTCACCTCGTTCCTACCTACACGTAAGGTTGTTCATGAACAACCTTTCGTTGTTCATGAACAATGAAAATAAATGTATTCAAATACACACGGGCTGAAATGCAGCCCGAGGATCACCACAGAGTGCTTTGGTTATTAAAGGAAAATACTGGCTAACATTAAAATGAGGGACTTCCTGGCTAATTATTTATAACCTAACACAAAATATATTCTCTCAGTGGACCAGTCTGTTCTCAGGCTAGCGTTTTCTCAGAGTCCAACAAACCACAGCCTTCAGCGTCCAGCCATGCAAATAACCACAGATTCATTAAGGTACGGGCCTAAATGTTTCCATGTCTGACACCAACCACAGCAATGACACGCGTGGAACATACTGTACATGGTTGAAAAAAAACATAAAGGTCAACTCAAAACCATGCTTTCACCAGTCCATTTAAGAAGGTGCAACCAAAGCAACCACAGCCTGGATGCAGATGAACCGTGTAACCGACAAATGATTGGCAGCCTACAGAAGTCGACCGTACTTTACGTTAAAATCGATAGATGATGTCGATGGCTGATGACGTAGATGTTGAAGTCGGAAACACAGCCGAGGGTTGCTGTTGATAAAAACAACAGCAGTTGGAGCAGAAAAGCTTTGAACTGGGCCATAAACTCACAAGGAACTATGTTGGGGTAAAATGTAAAAGAAATTCCAATTGGCTGTTAATGCAAATAGCTAAATTGGCCAATCACATGGCGGCAACTCAATCCATTTAGGCAAGTAGACATGGTGAAGGCGACTTGAAGTTCAAAGACAGCATGATAATGGGGAACTGAGGGGGGTTCAAGTGACTTTGAACTTGGTTCTGAACATGGTGGTCGGTGCCAGACGGGCTGGACTGAGGATTTAACAAACTGCTGCAGATCTACTGGGATTTTCACAACATCGCAACCATCTCTAGGGTTTACAGAAGATGGTCTCAAAAGGAGAACATTTCCAGGTTCGTGAAGGAAAATGCCTTGTTGGCGTGAGGGGTGAGAGGTCAGAACAGGGAGACTGGTTGGAGGCAACAGGAGCTCAACCAAGGTCTGCAGAACAAGCATCTCTGAAGACATAAACACTCTTTGGCCAAGTGTACCTAATACCTATTGAAGTGGCCAGTGGGGTTCACTTCCTCAAGTATCCGCAACGCACACGTCACGGTCACGTCACAGACCGCAAGTTGCGAAGTTAAGCAGAAGTCGGCACCAATGTGAAAGCGGCATTCAATCACGTGACTTTAGAGCGAGGGAACCGCAGCTGCTTTGATACTTCAAGACATCTGGCCCGTTGATCTGTCACGGGAGGCTGACTGAGGAGGTGCAGGATGGCATCATTAGAGCTCCAGCTGAAGATGGTGGAAATAGTGAGAGATCAATAATAAAAAATAATAATACTGTCGGCAATCCAGCCCAGTGCTCTTGTGAGGGCACCATTTTGCTAGATTTGTACACATCAAGCACCATGTTTGGTTTGTTTTTTTTTGGCAGAGGTCACTCACAGAGGCTCAAGTGGTTGGAGGGCCTTTTGAGTACTCCGCCGAGTCCCGCGGAACAACACTTGATTTTATAGCCCCGGCTTTACTAAACAAACCACCGGCGGCGACGAAAATAGAGCCGCTTCCTCTGGCTCGTTTCCCCCCTCCCGTCCCCGTCACCATATGCCATGAAATCAAAGTGTCTGCGTGAGAAGGGGGGGGGGATCAAAATAATACGTTTAACGAAACGTCACGCTTGCCAAGAAACGAAATGATCTGTTTAAAACACAAGAGCAGGAAGAAGGCTGAGCGGGAGGAGCGACGTCGAGGAGATAAAACTCCGGCGAAGAGCTCCCAGGGAAGAAATGAGGAGTTTGATGGTGATAAAGAAGGAAGAAAAAAAAAATTGGTTGCTTGGTAACGGAAAAAAGTGAGGATACTTTTCAGGCTTGCCACAGCTGGCTTGCCCCGCATCCGTGATATGACTCAAATCTCATCTCCGGAGAAGCGTCGCCCTCCCGTCGCACACCCCCAGGTTCTCCCGGTGGTCGGATCGCAACTGGCCGAACACGCACGTCGACGATTTGGCCTCTTCTACAGGGAGGCGCATCCCTCTCGTCGCTCTGTGTGTATGTGGAGGGGGCAACCCCCAGGGCGGATGAAGGTCCACACAAGGGGGTTCGGTGAGTGGTTTGATCCTCGCTTTGAAATTACACAAAAAAAATGCCAAGGATCGTTGAAGACCGGGAAGGGGAGGACGGGTTTTGAAGCGGCAGGTAAAAGGAAGACGACCACGTGGACATCTGCTTTGAATTTCCACACATTACAGGCAGCAGGCGATTCAATTAGACGGGCAGACAAACCCTCGTCATCTGGAGCCCTGCCAACCGTGACTGGTCATTTTATAAGGCCTCCCTCTGCGAATTTGTGGGTGGGGATGTAGGAGGGGGGGAGAAAATACTGGAAGCAAGAGCTCTTAACGCTTAACACACACACGAAAAATAACGAGCAAAAAAAAACAGTTCCCCTAAATGCCTCCGATTCCACCCGAAGTTCAGATTTGGAGTTTTCATTCGCTCAAAGTGGAGCAGCCAAGCATGAATAATTGACTACCAGACCTCCAAAAAAACAGAAAGCAGAAAATGTAGCCCTCTGGTTTTCCCCCCCGCTTTTTCCTCCTATGTTCTTGTTACAACAGACATCAGTACCCTTTGTGACATCACAATGGGGCATTTTGCAGAGGGAACCACTGACTCCACTCATTTCTGGACGGTTCACTGACCGGTCTGATGCCTTTCTGAGTGGAGGTGGCTTGTTCTCCCTGTGTCTGCGTGGGTTCCTTCCGGGTACTCCAACCTCCTCCCACAGTCCAAAATAAAATACGTGCACGTGAGGTGAGCCAGGAACTCCGAGTCGTCCGTAGGTGTGAGTGTGAAAGGCTGTTTGTTTCTCTACGTGGCCCAGCGATAAACTGACGAGTCCACCTCAGCCCTCTTTTTGCGGCTTCAAAGAGCCGAGAGAAATCAAATTATCTTAAGTACCCCCCCCCGCCCCCTGTCACTCTGAGAAAGTACAGTTTGAGAAAGGGTCGAGTTCACGTGTCGCCACACTTCCCAGATCAGAGCGCGAATGTCGTAAATAATACACATTGTTATTAATAATACAAATTGTTATTCTGCGCGGTTCCTCTGATCGGGGCAAAACCATCCTCGCTCGGCGGGAACGTGACAAATTCCAGGGTTTTTGTTATTGTTGCGACGGATTTATCGAACTGTTTATTGAAGGGAAGGAGCAGCGTGTGCTGTGGTAGCCTCACTACAGAGGACGAGTTGCGTTTGAGGAACACCAGAGAGGAAGGAGGGGAGAAATAAATAGCTGAAGGTTGCTTTAGGTGAAAAGGTTTCCTCTGCCGATGATGACGATGATCGTGATTTGGGGAAATGAGACTAATCTGTGCACGTCTGCACGTTCGTTTGCGTTGACCATTTCATAATAGAGAGCCATTCAGATGCATGTCTATGCATGTAAAGCAAAAAGTGAATGACATCCAGCGGACCAGACGGACCGGAAGGCAGAACCAACCAGACTCTGCACGCCTTAATCATCATGGCATCCGCAACGGATGAGATTAGGGCTGCAACGATTAGTCAACCTTACCGATTACGTTGACAACATAAATTTATCGAAGCAAAAATTTAAGCGTTGACACGCCGATTTATTGTTGTTGTAAATTGCTGAATAATAAAATCACACTCCGGCCGCTGCATGCTCATTTGTACCTGCAGTGCAGTACTGTGTAAGCACTGAGGGTGGCAGTGTCGCTCGATGTTTACATCCTATAAAACACAGAAGAAGAACGGCTTCTTCTCTAAAAAGGGTCAAAAACTCCGACATAAAATTTCTAAAGTTTAAGAATATTTCATAAAAAAATGAAGCATTGAAACACGTTAGGTGCAAACTCTGTGAAGCTCAGCTAGCATTCTATGGTAGCACTACAGCGATACGCAAACACTTTAAACGCCGACACACCGGAGTCGCTGTATCATCACGGACTGCAGAGAGGAGTTCACAAATAACGTAGAGGATATATGTTTTGTAGATATTTTTGATATGACATGCTTATTTGTTAATTAATCATCAGCCTATGACGCAAGTACATTATACTGTAACATTGGTGTGCTCGTCAATAACCGGACATTGTTGTTTCGGTTATTAGCTGGCTTTATTATTGCTTCCGACAACCTTGAATGCAGGTTATTTCTCTCTCAACCCCCTCAGCCAGAACCGGAGACAGTTGTGAACTTGCAAGTTCAAGCAAAACAAACCGGCTCCCTGCAGGTTCTCAGCACCCCATTCTAATGAACCTATACTGAGCAAACAAAGATGCAAGAGATGTATGTAAGTGGACAAAGTTGAGTGACGAAGCTCCTTTAAAAAGAAAAAAAAGAAGATTCACTGAAATGTCTTTTTTCGCTGGTTTGCATTACGCTGCATCCCGTCGGCACCTGCGAGGCATCCGCAGATGTGGCCTGGACCGACCCAGTCAGCGGCGTTGCAGTTCTGCTGCGTAGGGGAACACTCAGCATATTCCTCCCATAAGTCCCGGCATTATCCTGGGATCTCACGCAAACAGCGGCGAGGTTCCGAGCAAGGGGGCGGTGCCAACGGGTTAGCAAGGGAGAGTAGATATGCTAAAAACAACAGCATTGTGAGGGAAAGAACAACAAACACAGCAGCCGGTTCCCACACGCTCACATCAACACATTAGATGGCAGCGTGGCTCTGACAGGAACACAAACAGATGCGGGGGTCACATGCCACTCACGCAGAAAAACTAAACCGCCGGCACGATCCGCGCTTACATAACCAAACATCGGATTCCCAGAAGAAACAGGAGGATGTAAAAAAAAAAAAAAAAATTGAGACCTACATCCGTCCTGGTTGTTTTTAAACCAAATCTTTTTAAATTGATGATGGTGGAAACAAGCGGCCGTGACTGTGAACACACTTTGGTTGGGGCTAAAACTGGGACACTGTTACTTGTCCAGTTATGGAAAGGGACACTTTTATATAAGCAGTATCTCACTTGGCTAGCCGCTGTGTAGCAATTCTTTTTGTTTAAATATCTCCTACAAACAACACGCCAAACTATCTGGATAATCAACCCCAATGAAGATAAACACTTCTAAACTTCAGTGGGGTCCAATAGCTGCAGGAACCTCAAAGCAGTCTTCAGCACTCGGTTTATTTTCTCTTATAAAAATACCAAAAATACCTGCACTAAATAGGTACATTGTTTGAGTAAAATATTTATGAGAACACCCGCTAAAAAAAGGCAATTAAGTAAACTGCTCAAACAATGCGGCGGCAGCGAGGAGCTGAAGAGTTATAAGTCAAACACGCACGCACACACACACACACAGCAGGAAAATGAAGTTCGGCGTTAATGATGTGGAGTTGTGGAACTAGGGGGATGACGCAATTTGGTGTTCCTTCAAAATAATGGCGTGGGAAATTAAGCCCCATTCGTACGGGCACCTTTATTGCGCAGTCCACCAGCAATGCAGAGGTGTTTTAAAGCAGATCTGACATTATTAAAACACAATCCCCTTGGGCGCTCCACTTTTATGAGGAAACGCCAAGGCCGAGCAGTCCAGAGTTAAAAGCGCGTTCCCCTCAAACGATCGACAGCCGTCGCCATTCAATCCGGACGAGGCGAAACAACCCGGCATCAGTTTCTTTTTTTTTCAGAAGTGAGAGCAAATGCTTCCCAGTGAGGCTCCAGGAGCACTTTGTTCTTCGCGCCAATGTAAAACAATGAGCAATGCATATAACCCGCATCATCACAGGTCAGGACAAGCATTCACATTTTTATTTGATGAGCCTCAAGATGTTTTGATTTATACCATCGAACAGTGATATCGTGCACAACCCCTTGCATTCCAATGTGATAGCAAAGTAATAATAAGCAATATTAATTAATGCAAGGACGAGTCCAACCCAGAAAAAAACAAACAGGCGCATCCTGATTGCAGATTAGTGTATACAGTGACAATAAACATGCCCGCCAAATGAACTAAGACTTGGATTCAGTCCCAAATTCATTGTCAAGGCAAGTTTCACAGCGCAACTGCAATGTGAGGTAGCATAACGGGTGGAATAGAATAGACGGAATATTATAAAAAATCCCATAAACTTCTTTCTGACAAAGAAAGTTTAAATTAGCCAATTTAAAACTCGGTAAAAGTCTGAGTCTTAAAAAAATAGTCACACTGCAGCTGCATTTGCTTGCAAAAGGGGGGAAAAAAAACCCCACCGAACTGACTGCAGTTTTGTTCTAAACTTACAGCCGTCTGCAGCCTGAGGAGCAACAAGGCAGCTGATACAGTTTCCGTGGCAACCAACAGCCATATCCCATAGCCGACTCTTTGTCTACCAATCACAAGCTCAGCGCGCCCGTTAAGTTTTCTACTGTTTGTCGGAAGGAACAGCCTGCAGGGAGAAAAGCTGATGCTCGCAAAGTCAAGTAACTCTTTATTCTCATCTTTAGGTCCCTTATACTTGCGTTTCTTTTTCGACATCTATGACAAGAAAAGAAGTGGGGGGGGTGGAGAGCTTCAGAGACTGAAAACTACAGAGGCTAATAATAGTAATACCGACTGAATGTTCCTTAACCTTTAGACGCCCTGAAAAACTGCTTGGTCAGAAGAATAAACGCAAGATCAAACGTGAAATTTCGGACTTAATATTTTTTCAAATTCTCCAAGCCGGACCACATCTGAGGTGGGGAGGTGTTTGTTTTGAAAGGAAATACAGAGTAAGCCATCGCTCTTGCGGTCTGTTGGGCAGCGAGCTGCTTCTCTGAGGTCGCCACACGGACTGTTGTATCGTCTCTTTGTGCAAGTCCTATTGGCCCATCGCTTTATTGATACGCTATCAAAAACATGAAATGGTCAAAGTCAGTATCTCGACCTGAAGGTCTCGTACGACAATGTGTTATTCTGTCTTCTGTCGGGGAACTTCTCAGAAATGAGGAAAGTTTGCTACTTTTTTTCTTGCTCCACTTTTTCAGAAAGTGCACACCGGAACACTCTGATCTGGACATCGGCCCTTTGTGATGTCACAAAACACACCGACGCCGATAGATAGATAGATAGATAGATAGATAGATAGATAGATAGATAGATAGATAGATATTGTGCCAAAGTGAAAATGGACAGAATGTTGGACAGATTCCTTTGAAAGACTTTTAGATTCTGTGCACTGTCAAGACTCTAATCTCAAAGCTGACAGCTGCAATTTGTATAAGCAACTCCATTTACACGTTTGCTCTTTTAAAAATGAGTGAAAACTTCCATTAACATCTTCTCATGCATGTTTTTCTTTTGCGCACATCAAACCCCTCTGAGTTTTCTGTGACCCCGAAGAATTTAACCCCCGATGCCCCCCCCCCCCCCTTTTTTTTTTTTTTTTTGTCGTTGCGTACCTGCTTCCAAAGAAAGCTGTCCACGCCGTTTAAAATCCACGAGATCCCCACGTGGATGGCGGAAAGAATAATCCCTGTGATGACCGCGGCGCGCATCCTGACGGGCAGCAGCGTGTAGATGACGTGGATGAAGAAGACGGTCCACCAGATGCCCTCGGAGGCGCTGCGGGGCTCCACCAGCAGCACGCCGATCACCTGGATCACCAGCACGAGCAGGATGACCGCGTAGCACACGATCCACATGTGGTCCTGGTGGAAGCCGTTCCGGTTGCACACCACCATGAGCACCAGGGTGAGCACGATGGCCCCGGAGAAGACCACCACGAAGGTGACGCTCGGCTCGCCCGTGCCGTCCGAGCAGTGGAAGCCGAGCATGACGGTGAAGACCAGCACCAGCACGGCCATGAGCATGGTCAGGCTGCTCTGGTTGAGGCGGAAGAAGTAGCGCTGGTAGAGGCGCTCCAGCTTCTCCGACTGGAACTTCTTGGATTTGAAAATGTGCATGACGCCGGTGCAGCACGCCACCGCGGAGAACTTTTCCTCGGCCATGGCCACCGCAGTGGAAGCCGTCGCCGCAGCAGCAGCAGCCTCCGCCGCCTCCTCCCGGTCGCTCCTCGCCTTGGCTCTGCGCTCCTCCAGACCCAGCTCCACGGACTTGGGTCTCACCTCGCCGTCGGCACGCTGCTTCGGGGACGCGCGGCTCTTGTCTCGGCTCTCGATCTCGCCATGGTCCTGCCAAGCCGACCTGGACCTGAAGCTGACCCGGCTCACGGTCATGGAGGCTCGGCCGGGCTGCCGGTGTTCCAGATCATCCTCCGCCGCCGCCGCCGCCGCCTCCTCCTGCCTCCACCGACTGTTGGCCCGGGCGAGCTTCTTGCGCGGGGATCTGGCTGAGTATGGGCACCCGTTGGCCACCGACTCCGACTCGCCCCAAGCTGATCTCAGCTCGGTCCCGCCCCTCAAGCCGGGCGCACCCACTCCGGGTGGGCTGACACTGTTTGATCTGGACATGGTGGTGGCGGCGGGGCGGAGGGGGGTGGTGAGATGCGCCTCGACGTAACAAGTTATATCTAAAAATAATAATAATGTTTTTTTTTTTTTTTTTTAAAAATGCAACGTCTCTCCCCGGGAGGTTAAATCTCCAAAAGTTGCCCAAAAGTTTACACTTGAGCGCAAAAGCCAAACGACCAAAAACCAGCAACAATCAGGTCAGTTTCGCATCTCTACAAACAAAGATCTCGTGTTAAAAGAAGCTATTAATCAATTTAAAAAAAAAAAAAAAAATTGATTAGGTCTCCCAGAATGGGAGTTAAGAGAAAACAATTGAACATGCGCCAAAGTCACATGGGGCCGGAGAGGAGCAGGAGGAGGAGGAAGAGGAGGAGGAGGAGGAGGGACTGTGTGATCCTGGAGGATTTGGCTCTACATCATTGGGCCCAATTAACTACCATCCGTGGAGAGGCTGAAAGCAGCCGCAGCTGCAGATGATATACAAGCATTACACAACCCAGGGAGTCCCCCCCACCACCACCACCCGGGAGATCACCGCACAACACCATCAATTACGAGCCGTTAAGTATGCGGACATGAGTCCTTGAAGCGGCGTGAGGTGGGCAAAAAACGCGGCAGCGGAGGGAAAATAAATATAGTAGTAATGATGATGACGATGATGATAATAATAATAATAATAATAATAATAATAATAATAAAAGATCGACGAGTCTCATGATGCTGGCTCCCGGTCGTGTAGTCCCACTCGGTCTCGACGCACCTGCACTGAGCACACATCGCAGCCCCTTGGACAGCGGCGGGGGAGCATCACGGTTGGCCGGAAGGAGCGTCGGCGATCGTTGGCGCACTGCATGTCGCCGCCGTGGAGGAGGCTCCGACTCAGCCGCACCTCCTCCTCCTCCTTCGCCTGCCGCTCGTCTTCTCCTCCCGGCTGCCAAAACAAACAGCTCCTGGGTCCATGGCGCTAAGCCCACGGCCCCGGGTTTAGGTTTTTGTTTTGTTTTTTCTCCCTCGTCCGGTTCGTGCCTCGACCCGGTTACAATCGATGTGCAACAGCTGTCCGGTCACTGCTCAAAATAAAAAAAATTAAAATTAAAAAAAAAAAAATGCCAGGAGAGAGAAGAGAGCCGCGGTCCGATCAACGTGCGCGCAGCCGAGCCGCGGCAGTGACGCGGCGCGTCAGCCCCGGTGGCGGAGGACGAGTGCTTCCCGCGGAGCCCCTGAGGCGTCCGGTCGGTGCGCGTTCAGTGCGCGGCGGCATCACCGTCACCATCATAACATATTTACCGCTGATTTCTGCCTCGGTGCCCATTCAACCAAGTGTGCTTCCTGCGGCCCGCCTCTCCCGCGCGCCTCCATTGGAAACGGAAGCGCGGTGAGTCACGCTCCGCAGCGCTTCCATTGGGCCGCCGGCCGCTCAATCTGGAGGCGGGGGCCGGGCTGCACGACCACCACCCCCGGTAGCTTTCGATGAATGGGCGGACCCGTGTCTCACAGCTGGATATGCACACGCAAACACTCCCCCCCACCACCTCCGAGTTCACACACACACACACACGCTCGTGTTATGACAGAAGGACAAAGGTTGAATCTCTGCATCTTTCTCTCTGTGTCCAAATCATCGATCACAAAATGACTCAGTGTGGCTTATTTAAACCACGACTAGTTGTTTTGTCGCACTCACTTGCTCTAACAGCAGCCCCAGAAATCCGATTTGAACTATCAAGCTCTTTCTTATGACATTTGTTTTTCGGACGAATGCGTTTTGAATGACATTTGAGGAGGAGAAGAGGAGAAAGAAGAAGGACGGAGAATCGCTGACTATAAGAGGCAGGTAGGTGTGCTTTCATGAGATGGTGCTGGGCAGGCAACCAAAGTGATGTGTTCCATACCAGGCCAGCAGGGGAGCTGTCTCAATGTTAGATTTGTTACAAGTCAGTGAATCATAAAAATGATTTCATCAAATTCGAAAACTACATAGAGGCTTTTTTTCTCATTTGCAATTTAAGATGATGTGATATATATATTGACAGAAATGTTATTCCATCACTTTATGCACATCTGTCAACATAATAAAAACAGTTCACGATCACGTGCATGTCAGGGTGCTGGCACTGTGCAAAGGTTGTCGTCACGGCAGGTGGTCACTGCGTATTTACCGAACAAACCGTAAAAAGAACGTGGCCGCCTCTCATCGTCTCACTTCCAGCATGTTTCATCTCCGCTCATCAACATTTACACTGTGCCGTAACACGTGTTACACAGCCATTTGTGAGTGCATTCCGACGGAAGCCTCTCTGCCTGTGCGTGAGGTTGTGTAACGCTGAGAACGGGGGCTCCTGTGCAGCGCTTCCCTCTATCAAATCATCAACGCCTCAAGTATCGAAATTTATCCCCGTATTCTGGTGGTGACACTCAACTTTGACTTTTTTTGTGCTCTAATGAAATCATTGAAAAGTTCAAAAATATAGAATGCAACAAGATGAAATGGGAAAATAAATTGCTCAACTTGCACCATTTCAGCCGAGATGCACTTCCTGCATTATACTCAAATTGTGAAGTTCAATTCAGATCATTTTATTTATGCCAGTATGGAAATTCTATTTCTGGAGTCCACCAAACACATGCAACCATTTAGACAAACACACGTTCAGGTAAAAGAGGTTGCACAATATGACAACGAGCCTCGGCAGTACAATAATTGCAGGCAAAAAGGAAAAAACACCCATAGAGATATTAGATCGATGCATTCATTCATCTAAAGTGAATCACGTTGATTCACAAGCTTTTCCCTCAAGATGGCTGGTGAGAACGCAGCTTAAACCCCTCACCGGTGGTCAGCGTAACAAATGTGGAGGAACAGGAGGATGACTGATCCGACGTCAGCGAGCTTTCATTCTGCCTTTCACAAAGAGGGGAAAGTGACGAGCACTGCGGAGCTGTGACTCATCCTGGTGGAAAACAACCTTTACAGCCACTCTGGGGAATCAAACACACTCGCACAGTCTCATATCAGCGCCTGTATTCACGGGGCTTTATAATCGTTGCCATTTTGTTGCTCTCTTTTATGCAATGCTCTGAGACAGGCGGGCGTTTTTCAATAAGATAATCACATGTTATATATGACAAAGTGGAAGCTAGCAATGCCGTATTCTCAGGGGTTATTCTGCACGTTATGGCCGAGGTGCGATTTCAGCTCTGAATTCTGACAGATCCTGTTGGAAAAGGTTCATTCGGAATGTTTTTTTTCAGCCGGTGAGCATGACATGACTGATCAGTGTTTTTTTCTCCCCCGACTCAAGTGCTGCCTCTGGCACCGGTGATGTTACCAACTGGTTTTATCTAGCAAGAAAGAACTTGATTGGCCTATTTTGAGTGAGACAGAAATGGACAGCACTGATACAGCGCTCTTCTCGACCGAAACGCTTCACAAAGTGGATGTATTATAAGAACTGGATAGTGGACTTCCAAAATGTTGGCGTGGCAATTTCTCCAGTGGCCACTGAAGGGACTGCAGCCAAAAATCCCACGCAAAGATTTTTTTCCCTGGACACTGCGATATAAAAGTAAACAGCCGTAAAACAGTTAATGGGAGACTTCCAACCTGAAACACTATTCATAAAAAATCTTTCTATTGTATGTGTCTAAGTCATGGACTTTTAATCTTTCTAAAAAAAAAATCAGGGGATCCCCAGAAAAGAGTTTCTTCCAAATATGACACGGCTTCACATGCTGTGTCACGGGTCGTTCTGATTGGCCGCTGCCTTCTGATTCATCCTGGGAGTTGCAGAGGCATGACGGGAAGTGACACTAGTGCACATGCTTTATGGGCGGGTCGAACGTTTCAGTTTTTGCACTAAGTGACCAACTCCATTGAAATGAATGGGCCACCATCTAGTTATAATAATCTATGTATGACTCACACAAGCATTCACACTACAATAGGTCCATTTACGTTTCATCAGGTGCCTTGCTCAAGGGTGCCAGACTACTGAGCCACAGCCGTTTGTTTTTTTCGAATGGGTTTTCTCCCACATGAAGAAGTGAAACAAATATGCACACGTGAAACATTTTATCCGCTGCGTCCTATTACAAGAAACAGGGATCAGATTCCGCAAGAGTTCAGGAAACGGTAAACTTCACGGCCTCCGCGTGGCATCCGCCTCATGCGATCGTTATGCGACCGGGTCTGCGTTTTCGCGATTTCCACGGAGGACGAGCACCAAGACAGACCGTCTCATTCACCACCAGAGTCCCTTTCAGGACGCCAATGTGCCATATCGCACGGCAGCGGCCGACCGAGGCCCCGTCTCCCAAAAGGTTGGCATCTTCAGAACAATGAGTCAGTGTTGTCCTGTCCTGCAGGGATTGGTTAATTAATTTTTCCCCTCGTGAAAAGAATCATTGATATTCCCGATCTGATGTGACATCATGCTGAATCATGAGCTGTGCCACTGGAGGAGTAAACAGCCGAAAGAAATTGCGTAAACTTTATTAAAACCAATCGCCTGCCTCAAAGAGATGTTGACATCAAGACCAACTACAAAGTAGAATCGCAATTTTTTTATTTTTTTTTAATAGCAAATGCTCTTTGACTGTATTATTTACTGCTTAACTCAAACTAATCAAAAAAAATAGCCAAATTCAAATGTTTTGGAACTGAGATGTTCAATAACACTTCAAACAAAATGCATTTTTTTTCACAGATCATTTTGTTTCGGATGTATTTTATGTATCAATTGGTGTTTTCTGGCATTTCAGCCATTAATCATATTAATAAGGTCAGCAAAAAGCATGTTTGTATTGTAGTGAGTAAAACATAATACGCAATATCAAATTTGATACACGCATTTTAACTGTGATATATATAGATAAAATTACTATGTTCTGTGTCTCTTAACTTGCTGCTGTTGACACAAGAACTTCTATCTCGTAACTCTTCAGCGTAATGATAGAAAAATATTGAAACAATCCATCTGTAATCCATCTTCATCCCTCAAAATCATTAGAATGCTAATTTCTTCAGCGATATGGAAACACTGTTTCCTTTTTCTGGCTGCTGAACATTCATGCCATCAAATTTTCTTTTGTGCTTCGCCCTTTTCTCTCAGCTGCAATATCACATTTTTTTTGTTGTTGTTTTTTTATCAATAAATCAGAGGGTTCCATCCGGATCTTTAGCTGCTCTTGAATGCACTTTAATCTTCTCTAACTTTCCTCGCCGGGCCCCTCGGATCCTGTGATCTGAGCCGCAGCTCGCAGATGAAAAGGAACAATCATATCTGCCGTACATGAGCATTTTAAGTGCGGCAGCTCCATTTCCATCGAACTGCAACAACACCGCACCTATCGGGCTTCAAAACACAATGGAGGTTTATGTTGATAAGGTAAAAAAAAAAAAAAAAGAAAAAGAAAAGAAAACACACTCCGCGCGCAGCGTTGCGCTCGCCTACACTGCGCGCAGTGGGAATGATTCACTGCATGCACACTTAATGCACAAATAAGCCCTCTCTATTTTTAGCAGAAATAACTCACAGAGGGGCATCACTCATCCGATGAGTGCGCGCGCGAGTGCACACAAGCGCAAAAAGGGGGATGAAAACTGAATAAATGTCTCATGTGGCAGGTTTATTGTAAATATACCGTCTCATTGTTCATATAACCTGTACAAAGTCCGCTGGCCCCATGCAAAAAAACAAAAACAAACCAAAAAAAAAAAACAGCCACCATTTGTATCAAAACTTTATTGGGCAGAACCCGCGGTAACGCTTGCCATGCTTTTAATGTTTGCTCCATCTTTTCACAAAGTTTTGCAACGTCACCATTCCGGGCATCCGGATTCCTCCTTCATGCAGTGTTACGAGATGCTCATCCGCTCCTGCTTCCCAAAGTCATGCTCAACCACTTTGCAGCGGCGGGGCGGGGAAGAGGAAGTGGGAAGAAAGAAAGAAAGAAAGAAAGAAAGAAAGAGTGCAAAAGGACACATTGACATTTTCGGAGCCACTAGCTGCACACTTTTGCTACTTGATAAAAGGAGAGGACGAGGTTCATGGTCACGGCAACAACAGAGCAGGAGCGCCTTTTGGAAAAAAGAGGGAATGCAAAGTACACAACTGTCGAACATGCGTGCTAATGAGTGCTAGCTTCTGAGATCAGATTGAAAAAGGTCCCATATATATAATGTGATACGTATATTTCATCCCTGGAAAAATATAAATCATATTTAGCCCTCTGTTTACAGCCGGCGGCAAAATCTCTTGGTTTAAGCTTCCCGTGAGAACTGACGCTTTGTCAGAAGAGGACAGAAACAGCCATCATCACTAACCTGGGAGAAGTATCAGTGAGGTATTACCCTTTGTGACATCACAGAGGGCACCCATCATTAATTTAATTGTTAAGCTCAATTTCTGGAAAGTGGTTTAAGCAGAAGAAGTTAATGTTAAACTTCTCTAATTTTAGGTAAAAATCCAGCACAAGATTGAAACACATTGTAAATGTGAATTTTGCAAAACATGGGACTTCTTGCAAGATGTACGGCTTTGGTGCAACTGGGGATCAATGCAGCAGCCCGGTGTGACGACTGCGCGCTGACAACACCAGGCTGTCTTCTTGTACAGACAAAGGAAAGATGGAACAAGTCTTGATTCACAGTTCTTTCTACATTTGGAGGTTTACCTCCAAATGATAGTGACATTAATCTGTACACAAAGGTCCATAAAATGAAGAAATCCTACACGTGCTGAGGGCAACAATGCAGTTCTGTTTGTCACCACTGGAAGCTTATTTCATAAGTAAAACACTGCTGCTACTGGAATTTGTGCTGTTATTTTTTTTCTTTATTCTTTGCTTAACTTTTAGCTGTCCTAATGTCTTCTTTATCATGTAAGTGTGCATGTTCTATATATATATATATATATATATATATATATATATATATATATATATATATATATATATATATATATATATATATTTTTTTTTTTTTAATTGTTTACTGTTTGTCATTGTATACAAGCTCAATAAAAAGAACTTCCAAAATGAGTTGCTTTTAATATATTAAACATAGAAAATGCAATCACAGGGAAAGATAGATTTGGTGGGAGATCCCTTCAGCTACATTTGGGGGTTGTGACGGTCCAGCGTGTGGGATTGAGTCACACCTCGTCTCGAGGTCGCACACTGCAACCGGATGAACGTCCTTCCATTGGGGACGCAAATAAATGACAATGATTAAACTTTTATGGTGTTCCTACATCCTAAACTCTGGACCTCAAACGGATAAACTACCTGAATGCCAACGAATATGCGAGCAAAATTCACCTGACGACCACTGAAAACTGACGCTTTGGAAAAGCAGGCGACGCACTCAATGTCAGACCGCTTTAAAAAAAAAAAAAAAAGCAAGAAAGCAAACTGTAGGAAAAACACCAAACACAGCAAGGACGGACGGACAGAGAAAACATGGGAAACATACAAAAAATGGAAACATGCAAACTTAGAACTTGACGTTTTATTGGACTAAAGTGGGAATGTAACCACAACTTTGGAAGGAAAACTAAAAACAAAATCCGGACTAACGTATTTTTTTTCTCCCCCACGGACGCCGAACGCTGCAGACGCTACCCCTTGCGCTCGTCTTCACCTTCTTCTCTCTTGCGCCGGAGTAAAAAGCAGAGCTGCTTCTCAGAGGAGGCCGAGCGACGGCCTCCGTGAGGAGGCCGAGGGAAAACAATCAAACTATTTTCTACAGTGACATTTTAAAAAAGGTTATCGACGGTATCGGTGGATCGCTTCCTCGTCTCGCCTGGCGTTGCAAACCCCCCGCGGCTCGGACGGCGTCCCCGCGTCGCACCTTCGCAAGCTCTAAACAAAAAGCCTCTTTTGCGGCTCGTCGATAAATAAAATACGTCGCAAAAACGTCACCGGTCGGGGCGTCGCGTGTCTGGCACCTGGGCGACGGCTGCGTGTTGGGAATCGGAGGGGGCAGGGGGTGAAAATAATAAGAATAAGAATAAGAATAATAATGAGTTTCTGGTTAATCGATCTTCTGGCAGGTGGAGCCTGGTGGGTTGAAAGACTGGCAGACGTGGCTCTTTGTTCCTGCGCTCTGGGTTTTTTTCCCGCGGGTTCCTCCCTTCCTCCGTCAGGCCCGTCTCAGTGCCGCCCGGCGCGCTCACTCCACCTTGCTGTAGTCCTCCACGTGGCCCAGCACCTTCTTCCTCTGCCGGATCATGTGGAAGTACAGCTGGGGGAACACTGGGGTAGGGAAGAGCGGACGGGAAATGAGAAAACGTCGAAATAAAGCAGTTATCAATCAGCTTCAACTTTGCAAATTCTAGAACCAGTCGGAAAGAAGGCAGCAAGTGAGAACGACACGTGAGGCTCCAAGCTCTTCTGAGAAAAACCACAGAAGAAGACTGGGAAGAAGAAGCCACAGCGAGTTGTGGGCTGCGGTTTCATTGGCACTGGAAGATATTTTTCACATCAGAAACAGGAACGAATTTGGGCGGAACAAAAGTGGGTGACACGTTTTGGCTGGTGGAGCAACAAGTGGAGCCTTGTTGCTGGCCAATAATGATGCTCGTCACCAAGCAGTGGCAGCAGTAGATCTGTGACTCCCAATTATTTTCACTAAATACTGGCCTGAGAATTTTTACTCTCTGTGTTTTAGAAGGTTTGCCTGCATCAGAGGCACCAAATAAGCGTTGCCTCCAAACGTCACCTTGCATTCAGGCATCCAGTTAGGAGCTGGATGGAACAGTGTACGTGAAGCATGTGGGTAAATAATGGTGACTAGACTACAATAAACTGCACCTGGGGACTCAAGACTGATTCTTAGCGCAGTACAGTACATCACAAATGGCAGCAGGGGGCCGACTTACGGGGGATGTAGGAGATCATGACGAGGATGAGGAAGGTGTGGTAGTCGAAGGAGAAGTTGTACTTGTTGGGGAGCGTGACCGAGTACAGGCCCGTCTTCTGCACGAACGGCAGCGCCGCGTAGATGGTGAGCAGCTCCCCGGCCACTCCCATCGGGTACAGCACGATGAAGAAGGTGTACCTGGGAACGGATCGAATGAATGAACGTGTTGTATCCGCAGCTTTGGCAGCGTACACCAATGATATTTCAGCAGAAGCAAAGGCCAACAGTTCTGATCTCTTAATAATGTGTACGATGGCACCTACATGGTACCTTAAACTTAAACAAAAACTTAAACAAAACCGGTTTTGATTTAGAGTGCAACAGAAAACCAGATGGGAGTATTAGCCGCCGAGACTGATGGAATGGAGTCGTTTGTGATGTCACAAAGGGCCCCCTTCATAGATACACCCCCCATGTCTACTGGGTACAAAGAAAGGGCTAATTGTGGTGCTTTCAGGAGATCTGTAGCGCTTTTGAGGGATTGATTAAAAAAAAAGAAGAGCAGAACATGGGACGGGTGACAAAGCTGCTTAGTAATTAGCTCTGCCGCCACACAGCAAGAAAGTTGTGGGTTCAATTCTTGGCCTGTGTGCAAGTTTGCATGTTCTTCCTTTGTCTGCATAGGTTCTCGCCGGCTTCCTCCTATAGTCCAAAACCATGCACGTGAGGTGAATTGGGAACTCTAAATTGTCCATAGGTGTGTATGTGTGTGCGAATGGTTGCTTGTCTCTATGTGGCCCTGTGATGAACCGACCACTTGTCCTGGGGGTCACCCTGCCTTCGCCCTATGACAGCCGGGAGAGGCTCCAGCAGACCCCCGTGACCCTGAGCTCAGGAGTAAGCGGGTATTGAAAATGGATGGATGGATGGATGACATAGGACGCTTTAATGTGCAGTTATCTCATTGGAACACAGTAACAAACTGGTGGCGATTTTTTTTTCCTTCTACCCTCATTGCATCATTTGATGCACCTTGCATTTCTATAAATAGAAATGAACTGGATTAACTGTGAGCAGGTGTTCCAGTTTCATCTTCTTCTTTTTCTTTGTTAAACCCCCCACCTCCCGGCAGCTGCGACCATCTCCCTACCTGGCCCACTTGATGAGGTACGGCAGGTGATTGAGCAGGCTGAAGGTGTAGAAGGAGTAGCGGATGATCTCCGTGACGGTCCAGGCCGTGACGAACAGCAGCACGCTGTCCTCGCTCTGCACCTACAAGTCGTGCAAACACACACACACACACACGCAAACACACAAGCAGGCAGACGGGCTGCTGGTCATGCTGCGGTATCATGCCGTTTTGTTTCAGATCGCCACCGCAGTCGCTCGCCGTCTCCGGGTTATTAGGGCAAAAAAACAAAACAACGCAAATGCGTGAACGGGAACACACGCTTTTTCCTTTCGTCTTCATTTCACAGTTAGCGGCGCCAAAGAGGAAAAAGAGAAGGCAGAATGTCAGTGTAGCCACTCAGTCGGATGTTATTGACTACGACAGAGGTTCATTCGTGCAGCCCTGCAGCGAGGCCGTCCAACGCTACTTACACGCTTTCACTCCTGGACGATCTATTAACAAGGCAGAAGGTGCATCAGCGTCCAGAGTTATTGTCCCTCCTGTTTCATCTGCTGCACGCTGAATGTTTGCCATTACAAAGTGTGGCCACACACTAGACGCCGCTGAGCCCGATTCGGTGGAGTCGGGTCCAGTGTTAATTTTGACGGCAAAATTCAATTTAGTTTTAGTCATGGTCTTTTTGACTAAAATGTTATTTAGTTTTAGTCATAATTTAATCATCTAAATTGTTTAGTTTTAGTTGATGAAATATCTTCTTTATCACTTTAGTCAAATAAAATTACAGTAGATTTACCGTAGTTGATTCCTGATATTGTTGCGCCACAGTTCTTACAGAGTCTTTCATTTTTTCATATCAAATGTGAAGTGCATCCAGATGTCCTGTCGTCTCTTCCTCCCCGGTGTTGACACTTGCTCTCAAACTAGTCTGCACCAGATAATCTGTGTTTATGTACTACGCAACTTCCTGACCTCCTCCTCCCGCCACTTTCTAAATCCTAATTTCCTTCCACAAACAAAATGAGCTCTGATTGGATCTCGTCTCCGGTGGACAATTACGTCTCGTTTTTTATTCGTCTACGAAAATGTCAATGCACCTCGTCATTGAGCTTAGTCCTTGTGAGTGAATTTTTATTTAGCTATTGTCTCATTTTAGTCAAAAAACTGGGTGGAAAAATAAGACCGCAGTCACGTCTGGACTTTCTCTCGATCTCGAGCCGCTAACCCTGAACGCGTCTGATATTTACGACTGCGCGCCGAGACGCCTCCGACGGCAACAGCGAGTGAGGAAGAGCAGGCTGGGAGGTGTTGGCAGAACTGACTTTTTAAAGGATGAATATTTTACCGTCGTTCCAACCAGGACCTCTTCTTTTTTCTCTCTCTCTGTCTCTCGGAGCACGACAACCAGATCCTGAGTATCTGGAAGATCTCGTTTCTAAGGAGTCGTTACTACAATGGCAGGTGCGAGGTGTCCTGTTGCAGACGGCGGGTTCAGTATTTGCATTTAGAGGATTACACCGTTCTGTAAAATTGGTTTTCAGGTCCTTCACGTTTTTTTTTGTTTTGTTCTTTTAAAAGAAAAATCTGCTCAGACGGGAAAATCGCCTGGTGTGTGGCCAGCGTGACGGGATTTCAGTGTGAAAAGCGAGAGCGTCTCCCACCTCCCTGACGCTGTGTGTGACGGCCCAGGTGAGGAAGACCCGGGACATGACCTGGAACCCTGTCAGGACCACGGAGGACGGCACGATTCCTAAAAAACACAACCAGAAAGAAATAATCCTCCTCAGTGAGGATGTACAAATGACAGATGATGCATTGTTTTCAGTGGCTGCGTGAGGGTGGAGATAAATTGTAATAAGCCAATGGTCTTTAACCCATTTTTACATGGAAATTTTTAACATAATTGCAATTTTGTTTTGAATGAAAGAAAGAAGAAAGACGAAGGAGCGTTGCTACGGTATTTAGCTCTTTATTGAAATTACCCTAAAAATCATCAGCTATTTTATGACTATTAATATAATTTCTTCAAGTTGGGCGGGCTGGATTAAAAAGTTTAACAGGCCGCATGTGGCTCGCGGGCCGTAGTTTGCCCACCCCCTGCTATAGCGTGTTCATGGGCAATAGCTGATGATCATCTTGGCTACGGAGTGGGACCCAGCGCTCCCCTGCGTGTGTGCTGCCCTGAGTGAACAACAGCTGCGGGGAGCCCCGGTAATCTTCCATTAATCCTCGCTAACGAAGGGAATGGACTGCGAACGGCAGGGGATTGGGGGTGGGAGGGAGGAGAGTGGACGTCCGGGGCCCAACAGCCGCTCGCCGCCTCGCACGTTAGCGCCGCCAAGGCCTCCGGCCGCTGCACTGTGTCCGCCAGTGAAGCACTTCCAAGTATGAAAAGCTTCCGTTTGTCTGCGCGTGTTTACAGGAGAGGCACGAAAGCGACTCCGCAGGCAGGGCGGGAGAGCGCGATGTGAGCGGAGGCAGCTGTCACCTGATGCAGCCAACGATTGTACACAAGAGACACTGTTGCCTTGACGAGACCCAAATGATATAAGCAGATATATATACACACAAAGTTAAGCGAAGAGGAGAAGTTTGTATTACAGTGTACGGAAGAGGATTACAGACGCAAGAAGAGACAAAACTTTATCTATTTTTTTTTTTTCAAGTTTCCAATTTGAAAATAAAGTCTAAATTTCGAGAATGAAGTCTAAATTTCGAGAATGAAGTTGACGTAAAAAAGATGAAATTTCGTGAATAAAATTGAAATTTTGCAAGTAATGTCAAAGCTAAGTGAGTCATAATGTCGAGAATAAAGTCAAAAGGCTCTGCACGCAAGTCGAGAGAAGTACTCCCGTTTTCGCCAGTTTGCCGATTACTGTGGGTGAACCTTGTGGGATACACCTGTTTTCTGCAGTATATTTTTAACTGTGGGTTAACTGGGTTAACCCACCATCCATCCAGTCTACTCACCGGACTCCTCCAATTTTGTCTGTTTTTTTTATTCCAAACAGACGTAAAGTTTGACACAGTCTTTTCAGTGTCCTAATACTTACTACCACACTGTGTTTGTGTGCTAGAAGAGCAAGAGGACATGTTTGTCAAGTGACGAAGGTTTCGCGAACGCCATAAATCAATTTATCATTAATCTCGAAATTTCCACTTTATTCAAAAAATTTCCACTTTATTTGTGTTGAATTTATTCACGAAATGTCAACTTTCGAAATTTCATCTTTTTCTATGTCGATTTTATTCACGAAACTTGGTCTTTTTTTATGTCGACTTATTTCACAAAATTTTGACTTTATTTTCACGAACTTTTGACTTTATTTTCACGAAATTCCGACTGAAAACTCGAAACGAAAACTTAAATAAAAATCTTCTTGTGGCCCTAGTCCTCTTTCGTAGCAGTGGGTCAAGGGAAGGGGATAAAACAGTGATGTATTGGAATGTTGTTGAAATTTAAGGGCAGCATGTTTATGTAAAAATAAAATTACCAAGAATATACATACTAAACATTTTGAATGAATAAATGTATGAATGAATGAATGAATGAATGAATGACTGAATCTTTCTGTCCATTAGATGGTGCTAATTGCTCACTGTCCAGTGAGGAGGGTCTGTGATTTGGAAAGGAAAAAGGGGATAAAGGGGCAAGAACAAACTTGGCCGATGGAAGACTCACCTACAGCACAGTGCACAATCTGTGAAGAGAGAAAAGATAACGGAGGACAATTAAACACTCGGCCGGAATCGCGTGACAATTCACGGCGACATAGGCCACGCAGCGGACTTCCTGCGTGACGTGCGTGCGTTATTCCCTCGACAGTAAAAGTCCAACGCTACTTTCAACAATTGCTGGGATTTTTTTTTTTTTTTTTTTGGTGTTACGAATGTAAACGCGGCTGTGTGTCTCGTCGCTGGAGCCGCTGCGCGTCTGGACAGCGTCACCCAGACACTTTGTTGTTCCGGCGCACCGGTGCGCTGTGTCACTGCGTGCGAGGCGTGTGCACGCACGCATGTGTCACAGAACAGATGCAGAGAAATGCGGCTGATGTTTTTTTTTTTTTTTTTTAATAAACCAAGCGACAGCGAGATGGACGTCGTTTATCAGCATTTCAAGCTGTTAAGAGTTGTCCGACATCATTCCGATGTCATTACAAGTGCCCTTGACTTGGTTATGGCAGGCGTGTTCCGCTATGATAATGCTGCCACGAGGGGCCGACTGGGTGTGCAGATAAGAGTGCCGAGCTTGCGCCACAAGTGCCAGAAATGGACTGGGGGAATGGATGCGCCGCTAAACAATACGCTTCTAAGCAGCTTTAATTTCATTCTTTTATAAAGCCATACAAACTTTCATGCAATTTTTCAGATTCTCTATGGAAATGCAAAACAGCTCCTGCACTCCACACAGTAAACTCAGGGCTGATACTACAATTATTTTTCACCTCATTTACCACTTGACAGGATGTACGATTTCAGGTTCGTCTTACCTCCAGAAGAGCTCCAGTCTGGAAGAACTTCAGGGGTTTCTCTATGGAGTAGTACAGGCCGTGGTAGCTTCCCCTGGCCAGGTAGGCTCTGACCAGACCCACAGCGATCACCAGCCACCTGCACACAGCAGAGGAGACATTTGAACTACTACTGAAGTTTTCTTTGGGGGAAAAAAAAAATGGAAGACCTCCTGTATAAAGGTGCAGCTAGCAGGACTTTGCTATAGAGGTTGCCTGCTAGTAGAAGTGTGCAAAGGCCCTATATTTTCATCTAAACTAAAGTAGAGAGCTGTTGTTGTTGTTTGTTTCCCTTTGTTTATAGATAGATAGATAGATAGATAGATAGATAGATAGATAGATAGATAGATAGATAGATAGATAGATAGAATTGGGAAACTACACTGTTGCAGCACAAAAAAACAGTACAAAAATAGTTACAAAAACTCTTAAATCATATCAACGTACAACAAACAACCAAAGCAGATGTGCAAAAGACAGTCAAATTGTTGGTCCCGTAGTGAACAACCAACTTGTCCGGGGTGCATTGGCATAATATGAGGAACCATGCAACTCATGGCATGGTCAGACACTTTTCTTCTCACAATAGATTTCCAGTCAGCCAGAGGGGCTGTGCTGTGATAAAAGAGACCAGAAGGGGGCGTAAATTTCAGCTGACGCTCCTGTCTGCAGAGAGGAGTGAGTATGACCTGTCTGTCTTCGTTCTCACTCAGGGCCAGCGATAAATCTAAGAGGCCAACAGCCCAGAGACCGAGTCCGCCCACTTCTGCTGAACTGTTTTAGGTAATATCTTCATGTTGGCTCTGCATTTCAAACTGATAAAACGCGGGTGCGCTGCACAACACCGTAAGTTGAGTGGCACACAAAGCAGGCACTGTAAGGCCGATCGACGCTGACTGACACACAGCACAATGTGACCTAACTCGCTGGAACACCCTGCAAACTACACCCACCACGAGGTTGTGCAACAGTCTAAAAATCAGTGACATAAAAGACACAGAGATAACCCACAATCAAGTAAAATCAGTTATTGCTACAGATCTGTCAGTATCATTATAGTCAAATTATTATTTTCAAAAGATAAAAAGGTCCCATAAGTTTGTGTAAGTGGAGATTTTACAAGAAGCGATATCAACTGACCTTTCAACCTTTGACTTTCCCCCTAAATTTAACATACTAGTAGTCATTTTTTTCCTTATGTTAATATCTACATTCATTTATATTTTATACACACACACACACACACACACACACACACACACAAATATATATATATATATATTAGATTTTTTTATATTAGATATTTCAATTCTAAAATGCGAAAATATTAAATATTAAAACCAGATGCAATATTTGCATAATTTATTGTTATTATTATCCAAATGTTAACAAAAATAATGTTTTAATTGTATAAGTTTTACTTATACTATGTTTGAAAATTCAATCTACAAAACAGAATGAGGACAATATGCTGAGGGCTTGATCACGGGCTGTGGACAATGCATCCATATAAACAATATCCCATCTGTCTTATTGTTCCTGTATTATTTGCCCTGTCAGTCCCACTTAGTGTGCATGGCAGGTGGTTGTCTGCTGCTCTCTAACGTTAATCTGTGTAAACCCTCAGACGTTGAAGAAGCAAACCAAGTTAGTCCACTGTGCAGCATGCTATCGGTGTTCCTAATGGGGCAACCAAAGAAAATCACGCGAAAAGCGTGTTAATAAAATAATACCTGAATTAGGTTAAAATGTTTATATTTTACCGCCTGTGTTGAAACATATTTTTGCCCTGGCAAACAAACTAGAACGCTCACACAAACACACACAACATAGCAGCATTAGCAAGCTGAAGCACGCTGCTCACCCGGCTGTCATAACAACATTGTAGATGACAAGGTAGGCCGTGGCCAAAGCCCCGGGTCCCTTCTTTTTCTTCGCGGCTGCATCGCCGTGGGCCGTCTTGCTCGAGCCAGTTGTAGCTGCCGACATGACTGCAAGCCTCGGCACTCGCTGGTCGTCTTGAATGACGGTAGCTGTCAGGTACCCCGAAACCGGAAACGAAAGCGGGCCAGACGCCGGAAGTGTTGTCCTGAAGCGAGAGCATTCACTCAACGCTGTTTCCGCATTCACGTTGAGGACCCGTAATTAGAGCGTAATGGCTAATGTGTTTTTAATTTAATCCTCTTTGATGCCGTTTATTAATTTTTTAAAGTGTATTAAAACGTACCTATATCTTACTTAATATAAATGAAAGAAAAAAAATCTATTTAAGAGAGGTATATGTTTGTAGGTATTATCTACACCTGAAAATATAATCGAGAGTAGCAGAACACTCAAAAGTAGCCGTTAACAACTTCTTAGTTAAACAAATCTGATGTAACTGGTATTTGAAATATTTTATTTTCCTTTTGAAACTGGATGTCCAGGCCAGAAATCATGAACATTTTTAATGACTCTTTTATTCCACGAGATGTCAGTGTCTTCCAAAGACAAACAAAGATGCACGCCTTCCTAATCTAATAAATCCTAACAATTTTGGACACCAAGCTTTAATGTAAAGTGCAACTATTTTAGAGAATCTTTAAAAGCCTATATTCTGTTCTATCTATAATTACAAAGCACAATGCAGACTATATAATAATTTATTTTATTTTATTTTTAAATAAATGAGTAAATAAAAATACAAGCGCTTGTGGTGCGCAAAATCCTGCTCAGGCATTATTGAAGACAGCTAAATTTCCGGAAGCAACTGACGTGAGTTTAATGGACTAGGAAGAGATATTTGTTTAGGTTTCCTCTTGAAAACACGCTTATTTTCTTTCGTCGTATCGTCTGGGTTGTTTTAAATCACCAGGATGCCGTTGTTTTCCCAAAATCCATTTGATCAGGATGTTGGTAAGTGTTTTACTGCTTTGCTGTTTAATCTTTATTGTTAGTCTAACTGTCTGACGTTAGGGCCAGCAACAATCGGAGCTAGTGTTAGCTTAGCTACAGTGCTTAAGTTCAATTCAATACAATTAGAGAAGGGATAATTATTATTTTTGGTATTAAAGAAACGCCCAAACGCTGTAATAAAACGTTGGCTGTCGCGGTAATGAGTCGTCAACAACTTTCACCAAGTTATTTGTCCATTACTCTATCTGTAATGCCAGGATGTATGATTCTCATGTTAGCTAAACCATTAATGACTCTCGTCATTTACAGTGTCACCACAGCCGGATTTAGGTCACGACCTGAATCAGGTCGCTCGTTGATAAACTTAGCGTGACGAGTTTTTAAATATATAAATCGCAATAGTTATGTTTTTAACCATTTGGTATAACCTTAATCTCTTCCAATTGCCGAGTCTATATCACAAAGCTGAATTTGATAAATGACTCAAAGTCAGCTCTGATTTCGAACTTTAATGCAAACTGTCATCCATTAACTTCTCTGGGGCACAAAACAATATCACACAGTGGAAATTAAGTGTTTTTGTGGCTACGTCATTAGTTGAAAGTTGAAAAACTGCAGTGTAATGCTTATCGCATTGTAGACCGCAGTGGATCTTGCAGGCGATCCATAATCAAGGCAAAAAGATCCCTCTTACTAATGCAAATAAAATAAAGCATATTTTCTGCACAAGTTACCATGAGTTAGCAGTCCTGTAGATTTACACATTATGATAGTTTATGATCAGTTCTATCGGTCGGATATATTTTACAACAGTTTGAAATAACATCACATACTATAATAGAGAATAGAATAGAATATGGCAGAATTTATTAACATCAGAAATCCTTAAGTTAAAATTAGAAACCTTGATGTCATTCGCTGGTGCCTGACGATTTTTTTTCAGAGAAAGCAACAAATGAAACCAACACAACAGATGACTGGGGACTCATCATGGACATCTGTGACAAGATTGGAACAACCCCTAATGGGTAAGATTTCTAACTTTCTATTAACAGTCATAAATCCGCAAAACAGTCTGCATAACCTGAGGTTTTGTTTAGGAGCTGTCAATGCACCAATATTTAATTCCATTGTGTTGTTTTGTTCCCTTTTAGACCAAAAGACAGCATGAGATCCATAATGAAGCGGGTCAACCACAAAGTGCCTCATGTTGCTATGCAGGCTCTCAATGTAAGTTTGTGAGAATGCCCTATGCCACAAAATGCCCGCTGATTATGGATGGGCGGTTAAACCACAAAGAAAAATATTGTCCACCGAGGTCCTCCGCTATTTTTATTGTCGAAAAAAGGACAGAGATTGGAAAGGGTCGTAATGAGTTTCTTTTTGTGAAAACCACCAAAAACCACCAGAGCTGCGTCTCTGCTACCGTCTGAGTCATCGAAGCAAATACAGTCACATGGTGGGCTCTATATTTAGATCAGTGTCTCACACATTCATCTCGGCTCTTCTCGGCCTCATCGAAAATGACAAAAGCTTTATTCCCTGATATAATGTTTTTTTCTTCATTCCAGTGATAAAACAGGGCAGTTTTTAGTTAAATGCATATTTCAAAGGGGCTGTCATACTTTACAAACTGGTCCTCTCCCCTCACAGCTGCTGGGTGCATGTGTGTCGAACTGTGGAAAAATATTCCACTTGGAAATCTGTTCGAGGGACTTTGCCAGTGAAGCACGGAGTGTGCTGGGCAGGGTTTGTTATTCTTTCTTTCTTTGTCTTCCTTCATTTTGCATCCACAAATACATGTCGGCGATCCTTTTGCAGACTTTTGACCAGTCTGGTAACAACAGATCTGCTACACGTGAACCGAATTATAGGCACAAACTTGATGAAACATTGGAGTGCCCTAGCCTTTGTCCGCTCTCTGCTGTAGGCTCACCCCAAGGTGTGTGAAAAGCTGAAGGCTCTGATGGTGGAATGGGCGGAGGATTTCCAAAAGGACCCGCAGCTCGGCTTGATGGGCGCCACCATTAAGTCCCTGAAGGAGGAGGGCATCAGCTTCCCCTCGGCTTCCTCACAGGTGAGGGCTTCAATTGTTGTAACTTTGCTTTTGTCCATCCCTTCTGTCAAATATCAGAACCCATTATGGCCCACCGATCAACTAGTTTGCCCACCCCTGCCTTGGAGATTTTTTTTTACAGGGTTTTAAAATCGTTTGTCCGGATGTTTGCAGTCGGCGTCAAGACTGTTGTCGAACTCATTGTGGAAAAAGCTGACCTATATCTTCCCTTGATTTCTGCGACATTTGTTAAGTAACTGCTTTTTATGTGCTGACGTGAAGTGAAGTGGACTTTGCTCTTAGTTTGTCATAAAGCTGCTGACCCACAAATGCCGCCAGCACCGTTTTGCTGATTGCAGTTTTCTTTTTTCATTTGTTTCAGAAGAAAAAAGGACAAAGCAGGGTTGCGGTGTTTGCAAAATTTTAAAAGGGGGCTCATAGAAATTTTGATATTATGTTTTGAAAGCAAGCTGTATATTTAATTCAGGCCTTCATTGTTGGAGGGAAATGCCTGTGCGCCGCAGGTTTTGCATTCTAACCCATTCAGGCGGTGGGCAGGTGAACGATTTGACGCCTTCGCGTCGGTTGAGATGAACGCGATTATTATCGTTGCCCTGCCAAATTGCAGGGCAGCCGTGAAGAGCCGCAGCCGTCACTTCAGCACTGCGACGGTTGGACAGCTTCAGTGATTTAGTGCCCCTTTATCTCCGGGTTTCCTCTTTTTTGACTTCAGTTGCGACGAGCTGAATTCACCGACCGTCATAGTCTCACTCCCCTGCCGTTGTGTTTTTTCTTTCTTTTCTTTTTTTTGGCAATTTGGGAAGTGCTTGTGAAGAGCTTCCTTTACCGAGGCGGAGGCAGCGCACAAGGCGGCAGGTATCTAATGCGGCATCTGATTCGCATCAGCTGACGAGCAAACAGCTGCCAGCAGTGTGACTCAGGACGTGGCGTCGCTTCCTCATGCGACGCTTGAGCTAGCTTCATGCAGCATGTTCACTGTGAGCTGTTAGACACACATGTTTTGTGTGTGTGTGTGTGTGTGTGTGCGTGTGTGCGTGTGCGTGTGTGTTTTTATTAGCATATTGACCAACGTTAAGTTTTATTATGTTTTTATTGTTTAGAGTAGAACCACTGTCTGGCCGCTCCTGGCAAAATTTGTTTTTGCTACAGTTGGTCAAGCTGTGTGTGATCGCTTAGCGTATATGGTTTTCTGGAAGAAAAAAAAAGTCTGATCGATCGATTGATTGATTGATCTATCTGTTTATTTGAGTGTCAATTGGGAATAAGGTGAAAACTTAAGAACCAAACACAAATGAATCCCCCTGTGGATAAAGTGACAACCTTAACTGTCTTTCATAATAAAAGGTTTTGCCATCATCTTGAACAACGATGAATGAACAAAGTGCAAGACTTCACATTTTATAAAAGCCCAGAAGCATGCAAGTGGAAAATCGATGTTAAGATTTTCCTTTTTTTTTTAACATTGTCTTGACTAATAAAGCCGATTTTGATTTAAAATTGATTCATCTCACAGCCCTAAGACACATACAAAAAACTACTTGTCAAATGCGATATCAGGCATTTTCAGGCTCATTCATATTTCCAGAATACATCAGGGTTTTTTTAGCTGAATTGATTCGAAAAGGTAAATGAACTCTGAGACGAGATGGTGGAAAAACTCTATCCGATTGAGCCATATGTTACAATGGGTGACCTGCAGGTGGCAGTAGAGTCACTGACAATTGGTCTAACCAATTTATTATTATTTTTTTAAATTATTTATATCTTTTCCAACCTGTATGTACACACACGCCCACACCTTACTCTGACCTTATCTCTCCATATTGACCGCAGGGTTCCGGCGGAAAGGGCAGCACCACCACTGTGAGCAAATCGTCTGAGGATGAAAACCTGGCCAAAGGTAAAAGCGAGATGATGGCTTCATTGGGTGGCTCGGCACACCCGCGTCACCAAATGGCGGCGCGTCCCCGTTGCGCCACGCCCTATTTAGTCAACACACTGGGTGTTCATCCGCCACACAGTGGGAGTGAGACTCGCTGATGCTGCCTTCTGACAAAATGAAAAACTCAGATTCCAGGAAAACACACGTCAAAACTCCCTTTCACTCTTTCCTGCTAACTGAGTCATTGCCTGCTTAACAGCTGTTAGGCAAAAATGTGGTGAATCATAGTCATGTTGCAATGTCCCAAAAATGTTTACAATTCTCTGCAAAGCAGCTGCCAAATATCTTCCTACTCCGTCCCCCTGATCTCTTTGTGCAGGTCGTCCTCGCGCTGCAATTCTGTATCCATTAAAATCTTTTGCTGATTTTGATGACTACGGTGGCCAACAAGGACCAAACACAATACAAATGCCTAATGCGCCTTAGTTGGCAAAAACAGCTGCAAGTATGGAAACAATGCAAATTCACAAACACAAGTCTAAACAAGGTACAAAAGGAGGTCTGTGGTAACGGAAAAAAAAAAAACGTACTTCAAGACATAAAAAATATATTTAATCATCAAATGCAGTGCAAACAGAGAAGCGATGCAAAACACAACATATGCAAAACAAGAAAACGCATGCAAACGAAAAAAACGCTGCATAAAGCAGTTACTATGACATAAACCTCCAAACCTGCAGGGGGCGCTCTTGGCGGAACAGCTCAATGGAGAGACACACAGGTAGACCTGCGGGTAGGCGGTACCTGAGGACGGCTGACTAGAAAGTCTTTACTAGTATGTCTTACGGCACGTTTTTGTCTGTTTGCACCACAATCCTCTCTTTGTACCTTGTTTAGACTCATGTTCGCGTTTGTGAATTTGCATCGTTTCCATACCTGCGGCTGTTTTCTCCAACTAAGGCGCATTAGATGACGCTGCAGCCTCAAAATAGGCTGAACGTGAAACCAACTTCAATTGTGTTAGCATAGATACACATACACACTGCCTCCACTCTTATCATCATCAACAAATCTCTGCCCTCCTCTCTCTTTCTTCCCCATCTCCATCCTCCTCCTCCGACCGTTTCTCTCACCGCAGCCATCGAGTTGTCCCTGCAGGAGCAGAAGCAGCAGGCGGAGACCCGGCCCCTGACCTCTGACCCCCCGAGCTACTCCAGCGGCGGTGACAAGGAGGTGCGGAAGGTCCGCGCGCTCTACGACTTCGAGGCGGCGGAAGACAACGAGCTGACCTTCAAGGCGGGAGATCTCATCCTGGTCCTGGACGACAGGTGTGTTGCCACGACGCAGATCACAAACTAAACGTTCAGTTTGAAAAGCCCCTTCCGCGGCTGCAACTATGTTATTTTGCAGTAGGATATCGGTGTCTATTTTTTTCTTTCTTAGCACCGACCACAGCGCTCCTCTGAAAAGGTGTCAAAATGAGCTGCTGAATAGCTTGTTCTCGTCCCTCTCTGGTGCTTTTTCTTCCCAGCGATCCAAACTGGTGGAAGGGTGAGAACCACAGAGGGGTGGGGCTTTTCCCTTCCAATTTTGTCACGACCAATCTGAACGCCGAACCAGAACCAGGTGGGGTGGCGAGGGGGCTCTGTCGCGCCCGCAGACAAACGTTCTGACTTGGGGGAGCGAATCGGTTTTCTAATTGAACTTTTATCTCCACAGCAGCTTATGTTGAGAAGACGAGCACCCCCGACGAGACCCCCCTGGACACCAAAGCCGAGCCAGAGCCTGTTTACATCGACGAGGTACCAAGTCTCTCATCTCTCGCATGCAGAACCAAACCAACTCCCACTTCGGCGTAGTTTCAATATGCATGTTTTATTTTTTGTCTTCCTGCAGGGGATGATGGACAGAACGCTGGCTCTGCTGCGGAATGCAGATCCAGCAACTCTGGCTCCCGATGCACCAGAACTGATTCAGCTGGAGGGTAAAAACTCTTAATGAGGACGCGAGTCTTGTTTCCAAGTCAACTGCGGTGTCGGTGCAAGTTACTCTGCGTTGTCTCGCTCTAACTGAACAGGAGCCTGTGAGCAGATGAACCCCATGATTGACGAGAAGCTTCAGGAGATTGACAGGTATTACGTCAAGCAGCATTCATTTCCTATATTTATCAGATACATGATGGGGAAAGATTTCGACATCTAGTCAAATATTTCATTTGCATTTTTCTTCAAACTATGTTAAAGTGTTTGTCTTCTTGTCTGCGCCGCAGGAAATACTCTGAGCTGTCGGAGCTGAACGTGAAAGTTCGGGAGGCGGTGGAGCTCCACAACAAACTGATCAACGAGGCTCCGTTCTACGCGGCCTACTCCAAAATGCAGACGCAGTACGGGCCGCCGGGCTCGGCCGTGGCCATGCAGGTCAGAAATCAGTTGCACTCTTGACTTGAGTGGAGCGACTCCTCGGGCGAGACAGTACGAATGTGCTGTGAATGAGTAATGGCTCTGGTGTGAGCGCATTGGATACATTTTTTTTTTTTCTGACACTATTATTAGTAGCAGTAGTAATAACATATTAATAACATAATAATAACAATAGTAATCAGTTTCTTATGTATTGAAATCATGGAAATCAACACTTGCTTAAAAACATGCGCCAAGGGCCGTGACAAAAACAAATGGTTATATTATGAGAATTTAAACACACTACTGTTTCAAAACGGTAGTTTGTGCCTCTAACCCGAACACAGAACTATCTAGATATCTAGAATTGAGAAAAGTCCATAATTTCTATATTCTCTTTTTATCGTTACTCTTTTCGGACTGTTCCGCAAATCAGCGAATCGTGATTCCTAGCCGGAGGCTGTAAACAAAGGGCTAAATCTGCCGTTTTTCAAGAGGCGATTGAGCCAAATCATTTTACGACGCATAATTGTTCTGTGCTTTGTGTTAAGTACCAGTGTCACCGCCCACTAGGAACAGACTCTCTTGTGTATTGATTTATAGATTCTATTGATCGTTCCACGTCGTCTTTTTTTTTTCGTAGAGGGCGGCTGCACACTCAACGCTCTCGTGATTGCACACAGATTTTTAGAATTTCCCTGTTAATTGTCCCACATTTTGTGGTTCCTAGTTTATAAACTGGAGATTTCTGTTGTTGCCGCTGCAGTTGAACGGTCAGCTCCCTTTATCCCCCTGCAGATTCACTATGCGTGTGTGTGTGTGTGTGTGTGTGTGTGTGTGTTGTTTTTTTTTTCTGGCAGTGGCTGTTTTCTCTGTAATGATTGATGTCACTGTCTCTCCCCTGAGATCGTGAAAAATTTCCACTTCACTGGCCGGGCCCACACTCGAGTGCTGCTCCAATTTTTTTTTTTTAAGCTCCCTCGTCAATGTGTTTTTCTGCAGAGCACAGTGAATAAAAAACTGTGCATCAGCTTGTTCATGCACCTACAGCTGGTGAGGACGAGATGTGATACACAGGTTCTTTGAATTTCAGAGGCAAAATTGGTCACGATTGAAATGATTTTCTACCTTTTCTTTTCTATACGTATTTTTTTTCTCATAAAATGCTCTTTAGAGGAATACAACTCCCACTGTTCTTTGAGAAGCATCATAAACATTTTCTCTGTTATTTTATGAGAAAAGTAATTAATACTACTCTATTATGCCGTAAGTTCTATATATGTGACAGCCGTGACTCTCTCACCCCCGACTGAAGAAAAACTGTACATTTTACTCTGTTTTCTGCAGGGTTACCTCGGACCGGCCAGCGCCCCCTACCTGCCTGGAGGTATCCCCTCCGTGCAGACCTACACTCTGCCCGGTGACCCTCCCGCGTCGCTGCACTCCCTCCCACCCAACGTCTCGGCTCCGCCCAACAATCACAGCGCTCAGCCCCCCTATATGAGGTAAGAGAACTTGTCATGTGATGACAAGTCTGCAGCATCATCAGTACTAGGCAATGCTAGTAGAATCAAAGTTTACTTTTTGCTATATATATTTTTGCTCCTTTTGTAGGAATAGTCACTCAATTAACTCAGTTATTACCTAATTGAAATGTATATAAATTGTATATTGATATGGACTGCAAAAATAAGTAATTGAACTCATGTCCTACTTATTTTTCATCTCAAGGGCAGTGCCTATGATTATATTTATTCAAAAATAACACAAACATATTTATCCCTCTGTTTATAGCCACCAGCTAAAATGCTAAAACTAGATCTGCTACATGTTTGGAAGGTAGTCTAAGAAGGTGGAGCCTTGCACAACTATGTATTTTAGGTCAAGCATTCAGAAAACTGAAGCATGCAAAAGTAGCATCAATGCCCTTTGTGACATCACAAAGGGACATACGAGTATCAGAATCGGGTGCATTGGCACATACTTTCTAAAAAATAAATGGAGCAAGCAAAAAAATAGCGAAGAATGGACTTTCGTTTCTGTAAAGTGACAGGACAGAGACGCTGAAAGAAAGTCAGAATATCTGGTGTTTGAAATTGAAAATTGAAAATTGAAAATTGACTCCTCCTCACTCACGGCGGTCTCTCGTCCGCAGTACCGGCATGAACTCTCAGTACATGAACCAAGGCGTCGGCGCCCACTACCCCAACCAGGCGGGTATGGTCATGGACATGTCGGCCTATCACAACTCCACCATGCCGCCGGTGTCCTATCCGCCCCCGCAGGCTCCTGCTCCACCCCAGCAGCCGCCGCCGCCGCAGCAGCAGCCAGCAGCGTACTATCAACAGCCACTGCTCTAGAACTCTTGACAGCAGCCTGGACAGGAAGAAGAGAGACTCAAAACACACTTCATTGGCCTTGCGAGTGGCCATGATCATCGCTAGTTGATTTGTGACCCCCTGCGTCAGTTGAACTGAACACATCTTGATCAAAAACCAGGACTTTTTTCTTTGCCCCACCCGTGCTCCCACTTTCTCCCTGCTCGACCACCCCCGTCACCACAGAAGAAGAGCTGGATCCGGTCCACCAACACAAAGGGAGAGGAAAATCAGCAGCCGTTGGCTAATTTTGTCCCTTCTACTTCATCTTAAGCCCTGAGGGTCGACCAGGACACATCGCGACTGACTCTGCACCTCCAGAAAAGGCATTCTGTCCTCGCCACTTTGTGTGCAGCCTAAACAAAAAAAACCCAACCAAGATCGATTCAGTTGCGTACGCAAGTCCTCCAGTGCACCTGAAGGAGCGGCGAACGTGAGCCATCCATCGCGGCCCGGCGCAGCTGCATCGATCAAAACTGAATTACTTCCGTTCCGACTGACGCTCGCTTTACGGCGTTTTGAACTAATGTGAACGCGTCCGAAATGTTTGATTTTCTCTCTTTTAATTTTTAATGTCCGTCTTGTTTTTAAGAAGCCTGCAGGCCAACGGGATGGAAACGGTTAGTTAGCCAGCATAGGATTGCGCACGGTGGGGGCGGGGGGCTCGCTGCAGTGAGAGTAAGAAAAATAAAAATAAAGTGCTGTTATTCACAAGACGGGAGCCACATTTTCATCAGTCTTCCTCCTCGCTTATCTATTTTGAACGGGACCCTCTGAAGTACAAACTACATTTTCATCTGACAAACGTGGGTGTGACTATTACTTTTGGACGCCCGGTTCAGAAACCGTGTCTCCCAACACCTCACTGCCTTTTGATTCACTCTCTCTGTGTGCTTAAGATATTCAAGATGACATTTTCTGTGTGTGTGTGTGTCTTTCCTTGTGTGTAGGTGTGCACATTTGTGTTTTTCCCCCTATTGCTTGTCTTTGTAGCATACATATGACTGCATTATGTATGTGAGTGTGCGTATGTGTGTGTTTGATGGGGTTGTAACTCGACCTTTATCGCGTCCACTTACAATTTCGGTGAGAATCATCAGAATCTAGGATGGCCTGAGGAATGTTTAGTTGGAGCTCTCGGTGTGTCTATTAATCCAATGAAGTGCTGCCTCTGTTAATGAATCTCCTAATCAGTTATCTTGAAGCCTCTGCTGTTCATATGTGGACTTGCTTCCATTTTACCTGAACCTGTAAAAATAATTTTTATGTAAAGGGCACGACACAGGGACTTTTCACGTCTCAATATCCGCTTTCCAACTGTTGCATTGCCTGTATTTCATTTATATACTGTATATTGCATCATGCAGGCAGAATTGGCATTGGTGGAGAGTGGAAAAATAGTTTTCTTTTCTGTATTGTTTTTTTTTTTTTTTAAAATGTAAAGGGAATACCTTTATCATCAGAAAAATGATAAGTAGCTGTTTATGTAAAGAAAAAGGAGTGACATGTTCAAATTTAACGGTCCCATATTATTCCCATTTTCATTACTCTTTTTGTTTCTTTTGTTTTTTTTAATGAATATGAATTATTACCCCAAAAAGCTCTATAGTTCCAGAAAACAGCATATTTAGCCCTGTGTTTGCAGCCTCCTGCTGGGTTTTAGCCTCCTGCTAAATCAGATGCTTTGTTGGACCTTCCACATTTTTGGAAGAGGGTGAAAACAAGGTGGTCTCAGAGGGCGGAGCCAACACCTAGGGTGGTGTATTAAACCTGGGGAGGGCATAGATATTGTGCCCTTTGTGATGTCACAAAGCTGTTTGTTCTATTTTTGTTGTTCTTTGTTTTGTTTTTTGAGCAGGCCTGCACATTTTAGCTCGCAAAACTTAAAATCAGGAGCAAGCATAAGAAAAGATTGAAGGAGTCATGCTAAGACTCATATTACTGAGATATTGGAGATTTTACATAATATGGGGCCTTTCAACTTGATGTTGCTTTTTCTTGGCTTGTATTGATCGGCAATATTCCTGGAAGATGAACAGTCTGATTGTTGCATCTGCCTGTCTCACTACAACTGTGTGCATTTCCTCTGTATATTCGATGTAAATTACCTGATTCTGTCAATGATGGCGACGTTGCACCTTTGCTTTGTATTTACCACTGGATGCCTTATTCTTCTGTAGAAATCAAAGAGTGATACTTAGAGTTTCCGTATCAGCAGGATATGTATAATTCTGTATATTTAAGAGGCTGAAGAAAGAGTTCCTCTCCCAGGATTTTAAACCTGCTTTTGTTACAGAGCGAACATATAATATTCTTTGAAATAAACAGGGAAAAAAAAAATCAAATCTGCCTCAGTGCCGCTGTGGATTTCCTTTCAGAGCCGTTTGAGTAATTACATTCACACAATTAATGGGAGGAGGTTTAAAATAGTAACTTTCCATTTAATTAGCCTCTCCTGCTCCCCCACCACCACCACACACACGCACGCACACGCACCCACATGCCCAGATGTGATGAACAAGCCAGCAGCATGATCGTTACCCAGAAGACATGATTTATTCAGCAAACTTGGTCTTTTTATAGTTTCTGCTCATCACTTTTCATAGGAAATGCACAAGAGACCCTTAAAGTGGCAGCATTTGTGGGGCTACGACGTGCAGGTCGAAAGCGCTGCCTTTAATTTCACGCTCCCGGCCAGGCACCATGGGCTGGTCCCCTGGAAGCCACTGTGAATGTGTATGTACACAGTGTTACAGTTTTCTGTCTCTTCCGAAAATGGCACAGCTGGTACTGCTGCGTGGTGAGGATGACAGAGGAGGCTTCGTCATCTGTTGTTTGTCCTAGTTCGTTTGCTAATATAAAACCGGCCTGCTGTACTTTGGAGAAAGCAAATTCTGCTCTCGGTTTCTAAAAAGGGACTCACTGTTCAACTCAGAGCAGATACATTTTAGTTCTCAATCTATCTGAATGTGGCCTTTTTGAAGGATGGGAAATTCTATCTATCTATTTATCCATCTAAAAGTTTTGCACCTGAAAGTCCTTTCATATTGTATTATGTATCTTAAGTTTAATGTTTTTTCATTAAATATGAATACATTATTCTGTGAAAATCAATACTATTAAAACATCTAATTGAATTCAACTAAATTTGAAAATAATTACAAGTAATCTATCTTTAGTGAAAATACGCAGCGTTTTAGGGGCCATATTATTGCAGTTTCCAGATTTGATAAATTAAATGACCTGCTACATATGTGACTCCGCCTTGGAACGGTTCACTCCCTCGTAAATTGGCTCCGTGGTTTACTGCTAGCGATAGCTTGCAGGAGGGTGGCTGGTGGCTAATGGCTAATGACGCCTCACTAACGTAACTATGTATATACAACTAATTATGTATACATATATATATATATGTAGAATCAGCTCGAGTTATGACGTGCGTGGAAAGGCAGAACGGCCCGTTTTAGCGCAGTAACACGAGGGGGGAAAAAAAGAAAAAAGTCCAAGTTGACATTTGTCGTACTTGTTAGCTCGAGTGCAAGCGAGGCACAAAAAGACATGCTAAAGAGATTAAAAAGGTCAGTCATTAAAAAAAAAAAAAATAAAATAATAATAATAATAAAAATCAGAAAAGGAAGTTACAATTTACTGAAAACATAAAGCGAGCTTTTGGATTTATGGTTTACCTTGAATATAGCATTAGTAATTCACATTTAAATATGAAATGACAGGGCCAATTGCTGGTAAGTGAACCCCTTTCATGCACGCCTGAAGTCCAGCATTTCTCCGCGGTCCCTGAACGCATCGCCCCTCTATCCTCCCCCGTGCGCGAAGGCAAGCTGAAGGGGGGAGGGTTAATACCAGTCCTCTCCTCTGATGCTCGGGCTCCATCCGTGCAGACTGACAGCAGCAGAGTGGGACGCAGCTCTCCCTCGTCTTCTTTCCTCACTTTTAGAGAAACGCACCCGGAGCCAGGCTGGAGCCCGCGGTGTCCTGTCCGGCCCCGGACGCGCAGCAGCAGCAGCAGCAGCAGCAGCAGCAGCAGTTCCAGTGGAGCGGGACCGAGCGGCAGCCCCCGCCCTGGACCGATGAACTGGCTGAGATGTCCCGGCACATCTACACCCGACACGGGATAGGAGACAAGCCTGTGTTTCAGGTAGGGGCGGGTACCAGTGTGGCACAAAAATAATCATCAAAGTTTATATATGCAATTTAAAAATAAAAACAAATAATAATTCAATGTTTGCTTCTTCTCCTGCAAACATTGGAAATTGATTTTTGTTTAAATGGACACTGGTCCTCCGAGGCAAGCTACGCTCGTTATGTACTGCTCCCTGTTTTAACTGGTGCTTCATTTTTCATCACTACAAATGAGCCATGGAGGTGCCATCAATTAGGACTCGAGCAGCAGCCCCTCAAAGAAATCGGGTTCTTAATAATTCAACCTTGTCCAACAGAGCTCTGCATGATGCACATAATGGGTCAAGTTAATTTTGATGCACCAGTGATTTACTGCATGAACATAGTCTCCAAAAAAAAAAAAAAAAAACAATCAGAACAGCCCCACAGCCATTTTCTGTGAAATTTTAAATATTTCTCTGCCTACAAATTACACAAAGAAAAAAATAAGAAAGGTATGTGGCAAATAAAAATATTTTTTTTCTTATATATTGAACTATCATTTGTCAAACATGTATTATCTATTCCTATCAATCATATTTTCTCCCATCATCTTTTTTGCTGCAGAGGCTTGTAGTTAATGATTGCTCATAACATAACAAAGAAATTGTGCAAACTGAATTATTATATGTATAGCCAAGTTAAAATAATGCAAATTTCTCCAATTTTCCATGCACATGCACAGTACAGATATATTTCTAATGACTGAATAATAAATTAAATACCATTGAATAATGTGATTAACCTGTCAGAGATATCTGCAAATTGAGAATATCATTTTGGATTTTACCTCTGGAATCTAAAGGTACATTTTCAGGTCATGAAAAAGGTTACAAAATTAGTCTGATTAGCTTTGACGTGCATGTAAAATGTGAATGCATTGGCTCTTTTGGTCTAGGGAATCGTAATAAAGCGCCAAACGACTGATATAATCAGGTCATCCAAAAAGGGACTAGAGGGAAGTGAAAAGAGTCTGAGCTCTTGATACTGAACCCCTGCTCACAATAAGGCTGCAGTGGGGAGGATGCCCTTCAGTGCGACCGTATTATTAAGGCGCGCAGCGAGATATGCAATAACAACAACAGCTACAGAATCACGTGGAACAGAGACATATGTTTGGTTTCCTGTAGGCCAATAGAGGGACGTACTCCAGACGCAGCCGCCTGAAGAGATCCGACGGCAGCACCACGTCCACCAGCTTCATCCTCAGACAGGTAGGACCCTATTGGACAGTACTATGGCAGGAGTACATGGACAGTATTGAGATCTTTGTTTGATCCACAAGAAACAAAGATGCTGGGTGCCTCAGATGTTATCACACTGACCAACTTTCAACTGTTTTAGGCTGTAAAGCGGCCTAAAATCAAATGAAGCATCTTGGTTGCCCCCTTATGGTTGGCTTCATTAACTGCCACTTTTTATAGGTTTCATAATATACCCATTTAGGGAACTGTTTTTAATTATCCCAGATTCCAATTGAGTAACTGCTAATGATGAATCATCCAAAAAAAAAGACCACTTCCAAATCAATGACAGCACATTTAACTCTCTCTTTTAAAAGCTGGGGACAAAAAGCATTGTGGTATCAGACTTATCACACCAGGTTGTGATAAGTTTAAGTGAGGCATCAGTGATGTCATAGATTCCTCATTTGCTTATCAACTATGCAGAAGCTCTCTGAAATGCGGAGGAAGCAAAAACGGTAATGGATGGACCTTTCTCTTTTCTGGGCCGTTCACTGACTGGCTGAAGACACATTTTATTCTCATAAAACATTTGCAGAGGAGCTTTTAATCGTAAAATTGGACCTTTAAGCATAGGGACGGACATTCAAAAAGCACAGTGACCACTACTGGTTTTTCTATTCTCTGTTATGTTACTATTGTTAATGGTGCTGATGTTGTTCTTGAGATGCTGATGCTGCTCGAGTTTTATATACAGTTTACCTGAAATGAAAAATAAATTATTCTTAGAACACGGTGAACTTGAAAGAATGATGGCTGAGCCCTATTTGCATTTGTGTTATCATTGCCCAAGAAATTATAACACAGCTACACAGACCTTGGCTGTGTTGACAATGGCTTTTTGCGTAGGTAGAGAGTATTCGAGGGAACTCAAGATGTGTGTTCACCCGCCAGTTCAACCTGCCCAGCTGTTTTTGAGGCCTCAAACCCACCATGCATAATTTATGAGTTTGTTGGTCGGCGGCGCAGTTGGACTCCGCTCTTTCATATGTGCCACGCACAGTGAGACAAATTCCAAAGTGGGTCGCTGCATTAAAGCCCTGTCTGTTACACTTAATACACAAGTGGGTAACCTTGGACTCGGACGTCACACTAACGTGCTACCCAGGGACTTAAAAGGCTCCGGAGGTTGCTCAGCAACATGGGGACAGTTTGCCACCACCTGCGTTCGTCCCAAACCCCCTTTCCGCTTCCGTAATGGGTCGACCACGAGTCTCAAGGGAAGCGCAGGCGTGCCAAATTGGACCAAGTCACGCTTTTTTTTTTTTTGTTGTTAACCTTGCGTGGCAGCTGGATAGCCCAGGTTTCAGCTATAAAGTCTCCCTTATCCACCTTATTAACCTTCAATAAACAGAAAATATCTGTGGATTCCATAAACCATCAGCTTCCTTTGTGAAAGCAAATTTTCTGCTCCAATGCTGCTGGAAAACATTATAGGAAGACAAGAAAAAAGAGGTTACTGTGAGTTTTTAACAATGGCTGTTGCTATTGAAGAGATGGATGTGGATGCTGCCATATGGCAGTTTTCTCTCTTTGGACTGCATTTTACGCTCTTGGGAGCGCATTGCTAAAGCCACCACTGGTCCCAGACCAATAGAAAGCCTCTAGTAGTAATAAAAAATAATCTTGAATGTAATAGATGCAACTGGCGACTTGTCCAGGGTGTACCCTGCCTTTGCCCTAAGACAGCTGGGATAGGCTCCAGCAGACCCCCGTGACCCTGAATTGGAATAAGCGGGTATAGAAGATGAATGAATGAATGAATGAATGAATGTAATAGATGCATGCTTGGTCCAATCACCTTCCAAGTTTTGCCTCCTCCTTCCAAATTTTGCTTCTCTCTAAAACAGACACTTTGTTGGACCTTCCACGTTTTTGGAAGGGGACAAAAACAAGGTGATCAAAGAGGGCAGAGATAACAAGCAGCTAATTTGGGAGAGCACTGCCCATTTGTGAAATCACAAGCATTTGATTTCTTGCACCGAGTGCTTTTCTCACACACTTTATCTAAAAAGGAGCTCACACGTGTAGTAAGGATTGACTTTACCTTCTTCTTGGAACTAATATCCCATTTAAAATAATGAATGCATGAAAATTGTAAATCTTCCAATTATGTTATCAGGTTCATTTTTTGAGCCACCACTGATCCTAGACCTCTTTTAGTCACAAAATAATCTTGAATGTAATAGATGCATGCTTGGCCCAATCACCTTCCATGTTTTGCCTCCGTCCAAATTAATGAATTCCATCCAGGAAGTGTTCCGTTTGGCAAAGGTTAGGTTGTTCCAGCAAAAGCGCAGAGCGGTATGCCGAACCCCGTGGCCTGGCGTGATTTATGATAGTGTCAGACGATGTGGCATTTTTCACCACATATAGGTCACTTTGTTTTCTCGCGATCTATTTCCGCTTTGGGTCCAGAGGCGGCGCGGGTCAGGTACGATTATTGTGAGGCGGGCGCCAGGTCGATCTTTAAATGGCAGTTCAGCGAAACGCGCGCCGCGCAGACAGCTCCAACCCCAGGTGATGATGAGAGCGAGCGCAGCGTGCACCGGCACTGTATGTTCAACCTGTTGACGTCTCCCATTAATTATTGAGCGCTCGCCGCGTTAATTATGCAGCCTCGCAGGATGGAGGCAGGCCAAGACGTATCGTGCAGGAAATGAAAGCGCTCAAAGAGGACAGGTTAACGCTGCGAACCGCCCAGCGAATACAAGTGGTGCAGGTGGAAACGGAAAAAAAATCTCTGACCAGCTCCTCCTTTTTCTATAGTGCGCTCACAGGTTTCTCAGACACCCCCGCTGCAATTTGTGTCATCTCCAGTTTGATCGTCATCAGGTGAGAAGAGTGGGCTCCCTTTGATTCCCCGGCGTATCCATAGTAACGGCTGCCCCTCAACGACGGGGGTCAAGCATATTGGTTGATTAGCAGAAAACTGCTCCTTCTCTCTCTTTCCTAAACTGTAAATGGAAGGAGAAGGCAGAGCTCAGGTGAACGCTCGCCTCAAAGTTGATAACCATTTCTTTTTAGTGCTGTGTGAAATGTCAAAAAGGTGCACTGCATCACGGAAAATACACCAGGCTTTAGTGCAAACACGTCTCCCCTGAAAAAGTCTAAAGTACTTCTGAAAGTATTATTGTATTACCAATGTGTTGATATTGTTCAAATTGCTTTTCACACGGTGAATCCATCAGATTATGCACTCGCTGGAGATGGAAAGAATTCAGTTTGAGGTTGTGACAGTGGACTAGTTTTAGGTCAGGCAACCCACTCTGTAGGTTGAAGAATGCTGGAAAGTCGGCTGAAAAAGAGCGAGCTGGCAGAGCAGTGAGCGTGGAGCTGTGGGATATATGCTGCTCGGGCTAATTGCAGGGGATGGGCTGCAGGTGTGCTGATTGGCTGAGTGCGAGCAGGTGTGGCGTGAGCAGAGTAGTGGAGTAGAAAGGTCCTGAGATAAAATAATAGGTGCAGTTTTGTAGACAAGACAGATAACACATATATATTAGGGCTGTCGAAGCTAACGCGTTAATAATAATAAATTAATTTGCAATTAATCGTGAGTTAACTCAGGACGCTAATGCGATTAATCGCAATTAAAAATTTTAATCAACTGACAGCCCTAATATATATATTATTATTTAACCTTACAACCTCATTCGTTCTTCCCAGCAGCAATTTGACCTGATCTGACTGTTTGTTGACAACAGAAAAAAAAAACAACTTATCAGCAGAGCCACCCGAGTGCGACAACTCAAAGTTCCACTTATTTAGAACTTTGACCCAGGTTTGCCGCTAACCTTTTCGAAGCACAACCAGCGACATAGAACCTGCGTGTGACATAATGACAAGCAAAACAGTTCTGATTAGCTAGCTAGCTAGCAAGCTATGCTTGTTACATTTGAAAGCTATCTAGCTCTGGCTCGCTGTGGCCTAAGACTGAAAATCATGCTGAAACCAATTTTTTCAGGAACAGAACTTTTATATATTGGGATCCCACCACTTAAAACACTGTACTTTTGTATGAGGATGAGTTAAAAAAAAAATAAAAAAAAAAAAACACACAAGTTTCATTTCTTTATCCGGTTTTTCAGCATGAGAAATCTGTTGAGATTTGCTTTTAATTGTCAAAGTCGGAATCCTTGTTGATTTTCTATAAAGAGGGCAGAACGTTTTTAAATAGACGCAGTTGGTCAGCGTGAGTCACTTCTGGTATCCCCAGATCAGTTGTGCAGAAGTGGCCGAAGATGTCTTATTCTCCCAGATGGTTCTCTAAACATACACACGCGCGCGCGACCACACACACACACAAACACACACACGTACATATACACACACTGTACTGCCTTGGACAGATGTTTCCTTGCGTGGTCACTGAGTGAATGTCTGAACAGTTTCCGGGCCGACCTCTGAGCTCCTTGATAAGAGGACGCCAGGGCTCGGCAGATGTTCCACTGTGGGGAATGTAATCCGGAGCAGCGGCGCCAAAGTGGCACAGAGGTCTCTCACTGTTGTGCATGACGTAGGCCCGCAACTGTTTATTGTCTTAACTGGGTGTTTTGCGTCAAAGATGCCATTTTATCCTGCATGACAAATCTATATTTATTTATTTTTAGCCTCATTCTGGCAAAAGGTTTGCGTGTTGATATTACTCAGGCATGATTCAACCCCTGTGTTGTAATACACAGTCAGTCTCCGGTTCCAATCACATAATTCTGGCCCTGCATCAGCTGGGTTTACGGATTGGCAACAGCTGGATCGCAAGGATTTCCATTCTGAAACCTTGTTCATCCAACTATCCAATGGAAAGCGTTTTTGCTCTTTCATTGAATTAGCTTTCCAACCGACACCGTTTGTAAATCGTGAGCGAATCAGAAAGGTGACTGATACTAGCGGCCCCTTAAAAACCCAGAAGAGGGCAGAGAAGACAAACAGGATGTGGCTAGCTACCGCTAATGAGATTAGCGTGCTGCACTAGCAGCGGTTTCCTGATATTTTTTCTTTCATAGAAGTGTAGAGGGCAGCAATAAAGGTTGGTCCTGCCACTTTCCATGTTTTAGCTGCACTGAAAGCTTTCTATGGGCTCTTTCCCAAAGGGACGTGAAATAAATCCAAAGGGCAATAGGAAGAACTGGGGAAGAGAACAGAAAGAACATATTTCACTCTGTAGCCAGAGCCACCTTTCACTTTGAAGATGTCCTTGCCTCAGTGTTCACATCCTGGGTCACCAAGTTTAATACCCTCCTGTCTGAAAGCGTGAACGTAAGGATTATACATCTGAATAAAGCCCCATTTTTTGGGGGGATTGGCAAAGCTTTGTACGTGCTGCAGCTTCCCTCCAGAAATTGAATTTCACTTCCAACCAGCAATATGCTACACAAAGAATCCCCTTTAACCCACTTTTTTTTTTTGCTGAAGTGATAAGGATGTGGCTTCTTCACATGCTTAATCCCTCCTATGTAGGTCACATGGCTCAGCGCAGCAGCCATTAATTTGCAAATCGTGAGACCGCTGCTGGTCACTGCTCTCATAGCCTGTCCGTGGCGACGTCCGCAGGTTCCCTTTGTACACCCTGGAGATCACCTCAGAGGATCATCCGGGAATTGTACACTTATGTTAAAAAGACTGATATTGTGGGAATCGGATTTTAGGTCATCCAAAAGGCATTTGCAATGATTTCAATGGACAGTTAAACATCACGTATTCCATGCGTAAAAACTCAAAACAAGCCAGTTATCAGAGTTTTTGACAATGCTGCACCTGCAGCATAATGAACAATTAAGAGAGATCAATCAGATCATTAATTACCTAAAACATTGCATCCATTTTGAGAAAACGGTAGATTTAGCCCTCTGTTTGCAGTGCCCTTATAAATGGCTTGATTTTGCTTCCTACAAAAACAGATGTATTTGGAAGGGGACAAAAACAAGGTGGTCAAAGAGGGCAGAGCTAACAAGCGGCCAATTTCTGGGAGGTATTAGTTATGTAGCACTGCCCTTTGTGACATCACAAGCGTCTGATTTCTCGCAGGAGTGCTTCCTCACGCACTTTATGTAAAAAGGAGCTCACACATGTAAGGATAGACTTTGCTCTCTTTGGAACTAATATCCCATTTAAAATAATGAATGCATGAAAATTGTAAATCTTCCAATTATGTAATCAGGTTCATTTTTTTTTAAGGCATTGCGTCGTTGCTTCATGCACCTGCTGCGCACTTACTTAAAGACCCCGTCACCTTGATCACGGCTCACCGCTGTTTGATGTTTCGCTGCTACCCTACTTGAATATCTGAGGGATGATTACGAAGCCATCGCTGGCAGGAATAGCACCGTGGCAGTGAGGGCGGACGGGTCGTCTGATGTGTGACCGGCATCAAAACAAGCCAGCAGAGAGCGCTGTTGCTCTTCTACTCTGAATTGGCTTTTCGCAGAGATTGAAACGCTTTGCTTTTGTCTACAATTAACATGTGTAGCCCTCACGAAAAAATGTATTGTGCTTAGGGACAATCATAAAACAGTTATATGTATGTCGCTGTACCAGGTATTTATTTGAGTATCGATCTATTTAACGGTGACAGGGGATTTGCAGCAACAGGATAAATGCATGCAGGGAAATCAAGAGAGAGGAAGAGTATAACGATCTAATGCGTTTCAGTTCTACCAGAATTTGTTTAACAAGTTAATTTTTTACTTATGCTAAATAAGTTGTTCTCCCCCTAATAAGACTGAAGATGAACAACATCTTTTTCCTGGTTAGTTGAATGTATCATTAAAAACCACTTTGCTTTCCACTCTGTTCCTCTGCATACACAAATATATGTAAAGGCAGAAAATGACTTTGTTTTGGCCTTGGTGTTGTGGCATAGCACAAGTAAAAAATTAATAAAAAATATATATATTTGTTTATTATGTTTTCTGAACACAATACTGACCTTAACAACTCAATTCCATGCTTTTTCCTCCCTGACAAAAATTATATGACAACAAAGCTGCCAACAAAGCCAGCAATGGAACTTGTTGAAGCAATACAGTAGCAGTGAAGTTTCAATTCTGCCTCCCCTTTAAAGTTTTATTGCTCAACTGATGATGGGACCAATGAATTCTCTGCCGGTCGCTCTCTTCCTCTCTCTCTCTCTCTCACACACACACACACACACTCACACACACACACACACACACACAAGCTCACGTTCATCTCAGACTGCAGACCTCACCAGCACCAGCACCAGCACCAAGCACCATCGCAGCCTCCCGTCCCCGCCTACTCCTCCTCCTCTCCTCGTCGGGCAAACACAGTCGACCGGAGCCTCCGCCCGCCAATCGGCAGGCAGCATCTCACCTCTGTCATCAGCCCGTGTGAGGGAAGGGATTGGCTCCTGTGATGTGAGCTCGGGAAGCCGCTAGATGAAATGCCAGGTTCGCCTCAGCCTCTGAAAGTGGCACAGAGGTCTCTCACTGTTGTGCATGACGTGGGCCCGCAACTGTTTATTGTCTTAACTGGAATTTTTTCGTCAAAGATGCCATTTTATCCTGCATGACAAATCTATATTTATTTATTTTAGCCTCATTCTGGCAAAGGTTTGCGTGTTGATATTACTCAGGCATGATTCAACCCCTGTGTTGTAATACACAGTCAGTCTCCGGTTCCAATCACATAATTCTGGCCCTGCATCAGCTGGGTTTACGGATTAGCAACAGCTGGATCGCAAAGGATTTCCATTCTGAAACCTTGTTCATCCAACTATCCAATGGAAAGCGTTTTTGCTCTTTCATTGAATTAGCTTTCAACCGACACCGTTTGTAAATCGTGAAGCGAATCAGAAAGGTGACTGATACTAGCGGCCCCTTAAAACCCAGAAGAGGGCAGAAGACAAACAGGATGTGGCTAGCTACCGCTAATGAGATTAGCGTGCTGCACTAGCAGCGGTTTCTGATATTTTTCTTTCATAGAAGTGTAGAGGGCAGCAATAAAGGTTGGTCCTGCCACTTTCCATGTTTTAGCTGCACTGAAAGCTTTCTATGGGCTCTTTCCCAAAGGGACGTGAAATAAATCCAAGGGCAATAGGAAGAACTGGGGAAGAGAACAGAAAGAACATATTTCACTCTGTAGCCAGAGCCACCTTTCACTTTGAAGATGTCCTTGCCTCAGTGTTCACATCCTGGGTCACCAAGTTTAATACCCTCCTGTCTGAAAGCGTGAGCGTAAGGATTATACATCTGAATAAAGCCCCATTTTTGGGGGATTGGCAAAGCTTTATGCGTGCTGCAGCTTCCTCCAGAAATTAATTTCACTTCCAACCAGCAATATGCTACACAAAGAATCCCTTTAACCCACTTTTTTTTGCTGAAGTGATAAGGATGTGGCTTCTTCACATGCTTAATCCCTCCTATGTAGGTCACATGGCTCAGCGCAGCAACCATTAATTTACCGTCGTGAGACCGCTGCTGGTCACTGCTCTCATAGCCTGTCCGTGGCGGCGTCCGCGGGTTCCTTTGTACACCCTGGAGATCACCTCAGAGGATCATCCGGGAATTGTACACTTATGTTAAAAGACTGATATTGTGGGAATCGGATTTTAGGTCATCAAAAGGCATTTGCAATGATTTCAATGGACAGTTAAACATCACGTATTCCATGCGTAAAACTCAAAACAAGCCAGTTATCAGAGTTTTGACAATGCTGCACCTGCAGCATAATGAACAATTAAGAGATCAATCAGATCATTAATTACCTAAAACATTGCATCCATTTTGAGAAAAGCGGTAGATTTAGCCCTCTGTTTGCAGTGCCCTTATAAATGGCTTGATTTTGCTTCCTACAAAAACAGATGTATTTGGAGGGGACAAAAACAAGGTGGTCAAAGAGGGCAGAGCTAACAAGCGGCCAATTTCTGGGAGGTATTAGTTATGTAGCACTGCCCTTTGTGACATCACAAGCGTCTGATTTCTGCAGGAGTGCTTCCTCACGCACTTTATGTAAAAGGAGCTCACACATGTAAGGATAGACTTTGCTCTCTTTGGAACTAATATCCCATTTAAAATAATGAATGCATGAAAATTGTAAATCTTCCAATTATGTAATCAGGTTCATTTTTTTAAGGCATTGCGTCGTTGCTTCATGCACCTGCTGCGCTTACTTAAAGACCCGTCACCTTGATCACGGCTCACCGCTGTTTGATGTTTCGCTGCTACCCTACTTGAATATCTGAGGGATGATTACGAAGCCATCGCTGGCAGGAATAGCACCGTGGCAGTGAGGGCGGACGGGTCGTCTGATGTGTGACCGGCATCAAAACAAGCCAGCAGAGAGCGCTGTTGCTCTTCTACTCTGAATTGGCTTTTCGCAGAGATTGAAACGCTTTGCTTTTGTCTACAATTAACATGTGTAGCCCTCACGAAAAAATGTATTGTGCTTAAACTTAGGGACAATCATAAAACAGTTATATGTATGTCGCTGTACCAGGTATTTATTTGAGTATCGATCTATTTAACGGTGACAGGGATTTGCAGCAACAGGATAAATGCATGCAGGAAATCAAGAGAGAGGAAGAGTATAACGATCTAATGCGTTTCAGTTCTACCAGAATTTGTTTAACAAGTTAATTTTTACTTATGCTAAATAAGTTGTTCTCCCCTAATAAGACTGAAGATGAACAACATCTTTTCCTGGTTAGTTGAATGTATCATTAAAAACCACTTTGCTTTCCACTCTGTTCCTCTGCATACACAAATATATGTAAAGGCAGAAAATGACTTTGTTTTGGCCTTGGTGTTGTGGCATAGCACAAGTAAAAAATTAATAAAAAATATATATATTTGTTTATTATGTTTTCTGAACACAATACTGACCTTAACAACTCAATTCCATGCTTTTTCCTCCCTGACAAAAATTATATGACAACAAAGCTGCCAACAAAGCCAGCAATGGAACTTGTTGAAGCAATACAGTAGCAGTGAAGTTTCAATTCTGCCTCCCCTTTAAAGTTTTATTGCTCAACTGATGATGGGACCAATGAATTCTCTGCCGGTCGCTCTCTTCCTCTCTCTCTCACACACACACACACACACACACACACACACACACACACACACACACAAGCTCACGTTCATCTCAGACTGCAGACCTCACCAGCACCAGCACCAGCACCAAGCACCATCGCAGCCTCCCGTCCCCGCCTACTCCTCCTCCTCTCCTCGTCGGGCAAACACAGTCGACCGGAGCCTCCGCCCCGGCCAATCGGCAGGCAGCATCTCACCTCTGTCATCAGCCCGTGTTGAGGGAAGGGGATTGGCTCCTGTGATGTGAGCTCGGGAAGGCGGATGAAATGCCAGGTTCGCTCAGCCTCTGGGGACGACAGGGCTGCCTCATAATGGGAAGCAGCGTTCGCTCTGCTCGGGGGCAATAACATCTAACTCCGCGGCATCGGGAAAACACACACACACACAGCACACACACAGACACGCACGGCGGCTCCACCTATTTTTCTCCCCTCGCCTGCCGCTCCGTCGTCCACCTTCATGTGGAGAATGAGGCTGCTGGCGCTCTCTCCTCTCTTCTCATCACCCCCTCTTCTGTGGAACAGGTTGATCCTTTGAACCTTTTTGTGCCTCTTTTTTTTGCTTCTCTTTTTCCTTTTTTTTGTCCTCGGGAATCTCACTCCTCCATGTATGACAACTTGTACCTGCATGGATTTGAAGACTCGGAGGCGGTGAGTGAAAGATGTACCTGCAGACCTTCTAACCATCCACCCTCCTCCTCTACCGCCTCCTCTTTTCATCAACACCCAAGGAACGCAATGAGACTGGAGTGGGCTGACCGCGAGAGAACACTTGGGGAGTCGGAGGAGGCTGGGGGAAGGGTGTGCACGTGTGTGTGTGTGTGTGTGTGTGTGTGTGTGTTTGGGCGTATGCACGCTCCTCGCTCAACCCGCTGCACAGCTTCCTCCTCGGATGACGGCTCTGCTCCCGTCTGGATGGAGCATCTGCAGATAGAGGCAGCGCTCCCTCCTCATCTCTCTGTGTTGGTATATGGATGGATGGATGTATAGATGGATAGATGGATAGATGGATGGCCAGTGTTCATGCATGCGTGTGTGCATACGGGCCAATTATTTTGTCTTGTTGCTTTCTGCTCAACACCCCTGCTGCCGTTATCCTCGCACGAGGTCCGGCTGTGATGTGCTGTTGCGCCCAATTGCAGCATCTTTTCTTCGCCCCAATACGTGAACGTGCACACGGCAAGAAAAAATCATCGCCTCGTCCTTCTTGGAGCTGCACAACTGTGTTTCGTACAAGCGGGGCCTGGTATTATTATCGATCCTTTCGATAAAAATGTGTCGTGGGGGGAGGAGGCGGAAAACTGCTTACAAAGGCAACAAGCGTCAGTGCTGCTGCTGCTGCTGCTGCAGCTGCTGCTGTGCACAGACGGGAGGAGGAGGGATTCCCACCGAGCCTCCGTCAGCACCTTCCTGTAGCTCCCTGGGTTTCCTCCCGGTTAAGCGTCTGTTGTCATGCAAATTTCTTTACTTTACAACTTTATTCTTTTCTTAACAATCATCTCTCATCTGCAGTCTGTCAACCAATTCCCCAAATTTGAGAAGAGTGAATCCGTGTCTTCTTTTGCCTGTTACATTTTTCAGCAAGTGTGCAACGTTCAGGAAGTGATCGCCTTGTGATGTCACAGTACCACTCCCAGCTTGGCCACAGCACCTTCAACCAGGTGTTTAGCACCTGCCCGCTCAGTCCACCTTCTTGTTGTTCTCTTCCAAACATGCAGAGGGTTTGAAAAAGGATCAGTTTTAGCCGGAGGCTGCAGACAGAGGGCTAAACACGCTATTTCCTTGAGCTCTGGATAGCTTTTGGATTAGACATCATGTGTGGCAGCTTGGTCCCCAAAACTAAACCTGCGAACACTTGACAGGGACACATGGGAGCTGCAGAAGCAAGCGACTATTCTCTGTAAAAACATTTTTTTGCAAATAAACAACTTAGTTTGACTTCACTTCAGAGGTTCCGCCTCGGAGGTGAAGCCTCTGCGAGCTATTTTCATCGCAAGTGCATGCGTCACCCAAAAACAAACACATAAACAAAAAAAGAAATCAACTTGCAGTCTGCAGGCAGGAGTCCCATGTCACGGTGAGGGTGGCGCTGGTGGCGCTACAGAGGACGTCTGCGTCTTGCGGTTTGGCTCGCAGCACTTTCCCTTTGGCGTCTCATCTTTTTCGGCGAACACGTGAGCGGCAACAGGCACGGAAGCAAATCCATTTGCTGCATCACGGAGCCTTAATGACATGCAGACACTCTTGTGTGACTCATTTCCAGCTCTGATATGAATGTTTTATGAGCTCCTCGGGGCCATTTGCTGGCACAATGACACTCACCATAGTGTTTTTTTCTGATCTCGTGTGGCGAGCGGATGACTGGTCTGCGATCGGCGCTTCAAACGTGGGGCGTTTCCTTGAAAGTGCAGCAAAAAAAACAAAACAGGTTTACCTCCTGGCTTTGCTGTCTTCGCTGAGCGAAATGTGTCTTCCTTAAATAGTGCAATTCACAAAACAATAGCCTCATTGTTGTATTGTTTATTATGCGTGACTCACCTTTTGCAAGCGCAGTTAGCTAACATTAAAAGCCAAGGCCGGGCCAACGTTCTGACAGCAACTGTCATAACGTTTACTTTCTACTTTTTTTTTTTTTTATTTGCTTTATTGCTGTTAAAGAACTTTATTCTTCACTGGTCTTTTCATCCTGGGGTGCAGCGGGGCTGCCCTGTGCAACTAGCAACCCAGCACCTCTCAAGATCTCTGGAAGTGTGCATATTTAGATAATTTAATCTGTTTACAGTCTCCTGCTAAAACTCTGGTTTAGCAGGAGGCTAAACCAGATTTAGCTTCCTGTAGCTCTGACTTAGCTTCCTGTTGAAACTGACACTGTTGTTTGGAAAGAGACAAAAACATATGTGGCCTCAGACGGAGGAACAACCACTTGGCAGGGAAAGGCGACAGAGCCCTTTGTGACATCACAATGGTTTTAGTGTTTCAGGTCAAAAAAGTAAAGCAAAAGCATTTGAACGCCTCCTTTTTGTTAGTCTACGCCTAATAATGATGACATAATTCTATACATGATGAAAACGCTGATTTCCTGTGTGTTTCAGCACACTTCTTGAGAAGCGTAGCGAGTCCACAGTCATGACGGAGACACACATCATCACCGTCATCATTAGAAATTGTCTGCAAAGTTCATTTTGCATTGCAAGGGACCCCTGAGCTTCATAAACACACTTAGCGTCAGTCTGGGGTGTAAATCAGTCGCGTCAAGCGAGAGCGTAGTCGTTTCCACTTGTGCCACCCTGTCGTCGGTGGATATTAACAGAAGCAGAATGCTTTTAGTCTCCATGTCTGGGCGCTATAGGGACGGAGGTCAGCGCAGGAAGAGGGATGGAGATGAGGCCGTGGCGTCTGGAGAGATAAGGCCTGAGTGTGGTGTGATGAACTCAAGACCGGCCACTTGACACGCGCAGATAATAACCTCACAAACAAGTCATTGTCTGCGCGTGTGTGAGTGCGTGCCTGTGTGTGTTTGTGTGTAATGATAGTCATTTGCAGAAAGTGCTTTGTGCCCCTGATTGCCTGCTATGGTGATGAGGTGAATATCATCATCTTTTGTCATTTGACCACAAGCAGTTAGAGGAAGTGGGGAATCGTGAGAACACAAGTGACAGCATTGAAAGTTTTGTAACACGGTTTTGGATGAGAAAACTGGCTGGGTTGTAAAAAGTCATTGGAATGCTTGTTTTGGCAGCTCGGTCGACAAATGGAACGTTTGGTAAAAATTATGGATCTATTTCACATGTTCATCTGGGACAGATGACAGATGAAAACATTCTGAAAATTCTCATTTGTCTTCGTCAGTGGTTTTCAGCGGCATTTGATCAGTTCTTCGCTGCCAAGGCTAACTGAAAACACTTCATACGGAGCTTGGCAAGCTGGATAATTGAGAACTGTTTTGAAATCTTTGCGGTGCAGCTGCCTTGCAACTTTTGTCGAATGTGAAGAACAAGAAAAAGTTGCAAGTTTGGTGTGAAACTCGTTTTAGCGAGGATCCGCCACCCAAATTTGCCAGGTTTGTTTTAAACTGGACAGCAGTGTTTTTGGGATTAGTCCATGAAAGTAATGCAATTACTGATTACTCATGAATAAAGTAATCTAATTACTTCTTTAATTACTTTGTTTCATAAGTAATCAAGTACAAATTACTAATTACTTTGGTTAAAAAAAGAAAAAGTAAGAGTTGCTCAGTGCTTTGGAATGAACTTTATTAAAGTGCAAATTTTGGAATTCCAAATATTGCCTCTGTCCTCTGACCACATTTCACATTTCACAGAACAAACTCGTACAGCACTGGTGCCTTTTGCACCGCCCATATTGTTAAAATAATTAGAATATTTTGGAAAAGTAACAAAATCATTACTTGATAAAGTAACTATGATATAATTACCAGTTTTGCCACAGTAATTACTCCGTTACTCAAAGAGTCGTTTAATTACAGTAGTGGATTTCGTAATAGATGACTCGCCAACACTGCTGGACAGACGCGTGGCTGTAATTGTCCTCCACTAACCTGCAGGCCACGTTCTGCCTGCCAAAGCTGCAGCTCTGAATTGTTACTCATAAATTCAGAGAATGAAACCCTCACGTTACTCACTGGGAGAAAAGATCAAGTTCAACCCGAGTGCTTTGCCAACATGGCAGCGTGCCAGTTCCATTCACTTCAATGTTGGCCTGTTTCACAGCATATGCTCCCCTCACCGATTCAAAAACAAAACAGTCTCCTCATTCCACTGGAACATAAAGCAGGTGTCGGTCCACTGTGGCCAGTGGTGTAAGGCTTTCATTTATTCCTTCCACTCCACTCCCGCTGTTATAGATTTTATTTGTAATGAGGCAGTAAATAACAGTTTTATTTCTTTCAAGGGAAGACTCCCATGGCTGTGAGTGGATCATTAGCGGAGGCGCCTGGAAGGCCTGGACACGACCATTAATCCTTCTGGTCCGGCCCGGCCGGCAGCTTGATTTCAAAGACTTACTGCAGTACAAATCCTCCGTTGCACATTTAGTCATTTATTTACCTTAAATCATTGAAGTGGCGCCACAGTAGGTTCTCACACGTTCAATATTGTAAGTTGTCAAGATTTTTTATGATCTCTGGACGAAAAAATAGGCTTTGTGGCCTTTTCATTTTTTTCCACCGAAAGGTCAAAAGGTTAAAGGGGCATTTGCAGAGAAAGAGACAACATTGATTCAACCTGGATGTCACCGCTGGCGGTCAAGAGGGTGAAGAAATGATACAACAAAAATATACCATTTAATGAAATTAACTACTGTTACACTCATAGTAGATTTTAAAAAGCTGATACAGATTATTTTGTCACACAAAAGTGCAAAAGTCTACAAAATGCTTTTGAGGAAGTGTTTTTTGAATCTCAGTCTTTGGGGATTTTTATTTTATATTATGGCAGCAGAGGGGGTTTGATATTACAAACTACCACCAAGGGGCAGTCAAGATGCTTTTGCTTTAAATCGGAAGAGCTCCTCTCTTGTCCACGTTTAGTTGTAGAAACTCAGAGACTATCCGTGGCTCCAGTGAAGTGATCTCATTTGAAATTCACATTTCCTCAATCAAATGAAATATCATAAAAAGTCATGTTATGGTGTCATAAAGAAAACATTGATACCTTTATGATTTCTCACCCTTATCTTTCCTCCATTCCAAACTTGGGAGAAACTTGAGTTGTAAACAACAGTCCAAGTGTACCTTTTCCAATTATCTCCAGAGGTTTTTGGATAAATTAATTGCACAATCTCCAACTACACTAGAAGCCCCTTGTGAAAAGCAAAGATCTGAAACTGGCTCTACTGCTGGACCTTTAACTATAATTCTTCTCCAATTGTGTGAGGAAAACAAATTTGTAGTCTTGTGGTGAACCGCATCGAGTCAAATGTCTGGCGGCAGCGCTGTCATGTCGCTGGCAGCGCCCTACCGTTGCATTTCACGATGTCAAAGCTGTCGGTCTGAGCGTAACCTGCAAATGGAGGTGGACACAAAGGAGGCGGGATATCAGATTTCCGGTGGAGAACCGCATCGGAGTGCCTCATGCTGCAGTTACGCAACAAACAGTAACGCGATACTGAGTGGTCCGCAAAAGGTGAGGAGTTATGAAAAGATGTGGCCCGACCTGTCCTATAGTCAACACAACAATATGCTGCGAGGCTTTTGTCAGCTACTCCAATGAGCTTTGTTGCGTGACTGTGGATGGAGGATTGGACAAAGATTCTGTCACAAAGAAACGGCGGCTTGTGGCGATGCAAGGCTTCCCATCGGTTAGAGGGCAATGACTGACGCCCGTCACCTGCCCGCGAGACTCTGAGTCGTTTAGCTAAACTCTGTCTAAGGTCAGTTAGGAGCCAAGAAAAGAATGCCGAGTTTGCATTAAGGCTGTCAGCGTTAACGCATTAATCACGATTAGTTAAATACAATCCATACAGCGCGATTATCGTGGCCGTGCTTCCACATCCGTGTGAACCCAGCGTAAACCTTTTGTCCATTTCACTAACCGTAGTCGGCCCCTCTGGCCGATTTCTGGTAATAAATGCTATACATTATGGGGTTAAACCACCTTGAAATGCAAAAATTTCACAATGCAATTCAAACCACTTATTAATCACAGTTAGCTATGAAGATTCTGTGATTAATCATAATTAAAAAATTAATCGTTTGACAGTCCTGGTTTTATACATTCTTTGCTCAGTGTACATAGGACAGACGAAGCAGGAGAAGAATACATGTACAGCAACAAGGTAGCACAACAAAAATGTTGAAAGGATGGCGACTTAAAAATGCATTAATGATTCACAACATTGTTAATGATATTATGATAAATGGAGACATTCCAAAAATGCATGCAGGAAGTTGTGCCCACCCTCACAAGTCACTTGGTGCACAACAGGAAAGTTATGAATATATTGAAATTCTTGAGCAGATCTTACACTTCCAGATGCACGCCCGCTTGTCAGCGGGGAGGCAGCGTCGATGTGTAGCGTCACATTCTGAAAATTCTCATTTGTCTTCGCCAGTGGTTTTCAGCGGCATTTGATCAGTTCTTAAGCTGCCAAGGCTAACTGAAAACACTTCATACGGAGCTTGGCAAGCTGGATAATTGAGAACTGTTTTGAAATCTTTATGGTGCAGCTGCCTTGCAACTTTTGTCGAATGTGAAGAACAAGAAAAAGTTGCAAGTTTGGTGTGAAACTCGTTTAGCGAGGATCCGCCACCAAATTTGCCAGGTTTGTTTTAAACTGGACAGCAGTGTTTTTGGGATTAGTCCATGAAAGTAATGCAATTACTGATTACTCATGAATAAAGTAATCTAATTACTTCTTTAATTACTTTGTTTCATAAGTAATCAAGTACAAATTACTAATTACTTTGGTTAAAAAAAGAAAAAGTAAGAGTTGCTCAGTGCTTTGGAATGAACTTTATTAAAGTGCAAATTTTGGAATTCCAAATATTGCCTCTGTCCTCTGACCACATTTCACATTTCACAGAACAAACTCGTACAGCACTGGTGCCTTTTGCACATCGCCCATATTGTTAAAATAATTAGAATATTTTGGAAAAGTAACAAAATCATTACTTGATAAAGTAACTATGATATAATTACCAGTTTTGCCACAGTAATTACTCCGTTACTCAAAGAGTCGTTTAATTACAGTAGTGGATTTCGTAATAGATGACTCGCCAACACTGCTGGACAGACGCGTGGCTGTAATTGTCCTCCACTAACCTGCAGGCCACGTTCTGCCTGCCAAAGCTGCAGCTCTGAATTGTTACTCATAAATTCAGAGAATGAAACCCTCACGTTACTCACTGGGAGAAAAGATCAAGTTCAACCCGAGTGCTTTGCCAACATGGCAGCGTGCCAGTTCCATTCACTTCAATGTTGGCCTGTTTCACAGCATATGCTCCCCCTCACCGATTCAAAAACAAAAACAGTCTCCTCATTCCACTGGAACATAAAGCAGGTGTCGGTCCACTGTGGCCAGTGGTGTAAGGCTTTCATTTATTCCTTCCACTCCACTCCCGCTGTTATAGATTTTATTTGTAATGAGGCAGTAAATAACAGTTTTATTTCTTTCAAGGGAAGACTCCCATGGCTGTGAGTGGATCATTAGCGGAGGCGCCTGGAAGGCCTGGACACGACCATTAATCCTTCTGGTCCGGCCCGGCCGGCAGCTTGATTTCAAAGACTTACTGCAGTACAAATCCTCCGTTGCACATTTAGTCATTTATTTACCTTAAATCATTGAAGTGGCGCCACAGTAGGTTCTCTCACACGTTCAATATTGTAAGTTGTCAAGATTTTTATGATCTCTGGACGAAAAATAGGCTTTGTGGCCTTTTCATTTTTTTTTCCACCGAAAGGTCAAAAGGTTAAAGGGCATTTGCAGAGAAAGAGACAACATTGATTCAACCTGGATGTCACCGCTGGCGGTCAAGAGGGTGAAGAAATGATACAACAAAAATATACCATTTAATGAAATTAACTACTGTTACACTCATAGTAGATTTTAAAAAGCTGATACAGATTATTTTGTCACACAAAAGTGCAAAAGTCTACAAAATGCTTTTGAGGAAGTGTTTTTTGAATCTCAGTCTTTGGGGATTTTTATTTTATATTATGGCAGCAGAGGGGGTTTGATATTACAAACTACCACCAAGGGGCAGTCAAGATGCTTTTGCTTTAAATCGGAAGAGCTCCTCTCTTGTCCACGTTTAGTTGTAGAAACTCAGAGACTATCCGTGGCGCTCAGTGAAGTGATCTCATTTGAAATTCACATTTCCTCAATCAAATGAAATATCATAAAAAGTCATGTTATGGTGTCATAAAGAAAACATTGATACCTTTATGATTTCTCACCCTTATCTTTCCTCCATTCCAAACTTGGGAGAAACTTGAGTTGTAAACAACAGTCCAAGTGTACCTTTTCCAATTATCTCCAGAGGTTTTTGGATAAATTAATTGCACAATCTCCAACTACACTAGAAGCCCCTTGTGAAAAGCAAAGATCTGAAACTGGCTCTACTGCTGGACCTTTAACTATAATTCTTCTCCAATTGTGTGAGGAAAACAAATTTGTAGTCTTGTGGTGAACCGTACCGAGTCAAATGTCTGGCGGCAGCGCTGTCATGTGCGCTGGCAGCGCTCCTACCGGTTGCATTTCACGATGTCAAAGCTGTCGGTCTGAGCGTAACCTGCAAATGGAGGTGGACACAAAGGAGGCGGGATATCAGATTTCAGGTGGAGAACCGCATCGGAGTGCCTCATGCTGCAGTTACGCAACAAACAGTAACGCGATACTGAGTGGTCCGCAAAAGGTGAGGAGTTATGAAAAGATGTGGCCCGACCTGTCCTATAGTCAACACAACAATATGCTGCGAGGCTTTTGTCAGCTACTCCAATGAGCTTTGTTGCGTGACTGTGGATGGAGGGATTGGACAAAGATTCTGTCACAAAGAAACGGCAGCTTGTGACGATGCAAGGCTTCCCATCGGTTAGAGGGGCAATGACTGACGCCCGTCACCTGCCCGCGAGACTCTGAGTCGTTTAGCTAAACTCTGTCTAAGGTCAGTTAGGAGCCAAGAAAAGAATGCCGAGTTTGCATTAAGGCTGTCAGCGTTAACGCATTAATCGCGATTAGTTAAATACAATCCATACCGCGCGATTATCGTGGCCGTGCTTCCACATCCGGTGTGAACCCAGCGTAAACCTTTTGTCCATTTCACTAACCCGTAGTCGGCCCCTCTGGCCGATTTCTGGTAATAAATGCTATACATTATGGGGTTAAAACCACCTTGAAATGCAAAAAAAAGAATTTCACAAATGCAATTCAAACCACGATTAATCACAGTTAGCTATGAAGATTCTGTGATTAATCGCAATTGAAAAAATTAATCGTTTGACAGTCCTGGTTTTTATACATTCTTTGCTCAGTGTACATAGGACAGACGGAGCAGGAGAAGAATACATGTACAGCAACAAGGTAGCACAACAAAAATGTTGAAAGGATGGCGACTTAAAAATGCATTAATGATTCACAACATTGTTAATGATATTATTGATAAATGGAGACATTCCAAAAATGCATGCAGGAAGTTGTGCCACCCTCACAAGTCACTTGGTGCACAACAGGAAAGTTATGAATATATTGAAATTCTTGAGCAGATCTTACACCCAGATGCACGCCGCTGTCAACGGGAGGCAGCGTCGATGTGTGCGCGTCATGCAAACACGTCCCCGTGACATATAGATTTTTTGATATTTTTTCTTAAGCCAATACTTGTTGGTCCGGTTTGTTGCGTGCGGCTTTGGTTGACAGCTTGAACGGCGCCTTTTGTCGTCCATGTCGAGGGGAAGCAATGGAAAGTGACAGACAAAGGCACGTTTGTGCAGCGTGACAGATGGAGTCGGACGGACTGGCAAACAAAGAGGGCCTACAAATGGCTGCGGAGAGATGGATTGTGAAGGATGTTGCGAGCGAGGGGGGCAGGGGAGGGATACTGTAGCGGCGGCAGCCACGCTCGCTCTCATCTCTCAGGCCTTTCCTCTCATTAAATTGCTGCCGACAGACTGACAGAAGTCCCTGGGTCTGTTTGGCGTGGAAGGGGGAGCGCGGCAAAAATGATGAATGATTCCTGAATCCTTCACATTTCATTTGAAATTTCAAAACTCATCAGAGCCCAGCATTTGTGTAAATGAATAATTCAAATTGAATGAAAGGAAAAAAAAATGGAAGCTGATGGCTGAGCTATTGAGCCACTTAACAACGGCTCAGCGCGTGCTGCTAACTGTGTTTTAGCGCTTCACCACATTCCTAGCATTGTCAGTCACAAGCAGTGTTGGCGAGTAATCTATTACAAAGTAATCTGCTACTGTAATTAAACTACTTTTTAAGTAACAGAGTAAAATAACGGGATTACTGTGGCAAAAATGGCAATTATATCATAATTACTTTGTCAAGCAATGATTGTATTACTTTTTTGAAATATTTTGCAAGCTAAAAATCTCTTATTATCCACAAAATGTCTGAAATTTTAAAAACAACCTAAAACAATGATGATGATGCAGCCGTGCATGCAATGTCATTGATGTGCGACTAGGCACCAAACCAAGCATGGCGGCGACAAAAGGAAAAAAAAGCAATTGCGTTTGATAGCTGGACATACAAACATTATTTTGAGTTCATCTCGTCTAAATCAAAGAATATCGTGGTTTGTTGTACGTTATGTGCAGGAAACAAGACGTTCTCAACTGTTACTTTATCTTTTTTAAACTAAAGTAATTAGTCATTGACTATTTATGAAACAAAGTAGTTAAAGAAGTAATTAGATTACTTTTCAAGGAATAATTAGTAGTTGGATTACTTTTATGGAGTAATCCCAACGACACTGGTCACAAGTAAATCAAAAGCAACTTTTCCACCGAAGAAAGTGTTTGGTTGCGGTTCTTTGTTCTTTTTTTTTTTTTTATCACAAAAGTTACTTCTGCAGCATCTCCGACTCCCCCTCTTGTTTCTTACTCGTGTCCTTGTGCGGCTTTTAAGGTGCTGCTAGCGACGGCAGACGCTTCCTTCCAGCTTTTGTAGCCAATCAGCTTAAGGCGAAGGCTGCTCGGTTTCTGGGCGGTAAGGCTGGAGATTGAAGAGCGATAACGCTTCGCATTAGAGGCCGGCGAGATGGATGTGTGATGTTTCCGTGATGAAATCGTCTGCATCTCGCTGCCGTGCCGGGGGTTAGAAACTTGCGGGGGCCAATAAACGTGATTGTCTCTCAGTCTTCATCCTCTTAATCTGAAAACACCATCCGGCTTTGACAGACCTGCAGTTACAGCGGCGTCAGCTCTTTTCTCATTAGCAGCAGCCGTTGTGTAAAAGTTGCAATAGTTCTAATTCTTGTTTTTTCAGAGAAGCTCAGAGCTGTCGCTCCGCACCGTGAAAAACCTTCAGCCCGTCACCGAGATTGCAAGTTATACAAGGGACACGACCGGCTTCGCTGCATCCGCACGGCTTATTTTAGACGACAGAGCTCTGCATCAGAACCCGCAGTAGAAGCCTGCTCTCCCAGCACGGCAGCGCACAAATCCACTGGTCAGCCAAAGGTGACGTCCTCTGAGCCAAGATCTGCCCATTAGACATACGGCATCGCCGCGTGAAACAGGAGGCGAGCAAACTGTCAGGCGGCACCAATGGAACCCTCCGGGGTGAATGGTGCCACACAGCACTCCACTCCGGCTTGCTAACCGTCTGCATACACATTCCACGCTTACACCAAGCTCTCACCCGCGATAAAAAAAATTGAAATTTTCCATATTTCTGTCGTTTACGTATTTTTGAAGACGGGTTGATTGAAAACAAGGGATTGTAAAGCTGGGAAAATGGGGCCGGGGTGGGGAGTAATTTTGCACGTCGTTCGTATTCACGTCAGGTGAAATTACCACATTGTATCTCTTCCTGTAGTATTAGCAGCGTATTGTTCACCCTATTCCCCCCACAGGGTATCTAATCGTATTTCTAAAAATAAAAGCGTCTTTCTGAACCTCTCCTCTGTTGCCGGATGCTCATCTTTAATCTATCACCCTTTGATCCCCAATGTGTCACAGCGACACACACACACACACACACACACACACTCCTCCCCGTGCTCCCATTTTGGTTTCTTGTTCTCTGTGCTTGGAACACTGACATGTATTTATTCACGAATCATCATACCAATGTTGCCCGTGAAGCCGTAATAATTTTCAAAATCTTGTTTCATACTGTCAAACGATTGTTATGCAGTCAGTCAGTTCAACCGGGGTAATTGGAAAACCTAATGCAAACATTGTGCCTGGTTCCAAAGTGACTGACTGATGCATTTAAATAGGACTGAACAGAGGATTGGGCTTGAAAACGAAATCATTCTGACTCTCCGGGCAACAGGTCACACTGGCTTCTTACCATTTTCTCTCCAGTGGACGCCATTGTGCTATGTTATACAACTCTCCTCATGCCACGTTGTTTTTTCCAGGGCTCAGCTGATTCCTACACAAGCCGACCATCCGACTCGGATGTGTCCCTGGAGGAGGAGAAGGAGGGCGGCCGGCAGGAGAGGGAGCAGCAGGCCACAGTTCAGCTGGAGAGGGCCAAGGTCGGTTTTGACTGTAGCCCAAGAGCTGCTACTAACTCTGAGATAAAAGTTGCCAACGTGAGGAACGTCAAATTTCCAGTGCTTGACACAAATGCGAATACGCTTGTTTGCCGCCATCTTGCAGACTAAAACGGTGGCCTTCGCCGTGAGGACCAATGTCAGCTACTGCGGCGCTCTGGACGAGGGGCGTCCCTGTGGCTGGGACTGCCATCTCCTTTGATGCCAAGGACTTCCTCCACATCAAAGAGGTGAAATGTGTCCGATTGAAGGAGGGATTGCTAGCTTTTGATCACAGAGCACAAGCGACGGTCCAACATTTGAGGAATGATTTGATATGTGAGCGACTTTTCCTATTTCCTCACTTTCAATGAAAATTCAGATTTTATGTGATTTCATGTTCTTTTATATACATTGAAAATAGTAAAATATATGTGAATATATATGAATATATATATGTATATATATATGTGTGTATATACACATATATACACAGTACTATTTTTTATTTTGCACAAACAGTACTTACTAAGTTTTGTATTATAATCATACTCAGTTGTGTACTATAAAAACTAAATACAGCATCATGGTTTATATTTAAAGCCCTTTAAAAAAACCAACGTAATTTTAGTTTGCTCACACAGAATTTTTCACACTTGGAATTCTTTTCAATCACTTTTAATTAGACATTGGAAATGGTTTTCATTAAAAAAACTAAATGTTCCCATACTCATTAAGCACATTGTGACTGATTTTCATGCACCCATAATGATCGTAGAGCATTCAAAATAATTTTATAGAGTTCAATGCAGAAATGAGTAATGACCCCAAACTGTTCAACAGTCGTGTCTATATTTTTCAATAGCATTAAATATGTTCATCTGCATGAACCTTTTCAAAACTCCTTAGTTCTTGCACCAAATCCTCCTTCAAATGGTGACTGACAGCAGTCTCAGGTTGCTCTAACGTCAAATAGACCGACGATCATCCTTAATGTTCTCCCCCTCTATCCAATTTCCTCCGACCTGCAGAAGTTCAACAACGACTGGTGGATCGGCCGCCTGGTGAAGGAAGGCTGTGAAATCGGATTCATCCCGAGTCTCTGAAGCTGGAGAACATCCGGCTGCAGCAGGAGCAGAAGAGGGACGCTTCCACGGGTGAGTTGAGGAGAGGGATGCGACGGGATGGGGTGGGAAGTCAGGGGGGGTCAGGTTGTCGGTGGGAAGCGGCGGAGGTAAAAGTTATTATCGGCGGCAGCGGGAGCGGGCGGAGAAGGCGGGCGGGGCTGAAAGGGGATGAGATGAGTCGGTGTGGAAGTGGGAGGAGAGATCCACTCGAGGGATGAGCGGAGCCTGGGGGTGAAGGTGCTGGCACGCAGGAAGGCATCCGGGTGGGTGAATGCCAAGCTGCGCTTTGTGGTCCAGCCTCTCAGCGGTGCTCATGAATCACTTCAATGACAGATATTTTTTCCTCACCTCATCAGATGGTGCGACTTATAAGAGGATTTCCAGTGCCATATGGCGCAAGTTTTTTTTGCCCGAGATCATTTTGTTTCCGTTCCCGGTTGCGCACATATTATTTTTTAAGACAGTTCATGTGGAGACTCACTGTGGTCACCTGACCCTTTGAAGCCGGTGGTGTTTGAAGGTGACATCCTGTCTTCTTTTGTCCGCTTGTCAAGGCCACTGCAGCAGTAAATCCATAGCAGCAGCCGTTGTGTAAAAGTTGCAATAGTTCTAATTCTTGTTTTTTCAGAGAAGCTCAGGCTGTCGCTCCGCACCGTGAAAAACCTTCAGCCCGTCACCGGATTGCAAGTTATACAAGGACACGACCGGCTTCGCTGCATCCGCACGGCTTATTTTAGACGACAGAGCTCTGCATCAGAACCGCGGTAGAAGCCTGCTCTCCCAGCACGGCAGCGCACAAATCCACTGGTCAGCCAAAGGTGGCGTCCTCTGAGCCAAGATCTGCCCATTAGACATACGGCATCGCCCGCGTGAAACAGGAGGCGAGCAAACTGTCAGGCGGCACCAATGGAACCCTCCGGGGTGAATGGTGCCACACAGCACTCCACTCCGGCTTGCTAACCGTCTGCATACACATTCCGCTTACCAAGCTCTCACCAGCGATAAAAAAATTGAAATTTTCCATATTTCTGTCGTTTACGTATTTTTGAAGACGGGTTGATTGAAAACAAGGGATTGTAAAGCTGGGAAAATGGGGCCAGGGTGGGGAGTAATTTTGCACGTCGTTCGTATTCACGTCAGGTGAAATTACCACATTGTATCTCTTCCTGTAGTATTAGCAGCGTATTGTTCACCCTATTCCCCCCACAGGGTATCTAATCGTATTTCTAAAAATAAAAGCGTCTTTCTGAACCTCTCCTCTGTTGCCGGATGCTCATCTTTAATCTATCACCCTTTGATCCCCAATGTGTCACAGCGACACACACACACACACACACACACACACACACACACACACACTCCTCCCCGTGCTCCCATTTTGGTTTCTTGTTCTCTGTGCTTGGAACACTGACATGTATTTATTCACGAATCATCATACCAATGTTGCCCGTGAAGCCGTAATAATTTTCAAAATCTTGTTTCATACTGTCAAACGATTGTTATGCAGTCAGTCAGTTCAACCGGGGTAATTGGAAAACCTAATGCAAACATTGTGCCTGGTTCCAAAGTGACTGACTGATGCATTTAAATAGGACTGAACAGAGGATTGGGCTTGAAAACGAAATCATTCTGACTCTCCGGGCAACAGGTCACACTGGCTTCTTACCATTTTCTCTCCAGTGGACGCCATTGTGCTATGTTATACAACTCTCCTCATGCCACGTTGTTTTTTCCAGGGCTCAGCTGATTCCTACACAAGCCGACCATCCGACTCGGATGTGTCCCTGGAGGAGGAGAAGGAGGGCGGCCGGCAGGAGAGGGAGCAGCAGGCCACAGTTCAGCTGGAGAGGGCCAAGGTCGGTTTTGACTGTAGCCCAAGAGCTGCTATTAACTCTGAGATAAAAGTTGCCAACGTGAGGAACGTCAAATTTCCAGTGCTTGACACAAATGCGAATACGCTTGTTTGCCGCCATCTTGCAGACTAAAACGGTGGCCTTCGCCGTGAGGACCAATGTCAGCTACTGCGGCGCTCTGGACGAGGACGTCCCTGTGGCTGGGACTGCCATCTCCTTTGATGCCAAGGACTTCCTCCACATCAAAGAGGTGAAATGTGTGTCCGATTGAAGGAGGGGATTGCTTAGCTTTTGATCACAGAGCACAAGCGACGGTCCAACATTTGAGGAATGATTTGATATGTGAGCGACTTTTCCTATTTCCTCACTTTCAATGAAAAATTCAGATTTTATGTGATTTCATGTTCTTTTATATACATTGAAAATAGTAAAATAATATATATGTGAATATATATACAGTATATATGTGTGTATATATATACACACATATATATATATGTGTGTATATATATACACAGTACTATTTTTATTTTGCACAAACAGTACTTACTAAGTTTTGTATTATAATCATACTCAGTTGTGTACTATAAAAAAACTAAATACAGCATCATGGTTTATATTTAAAGCCCTTTAAAAAAAACCAACGTAATTTTAGTTTGTTCACACAGAATCTTTCACACTTGGAATTCTTTCAATCACTTTTAATTAGACATTGGAAATGGTTTTCATTAAAAAACTAAATGTTCCCATACTCATTAAGCACATTGTGACTGATTTTCATGCACCCATAATGATCGCAGAGCATTCAAAATAATTTTATAGAGTTCAATGCAGAAATGAGTAATGACCCCAAACTGTTCAACAGTCGTGTCTATATTTTTTCAATAGCATTAAATATGTTCATCTGCATGAACCTTTTCAAAACTCCTTAGTTCTTGCACCAAATCCTCCTTCAAATGGTGACTGACAGCAGTCTCAGGTTGCTCTAACGTCAAATAGACCGACGATCATCCTTAATGTTCTCCCTCTATCCAATTTCCTCCGACCTGCAGAAGTTCAACAACGACTGGTGGATCGGCCGCCTGGTGAAGGAAGGCTGTGAAATCGGATTCATCCCGAGTCCTCTGAAGCTGGAGAACATCCGGCTGCAGCAGGAGCAGAAGAGAGGACGCTTCCACGGGTGAGTTGAGGAGAGGGGATGCGACGGGATGGGGTGGGAAGTCAGGGGGGGGGGGTCAGGGATTTGTGCGGTGGGAAGCGGCGGAGGTAAAAGTTATTATCGGCGGCAACGGGGAGCGGGCGGAGAAGGCGGCGGGGCTGAAAGGGGATGAGATGAGTCGGTGTGGAAGTGGGGAGGAGAGATCCACTCGAGGGATGAGCGGAGCCTGGGGGGGGGGGTTGGAGGTGCTGGCACGCAGGAAGGCATCCGGGTGGGTGAATGCCAAGCTGCGTTTTGTGGTCCAGCCTCTCAGCGGTGCTCATGAATCACTTCAATGACAGATATTTTTTTCCTCACCTCATCAGATGGTGCGACTTATAAGAGGATTTCAGTGCCATATGGCGCAAGTTTTTTTTGCCCGAGATCATTTTGTTTCCGTTCCCGGTTGCGCACATATTATTTTTAAGACAGTTCATGTGGAGACTCACTGTGGTCACCTGACCCTTTGAAGCCGGTGGTGTTTGAAGGTGACATCCCTGTCTTCTTTTTGTCCGTTTGCCGTGCGTCACTGCAGCAGTAAATCCAGTGGGAATTCCTCCTCCAGCCTGGGAGAAATGGTGTCAGGCACGTTCAAGCCAAACCCCAACTCTGCAGGTCAGTGCCACAGAGAGCCCCGTCCTGTTCACGAGGACAGTTGCTCAGTGTTTGCCTCCATAAATTATTATTTGTCATACAGAAAGTGTCAACAGTTGACCTGCAGTGACATGATCCATCTTTTTTTTTTTCCAGGAAAGCAGAAACAGAAAGTGGTAAGTCCGAATCACTGTTTAAACTCATCAATCATCATTCTTCTCTACAAAAAGATGGATGAAGCTTCCGTTTGAAAAAAGGAGGCCAACGTGGAAGTGCCAAAAACATGCATTCAACTATTTGGCCAGCAGAGACCACCAAAAATAGACTGGAAATGACTGGCTGTCAATATATAAAAGGCGCACTGAATTTATACCTTTACGAACAGGTTATGAATTCTGTCGTTTGGCCTGCAGGGACCGCCAAAAATGGTTGCAAATAGACTGAAAATGACTGGCTGTCAATATGCTAAAGGCGCACTGAATTTATACCTTTACAAACTGGCTATGCGTTCTATCATTTCGCCAGCAGGGACCGCCAAAAATGGTTGCAAAAAGACCAAAAATGACTGGCTGCTAATATGGTTAACATTTTTTTGTTTGTCTAAATCGCTAGTAAAAAAAATTAAAATAAAATAAAGTTCTGGAGGCCTGATCTCCATTTGTTATTTGCTTTAATTGGGGGTTAAAGTGGTGACCATCGGGTGCGCCATCATGAAACTCAAGAAGGCGCTGACCGTGAAATCAATCTCTCTACAGAGCTATGACTCCATCTTACATATACAGCCACTGGTCCCATATCAGAGCCATTCAGAGCATTTATTTTTCATACAGGGTAATTCTAGGCTCTTTATTTTCACTCTCTCGTGGTTCAACATCGAGTGTCACAGTCGTTTGTATCCCTCATGCTGCGCCGCTTCACTTCATATCTCACCGACACCGCTCACTACAAAGAGACGCTTGCTAATATTATGCCGTGACTGTCTTTGCACGTGGGCGCCCCGACCCGCCTCCAGGCTGAGCACGTCCCCCCGTATGACGTGGTTCCCTCCATGAGGCCGGTGGTCCTGGTGGGGCCTTCCCTCAAAGGTTACGAGGTAGGTAGGACACCCCGAGCCTCTTACTCACTCTCGGTGCTTGCATTAGTCACACCATGCAGCGGCCATGACCACGTCCCATGAATGGGTTACATTGTGAAATCGGAATTAGAAATGAGAGGTGGCGCGTTGAGACGTCAAAAAGGGCGAAAGAAGACAAGAAGATATTTTGCATCGAACATCGTTTAGATGATATTCAAGCATCAATACGCGTCTTCTCTCTGTGTTATCCATTATGGGACACGCCATCTAATGGTCTAATGGAGGTTTTTAATTTCACCCCCACTCTGAACTCCCAAAGAGTCAATTGAGCTGCCCCTCGATTAGCAGTAGCCGCCGAAACCACGGGGCAAACAGTAAACGGAGGCCAAGGAGATGATGGGGAGTGGGAGTCAGTTGTCATGGAGTCACTGTCCTCGCCTCCCGCTCCTGGTGTTACCATGGCAACAACCTTCCAGGGTAAACCGCCATCGGTCTGAAGAAAAAAAAAAGTGGAACACATTTTGAAATTAGAAACCGGAGCGCGATGCGCCGCGACGTCGTGGAACGGGAAGAGCGACCAAACAGCTTTTAGTGGTGCCGCCGCCACCGCCGCCGTTCCCTCGTGATGAGTCGAGAATTATGCGCCGAGCATAATGAACCTCCTATAGAGCCACTGTCTCTGTGTTCATTCCTGCGTGCTTAATGGGAGCGCTGAGCCCGGCGGAGGAAAGCCGCGCTGATGTTTCTGCTGTACCTCCACTCCACTCCTGTGAAGGAAGTGACGTCACCCCACATGGAAAGAGAGAATCAAAGGAGCCAGCAAGCCTCAATATGGTCGAAGATTAACGTTATTAAACAGAATGATATGTACGATGTCAATAGAAACCAGCAGGTTTGCACTAAATCTAATTTCCTGTCTGTATGGAGTGGCTGCACATTTCCCAGCCAGTGGGTGAGAGAGTCAAGCGCGTAATTCGCGGGCCGCGCTGAATGCACAGCATCAGAGGATTTATTAACTGTTTACTTCCGCTTGTTCGCTCATTTGGTAAAAATAACAAAACAAAATAAATAAAAAATATTTTCTCTGCTGTTTCCTTCCCTGTCCGCCGCCGGATGTCGCCTCGCCGAAATTCGTCGTCGCAGGTGACAGATATGATGCAGAAGGCGCTGTTTGACTTCCTGAAGCACCGCTTCGATGGAAGGTGAGCACAGCAGCAGCAGCATCTGTGACACAATCTGTCATCCCACTGCCATTTCAGCTCTGAATCTGTATCAGGTCCCCTGAAATTGCTCTTTGTGTTGTGTCAGGATATCCATCACAAGGGTAACAGCTGACATATCGTTGGCCAAGAGGTCAGTACTAAACAACCCCAGTAAGAGGGCCATCATTGAGAGATCCAACACCCGCTCCAGCCTTGGTAAAGCTACAGGAACTGTCCCACTCAATGATGTGCACGTCTTGTCAGTGTCTACCTTTTTTCTGTGGCGGGACTTTTTTTTTTCTTTTCTTTTGCATGATCACATCTGCTCTGCTCTGTGTCTGTCCGGCTTCTTCATTTCAGCCGAGGTCCAGAGTGAAATCGAGAGGATCTTTGAGCTGGCCAGGTCCCTGCAGCTGGTGGTGCTGGACGCAGACACCATCAACCACCCGGCGCAACTCATCAAGACCTCGTTAGCGCCCATTATCGTCCATGTCAAGGTGTCCTCACCCAAGGTAAGGGTTGAAAGTGTCGAGAGCGGTTCAATAAATTTCCCATCTTCTTCATTGTGAAGAGTGAAATATTTAACGCCAGGACGGTCACAATGCTCTGACTTACCCTGCTAATGCTAATTTTTGAATATGAATTCTCATGATTGCTTCAAAAAATTGGGGACAATAGTTGTGCTATACAAGTTTCCCATTTAAATTAGGGCTGTTAACTTTAACACGTTAATCGCGATAAGATTAAATACACGGCGCAAAGCGTTTTTTTTGTTTTTTTTATCACAAGCATTTTGGCCTTTCCATGCACCCGTAGTCAGTTCATGCAGTGTTTTGAAAGAAATGATTATACATAGATCAAAAAGTTTGTTTGGTTGCCAATTAAAACACAAGACAAGAATTGTTTTACATTAATATGGATTTTCAAACTGTCTTGAAATGCGAAGCAACAGAATTAAAAAAAAGCAAATCAAATTGCGATTAATCGCGGATAATTATTGAAGGTCAGAGATTAATCTCGATCGGCATCTCGTGTGCAGGGTAAAAAGCCTTGAGAAACAAAAATATCTTTACACAGCTTGGATTAAAAGCCAACAAAATGAGGTGAGCCATCAAAAGTGGTTCTGGTGGCAGTATCCTCTAAAGTGCCAACAGTTGTGTCTCCCCCTTTATCTCTAGATGTCTGTAATCTTTTCTGCGGCTGCCTCACTCTCAGAAAGATTCCCCTTTATCTGGCTGCAGGTGTTGCAGCGGCTGATCAAATCAAGAGGAAAATCCCAGAGCAAATACCTGAATGTGCAGCTGGTGGCGGCAGAGAAACTGTCTCAGTGTCCGTCTGTGAGTCCGCTGCGTCATCCACGCGCCGTTAAATGCAATTTGTTAAAAAATAAATAAATAAATAAAACAAAACAGCAGCCGTAACCACCCCCGTCTACTCCGCCTCAGGAGATGTTTGACATCATTCTGGACGAGAACCAGCTGGAGGATGCGTGTGAACACCTGTCGGAGTACCTGGAGGCTTACTGGAGGGCCACACGCACGTCACTCAGCACGCCACTCAACCCGCTGCTGGGACGCAACCTGGGCTCCACCGCACTGTCCCCGTATCCCACTGCTATTCAGGTGAGCTCAGTTTAGCACCTTCTGACTTTAGCTTATGGTGACGTTTTACGTGCTTGTTGTGAAAATTTCTTTGGGGTTTCTATTGATGTTTTACACAAGATAGCAACGGTAGATGATAATGTTTGCTGTACATTTTTGTGCATTTCATGCCGAGGCCTTCGTTCCTGCTGAAGTTTAATACAGCCCACAATATAGCACGACTCAAGAATCCATACAGACTTACGAATTACATAACCTTAATATAGGGCCGATGAGCAACACTTGAGTGCATTTACAATCAATGAGCTCGCTTTCACACTTAAGAATAGGAAACAAAGATCATGGACAATGTCAACGCTTACGAATTAAAGGCAATTTTAAAAGATTAGTCAACAAAGTTGACCACCAAAAGTTTGCGACGTGAGCTTAAACGAGTTTGTCCAATAAACTGCACATTGACACTGTTTTATATCGGGAGAGACGGCAACGAAAATAAACGTTCATTGAACAGGTTATTTACATTTGTTTTTGAGAAAATGCAACAGCAAGACAACTGAGCATGTTGCACTTTATTTACAGTATATTCTGCAGATGATTCAGCAACAAATCTTTACCGTCTCCTTCAGCCTTCGCGGTTTTATCGTGCATGATCACAGCTTCGAGTTTAGTTAAGTCTCTCAGGCTATTGCAACTGACTGTGTCCATTCACTGACCGCACAAATGGGATCCTTCTCTGTTCCATTCTGAAGACCTAAGGCAGATTTCATAGAACCTGACAACACAAGCTAGCTGAAATATGATTGGATTAACAACTCTCCCATAATATACAACACTGAGAGCAGCACAACCAAGTGGATCTAATATGACATGAACAGAACAGACTATGAAGAATAATTTATTTACACTTGTAAAAACAAAATGCTTTTCTGATTATCTTTGGGCCACCACTGATCTTTGTACTATAAATTAGATCAGGCATGGGCAAACTATGGCCCGGGGGCCATATGCCCATTAAGTTTTTTAACCCAGCCCGCCTAACTTGAAGAAATTATCGTCAGTAAGTCATAAAATAGCTGCATTTCATCTATTTTTCCTGTGTTTTAAGAGTCATTTCAATAAAGAGCTAAATACCGTGGGGCTTTAAAGACACATATTTTGTTCAATTGACATTAAAGCGCATGTTTTCTACATATCCCATGATATATTTTTCCTCCTTTGAGGTGGCTCACCAAACAAACCACTCCATCCATCTGCTGCTGCTGCGGCCCCCTCTTGTCACATTTTAGAAGCCATTGTGGCCTCACCAGTCCAAAACTTTGCCCACCCCTGAATTAGACCATCTAATAAATAACTGATATATATGCATCGATGAGTCACTATTTCCTAACTTTTCAAATCAGGCCCAAAGAAACCGAAACAGCAACCACACGATGACGGACCACTCGCCGGTCGATCACAACATCATGCCGGCCGACGAGAACTACCACAACGAGCACACGAGGAAAAACCGCAACCGCCTGTCGTCCGGCTCGCAGCAAAGCCGGGACCACTCGCCGTTGGTGGAGGAGGACTACCAGGACCCCTACCAGGATTCATACAAGCCTCACCGCAACCGAGGCTCGCCGGGAGGCTACAGCCAGGACTCCAGGCACCGGCTGTGAGCCGGCCTTTTACTGTAATGTGACAAAGAACTGGTGTACTCATTTGGGACTGTAAGAACCTTGTAGCGATGTGTAGTACCTCATCAGCCTTGGACCGCCTGCCAAATGAGCGTTTGTACCCTAGGAAAGGGAGAACCCTGCACTTGCTTTAACATGAAAAAGACAAGGGAGAGGTACTGATGGGGAGTTAAAGTAGTACAACAATAATAAAGCAGAGTAGGAGTGATCTTTGAAAGGGGGAGCCCGACGCTGGACAGGTGACGGTATACAACGTAAGCTCTTTCGGACCCTCCCCACCATTACAAATGTCACTGTAGCATGCAGGTTGGACTGTATTCTGCGCCACAAGCCAACCGCCAGGCGACAAGAGCATCAGCTGTTATGATCAGCATACAATCTGTCTGCACACGCCTACAAGCTGTAGGAGGCAGTGTAAACGTATCTTTAAACGCTCTTCAAAATTTTGTTTTCATAACTGGCATACATCGCAGAGCTCACTCCCCCCCCGAAAGAAATCCAGGGTTTAAAACGTTGGATTGTCATGGGTGGTGTTGGGCGGTTTCGTCTCTTTTGGGTTCATGCAGAAGCTTTTCGTGACCCTTCTTTCTTATTCCGCAATGCCATACAGGCCATTAAAGGAAGGCTTTGCTCAAAATTGAAATTTCGCCCATTGTCTGCTCATGGAGACTGTTGTCATGTGATCTAATCCTTTCTGGAGTTTCACAGATGGAAAGAAACTGTAGCCTGTTAGATGGGTGCTGCTTTCACATAAGCACATGGCATTATATTAAATTCTAGTAGCTTGGAGTTATGTGGGGTAGAGTCACCGTAGCTGCCACTGATGCAGTGGCCAGTGGTAAATGGGTGAAATTTCACTTTTGAGTGAACTATCTCTTCAATCACGATAAGACAGGAAATAATGTGTCAAAGCTCCCAAACCTCAGGACTAAGAGAGAAGTTTGACCCTTGGAGTATGTTGATGGATGTAGCGTTGAAGTTATCACTCACACTGATGAGATTTGATTCTGAGTGATGTGATTTAATTTTTAAAGTTTTGTTTGTTTTTTTGGAATTGACAAAAATCTTATCATGGATTTGAGGAATAATTCCAGGTTCTTCTCGAACGATGGATTAGCTGCTGTCAAACGTCTAGCACAACATTGTTATGAAATGATTTAGATTTAGAATTAGATTTTGCTTAGTGATTCATATTGAGGGCTTCCATGTGTATATATAGTTAAATAATTGGAGAAAGAAGACCCCAATTTATTACAATTCTATAATCCCAAAAAGCCTTGCATTAGCCTTCCGTATCTGATTTAAAAATAGCTTTCCCTCAGATTTTATTGTTAAAAAGTTTTCTATATATATCTAAGATATAGTGACCATGGCATTATATTATGGAGGATCAATTTAACACTTCCCCTTTTTATAGTATATGTTAAAATGTACCATATATATCCAGTCCACTTTCATTAAGGAACGAGAAACTGAAAATTTAAAGAGTGGACTACACTGCCTTTGTTACTTTTTTATTTTTTATTTTTCTGTCTTAAGTATGAGCAGACATCTCTAAAAATAAAAGGTAATTTCCTAAATGCTGCCATGACATATCCTTACATGTTGTAATGTAATGTTTGTTAAAGGTTTCAAAATGTTTTTTACGGTTCGGGTCCTGTGACTGACAGGGACGCTTCTGCTCTTATCTGCCATATACAGTAGCTTTTATTGGTGTTGTTTCACATCTATGGAGCAACAGTTTTAAGAAAAAAAAAAGTTTAAATACTGCCTGTGAGAGAATGATGCATTGACTAGAAATGTGTGTGCACTGTCATTTTACAGTTAATGTACTGAAATAAACTGCCCTCATGCTGTTGGATAGCACTGTTTTGTTGAATTAAAATTATTTTAAAATGACTTTAAAACATTTATTTTCTTGTTAAACTATTATTAGTTTTCTTGGAGACTTGTCACTGGCAGCGAAGTCCCTTTTCTTTCGTTTTTGCTTCATTTGCTAAATAAGAATCCCGCTTTTATTTTGAAAATTAAAAAGAAAATCAAAGCAGATGGAAAACCAAAATGCCAGTTCTTCAAAAGAAGGGTTGACTTGAAATTGCCTCTGTAGAAAACGCAGTCATTTTTTTTCCCACACATCTTTTTGAGTGCCATCGGCCTCGCTCAAGTGCGCATGCGTAAAATTGATAGTTTACGAGCGCAGTGTACCCACAACAGCCAGCTGACAGCGAGTGGCTAGCCGCCGTGAATAACATTTTTGCTCATTTTTCAGCACTATAGTCGCTTCCACAGTTAAATGTACATCCCAGTAGCGGACAAGAGAAGAGTTCAATCCATACCAGCATGGCGGCTGTGCTGAAAAGCGTGACAGCTGTTCGCCTGTGTACTTAGCTTGCTCGCTACCTTCCTAGCTGAGTAAAGTTGATAGCGCACAGTAGCTCCAACGCTAACTAGCTAAGTAGCCGCGGATTCTTCGAAGCTGGCATCCGAAACGCCAACCGTCAGCCATGGGGATACTATTCACGAAGCTATGGCGGCTATTTAACCACCAAGGTAAGAATGTTGCCGAGAACACGACTTTAAATTTGTCAACTAAAGGCAACAACAGCTAAGTGGGCTCAGTGGTCAGAAAAGGCCCACTTGGAGAGGCAGTCTACTGGCAACAGCAGCAGATGCATCCTTCAAAACATAGCCGGTTTCAGTGTATTCTTACTTACTTAAAACATGCACGTTTTGTCGTATGTCGTGTTTATTATTATGTGTAGCATCTCATATTACACCAGGTAAGCTTCCATGATAACGTTGTAATTGGTGCACATTCCTGTTGCCTTCCGCGGCTGTTTTCGACCAACTCTCGGTACTAGATTATTTATATTCACTGTGGCTTGGCTCGAAGGGAAGTGAGACCCAGTGGAGTCTGGTCAATGATGTGGAACCGGTAAACGCGCCGTGTAACCTTTGTACAACATACAAGTGTCCGCGTTCAGTCGCGGCTTGCCGGGGCATGATGACAGCAGAATCATGCACACGGCGAAGCAGCCACATCAGCGGAATAGCCCAACCAATAAGGATCACATTGGCTTTGTACAAGCATTGTTGTCATCTCACCTGACCAGTGTAGATGGAGAACTGCGAGCGCCCGCCCTCCCCTCGTTTCTATAAACTGGACTAACACGGGTTTCTAGGTGTAAGTAAAGAAATATTTCCGTTCGCCAAGGAATTCCAGAATGCAGCGTGCTACGCGTCTAAAGTCTACCAGACTAAAAAATAAGTTAATGGTGGAGATAATAACATGACTAGATAGAAAATCACACACTGGTTGCTGCTTCTTACTCTTTTGATTTGTTGCTTTTTGGTTGTTCTTGTACTCTACTACTTTTGACTGATCTTTCTATGGTCTCAAGACAGTGGAGGAATCAAGCTTTGACGTCACTGCTTTGTATTCTTATGCTGGCTTGCTTGTGTCAGGTTCAGTTTTACAGTTGCATTTGTACCATTTCTTCTGGTTGTAGCTGTTTTCACTTCCTCAACCCAGACTTGCTTTGAGCTGTTAAACAATATGTGGATCACAACCTCTTGATTGTACAATGTTGGTTTTCAATACATGAATACCAACTTTTAGGCCCACATAATCATTACCACAATGCTGCACTCATGTTATAGTCAGGTGGCTTGGCTGACTTGACGGTGGAGTGATAACATCAGATGCTCCGTAACGCTCAAACCGCGTTTTGTCGTTGAATTATTCCTGAGTGTCTCTTTCTGCCTTCCAGAACACAAAGTAATCATCGTGGGCCTGGACAATGCTGGCAAGACCACTATTCTTTACCAGTTGTAAGTACCTAAACCAGTGCTTTTGGTGTTGTCACTTTCTTATAATAACTGACAGACTATATGAATGTCAACTGTGTTGGGTTTGATCCTCAAAATCACATCACTTCTCCATATTTTTGCTTCAAATCTAGTTCCATGAATGAGGTTGTCCACACCTCCCCTACGATCGGAAGCAACGTGGAGGAGATTGTTGTGAACAACACGCACTTTCTCATGTGGGACATCGGTGGGCAGGAGTCCCTGAGGTCGTCGTGGAATACATATTACACAAACACAGAGGTCATTGCATTTTCCAAGATTAAGTTGATCTACGTGCAAATACCGCGTGCATTCAGTGTGTGTTGTCAAAAGCCAAAAAAAAAAAAAAATCTGCCGCTCTGATATTCCCCTTTATTATCTCTCATTAGTTTGTCATTGTGGTGGTGGACAGCACCGACCGAGAACGGATCTCTGTGACCAAAGAGGAGCTCTATCGAATGCTAGCACATGAAGTGAGTATCAATTTAAAAAAAGAAGAAAAACAAAAAACACTTTGAAGACTAATCAACCCCACAAACATTTTTCTAAATGACATTAATAATATGATGCCATTGGTGGGTAAATGCCATCTGATGCCAGTACCCTATGGATAAAACGACCATGTAACCATGCTTTTAAGGTGCACACCGCCACCTACTGTACCGGAGTATCTAGCACTAGCTCGACTCCATTACTTCACTTTAAAATAAATAAATAAATGAATCCTAAAATATAATGCTGTATCCTTTAGATATCCTATAACAGCCCTTTCATTCATTTACCCGTTTTCCTGTGGTTTCTAACCAGTCTTCAAGGTTCCATTTTTTCACATCTTTCTTTTGTTTTTTATTTAATATTATCCTCTATATTGTAACTGTATATTAATATATTAGTACTATGTATCTTTCCGCTTAGTACCGATTTACATACAAATGTAATACTGTGAAATGTACAATGTCTCTTTTCTTTGAAGTTTTAATTTCTCAGCATTCTCCTCTTTTGCTGCTTCTCCAGGACTTACGGAAAGCCGGGCTGCTGGTCTTCGCAAATAAGCAGGACGTCAAGGGTTGCATGTCCGTGGCCGAGATCTCCCAGAGTCTCCAGCTCACCTCCGTCAAAGACCACCAGTGGCACATCCAGGCCTGCTGCGCCCTCACAGGAGAGGGGTGAGAAGAGCTTCACATGCTCACTCCTTTGCGTTCTAGCCATGCGATCGATAAATAGGAATGTGTTCGCCGTAACGACGCGTTGAATTCCCGCCCCCTATGTCTCCAGGTTGTGCCAGGGTCTCGAGTGGATGATGTCACGGCTACGCGTCAGATGATGACCTTTGACCCCCACCGAGAAGTGCACCCCGGCTCTTTGTTTTCCTCTGCCTCCAAACATAAACTTGAATGGAAGATGGGGGATGTGGTGGCTTGTCGGATGGCCCGCACTCCTCCCTCCTCCTGTCCTGTGACGCTGCGGCGTGGGGCAGCCCTCTGCCAGGAGGTTATATTATTATCTTCTGTGATAATTTATTTTTGCAAAAACTTGTTCTGAACTCAAAACAACGAGAAAAAAGGAGCTTTTCAGAGGGACACCGTTAGAGACTTGACTTATTTAAAATGAAATTTCTGCACGTTTTTTTTTGTTTTGTTTTGTTTTGTTTTTTTCCTTTAATGAAACACAGAGGTCAGCAAAGTGTCTGACGTGGAGCAGTGCAAAAGACTTGTTTCAACCTCTGTGAGTCTCGCCCGTGGTGGCCTTGCAGTATTGCCGGACTGGCTGTGGCGGTTTTTATTGGCCTCCTCAATGTGTACAGTCCAGTATTCTCTTTTAATGTGGTGCCTGCGACAAAATGTGCAACTGAAGATGGTCGATTGCGACTGAAACATGCAGAACGGAGGGCATCGTCACCGCTCGCCCTCTCTCTTTCAGTCTTAAATCGGTTAAATAAAGTGTTTTTATCTGTTTCAGGTGAACAACACTGTCCTGAATGAGTATTTCCTTTTGGCCGACTGTTGTTTTCCTCTGTGTGACACAGTAAATTGTGTTAATGTTGGTGTTTGTGACTTAAGTTTGTTTTCTTTCCCCTTTAGCCTTTTTCGGTATGTCGGTTCCCCGTGAGCCTATGGTCCTGGGGCCTTTCAGACAAAGTGAGAACGTTCAGGAGCAGCAGTAGGAGTTGATAGAGGAGATCCAGAGAGGGAGGCAGCGCAGGAATTCAGAGAGAGGGAGAGAGAGAGAGAGAGAAGAAGTGGTCCGTTTGGAAATATGAATAATGAGGAATGAAGAGAAGAAGAAAACAGCAGATAAGTAAGACCTCAGTAAGTACCTGTACACTGTTTAGTGTTGTTTCAATTCCTATTCGGCGCTGTCAAGTGTTCAAAGGAAATGTCGTCATCAGAGGAAACAAATTCAAAGGGGGAGGTTCCCTCTGGTCTGATATTATTTTTTAACAGTTCAGACAATAGTTCACTAGGGCCACACCCGCAAAATCTTAGAAAGTAAAACACAAATTGCTAATATATAGAAGTTCACATTTAAAATAATTTAAATCCTTTACATTTTGCCATCTGTCATTTGTCAAGAGGACAAAAAGAGATTGCTGCATTTCAAAATGTTCTCAGGTACAGAAAATCACACACAAGGTCACATGCAAAATTTCACTACATTGTTTTCAAATGAGAATTTGCCTCTGGCATGCCGGTGATCTCCCCAGAAACAACAAAAGTCAATTTGTGATTCTGACAACCCCTCCCACATGAGTGACATCGACCCCAGCTGGGTCTGGCTTCTGCCCGCTAAGGATGAGCTCATCCTGTGGCCTCCTATTTTCCTATATTTTGCCTCCCTTCCCCATCATGCTGTGCGACAACGCATCCGTTTGCACTGGAAGTTAGAACCCAGTGTTTCCATTGGAGGGTTAGTTACGCTATTTTCTGGACATCTTTTTTGTTTTGTTTGTGTTGGAACTAATTGTGCAAAGCTGGTTGGCGAGAGTTGATTAAAAATAAAAAACAAACGGATAAAGAGCTGATAAATGGTATCACTTTGGACATAAATTTGACCGTAAATTGGCCTAGAAGTATCACAAAAATACATTTACTATTATTGTTATTCCAAATTATGAATCTAGTTAAGCTGTTGATTAGATTTCAGATTTCTGTGTTTTTCCATTGCGATATTTTCCCAACAATACTCGACTGTTCTTTTGCAAGTCATCCTCTGACCTGTTTACTTTCTGACGTGTCCCTACGTTACCAACAGTTGGCTGTTGTTGTGTCCGCCCTGCACCTGTCGGCTTCTAGTTGCACTCGTCATCTGTGTCTTCATCTCTTTCCAGTGACTAAGCATCACAAAGCTCTCTCCACACTGCTCTTGGCACTGGGACGCAGATCTGTTAACTGTGAGATTCTTACAAATCCCACCTAAACATAGTACACTAAATCCAGTGACATATTGGGTATTTTGAGCAATCAGCTGTAGCATTCATATCCTCAAAGGGACTCTGTCCAACAATCTGTTAGATGGGCGATTTTACCACTAGGGGGGTGTTTTTTATGACAAAACCAGGAGATAATTTCCCAGGCTATTGTTTCTGTTCATGCAAATACATCAAATTCTTTCAGAAATCGCTTGCTTTAGTTCCTTGTAATGCTGTGTGTATTTTCCTCGCCGTTCTTTAAAAATTTGTCCAACAGGGGGTTTTAATAACAGATTCAAGATTCAGTGAGACGTGATAAATACTACAAAACGACACCTAAAGCGGTGCGACTGGGCTCAGGGAACGGCTTCAGTCATCCGGTACATCACAGTAAAAACGGCCTTTCGCTCTCTCCAGAGGCGGACGCACAGCTGCTGCTGTCCATCTGTCCTTGGGTTGCCTCCCGCCTCAGTGTGGGAGAGCAATACAAAGCATACCAGGGAAGATGAGCATCCTTTGAAGAGATGAAATAAACCACCGTTAATCTCAGTGTATCGTTCTACGCTTCAAGTTTTCGCTATTTGCTGTGTTTGATTAGTGTCTTAAAATCTATATCAGATCCAACCAAATACTGATTTTGTTAATGTGTGTGCGCGGTCATCCCTAGGACAATTTTATACTTCACAACTTTGAAAATACATGTTTCAAAATACAGCTGGATGTAAGGGAGATTGTGATTGTGCTTTTATACGAGACAAAGGGGGGTTTTCATTCCATGAACGTTTCAATGGAGCTCTTCCGTCTTCCTGCAGAAGACATTTTGGATGAAGACTGAAGAGCAGAAGCGTCAGGAGACGCATCTTAAGGAAGACAGAAGAGCTCTGTTGAAACTGCCGAGTTACACAAAAAAACCTTGTTTGTCTTGTGGATAAGAATAATCAGGAACTCAATTTCAAACTTCAGACACGGTGAGCCATTATGGACAGTTACAAAGGGCTTTAGAAGCCCCTCAAATGAGATGGTAGGAATAACTGACAATAATTAAATATATTTAATTTGACATATTTATATATTTTAAATATAAATTACATTTGTCATTTAACCGTAATACAGGTAATTTCATTGCGACGTGGGGACTGATTTTCAAACACCCCACCTCCCCAATGCCATCTGCAATGAAATCAACACCATAAATAAAACATAGTAACAATTCAAAGATAGACTAAAAACACAAAATTCAAATTTGATGTGAATATTTCATCTCAGTTCCTGCTACTAAGCTTTTAACAGTAAGAACACTTACCAGCATTTACCAACATTTAATGGTAAGAAAGAAAACACAAACGTTGCAAGTGACATTTTAATGATTTTATGTTCAAAAAGACCATTGGTCAATTTAACTAATTCTCTGCTTTAATCCAAACTCTTGTGCATTACAACTGCAGAATCTTCAAATGTGTCATGTTGTGCATTCTTCCTTGAGGCTCCTCCTAAAGCAAATGACCTGTGCCTGACCTGTGCACAATGACTCATTATCAGCTTCACAGGCTTTATTATTGATCCAGGGGTCACTGGTGATATTACACACAAGTTGACCCCAATAAGTGGCTTATTTCACGTCTTCTTCTTTCTATGCTTTCAGGCTCACATATCCTCAGATTGATGTTGACCTGATTCTTGCCTAGCTTGGGGTCAGCTAACAGACGACCTCGACAGATCTGGCGCACGTGGCCTCAGGCCTCAGAGGGCCTTCGGCAAAAACTTTCCTTGCGCACTCATGCCCGCGAGAAATCTCAGGCCCGTTCCCAATAAACAGCCAAAAAACATAGCTGCGCATGTCAACGTCATAGCAATCACTTATATTTCCACGGAGTCGCCTCGCTGTAGGCGAGGGTTGACGTCTTTTCCCGAGACCCCCCTCCTCGACACTGCCTCCCTCATAACTTTACCGCTGATGCATTAGTCCCAACAGGTGCGCGTCTGAAAGGATCACTTAGGTATATTTAGATTTTGAAACCCGAGATCTCCCGGCCTGTGATTGGCTGCGCCGCCCACATGATAACCTGGGTAGAAGCCGCAGCTGTGTGCTGTCGCCCAGCTTTTCTCTGGAGGGAAGCTGGGGAGTCTTTGGCGGCTTGGGGAGACCATTAAACTTTAATATAACCGGTAAGCAAAGAGAGGCCGAAGTACCCACAAATCCACATTTTCGACACCTCCGTGCATGGCTTTCTATCTCTATGGGATTTCCGTCACTTCCGTCGCCCGCTGCCTGGATATGGACGCGCAAGGACAGCTGATTGAGGATTAAAGAGAATCGAGGCTGTCGCTGTACAGAGAAGGAGTAACCAAACAATCCAGAACTGCGAGACGCAAGTGAGATCCGACCGGGCCTTGCTTTTGGATGTATCCAAAACTTCTGCAGCAGTCGAGCCATTCCGCCCTCTTACCAAGATCCTGGCACCTCTACAGCTATTTCATCTTCACCTACCCTAAATCATCCGGAAGTCTATTTTTTTTTCAACAAAATAATACTACTTTTTGCTAAAGGGAATGCGATCATCCTAAAAAAAGCTATTTAGTATGCCATCCTATATTTAACCTGTAGCCTCAGAAGGCATTGCATCCCCATTTGCTAAACGGAGTCAACCAATCAGGCTTTGGCATTAGCTTACATGTCAAATAGCTGGAGCACTGTTGGGCAGCTGTCACCAGCCTTCAGCCAGGAGCCACAGGTCTCCGTGCTGTGTTGTGGCAAGCGGGAGGAGGCGGGGGGAGCGAGGGTGGCTGTCGCGCACTCGGGGGAGGCCTGTTCTTCAAAAATAAACTTTCTCTGTGTGTGTGTGTCACCTAGATCGATCATCTTCGTTGCGTTTTATACCGATTTGTACTCGTTGCATGGCCTGCGAGCTGTTTTCTGAGTCTGTGTTGCTCTGTTTAGGACGGGGGCAAATCGCAAAGTTGGACTGTCAGTTTGAGACCCTAGTGGATGGCAAGTGAGGCTTCCTTACTGTCAGGGAATTCTGCGGGAATCTTTTGCTGGTATGACAATTTGATGTTATTTTTCTTTTGCATAACATCTTGCTCTTTCTTACTGTTTATTTTGAGTAAGCTAACTGGCTTAAATCAAGTGGACAGTCGGCAGAAAATCCAAAAGCATTGCTCATTCTTTTGCCTTTAATCGTGAAGGACCCAATAATTGCTTGTCATATTTTGCTCAGTTGTCTTTCTTAGAAGCTTTACTCACCCTGCACGACTGTTCGGCCCCCTCATTTGTTACTCAGTTGGCTAGCGAGGCCAGACCTTGTCCTTCCTGGGTGCCATTAATGAATTCCTCAAAATGTCCTCTGTGTCTTGCACAGAACCTTTAAAACCATTCCACAATGACGGAAATTGTGGAGGAATATGAGGAGTATGAGGAGTATGAGGAGGAGGTGGAAGAGATTATCGATGAGGTAAGTAAATACCCTCTCACTGCCATCACCCCTTAAAGGTTTTACGTTATGTTTATGATTTAAGTTAAGCAGCTTCTCGTCGTGTGATTAAAGTTTGGGGCAAATCAGTTTGATTCAGTGGTTCGGTGCCACTGGGGAGCCCTATGAATAGTTGAGTTAGTGACCTCCTCCAGTCAGCAGTTCATGGAGTCAGTCATCTAAGTTTGCTGGCAGATCCTGTTTCAGGTGGGCATACCTTTGATGGGTTTTAAGTCCTAAAATACGCCAAAACTTCCAACTATAAGTCAAATTAGTGAAAATAACGAGCAATTGGAAAAATCCCAGTCGCCCTTGAATGATTTACAAAATGTAACCTGTGTTGCTGCCTTTTGGTAGCTCTAGATGTTAAATAAATGCTGCTGACGTAAATGTTACACAACTGTCAGAGGCACCAGGTAGAATTTCAGAGTTCCTGTACTTGCATTACAACTTTCAACCAACTTAATTGTTTTTGCAGGAGGCAATAAATTGCAATGTCTCAAACCAATCTGTAAGTAATAGCCTTCACAATGTTATCATGGATTAAACCTAAGCATATGATGCAATGTGGAGATTGGTTGTTCACAAAATACATCCAATATTGTTAGCTATGGTGCTGCACCACATCGGTTGCCTTTTTACATACGAATTACATGGCTTAAACCCATCAAGGCACGTTCATGGAACACGATACTGTCATTCTCCAGAATGTGATTTTAATTGGCAGCAGACTGGATCCGACTTATCACCAGATGTTATTGTATTTTTAGAATTTTAGAATGTGTTCATTCTATGTGAAGGCTCCGTTTTGTGTATGATGCTACTGAGGGTCTCCATGTCAGTGTCCAATGGAAGAGTGAAAGCAGAAGGCTAACACGTTAATCCTTTATTTCCTGGTGAAACAGGATTAAAGTTTAGCCTTGTATTTTTTTTAACACCTAATAATGACTTGTTGATATCTTATAGGGGAATGTAATGATGCCAACTTTTTTTTTTTACTTGGTGATGCAAAAATGCATAACCCCCCACACAAAGAGAAAAAAAAATGATTACATCCCCGTATAACATATCAATTTGATTTACCATCTTTACTGCAAAGATGGTAAATCTTTTGGGAGGTGTGACAGGTGGAAACTCAATACGCTCTGATTTCACGATCACTTTCATCTACACTGTGGAGAAAAAAAGAAACCCCAGTAAGACGGCTTCTTATTGAATGTACAGAATGGGGAGAAACATGGTGCTGTCAGAGGAAGAGGTTGGAATTTTGCTCTGTTTAACCCGGAGAAAAGGACCAAACGTCCTGGATCAGTAGGCGGCAGAGTGTAGAGTTCTCCGTCTGGTATTCAGACAGATTTAGAAGTGGACATCTACGGCATACTGGCAGAGTGATATAGCTGGGAAAGAGAGAGAGAGGGAGAGGGTGGGGAAAGGGGGGAGAGAACGGGAGAAATAGAAGGGGACAAGTCACTTAAACTGCGTTATAGTCTGACCAGGCAAGAAAATTGCTTAGGAGAGGCTCATGAGTGGAAAAACTAACAGTGTGACGGGTGTTTAAGCAGTCAAGCGACTCTGCTGCTTCCAAGAGTCGCCGCAGTATCACTGACAGCCATGGTTCTCCTCACGTTTGATAGATTGGAATATGGAAGCCTATTACAAATGTTGACTTAAGACGATTGAGATGTTCTTTCTCTCAGCTCTGGTTAGATTTTCCAGTTTGACCTCCGAAAAACTTGACTTGGCTCGTTCGACCTCGACCAACTGTAAACGTGTCACTGCGGTGATTCCTATGTTTAGTTTAGGGAAGTCTAAATTAGGAAGGCTGAAATTTAGATTGGCTCCCCCATGCGTGGGACGTGAGCTGTGCACGGGATTGCAAAAGTGTAGGCTGGAAATGAATAAATGACAGGTGGATATGTTTTTAACCCAGTTTTTGGTTGCTAATAATGAAAGAATGTGTGATGTTAGAAGCCCTCTCGCTTCATTTTCTGCCTCACTGCAGTACAGTGAAGGCACTGAGTTGAATGAAAGCTGTTTAATGCAACAAAAAACAGCAAGAGCTTAGGCGTTAGCAAGCAGTTTCCGCACTCATTTCACTTTAAAACTTTCGTTTCAAACGTCATACCTTTTCTTCATTGCTGTCATAGCATTTCAACCGCGCATAAAGCAAAACTTCCGGTTTGGCTATCAGAATATACTTTGATCTTTCGAATTTTGCCAAACCTGCCCTTTTAGATTCACAAGGACTTTGTGCAGTTAGACCACACAAAGGATCGTAAGTGTTTCAACACTGCTGCAAGCAATGACAAACACGAACACGCCGCCAAACTTTGAGACTGCCTGAAGATTTCAGGTTTGTCCCGTCAAGCCAGCGCGACAGAGATTATTTATGGCCCTCAGTCCCCAGTAGAAAAGCAGGCCGAATTAGACCGCAGTCACAATTACAGCACACGCAAACCACGGTGGACTTCCAGAGCCGCACGATTAAAGTCGAGCAGGAATTTGTGTATCGCAGGTTCGGCTAGTCTGTGTCAGGTGCCCTTCAGGTGTCAGAGCTGAGGAAAAATCACCCTCAATCCAACTACGAGAGTACTCTGCTGTTTCTCCCATAACTTGTTCTGGAAGTTCTGAAACCACAGAGCGTCTCTTCCCCGTATTTGTAACATGTCGAGCAGATTACCACGACACAGACTGTCACTGAGCACTCCACTCAGTTACTGCAGGTAACGCACCTCCTCCCAAGGGACAAAAAAAGGAGGACACGCCTCTCCCTTGTCTTGACCGTGATGCATCCCCTCCGCTGCCTGCAAGCCTGTTTAAACCTGCTGCCCTCCATATTGTTTTGTTGAGAGTGTTGTGCCTTATATCCATAAATGTCTGCATGACTTTTGAACTTTTACGTAAAAAATATGTGCAATCTAGTTTTAAATGTTTGGCCTAAGGAACGCTCTTTAAACAGTTAGCTGCTGCTCCCCTGCTTTGCCGGCAGATGATATATTATTCCACTGACTGAAAGCTTAAAATGCATGTATTGCAAAACTCGGAAGAAAAATCAATACTTGGATATTTCAAGTGCTTCCCCCGTGTTTGTGTTGCTTTCATTCGCAATCCAGTGATCCGTATACAGAACTTCCTCCAAACATATAATCACACCATCGTCTTTATGACCATGTTCCATCTAGAACCCTGTGTAACTCTATTTACATAGGGTTCTTTTTTACTGCAATTGTTAAAGGTAAGCTATCGAAGAGCTCATACAACAAAATGTAAATAATATATCAAATAATAAAATATAAATTAACATTTTCCTATCTTATGATTGCTTTGATTGACACTATCCTTTAAAGCAGATTAGCAAAATATTCAGATATATATAAGTATATACATTTTATATATACGTATATAATTTCCGGATAATGCGGCAGAAGAAGAAGAAGAAGAAGATATATATATAATTTTTTTTTGGAATGATGCGATCTAGTCGCCTGTTATGCCAGCTTCCTTGAAAGCAGACGTAGTTATGGTTCCTGTTGCCGTGGAGCCCTGTGGCCCCTGGGGGCCCTTTCGGTCAATCAGGTGGCTCACAGAGTTTCCCTCTTTACCCCTCCAGTCTGGCTTGCCCACCAGGAGAGTCAGAAAGAAGGTCAAGGTGGACACTTCCAAGTTTATGACTCCGTACCTGGCCCATAGCCAGAAGATGCTGGAGCAGTTCAGCCATGTAAGTACAAGTATTAGAGGTTAAACTATTTAAATAACAGCCACACTCTAAATTTAATACAGCATCATAAAATGTAAAAATAAAAATATTTAATTTTTGTATAACTGCTTTATGTGTTTCCTTTTATGCTCCTTTAAATATAGACTTCATTTCTAGTTTCATTTCGCTCCTTTCCATTTATTAGGACACAATATCTATTTAATTTCCAATAGCTTTTGACTCATATCCATTTAATTATGTTTTGTTGGTCCATGTCTTTTCCAAAACAAAAGTTGTAAAGTGCTTTAGAGAATCTCAAAAAACAGAAACATTTACCTGTGTATGGGTTGTGTAATTTCGCACAAATAGTATGTAGTGGTTTCATTTGTTTTGTGTTTTTGGGGGGATATTGGCAGTTGATTACCAGTTTGTCGTTGACAGAACAAGTACCGGCACGCTTACGACATGTCGAGAGGGAAACCTCCTGCTATCACCACTGAATCGCCCGAAATGATCCGCATCAGGAAGGCACAGGAACAGCTCAGTGAGGTACTAACTGACCGACCATGGTGTTGGGCCATTAATCTAATTCATCAGATCACAGAATACTGTTTATTTTTCTTACATGCATGTATTTACTTCCTCATTCAATTCGATTCACCTCTAGGTCAAATACCGCATGGAGGGAAATAAGGTTCGCCATACGAGCTTGTATGATGGTGAGGCGCGGGAGGTCGCTCACGTCAAGCACGTGTCTGACCTTATTAGCAAGGTAGGTAACGCGTGTAACTAGAAGTATAACACGGATCCATACGGGCATACATGCATCACACTTTTAAACTGATATATAAGTAAGGTTGTTGGTTTTTTTTTTTCACTTTACATGGTCTAGGTTCTGTACAGGCAGAAGTGGGATGAAACCAAGGACAAGTACCTCTTACCTCCTGATGCTCCTGAACTGGTCCTGGCTGTGAAGAATGCTGCCAACTACAGCAAAGTAGGCACAGTTTTCCTTTTATGCAAAAATAGAGCATTATTTGCATCTATCTATCTATCAATCTATCTATACACACACATGTATTTGTTTGCACCGACTGCATCATATTTAAATAACACATTTCTGTTGTTCTGCTGCTGTTGTAGAAACTCTACACCGAGGACTGGAATGAAGACAAGACCATGTTCTACCCGTACAGCGACAGCCCTGAGCTGCGCAGGGTGGCCAAAGCTCAGGAGGTCCTCAGTGATGTAAGTACACAGAGTCCACCTGGAAACCTTATTAAAAAAAAAAAGATAATACTGTATAATCAAATACATTCTGAAATGTATTAATGCCAAACATCACAATATATGATGCTGAATATCTACAACATTACCAGCAGTGATGAGAGTCAGACCATACTGTAGGTGTCCCTTTGGAAAATTAATCTCTTTTTTTCCCAGACGTCACATTGTTACTATGATACACTCGTATGATCAGGCTGCCACATTTTCTCCGCCAGTAGATTGTTTTGTCTCATTTCAAGGTCCGTTTGTCTTTACTGACTCAGCACTCACATTTCCAGCCATATCGCAGCCAATTAAAACATCCGTGTCCCTCGTTTGCGAAGGCCACGACTTTGCACCTTTTCTGCTGATGCGGCTGTAGACAGGATCTGTCTGAGGCAGACTGACGACAGGGGTCGGCTATTGATGTTTTTTTTTCGAATTAACCGCCTCACCTGGTTTTAACCCCCCTCCTCTACTCTGTTTGCTTTGCTCCTGCTGCAGGTTCACTACAAGAAGGGTCATCATGAGCGCAAGGCCAAGTACACCTCTCTGGCCGATCCTCCTGAGGTGGAGCTGGCCAGGAAGGCTGACCAGCAGCGCAGTGATGTGAGTACACAAAGCATTGGGGGGGGCATAAATCGCTGACGACTGGAAAATATGAATTCCGCACAACCAGGATGATTTACAGAATGCATCCATTCATAAGCAAGATCAGCAGAGCTGCGTGTTAGCAGACTAGCTCCGGTATCTAGCGTCCTGTCTATAGTTAGACACAGGCAGCTGGCCTACAGCTTTCCTTATGAGCAGGTACTTGTTAGGACCTGACTCATTAGCCTGGCTCTTCAAACAAGAGTTGATAATTAGGTCCCCTGCTGGACCTCACTGAAACTTCTTTTGGGTTAGTGACGATAACCATGATGAAAAATTAAATACTGGCTGCTTTAAAGGCACATCTATTCACATATGATGTCAACTGCACTGTATAAATGCTTGCTTCTTACATTAAAGCAGTGCTTCTCAAATAGTGGTGCCGATGCCACCGGGGAGCATGCTTTGTTTTTCTCCTTTTTTTTGCCGTACTAAATAAAGTGTAAATGCACATCCACTACGATAAATGGCAGTGGCGCTCTTCTTGTCAGAGTGTGCATATACAGCAGGACGTAGCAAGTGAAGTGAACAAGACAACATGAAAAATATTTTAGCAGGCACGAAAAGAAAGGTTGTCCAAAATGAGAAGAACAAAAGTTTCCCTAAAGCTAAGTCGAGAAAATTTGACGAAGCGTACATAGCGCTCGGCTTCACGGTCACAACAGCAGGAGACGAAGAAAGACCGGCGTGCTTACTCTGTCTCAAAACGTAGGCAGCCATGAAGCCAAATAAATGAAGGCGCCACTTGCAGACAAATTCACCCCAATCACGCTGATAAGCTGCATGAGTTTTCTTTTTAGCGAAAATGTGCCGAATATTGCCAGCAGTCATCCCGCTTTATCAATGCTACATGTGGGGAACCAATTGAGAAGCACTGCATTAAAGCCATGTTTGGCTGACCAGCCCAGGTTGTTGGGCCTCTTGGACGTTGCTTTCACAGTAAGAATGACAGGATTTCTTTTTTCTCTGAGTAGTTGTGCGTTCGCGGCAAGACTCAGTGTCTCCTCTGTTAGTTGCATGAAGAGAGCTACATTAAAACTTTGCACATTCGCTTTGTGCACAGCGAAAGGAAAGGCAACAAATTAATAATGAATCCTATTCATTCTCCAGAAGAATGTAACGGCTCAGACTTCCCACTCTGCTACTGCACTGTAACGGGGCAGCCAGAACACGTCCAGCACTGGGCAATTGCCAGAAATAACTTGACACCTGCTGCCTGTTATTCCTGTCCGTACTAAACTGGAAGGGAGAGGTCCGACGAAAGGTTAACGCGACAGCCATCTTCCCGTGTCTTACTAACACAGTTTAAAAACAGCAACCCGTGAAATTTCACTCCACGGCTTCTTTCAAGTGCAAAAATGGGTTCAACTCATTTCCCTGTTTTTTCTTTTTTTTTTGCCCACAGCTCAAGTACAAGGAAGACTACAACAAAAACGTGAAGGGTCAATGGTGCGAGACGCCATACTTTGACGTGGCCACTGCCAGGGTGGCCATGGAAAACCTGAGCGACGTGAGATCCGGCACTTCCGTACATTTGTTTCACGTCTACGGCTGTTTGTCACGTGTTCTTGCAACTGACGGTTTCTGCTTTCCCCTTGACAGAGGAGATACACGCAGCATCATGAAAACACAAAAGACCAAATATATTTCATGCAGACGGACACACCCGTCTATGGCACAAACAAGAAGGCTCGTATTGCTGCCAGTGAGGTGAGCACGCACGCACACACAAACAGACATCAGGGTATTTTTATAAATCCTAGCTCATGCGGAAGACCCGACAAAGAGGTGACCCGTGTCTCAGTGTGGAGTGTGAGTCAACGCTCTGAATCCGCTGTGACGCAGCTGCGGCCCTGTCTGGCACCGCGTAGCTCACAGGTCCGATCTGGCCCGACTGTACGTATGTGTACCTTCACTCCATCCCCGGTAGCGACGCCTCAGTATGTGCGAAAGAGGCTTTTCAGCCGACTGTATAACTCACAGCCGCCCACACTTAAGGCACAATGGAGGCAAACGTCACCTGCACGGTGTTTGACGTTGCCAAGGTTATTTATATATATATATATATATATATATTTATATATACGTGAGTGAAAACCCCCTTTTCTTGTTTCTGCTTTTCAGGTCCAATACAAGAAGGAATATGAGAAAAACAAAGCGCAGTCCGACTATAATACACTCCCCGCGACAGACAATCCCCTCCTCAGGCAGCTCAGATACGCTGGCACCATCCTCAGTGATGTAGGTATCTGTTCACAAAGGTCTGAGTCATAATAGCTGTGTAATTAACGTATATTGTTGATCTCAATACAAATTATAAAACAATTTTTATGAACTACAGTGTGTAAATTTTGCTTGTCGCGTTTGCTCTGCTTTCTGTGCAGAAAGTGTACAAGGCCAACTATGAGAAATCCAGAGGCTTCAGCATCAACTACTGCGACACACCCAAGTTTCAGATGGACTCTGTGCTTAAACAGTTCAATGATGTAAGAATCAACCCACTAAATCTTTCCCACCGCTGTGTAAGATTGAGTGGCATCTTGTGGCAAAGGCAGCATATTACAAAGTACGGAACGCATATATTTGATATATGAGATATTTGATCTCATTAGCTTCAGATCAGACTGTGCAGTGTTTGCAGGAGGACTTTAGTGTCACTCTGCAAATACTTTTCTTTTATCAGGACATTCCATCTCAGAAAGGCCAACCTGATCTTTTTTTTTTTTTTTTTTGCAGTTAAAGCGTTAAAGCCTTGAGTAGAGTCATGTTCTGGGCTGTTTTTATAACTTATAACATTATATATTTTACATACTCATAACAAGTCCACCACCTCTGAATCTAAGTTATTATGAGTGAATGAAAACACAAAAGTGAATATGTTTTTGTGACTGTACGAATACATACAAACTTTTGTATTTTTTGGTCCACTTCATTGAAATAGACCCCTTTTAAATGTCACACATTCTGTCTTTGAATCGCTTTTTTTTTTCAGGCAAATTACAAAAAGAAGTATGACGCGGAGGTGAAGGGCCACTACCTCGGGAGCTACGAAGATCTCTACATGCTCCACTGTCAGAAAGTTGAGGAAATGAAGAGCGAGGTACGCTTCTGTTCTAAATGGTCGACGTTTGAGATTTTTCTCAGTAGACGAGCTTTTTAAAAATCATCGTGTTGCTTCATTGAAATTGCAATGTGTCGTTCTGCAGCAATCGTACAAGGCTGAGTATGAGGACATCAAGACCAGGTGCTTCTTCCCTCAAACAATCACGCCTGAGTATGAAGCTGGAAAGAAACTTCAAGGCTGTAGCGATGTAAGCAGTACTTCATTATTATTATTATTATTATTATTATGTGTGTTTGTGTGTGTTCATTTGGTTTCAGATTGTTGAACATATCCAAAAAATGTTTCTTTCCGTCCTGTGTTTTTTGCAGAAAACCTACCGGCAGCATCCAGACACGGTGAAATTCACACAAGTGACGGATTCCCCGGTCATGGTTCAAGCTGCCATCAACGCCAAACAACTCAGTGACGTACGTGCTGCATGATCCGCCGCGTTCAATAATTCTGTATATTTGCCGGATTTGTTGACTTGCTATTCCTCCAGTTGCCAATTACTGCTCAGGATTGAATTCTCACGGATATGCAGACCCCCCCTAAAATGTGCCCAATCATCCACATCGGCCAACTGTCGTTCTGTGGGCACCATGGAAACTGGAGAACCATCTCTCTGTAGTATAAATAGCACCGAGCATTCACTTGGCCCAGAATAAACCCAGTGATCGCATTGGCTCTGGGGAAGTGGAAAATGAGTCTCTGCATATTACAGTGCTGCCCTCCAGTGATCACAAATAGCAAATGACACCTTAAACCTCAGTTTAAACTGACTCTTATGTTCAGGGGATGAAATTTCTTTGGATGTGATTTTTATTTTCTGTCTTTATTTTTTATTTTTTCGCAGTTGGAGTATAAAGCAAAGTACGAGGAAACTAAGTTCAAGTCTCACCTGCCCCCAGACTATCCTTTCTTCATACAGTCCAGAGTGAACGCCTTTAACCTCAGTGACGTGAGTATGCTTTGCCAAAACTTTGTTTCTTACTCAGTTTTTGTTGTGATTAGACTCATTTAAATTTTTAGGAGGCTGATACTCATATTTTGGAAGGTGGCTGGCTGAAGGCAAATATGCCAACACATATTTTATTTATTTATCAAGATATATCTGTTTAATAAGAGGACGAAAGAGATGAAACAGAATTGCTAAACATTACTAAAAATTTTGAATAGAATACAGACAGAAATGTTGAAAGTAAATAGAGTGCATTGTCTCTGTTTTGTCTCTTTATTTAATTTAACTTGCAAATATGTGCATTATATATGTATATATATATATGTATATATATATACACACACACATATATATATGTACAATATCTATAAAAAAAAATTTGTTCTGCACTTACAAGCAGCATTTATCATCTCATTGAATAAGCACACTTTTGTAAATACTAGCTTAAATGAATTATCTGTTTCTGTTAACCTCTTTTATCAGTCTACCTTTAGTAACGAGTGTCTTCACTCCTGTCCCTGTCCTTCCACTGTGTTTTGCCTCACTGATGTTGATTTGCGATCATTATTTGTGTCGTTCTCTCATTAGAACTGTTACAAGTACGACTGGGAGAAAACTAAAGCCAAAAAGTTTGAAGTCAAGGGCGACACTATTTCTATCCTTGCTGCCCGCGCTCACACAAACATCGCCAGTGATGTAAGTGTGCCACACTCTCACCCTTCATAATCTCTTTTGTGGGTTTTTGTTATTTATTTATTCCTCTCATAAATGACCCCCCTCTGTTTTTTTATTCACTTAGGTTAAATACAAAAAAGAGTATGAGAAGAACAAGGGTCAGATGGTCGGAGCCCTCAGTATTAATGACGACCCCAAAATCCTGCACTCCGTTCATGTGGCCAAAATCCAGAGTGAAGTAAGCCATCGACGCGCACCGTGCATGCTATGAACTTAATCAAGGGCGCATCCGAACAATCTCTTGCTGATGTCTCCACAGCGTGAATACAAAAAGGACTATGAAAAGATCAAGACCAAGTACCATGCGCCACTGGATATGATGTCGGTTACCTTGGCTAAGAAATCCCAGGGAATTGCCAGCATGGCTGGCTACAGGAGCATCAAGAGCAACTACTTTCTTCCGTATGACAGCGTGCTGCTGGACTTGGCCAAGAAAGCTAACATCATCCAGAGCAATGTGAGGACAGACACATTCCTGATGTCCTTGTTGTTTTGTTGTTTTTAGTAATCATTTACAGCAGTTGCTGGCAAATATTAGTATCAGGCTAATTTTGTTGAATTGGCACTATTTTAATTTTGTTGAATCATCTTGTTCATTTTTATTGTGGTTTTGCCCCCATCACAGAATGAGTACAAGTCCGACTACAACACCTTCACCAAAGGTAGTCCATGGGTCGCTTATGGCTCCATGGAGGTGGAAAAGAATAAGAGAGCTGCCGAGATCCTGAGTGAGGTGAGTGTATGACATAGCAGAGCATCCTGAGACTCTTTTTTTTGTTGTTCTGTTGAGATGTCATGTGTAAAATGTTCTTCTTTCCTGCAGAAAAAATACAGAAAACACCCGGACACCATCCCCTTCACGTCCATCGACGACCACCCCATCATGATGCAAGCCAAAGTCAACCAGCTTCAGAGGAGTGACGTGAGTTCACAACCGACATTGTGATTAATTTTGCAATGAAATAAACCTTGACGCATCCCGTGACGTCTGCCCTGATTGTCCTGCTGCCTTACAGCTCTTCTATAAGAGGGGTCTGGAAGAGGTTCATCAGAAGTACTCCCTGCCTCCTGATGTGCCCGAGCTGCTTCAGGCAAAGTGTAACGCTTACAACATCAGCAATGTAAGCCAAAAAAAGAAAATGTTCTTAAGCCATTTCAATATTTTATGTTTAAATTAATGCAAACCACATGTGGGATTACATTTTTGTTGTGAACATTTGTTATCTTTCATTTCAGAACTACTACAAACTTGCCTGGAAAGATCTGATTGCCAAAGGCTACGACCTCAAGCCTAATGCCATCCCAATTTTGGCTGCCAAAGCTGCCAGGCATGCTGCCAGCGATGTAAGTTTTCTGGAAGAGAGGGTCAACTTCACAGTCTTTTGTTCTGCACACTATTTAATGTACGTTTTTAATCTAATAAATGGTAGCAGGACAAATTAAACATCAAAATCAATAAACAGACTCTCATCATATCCATTTTTTTGAGAGCCATTCTTTCGCTTTACTCCTTTAAGTTAATATAGGAGCTGTGTGACCTGTAGTCCTTACCATTACCATTAACAAGGTCCTAAAGCTGCACAATTAATACACAATTAGAAAGCTGGACAGTAGTTTGCAATCACTTACATCATTTTCCAAAACACCTCTGACACCATTTATCTGTAAACTATCTGGACATGGAGACTAAAACGAATGCACGTTCTGATCTCTAGGTCCAGTATAAGAAGGCTTATGAGAAGGAGAGAGGCCACCACGTTGGCTTCCGCAGCATCCAGGACGACCCCCTGCTGGTTCACTACATGGAGGTGGCCAAGTTGCAGAGTGACAAGAACTACAAGAAGGACTACCACAAGGCCAAGCTGAAGTATCACACCCCGGTGGACATGATGAGTTTAGCTCATGCCAAGCACGCCTCGAGGGTGCAGACCTTTGCAGGCTACAAGCAGCACCACCACAACTACTTCCTCATGCCGGACTCCATGAGTTTGGACCTTGCTCGCACCATGAACTACAACGCCAGCAATGTAAGTTGTTTTTTTTGTTTTGTTTTGCTTTGTTTTATTTTTAGACATTTGAGCAAATCTTGTATTGTTTTTTGCTTCTTTTTTCCACAGTACAACTATAAAATGGAATACGAGAACTCTGTCAAAGGAATGGGCTGGGTTCCCATTGGCTCCCTGGAGGTGGAAAAAGCCAAGGCAGCAGGAGCAGCTCTGGATGAGAAGAAGTACCGTCAGCACCCTGCCACTCTCAAGTTCACCAGTGGCATGGACTCCATGAACATGGAGCTGGCCAAGTCAAATGCCAAGATTCTGAACGAGGTCAGGACAAAACGTACTCCCGTCCCTGTTTTGTGCCAACATAGAACTGAATCAAGTGAACTTACATAAACCACTCTCTGTTTTTTTGTGACTGCACAGAAAGAATACAGGGCCAGCGGAAAGAAGTTCAAGCACACCTACCATCTTCCTCCTGATGCCCCTGAGCTGCTGCAAGCCAGATACAATGCTGTTAACATCAGCCAGGTTATTTAATGTTCCTCACTATTGTTTTTGTTCCTGTGTTAAAGGCATTTACAATGAATTGTGTCATGTGTTATGAAGTCAAAATTACGTCCCTCTTACCCAGAATTACTACACCTACTCTCATCGCCAAGACCTGCTCAAAGGACATCACGTGAAAGAGGATGCCATTCCCATTGTTTCAGCCAAGTCCACCAGAGACATTGCCAGCAATGTATGTTTTGAAGACACTAATAACATTCCTATTCATGTGTCACTAAATCCTCTTAATTCATTCATACCAATTGCTATTTTGCTTTGCTCATTCAGTACAAGTACAAGCTGGCGTACGAGAAAGCCAGAGGCCACCACGTTGGCTTCCGCAGCCTGCAGGACGACCCTTTGCTGGTTCACTACATGGGGGTGGCCAAGATGCAGAGTGAAAAGAACTACAAGAAGGACTACCACAAGTCCAAGCTGAAGTATCACACCCCGGTGGACATGATGAGCATGGCCCATGCCAAGCACGCCTCCGCTGTTCAAACCATGGCCGGATACAGGAAGATCCCCCACCAGCACTTCCTCCTGCCGGACAACATGCAGCTGCAGCTGTGCCGCAACATGATGGAGATCCAGAGTGATGTAAGTTTTCAGATCTGTACAGTAAATGAAGAAAAAAAAATAACCGTGACATTTAAATGTGCTTCTTTTGCATTTCCTCAGAATGTCTACAAGGCTGACTACAGAAACTTCTACAGAGGTGCAGCCTGGGTCCCCATTGGTTCGCTGGATCTTGAGAAGGCCAGAGCTGCTGCAACAGCTCTGGATGAGAGAGGCTATCGCCAGCCTCCGAGCAGCCTCAAGTTCACGAGTAAAACCGACTCCATGAATATGGCTCTGGCTCTGACCAACACCAAGCAACTGGACAACGTAAGAATGTCTCATTCATCAGAAATACAAACACCCTTTAAATACACAAGATATATGCACACGCAAGCTTTTTGCTGTGTCTTCTCTCTTCTTTAGGCATCGTATAAAGCCTCCGGTGAGAAGTTCATGCACACCTATCACCTGCCCGCTGACAGCCCCGAATTCCTTCAGGCTAAATTCAATGCTCAGACCATGAGTGAGGTCAGAGATTCATTTAGTGTTGAAAATAAAAAGTCTTATGTTAATCTCTCCACAAATGCATAAATGTAAAAGGTCTCAAAAAACAGTGTTTACTTGTGTTAATAGCACTGTTCTAACACATTGCTGTTCATCCACAGAGTCACTACAAACACAAGTGGCTGAGCGATATCGCCAAGGGATATGACATGAAGCCCGACGCTATACCTATTCTGCGCGCCAAGCAAGGCAGACATATTGCTAGTGATGTGAGTAAATACTATATATACACAAAATGTTAAGATTTTGTATTATATCTAAACAGAAACTTTACCATTAGAAGTGTCCAATGGTGTCAATTCTCTTTTCTAAAAAAAATAGGTCCAATACAAAAAGGCATACGAGAAAGACCGAGGCCACCACGTCGGCTTACGCAGTATCCAGGACGACCCCCTGCTGGTTCACTACATGGAGGTAGCTCGTCTGCAGAGTGACAAGAACTACAAGAAGGACTACCACAAGGCTAAGCTGAAGTACCACACTCCGGTGGACATGATGAGCATGGCCCATGCCAAGCACGCCTCCACTGTTCAGACTATGACTGGATACAAAAAGATTCCTCACAACTACTTCCTCCTGCCGGACAACATGCACCTGCAGCTGTGCCGCACCATGAATACCCAGTCCAGTGATGTGAGTGAAGATTAATGGACTCTTTGCTTTGTTGGACAAATCTTCTCTGCCTCCGAGCAAACATTTTAATTAAATCTGTCAATGGCATTTTTTTAATCGTTAGACAAGGTCAGAAGTCCAACCTCTTGTTCTCTCTTTTCAGTGCGATTACAAGTCTGAGTGGAACAACAGCATCAGGGGTATTGGATGGGTCCCCATTGGCTCACTGGGTGTCGAGACCGCTAAAGTCGGCAACGACATCCAGAGTGAGAATAAGTACCGCACTCATCCATCCACCCACAAGTTCAGCAAGCTGATGGACTCCATGGACTTGGCCCTGGCCACTGCCAACAATCAGATCATGAATAAGGTGCGGCATGTTCATGTACACAGGGAGGGGTCACTCAGCACAAATACAGATGTAATTCTTCACTGTTATTTTCACTCTGGTTAACAGAAAGCATACACTGCAGCCTGGGACAAGGACAAGCTGACTGTTCACATCATGCCAGATGCTCCTGAGATTCTCCTTGCGAAGGCCAATGCCCTTACCATGAGCAATGTAAGACATCAGATTTTCCCTATTGGCGTACATTTTTAGTCATACATACAAAAAATCACTCACACTTAAATGTGTATTTGTTTTCACAGAAACTTTACAAATCTGGTCTTGTGGAAATGGCCAATAAGGGCTACAACCTCAAAGCAGATGCCATCCCAATCAAAGCAGCCAAGTCCGGTACCACCATTGCCAGTAATGTAAGTCCTGAATAATTTCCTCAAGTCAAATGATCAAGTTTATATTATATCAAGCCATTGAAAGTGATATAAAAGCTGTGATTAGAAAAGCCCAGTGGCCGCTGCAGATTTCAGAAGTCTACAATCCCTCAAAATATTTAACAGTTAATGACCAGATGTGCTTTCATCTCTAGGTCCAGTATAAAAAGGCGTACGAGAAAGCCAGAGGCCACCACGTTGGCTTCCGCAGCCTCCAGGACGACCCCCTGCTGGTTCACTACATGGAGGTGGCCCGCTTGCAGAGTGACAAGAACTACAAGAAGGACTACCACAAGTCCAAGCTGAAGTATCACACCCCGGTGGACATGATGAGCATGGCCCATGCCAAGCACGCCTCCACTGTCCAAACCATGGCCGGATACAAAAAGATCCACCACACCAACAGTCTCCTCCCTGACGCCATGAACTTTGTGCTGGCGCGCACAATGAACGTTCAGGCTAGTGACGTAAGTCTGAATGAACTCTCATAAATATGCTGTGCTTTTTTTCCTGATGCACATGCATAAAAAAGAAACAATGTGTGCTTTAGATAATAAATAGCTTGAACAATCTTTTTTAGTGCGATTACAAGTCTGAGTGGAACAACAGCATCAGGGGTATTGGATGGGTCCCCATTGGCTCACTGGGTGTCGAGACCGCCAAAGTCGGCAACGACATCCAGAGTGAGAATAAGTACCGCACTCATCCATCCACCCACAAGTTCAGCAAGCTGATGGACTCCATGGACTTGGCCCTGGCCACCGCCAACAATCAGATCATGAATAAGGTGCGGCACATTCATGTGCACAGGGTAGGATCACTTCGTACTAATACAGATGTAACTCACAGTTATTTACACTCTGTTTCAACAGAAAGCATACACTGCAGCCTGGGACAAGGACAAGCTGACTGTTCACATCATGCCAGACGCTCCTGAGATTGTTTTGGCCAAGGCTAATTCCTTGACCATGAGCGATGTAAGTGGAAATGATCAAACCGAAAATCAAACTAGCTGCGTTTTGACTTGCGTTTACCAAATTTGAGAAACAAACACATTCTTTTTCTTGCAGAAACTTTACAAAGCTGGTCTTGCAGAAATGGCAAAGAAAGGCCACAATCTCAAAGTAGACGCCATCTCTATTCAGGCCGCCAAGTCCGGTACCACCATTGCCAGCAATGTAAGTTCCAACCTGTAGGAAGTCGGTGTTGGCGGCACACCTGCTCATATTTATGTCCTGCAACAGAACTGTGACCAACACACTTTCTCCGTTGCCCTCCAGTACAAGTACAAGCTGGCGTACGAGAAAGCCAGAGGCCACCACGTTGGCTTCCGCAGCATCCAGGACGACCCCCTGCTGGTTCACTACATGGAGGTGGCCCGTCTGCAGAGTGACAAAAACTACAAGAAGGACTACCACAAGTCCAAGCTGAAGTATCACACCCCGGTGGACATGATGAGCATGGCCCATGCCAAGCACGCCTCCGCTGTTCAAACCATGGCCGGATACAGGAGCATCATCCCCCGCTACACCGTCCTTTCTGACGCCATGAACCTGGAACTCGCTCGCAACATGCAGTTCATTGCAAGTGATGTATGTATTTGCGATTATGCCAACGTCATACACGTTCATTCAAATCCAAATGTTATCATGAAAATAGCATCAGTGGTGGATTGGAGAATAGCAAGCAATGCAATCAACTTCACTTTGCCTTATGCCATAGAACCAATACAAGAGTGACTATTACAACAGCGTCAGAGGAACTGGCTGGATTCCTATTGGATCATTGGATGTCGAGAAAGCGAAGACGGCCGGCGATATCTTCAGCGAGCCCCGATATCGTCAACTTCCCAGCAACTTCAAGTTCACCAAGGACATGCATTCCATGGATCTGGTGCTGGCCACAGCCAACAACCAGATTATGGACAAGGTACTGTGAAATGCTGCGTATGTAACTATCATACATATCACCTTTGTATAATAGTTATCTTACTAATATCGTAATTTTTCTCCTAGAAATCCTACACTAAAAGCTGGGACAGCGACAAGACCACGATCCACATCATGCCTGATGCCATGGACATTGCCCTGGCCAGGGAAAACAAGAAACACTACAGCGAGGTATAGTTCTGTTTTATACCTTTTTCTTCTGCATAATTTCCAACAGGTCTGTTGTGATTTGGATTGAAAAGTAAATGAACAATCTCCCACAGTATCCACATTAATACCACCGTAGTGCAGGTTTTAAGAGTGAAGGTGGGTACATTAACCTGGATTTTTTATTTTCAAAAATGTGTTCTACTTTTGTCCTTTCTTTAGAAATTGTACAAACTGGACAATGAGCTCGCCAAGAAGAAGGGGCATAATTTCCGTGCTGATGCAATCGCAGTCCGGAGTGCCAAAGCCTCCACTGTTATCGCCAGCGACGTAAGTGTTTGTGTTCCAGTTGGTCTCTATTTCGTCCTCTCCAAAATTCCACTTCCCTAAATTGAATTACTAATATTCTCACACTTGCCTTTTCAGTTTAAGTACAAGGCCGGATACCGCAAGCAGGTGGGCCACCACATCGGTGCTCGCTCCATCCAGGACGACCCTCTGCTGATGCTGGCTCTGAACTCAGCCAAGATCGCCAGCGACTTCCTGTACAAGAAGGACTTCAACAAGTCCAAGACCAAGTTCCACCTCCCAGTGGACATGATGGCCTTTGAGCTGGCCAAGAAGAACCAGATCCAGGTCAACCATGCCAACTACATCACCCGCCTGCACAACTGGACCTGCCTGCCCGACTCCACTGACGTGGTGCAGGCCAGACACGCGTATGACCTGCAGAGCGATGTGAGCGATGAATCATTGAATCTATTGGTTTAAACTGTAAAGAATTCCCTCGTATGTGATTCTATTTTCTTTTCAAGCAACCCTTCAGCATAGCCAACCCATGTTTGTTGTTGTGCATAGGCCGTTTACAAGGCGGATCAGAGGATGTTGCAGGGTGTTGGGTGGGTGCCAATAGGCTCCCTGGATGTTGAGAAGGCGAAGAAGGCTGGTGAGATCCTGAATGAAAAAATGTATCGTCAGCACCCGAGCAACAACAAATTTAAAATCACCACTGAAGACATGCCCATGGTGCTGGCCAAGGCCAATGCCCAGATCATGGACAAGGTATTTCCTTTGCAGATTTAAAAGCAAAACACAATTAAGACACATCAAATCAATAGTTATGGTAGTTTTTACTGAACGTTTAAACCACAAAAAAAACCTCAACTGTGAAATTCATGCAAGAAATTTCAAAATTTTCTTAGAATTTTAGTAATGATTACACTTTATTTTTTATTTCTACAGAGTTCTTACATCCAAGCATGGGAGAAAGACAAGACAAGCATTCATGTCATGCCTGATGCCATGGATATACTTCTGGCTAAAGCAAACAAATCCAACTACAGCATGGTGAGTGCCTGCCATGTTTTTTTTGTAAAAGGTTGACTTATAATGCAGAGCGAAAAGACAACCTGGGGAAATTGGGAAAATTCTTTAACGCTTTGCAACTCTCTCTCTCTCCTTTTCATAGAAAATGTACAGGCAGGCAAACGAAGAGGCCAAGAAGAAGGGCTATGATCTGCGTAATGATGCCATTTCCATCATCGCAGCAAAAGCCACAAGAGATATTGCCAGCGACGTAAGATAAGCTGTGAAGTATCTGACCCATTAGAATCCTATATTTTTCTTCACAACTGAAACATCAAACTCTAAATAACTAATGCATTTTATTACAGGATGTGAAGAAATTTCCAGGTCATGCTAAGATCACCATATAGTGATCTCTAGTTTTTTTTTTTTTGTCTCCTCCCTCAATTGTAGTACAAGTACAAGACTGGATACCGCAAGCAGGTGGGCCACCACATCGGTGCTCGCTCCATCCAGGACGACCCTCTGCTGATGCTGGCTCTGAACTCAGCCAAGATCGCCAGCGACTTCCTGTACAAGAAGGACTTCAACAAGTCCAAGACCAAGTTCCACCTCCCAGTGGACATGATGGCCTTTGAGCTGGCCAAGAAGAACCAGATCCAGGTCAACCATGCCAACTACATCACCCGCCTGCACAACTGGACCTGCCTGCCCGACTCCACTGACGTGGTGCAGGCCAGACACGCGTATGACCTGCAGAGCGATGTGAGAATGGAATAATTGTTTACGTAAAAATGTTAACATCATTATGTTATTTTTTTCATAATTGCTATCAACTTTGATTTTTTTCCCAGGCTGTTTACAAGATGGACCAGAGGATGTTGCAGGGCGTTGGATGGGTGCCAATTGGTTCCCTGGATGTTGAGAAGGTCAAAAAGGCTGGTGAGATCCTGAGTGAGTCAAAGTATCGTCAGCACCCGAGCAACTACAAATTTACAGTCACCACTGAAGACATGCCCATGGTGCTGGCCAAGGCCAACGCTCAGGTCATGAACAAGGTATGCATCATCAAATTGAAACAGCTTTTCATTAAAAATGTATCATAATTCCTGATTTGTACTTTGTGCATTGTCATACGGACATTTCTCTAAGATTGCTTAGATTGTGTTTTCTTTTGTTTCTTGATTAACAAACCTTTATGTTCTTTGATAACAGAGTGCATACGTTGAGGCTTGGAATGAAGACAAGAGCAAGATCCACGTTATGCCTGATTGCATGGACGTTGTTCTGGCAAAAGCCAACAATGTTAACTACAGCTTGGTAAGTAAAGAGTCAAACACAATACATAAATAGACAAATAAATGAAGAACCTCTTGGGTTTCATAAATGTATGACAAAAATAAATGGTTTTCCAGTTTTTTAATGACAGTTATTTTTATCCATCATTGTTGGGTTCTGGTTGTGTCCTCTTAGAAAAAGTACAAACAGGCAAGTGAAGATGCCAAGAAGAAGGGCTACGACCTTCGCAACGATGCCATTTCCATCATTGCAGCCAGAGCTTCCAGAGACATTGCCAGTGATGTAAGCTTCTGCAGCCTGCAGCTTTTGCGTTTAATACATCATTACAAATCATTTCTCAAGGCAAATATGTCCTTAAAAATTGCAACCAATGTTTCTTTTAGTACAAGTACAAGACTGGATACCGCAAGCAGGTGGGCCACCACATCGGTGCTCGCTCCATCCAGGACGACCCTCTGCTGATGCTGGCTCTGAACTCAGCCAAGATCGCCAGCGACTTCCTGTACAAGAAGGACTTCAACAAGTCCAAGACCAAGTTCCACCTCCCAGTGGACATGATGGCCTTTGAGCTGGCCAAGAAGAACCAGATCCAGGTCAACCATGCCAACTACATCACCCGCCTGCACAACTGGACCTGCCTGCCCGACTCCACTGACGTGGTGCAGGCCAGACACGCATATGACCTGCAGAGCAATGTGAGTTTAAATACTTAAAATTTAGAGAAAATTTACAGAATCTACTTTTCTATTTTCTTGAGCTAAAAGACAAAGATCTTCTAAGTTGTGTTACAGCACTACATATAATAGCATGCCTTGTCATATAAATATTAATACTATATACTTTTATACTTTACTTTAATATTTAATAATTTTCTTTTGTCCAGGCTGTGTATCAGGAGGATCTGAGGAATTTGAAGGGTACTGGATGGGTGCCAATTGGTTCCCTGGATGTTGAGAAGGTTAAGAAAGCTGGAGAGATCCTGAGTGAGGCAAAGTATCGTCAGCACCCGAGCAACTATAAATTTAAAATCACCACTGAAGACATGCCCATGGTGCTGGCCAAGGCCAACGCTCAGGTCATGAACAAGGTGAGGATTGCTTTCTAATGATATCGTGACAGTCACCACCCGTAGCAGTTCCTTGAGATTATTACGGCACCGCTTAAAAGAATCTTGTGGAGTTCTTAATTTCCCTTGCTTTGTTTTGTTTTTTTGTCTGACTGCAGAAAACCTACATTGAAAACTGGGAGAACGAGAAGACAAAGATCCATGTCATGCCTGATGCTATGGATGTTCTTCTAGCTAAAGCAAACAGCATGAACTACAGCCTGGTACTTGAAAATGTTTTTCACCAACTACTCCAAAAGTGTTGTTCGCACCAGAAATTGCATACCCTAAACATTTTTGATATGATTTTTCTTGATTGCAGAAAAGATACAAACAGGCCAATGAAGATTCCAAGAAGAAGGGTTACGATCTGCGCAACAATGCCATTTCCATTTTGGCTGCCAGGGCTTCAAGGGATATTGCCAGCGATGTATGTTTTTGATTAATTCTTCTCACGCGATGTAACGTTTATCAGTTTGGTAACAGCTAATTTTGGTCTGACTTTGTCATGAAAGGCACATTATAATTGAATATAATGTTTTTTGGCGAGTCACATTGATACGTGTGGGGGAAGTAGGACACTTATTGAATATATTATGCCTTTTGTACCCAGTACAAGTACAAGACTGGATACCGCAAGCAGGTGGGCCACCACATCGGTGCTCGCTCCATCCAGGACGACCCTCTGCTGGTGCTGGCTCTGAACTCAGCCAAGATCGCCAGCGACTTCCTGTACAAGAAGGACTTCAACAAGTCCAAGACCAAGTTCCACCTCCCAGTGGACATGATGGCCTTTGAGCTGGCCAAGAAGAACCAGATCCAGGTCAACCATGCCAACTACATCACCCGCCTGCACAACTGGACCTGCCTGCCCGACTCCAACGACGTGGTGCAGGCCAGACACGCATATGACCTGCAGAGCAATGTGAGTAATACCTGCTTTCTGTATTATTATTTATTTCAAATATTATTATTTCACATTCAGGCTGCCATTGATCATTGTGTATGACGTCCATTCTGCTTACAGGCTGTTTACAAAGCAGACATGAAGTGGCTTCAGGGTCTTGGTTGGGTCCCAATTGGTTCCCTTGATGTAGAGAAAGCTAAAAAGGCTGGAGAGGTTTTGAGTGAGAGGAAGTACCGTCAGCACCCGAGCACCGTTCCATTCACCAGCCCCACGGATGCGATGAATCTTACACTGGCAAAGAGCAACGCTTTAACAATGAATAAGGTAGGTAATCTTACATAGATCTGGAGATCTGGAGTCAACACGTCTATTATCGTTTTCCTCACTTAACACTTAACTTGTGTGGTGTGTTCAGCGTCTCTACACAGAGGCATGGGAGAAAGACAAGACCAACATCCACATTAATCCCGACACTCCAGAGATTCTCCTCTCTCAGCAGAATTGTGTCAACATGAGTGCAGTAAGTGGAATACGATGCATTATTATGTGATTCTTTCATTATCTTCATTATTCCTGCATATGGAAGCAATTGTACCGTAAATTGGCCAGGAAAGCTTCTAATGTTTGTAAATGATTTCCTGCAGTTTGGAGAAAAGTTTTCTCATTAATTCTTGATCTAACAGCTACATTTGGTCATTATTTGAATCATATTTTATTTTCTCATTGTTTAGAAACTGTACAGACAAGGTTTTGAGGAAACTATCAACAAGGGCTACTTCCTCCCCGGCGATGCCATTTCTGTGAAGTCGGCTAGGGCCTCCAGGGATATCGTCAGTGATGTGAGTAACCCCTCGGCTCACCATTTCTGCACAAATACATGCTTCTCTTGTGTCAAACCCCAATTGCTCAAGTCATAACTGTTTTTTTTTCCTGATCATCATTAGTTCAAGTACAAGACCGGATATCGCAGACAGGTGGGCCACCACATCGGCGCCCGCTGCGTCCAGGACGACCCCCTGATCATGCTGGCTCTGAACTCAGCCAGGATTGCCAGCGACGCCCTGTACAAGAAGGACTTCAACAAGTCCAAGACCAAGTTCCACCTGCCTGTTGACATGCTGAACCTCGAGCTGGCCAAGAAGTGCCAGATCCAGGTCAACGACTTCAACTACAGGACTCACCTGCACCAGTGGACTTGCCTGCCGGACTCCAACGACGTGGTCCAGGCCAGGAAGGCTTATGACCTGCAGAGCGATGTAGGTGTTGCTGTATATTACATTGTCACATTGTTTAATTTAGACTGCGCTGACGTCATTGTTTTATGCCGCTTTTCTTGCACAGGCTGTTTATAAATCCGACATGGATGAGGTCATTGGTGTTGGATGGGTCCCCATTGGTTCGATTGACGTGATGAAGGCCAAGAACGCCTCCACAATTCTCAGCGAGCGTCTTTACAGGCAGAAACCAGATGCGTTAAAATTCACAACTGACATGAGCTCCATGCCCATGGTCTTGGCTAAAGCGAATGCTGACATCATCAACAAGGTAAGGAGTCATCTTGTTCTCTCAGGCGTTCTGCTTGCTTGTTTGTTGGCCGTCCCTGTTCATCTTCTTATTTTCTCTCACCACAGAAAAGCTACATCGCTGCTTGGGAGGCTGAGAAGGCGAAGACTCACGTGACCCCTGACATCCCGGAAATTCTGCTTTCCAAAGCCAACGCAGACAACATGAGCAAGGTATTTTTGCTTTCTCCCCTTTTCCCAGTAAGGGATAAGTTCTGCATCCAAATTAATTAATATTGACTGTACGTTCGTGACATGGACCTTTATATTTATTTACTTGGCTTTTCAATTTTTGTCACCAGAAATTATACAGGCAAGGTGTTGAAGAGATGTTCAGAAAGGGCTACGACTTGAAGGCCGACGCTGTCTCTGTTATTGCTGCCAAACATGGAAGAGAGATCATCAGTGATGTGAGTACATTTGAGTTTCTCTTTAATTCTACAATGTTTTTTCCTCCTTCCCTATTTTGTTCTTCTCTTTCTACTTATTCTTTATATTGTTCCTCTTCATCTTTTTCCCGTTGCTGCATCTTTTACAGTGTCACACTTTTGCATTTGTAAATAATGGAAGTAGAAATTGTCACTTTTGTTATCCAACCGACAGACAAATGTGCTTCTCCAACAATGATGGCAAATACGATATAGAGCATAAAGTGAGCCTTGCAAAGGCCATTCAAAAGAATTGCTCCCTACAATCACATTATTATTTTCTCTCCGCTCAGTACAAGTACAAGACTGGATACCGCAAGCAGGTGGGCCACCACATCGGCGCTCGCTGCGTCCAGGACGACCCCCTGATCATGCTGGCTCTGAACTCAGCCAGGATTGCCAGCGACGCCCTGTACAAGAAGGACTTCAACAAGTCCAAGACCAAGTTCCACCTGCCTGTTGACATGCTGAACCTCGAGCTGGCCAAGAAGTGCCAGATCCAGGTCAACGACTTCAACTACAGGACTCACCTGCACCAGTGGACTTGCCTGCCGGACTCCAACGACGTGGTCCAGGCCAGGAAGGCTTATGACCTGCAGAGTGACGTGAGTGTTGGGAATGCTGCACGTCTTCACGAAACACTTGAATAAACACATAACCCACATTCTTCTGCTCTCTTGGATGCAGTCTGTGTACAAGGCCGACATGGAATGGGTCAAGGGAACCGGCTGGGTGCCGATCGGTTCAGTTGATGTGGAGAAAGCCAAGAAAGCGGGGGAGATCCTGAGCGAGCAGAAGTACCGTCAGCCTCCCAGCAACTTCAAATTCACTGCCAACACCACTGACATGCCATATGTCCTCGCTCTGGCCAATGCCCAAATTATGGACAAGGTAGAGTCACTTAATAATTTACAGTGTTTTAATGACATCTTCCCCCTTAAATTTTGCTTCATGTCAGTCAGGAATTTATCAGAAAGCTTTTCAAAAATACATTTTGGCACAATAAGTTTCTTCAGTTTGACACCATAAATGATAACTTATTCAAATATTTTGGCTGCATTATGTTCCTTGACTCAGATTCATAATGGTACTTTTAAACATGTTCATCCGCTGTTTACAGAAAGCATACGTTTCCGCTTGGGAAAGCGATAAGACCAACATCCATGTCATGCCCGACACTCCAGAGATCCTCCTGGCCAAGCAGAACAAGCTGAACACCAGTCTGGTAATGCAACGCTATTTCACGCAATGAATTTAGCAAGCGCGTTCACTTTGACAGGAATTATCCGCTTGATCTCTTGGTTGAATAATTTGTTGTTATTACATCATACAGAATCTAATAATGTTGTTTTTTTCCAACAGAAACATTACAAAGAAGGTTACATGGATGCCATCAACAAAGGATATTACCTTCCCAAAGATGCCATCTCTGTTTTGTCAGCCAGAGCCTCCCGCGACATCGTCAGCGACGTATGTCATTTTTTACATATCCACATTCCCTCTCCTTTGTGATTCTCTCAGAAAGTTTTTCATCTGAGATGATGTGTGCACTATTTTTGAAATATTTCCATTCTCCATCTTTTCAGTACAAGTACAAAGCTGGTTTCCGCAAGCAGTGCGGCCACCACATCGGTGCCCTCAGTGTGAACGACGACCCGCTGATCTTGCTGGCTGCCAACGCGGCCAGGATCAGCAGCGACAACATCTACAAGAAGGACTTCAACAAGACCAAGACCAAGTACCACCTCCCAGTGGACATGCTGACCATTGAGCTGGCCAAGAGGTGTCAGAAACAAGTCAACGACTTCAACTACCGGACCCACCTGCACCAGTGGACTTGTCTGCCGGACTCCAACGACGTGGTCCAGGCCAGGAAGGTCTACGACCTTCAGAGTGATGTAAGTGCATTTTCACTCAAGCCAGGGATTGTGAATATTTTGATGAAAATGTTTTAATACCACATAAAAAACAATTAACCAATGATTGCTTACAATAATCTGTGTGTCTATACCATCAGTGAAGTCGCTCGAAATGAGAGTGAAAATCCACCTGCTGCTTCTTTCGACAGCAACAATTTTCAGAGAAAGTGTTATAAAAGATTTATCCTGGAATTAAACCCTTTGTGATGTCACAAAGGCTCCCCGCTAGCGCTCATAGGTTAGTGATACATGTTGATTCAACTAGCATATATGTGGCTGTAAACAAAATTGAAACTAGAGAACTGTCGATAAGTAATTATATGAGGCAGCTTCACTGAAAACTGGGATGAAATAATTTCTATTTTCTGTTATTATATTCTTTATATTCTTTTGTAAAAAAAAAAAAAAGGAACCTTTACAAAAGTAAAGGATTTGAGATCTGGCAGACATCTTGTTCGTTCTTAACCTTTTTTTTTTTTGCACTCAGAGCAAAACCATGCTTACAATTTACATCTTACTATGGTAAACATGACAAATTTTAATTCTGTTGCATCTTGCTCCCTAGAATGTATACAAAGCGGACCTGGAGTGGCTGAAGGGATGCGGCTGGTCCCCTCAGGACTCTGTGGACGTTATCAAAGCCAGAAACGCCCAGACCATTATCAATGAGAGGCTCTACCGCCAGCCACCGAGCACCGTGAAGTTCACGAGCGTGGTCGACCTCCCAGAGATCGTCCTGTCCAAGCAGAACGCCGACAACCTCAGCGATGTGAGTGACTGCCTTTCGTGAACGCAACAACTAACATATTTGAAGTAAAAGTCGAACTCTTTGATACAAATGTTGATGTCACAGGAGAGTGATGCTAATGTGTGTGCTTTTTGTCCTAACAGAGAAAGTACAAAGAAGTCTGGGAGGCAGAAAAGGCCAGCATCCACATCCCGAATGACACTCCCGCGTTTGAACTGTCCAAGGCCAACTCTGTCAATATCAGCAATGTGAGTTCATCTCAGTGTGTTCGCTCATTGTTAAAATATTTTCAAGGGATATGATTTTAGTTTTGTGTGTGTGTGTTTTTTTTTTTTGTACATGTAAATTGTAACTGGCAGGTCCTTAGAAAGTGTCTTTACTGTCATTTCCATGTTGTGTCATCCATCCAGAAACTCTACACAAAGGCATGGGATGACCAGAAGGCCAAAGGCTACCACATCAAGGAGGATGCTATTTCTGTGTTGAAGGCCAGAGCTTCAAGAGACATCGTCAGTGATGTAAGAAAAACAAGAAGAACAGGACATCCAATGTGACAGAATTTGCCAAAATTCCCTCTCTGACAACTCATTAATACTTGTCTCTGTCTGTAGTTCAAGTACCATGATGGATACCGCAAGCAGGTGGGCCACCACATCGGCGCTCGCTGCGTGCAGGACGACCCGCTGATCATGCTGGCTCTGAACTCAGCCAAGATCGCCAGTGATGCCCTGTACAAGAAGGACTTCAACAAGTCCAAGACCAAGTTCCACCTCCCAGTGGACATGCTGAACCTCGAGCTGGCCAAGAAGTGCCAGATCCAGGTCAACGACTTCAACTACAGGACTCACCTGCACCAGTGGACTTGCCTGCCGGACTCCAACGACGTGGTCCAGGCCAGGAAGGCTTACGATCTTCAGAGTGATGTATGTTTATATGGAGCATATTCACTCACAAACACATTCTCTTCTAATTTCTTAGAATTATCAAGTCCTGAGTATCATCTGGACACATTCTCAACGTTGTGTGAATGCTCTAATATGCTTTTATTTTCTTTTTAGGCTGTGTACAAAGCAGATATGGAGTGGCTACGCGGATGTGGATGGATGCCTCATGAGAGTGTGGATGTTCTCAAAGTCAAGCACGCACAGAAGATCCTGGCTGATGTAAGGCTCACTACACTGCTTCAATCATTTCAAAGCCACAATTTAAGCCATGAAAATGTTTGCCATTCTTCTTTCAAACGTTGCTCAATTAACCTGCCCCCGCCAAGTCCTTAATCTAAACTTTGTACTTGATTTTTATACCTACAGAGAGGTTATCGCGTCAAACTGGACGACCAGAAGTTCATAGTTCCAACTGACAGAGTTGACTTAGTCTGTGCAAAGAATGCTGCTGACGTCCTCAACGAGGTTAGTTTGACTCCAAGCCATCACTCAGATTTTCCTTTTTTTTTTTTTTTTGCCATTGTGTTCAGCTCCTTCTTTATTAAAATTGCATGGCAAACAAAGGCGTATTTTACTTTATAAATAAGCCTCTATTTCATCCTTTGCTCAGGCCAAATATCGTGAAGCGTGGCACCAGGACAAGACCAGTTACACACTGTCGGAGACTCCAATTCTTGCCACGGCCAGAGAGGTGGCAAAGAACGTTCACCCGGTGAGTCTAGCCTACTGATAAAGCGTTCAATCTACCTGTTTACCATACTTAACACTTGTTCAAATTATACCTTCCAATTAATGCCAGCATACAAGCAATGCCGTGTATTGAGTTGATAATAACTTCCTCGTGTCTCACAGAAACTGTACACCAAAGACTGGGATAAGGTGAAGGCCACTGGCTACTTTATGCCAGGAGACGCTGTGCCAATCAAGCAGTGCATCCAGACTTCTAAAGTACAGAGTCAGGTGAGCGGTAAAAAAAATCCTGATTTGTAAGAATATGTTATGGGATCAAAAATGTATTTAACCAAATTGGAAACATCGCAATGACAAGATAATTTGCTTTGTCTCACCTGTAGCACAAGTACCTCGATGCTTACCGCAAGCAGGTGGGCCACCACATCGGCGCTCGCTGCGTCCAGGACGACCCCCTGATCATGCTGGCTCTCAACTCAGCCAGGATTGCCAGCGACGCCCTGTACAAGAAGGACTTCAACAAGTCCAAGACCAAGTTCAACCTCCCGGTGGACATGCTGCAGTTTGAGCTGGCCAAGAAGTGCCAGATCCAGGTCAACGATGACATGTACAGGACCCGCCTGCACCAGTGGACTTGCCTGCCCGACTCCACTGACGTCATGCAGGCCCGTAAGGCCTATGACCTGCAGAGCGATGTGAGTCCACCTTAAACCACCTTATGGCTGATTCAGAAAGTAGAGAAATAATATCTATTCATCCTAATCGCCTAAAATCTGTTTTACGTTTTCTCCCCAGTGTGTTTACAAGGCTGATTTGGAATGGATCCGAGGCTGCGGCTGGGTGGCTGCTGACTCTGTTGACCATGTCAAAGTCAGGAAGGCCCAGGAGATTCTCAACGATGTACGTTTACCCTGTCGAAAAAACAATCAGTGGCTTCCTTCTCTCAGCAGCTGTTGTGTTTTTTGGTTGCGTCTCATTGCAATTTTTTGATTCCTCCTGCAGAGGCTCTACACGAAGTCTGCCAAGGAAGCCTTTGCAAATTTCACGCTGGTTGTGGACCGTCCTGAGATTGTTTTGGCAAAGGTCAACGCTGCCAACCTCAGTGATGTATGTCTAAATTCGACAATAATATAGCTCATTTTGTAGATCCACTTTTGGAAAATCTCTCCAAAACCAAAATGATGTTTGTTTGTTTTTTTCTCTTACCTTAGCTCAAGTACAAAGAGACATTTAATGCCGAAAAGGGTCAATACATCGGCTCAGATGACACTCCTCAGCTGGCCCACAGCAGGGAGGTGTCCAAGATCGTCAGTGAGGTAATTGAAAACTGTTATTTGTGCAGCTTTATTTGCTTTTTATCCATTCTCAACTTCATTTAACATTTTTTGTCCACTTCCATCTGATTTTCAGAAACTGTACAAACTGGACTGGGACGAATCTAAGGCCACAGGATACCAGCTCAACCACCAGTACATCCCGCTTGTCAGCGGCAAGAAGGGCAGGGAGATCATCAGCGATGTGCGTGTCTTACCATTTTTCTAATTTGAAGTCAGAATTTCTAACGTTGTTTTCAAATGTATATATCAGAAGAACTGAGACCTTACTTAATTTAAAATGTACTAGGCCAAGTACAAAGAGTCCCACGAGAAGGCCAAGGGCCACTACATGGCCGGAACCCTGGTGGACTTCCCCGAGGTTATGCGCTTTGGGGAGCAGGAGAAGAACAAGGGACTGGTGCGAGCAAACGTCCTCTTCTTGCAACACAAAAAAACCTCAGACGTGATCATCCAATTACCCGCATTGCTTGACAATGGTGTTAATTTTTCCCCATGATGTGCCTTTGCAAACAGAGGCTGTACCAGAAGAACTACCATCAAAACAAAACCAAGACTCACATCCCGCCCGACATCATCGCCAACAAAGTGGCCAAGAGGTGCCAGGACATGTTGAGCGATGTCATCTACCGCACCTACCTGCACCAGTGGACCTGCCACCCCGATCAGGAGGACGCCATCCGTGCGCGCAAGACAAATGAGATCCTCAGCGATGTACGTAATCAGTCCGCCGTAGCTCAGCGCTAGCTCCGCAACAGGGCCATCCATGACTTGAGTGGCATCAGGATCCCTCCCCCCCAAGCTTTAGCTGCCGCCAGTGCCTGTGTGCAGTACTTCACAAATAGCCGATCTATGCCAAAGCCTACTTTGTCTATCATTGACAACAACAGTGAAATGAATAAATGGAAATTACAAATCAGAATTTATCGTCCATAGCAACAACTCTTAGGCAGCCCACACCTGTAGTCAGCATATGAACACAACTGTATGGTTTAGCTATATGCTAATTTTAAATACGTAGATAGATAGATATATAGATAGATAGATAGATAGATAGATAGATAGATAGATAGATAGATAGATAGATTTTTTTTTTTACAGAAACTCCATGATAATTTGTTTTTTCTTTCCTTGGGGCAAATTCAAATATGGTCTCCTACAATGAACATAACAATAATGGTCTTTCTGCTGTGTGCTCTTTACCGAACAGGTGTTTTACAAGGAGGACCTGAACTGGATGAAGGGTATTGGCTGCTTCGTGTGGGACACACCAGAGATCCTCCGTGCCAAGAAGTCCTACGAGCTGCAAAGCGAAGTAAGCCAGTCGACATAAAAGTCTTCATTTATTTAAAAATAACACTTGGAAGTGTGGTGATTAAGCCATATAATTTTTCAACATCTTTCCATAGCTGAAATACAGGGATGAGGCCAAAAAGGAATTCAACAATTACTCCATTGTGACAGACACCCCCGTTTACGTGACTGCTATCTTGGGTCACACATGGGCCAGTGAGGTGAGTAAACAGACCTTCAAAATTAATTACATATATTTTTATGTGAAATAAATTAATAAATTCAATATATATATATATATTTTTTTTTTTTAAATGCTGAATGCATCCATTAATTGTCCCTGACAGCTCAACTACAGGGAGGCTTACCATAAGGAGAAGCACCTGTACACCACTGTGCTGGACACCTATGACTATGCCAGATGCCACAACTTCAAGCACTTCTTCAGCAACGTAAGTGATTATCACCACATCTGCATTTTAAACTGTGATAAGATTGGGGCACTTTTTATGTTCCCAAGACACATTTTGACCATGTTCTCGTCCTCCGTCAACAGAAAAACTACACCTCTGCCTGGGACAAAATCAAGGCCAAGAGCTACCACATTCCGCACGACTCGCACGCCCTGCAGCACGCCAAGACTCAGAAGATCATCCTCAGCGGCGTGAGTTCACCTTCAAGTTTTCGCTCTTTTCATTCCACTAATTAAATCGAACCTTGAATAAATGCAAATGCAAATTTTGGATCCTCTCCTTCCATTAGGTGAAGTACAAGGAGGACTATGAGAAGTTCAAGTCCCTCTACAGTCTGCCCAAATCTCTCGAGGACGATCCCTCCACAGCTCGCTGCGTCAAAGCCGGCAAGCTGGTCCTGGATGTGAGTTATGTCATACATACAACTCTGAGACATTCACACATGAAACTAGTGTCTGGCAAATAGTTATTTTTTTTGTTTCGTCTCCCTCGCCTGTAGCGTCTGTACAAAGAGTCTTACGAGAAGAACAAAGCCAAGAACCACATCCCACCAGACATGCTGGAGATCCTGTCCGCTCGCAACACCCAGTCCACTGTCAGCGGCATCAACTACCGCAAGTACCTGCACCAGTGGATTTGCCTCCCCGACATGCAGACGTACGTGCAGGCGCGCAAGGTCAACGAGCAGCTCAGTGACGTGAGTAGCTACACTGCTATTAACGTTTCCATTTTTTTCCCTCGCACGTCGACTAATCTTGTCTGTTTTCCGCGGCCCTCTACAGATCTTCTACAAGGACGACCTGAACTGGCTGAGGGGTATCGGCTGCTACGCCTGGGACACTCCGGAGATTCTGCGCGTCAAGCATGCCGGCGATCTGCAGAGCGATGTAACTACCCTCACCTTCCCGAACATGAAAAACCTACCTGCTGACAACCAGAGCAAATGGTGACATTCCTCCGCTTTCATTTCAGAACAAGTACAGAGCTAAAGGCGTCGAGGCCTTCAAGGATTACTCAGTGGTGACCGACACCCCCGTGTACGAGACGGCCAAGCAGAACGCCGTGAACCTGAGCGATGTGAGTGACTTGTTGTCTTTAACGGTTGTCGCCATATTGCAGTCCTTTTTCGTCACCTTTTTCCTTCCTTTCTTTCTTTCTTTTTGCAGCTGCACTATCGTTCCGACTACAACGTCAACATCAAGGGCACCAACACCGCTCCTTCCGTGACCATTGACACGCAGAGGGCACGTCTGGCTAACTACATTCAGAGTGATGTAAGATAACTATGACCGGCAATACAACAGTTTAAGTTGACCAAATAGAACATGGCAAGGTCTTGTGACATGCATGAATAAAGTTAAAGGCTAAAGACATAGTTTACTTATCTTGCGTATAAAATTTAAACATGTATCTAAATGTTCTTATTATTTTTAGGTGTTTCAATCAAATCTTTGAGTTTGGTTTTCTGTGCAGGTAATTGGCATCCCGTTGAACTGATTCCACTTTTGTCTTTACCTCTTAATCAGAACATTTACAAGGAGGCCAACAAGAACTCCATGGCCACTGCTTACTCCCTGCCCAGCGACACGCCGCTCATCAAGCAGGTCAAGCTGAACAGCACTGTCGCCAGCAACGTAAGTCCACCGGCATCTGATAATATTGATGTTCCCTTGAGTGTTTTTATTTAATGCATTTGTTTGATTATGTATCGCTTTATCTACACAGGTAAAGTACAAGGCGGCCTACGAGATGACCAAGGCTAAGTGTTACTCCCTTCACCCCGAGGGTGTCAACTTTGTCAACTCCAGGAAGGCTCACAAAATCTGCAATGAGGTAAGATCACTGGGCCGTGGCTGAGTTCAGGTCGGAGGTCGAAGTTTTCTTTCACTGATTACAAATACGGAAAATTCTCCATTGTCACGCCACGTCTCCTTCCCATCCCTCAGCGCCTGTATCGGGAGGACTATCACAAGCAAAAGGACAAAATCCACACCACCTATGACACCCCCGACATCAGACAAGTCAAGATGAACCAGGATCACCTCAGCGACGTACAGCATTCTCACCACCGCTCATCGACTTGGTTTTCTTGATTGGATGTTAACGCTACACTCTCTCTCTTCCTAGCTGTGGTACAAAGAGAAATACAACAACACCCGCGGTCAGCTGATCTCTCTCCCCATCACGCCCCAGCTGATGCACTGCTACCACGTCAACGAGATCACCAGCGAGGTGCGTGACACGGAGACTCGCGAGGAGCTCAGCTTTTGAAGATGTCGCTTTTTTTTTTGTTTGTTTGTTTGAGACGTCTAAATATTCCATCCGCTTTCAGCTGAAATACAAAGAGGATTTGATGTGGCTGAGAGGCCTGGGCTGCTTCCTGTATGACACGCCAGAGATGGTCCACGTGCGCAACATTACCAAGCAGAGGGTAAGAGAATGGGACACTTTATACTAGAATACTTTCTCTGCATTCATTTCAGTGTCGCTGCAGTAATTGCTTTCTATTATATTTCTAGGTGAACTACCCAGTGGAGGCAAAGAAGAACCTGGCTAACTTCTCGGTGGTCCTGGACACTCCAGAGTACAACCGCGTCACTGAGCTGAAGTCGCACATGAGCAACGTGAGTCGACGACTTTGAGCACAATTTCATGAATGGCTCGGAAAACGTGGTATTTCTATTTGGACAACTTCTTAACTATTTTCTTGTGCCTGTCCTCTCTCAGATCATTTACAAATCCCACAGCAAGGAGGAAATGTCTAAAGTCACCACCCCAGCCAACGCTCTGGACATCCAGAGGGCCAAGTGGGCCCAGCAGCTCACTAACAAAGCAAGTTTGCACCGACGCAACCTGTCGACCGTTTGCTTGACGCCAGCCGATCCTCTTCACCTAAACATCTTTTCATTACGTGTGTGTGTGTGTCCCAACAGTACATTTACACAGACTTGGCGGCGAAGGAGAGGGCTCACTATACCCCCGAAGCTGACACGCCAAACATGGGACTCGCAAGAAGAATGAAAGTCGTCTACAGCGACGTAAGTCTTCTGTCCTTCTGCCGCGGTTTGTGCTATTTACTAGAAGGAAAAAAACAGATTATTTTCGTATCTTACTGTTTGTCTAAATTGTTTTCCCCCCCATCAGAACAAATACAAAGAGCAGTATGAGAAGATGAAGCACAGATACACTGCCATCGCCGATACGCCTCTCCTGATCCGCTCCAAGAAAGCCTACTTCCAGTCCAGTGACGTGAGTGCATTGACCTGTTAGGCGAGAAGCAGGTCACGACAACAAAACACTCATACATCGTTGTCATTGTGCAGATTTTTATGACTTTCATTCTTATTGAATGCATGCCTAGATATTGCTGAAAAACTCGCATTTCCTCAAGAAGACACTCGTGAGAGCTGCAAGTTTGCGCATTTTTGTAAAATGCATTTTTTTTTCCCCTCCATGCCTTCAGCTACGTTACAAAGAGACCTTTGAGCTCTCCAAGGGTCACTACCACACGGTCAAGGACGCTCTGGACATCACCTACCACCGCAGAGTCACTGACGACATCAGTGAGGTCAGCGCTTTGAAATGACACCACGGTTTTGTCCGCTGTTTTTTCTTGCACTCACCCGTCTCTGTCTCCTCAACCTCTCAGGTCAAATACAGGGAGAAGTACATCAACTCTCTCGGTACCTGGAAGTCCATCCCCGACCGCCCCGAGTTCTTCTTCAGTAGAATTGTTAACGACAATGTCAGCAGCGTGAGTGCTTTTTTTATTACATTGTGGAATTTTTATGTTTGTGTGTTGACCCGCAGGAGGTTGAGGGACGTCTGAAGTAAGTGTAACAGTTGTGAAAATAAAAAAAGAGAGATTTTATTTACATTTAATATTTTTACGTCCCCCTTTTAGGTCAAGTACAAAGAGGACCTTGATTGGCTGAAGGGCGTCGGCTGCTTCGTGTGGGACACGCCTGAGCTGGTGCAGGCCGAGAAGAACAAGACACTGTACAGCGAGGTGAGAATGTAGTCAAATCAAATGAGATTTCATTCATAGAGCACTTTTCATACAATTAAAATGCACCTCAAAGAGTTCAACTCAGTAATATAACATTATGCCAACAACGCACATAATATTAAAATGATCTTTACCGTCTTTGTCCTGATCTGCTTCATTTAAATGGGAAACACTGTTTCGCAACACGGGTAACTAAATGCAGTTTCGTTTTTTTTTTCCACAACAGAGACTCTACAAAGCTTCCTCTGAGAAGAACAGAGGCAACTTCAAATACACCTCTGACACGCCATTCTTCCAGGCTGCCAAGAATGCCTCCTGCCTCATCAACGACGTGAGTCGATTCATCTGTTTCCGTTCAGTTGCTCTGAAAATCAATGAATGTTAGAAAACCATACATTTGTGCACAGTTGTTACAAAAACAACCTGTTTAATAATGAGATATTCCTCTTTCTTTGCATTGCCATATAGCACCTTTTTAAAAGGACGCGTTGAATCTGTAAAATTGTTGCCCACTGTGTTTATAACCTGCCTTTTTTTCTATAGCTGCACAGCTTTTGAACCTATCTGCTCTCCATCGTTTCTTAATTATTTTTTTTCCCTCTGGAAAACTCTGACCGCATAAAAATCAGTGAACGTCATTTCTCCGGAGCTTTGTCTTTAATCGCCTTCTGACCTTCTGAGCAGAGGTCCTACAGAGCAAGCTATGAGAAGAACAAGGATAAGTTTACCATTACCACAGACGATCCTAGGTACCAGCTGGCCAGGGAGAACAGGAAGATGAGCCAGGTAAACACCAGGGGGAGCACCTTGTCGGACCTCGCCCGCTGCCGCCTCCGCCACCTCCGGACCTCTGACACTGGTGCATGGGGTCCTCCGCAGACCTGCCGGCTGCCGTCTGCGCATGACACAACCGTTCTCTCTATTTGTCCTGCGCAGGCTGACGAATCAGCAGCTGGAACTCTGAGTCTTGAGTGCGCAGGACTCGTTAGCGTCTGTGCCATCGAAGAGACGACTTTAAAAAAAACAAATTGACATATCAAGTCATCATTAGAGTGTGGATGATAGTTCCAGTCACTTTGAAGGCACAGAGCATCAGCGTGGTTTCTCATCGGCGGCATGCTGTGTGTGCGTGTGTTGCCTTGTTGTTTTGCGTGCACAGGCGAGGTATAAGTCCAAAGCGAGGGACATGCTAAGGAGCGGCTGCAACGAGCTGCGCCGGCCCGACATCCTCACGGCCCTTTTCTCCACCACCATGGGCAGCAAGGTAAACAAGCAGCTGCAACGGGGGTTGAATCATCCGTTGACCCGTCCACAAACCAGCAGACTTTTTTTTTTTTTTAGCACCAGCACTGTTGCTTTAAAGAAAACGAAACGAAAAGAAAACTGACAAACATTCATGACCTCTGCTGTTTGTGGACAGACGTTCATCCAATCACTCGCTCATCTCATAGCAACTAGACTCCATCCAAACCTGCAAATGAACTGAAGAATCCAATCATACATCTCATCATGTCCCTTTGACCTATTTCATGTTCCCAAATCACCTAATGTCTCATTGATCACAAAAACATTTAACCTGCCGAATGCAGTGCCAGAGCTCCTGTAGTTGTTGTAGAATAGCGCAACCCAGTCGTTCCCTCCACAGTAGTGAGTGGTCACATTCGTAGCATTTGATAGTCTTAATCAACAGTTTATTTTTTTGTTAGCTTTAATGTATAGCAGTATTTTGACCCTGTCTGTCATCTCTAGTATTGCCTCTTTATTAACCAGTTCCTTTCTTTATGTAGTTAAAAAAGTCAGTGGGTAATATTTGAGATGGACTGCTGGACACTGCAGACCAACATGACCGACTGTCGTAACACGTCTTCCTCTTCATTTTCACCTGGAAATTAACCCCGTTACCATGTTTGCAATGCATGCTTTCCCGTGATGCTATGCCCGGTGCATTTTAACATTTAACCAATCATCACTTTTTCATCACCAAAAGCTGCCCAAGAAAATTTAAATAACTTAAATTTAAAGCAATTTTTTGTTTGTTGTCAGCCTTTTATATATATATATATATATATATATATATATATATATATATATATATATATATATATATGTATATATAATGTTAATAGTTAATTTTCCCCATGAAGTAAAATTAATCTTTGTTGATTCAATTCCATGACCAAAATTTAACATGAACTTTTATTTTCTTGGACATTTTTTGTCTTTACCTGACACTGGTTGTCAGGACGCACACAAGCAAAAAACACACAATTAAACCAGCAACTTGATCACTACGGACTCTAACTTGCTTCTCCAATCACTCCTCAATCAGTGGAAGTACAGGGAGCAGTATGAGCGGGCCAAGGACAAGTTCACCTCTATTCTGGATACTCCAGAGTATGAGACTCACAAGCGCAGCAAGAAAATCAGCGACGTAAGTTTCTGAGCATGCCTTTTTTCTCCCATCAAAATTAATATTTGAGTTCAAGAACCTTAACCATGTATTTTAATAAATCTTGTGAACGTGATCCCCCAACTCCACCCCTCTTAGATCATCTACAAGATGGAATACAACAAAACCAAGGCCAAGGCCTACACCCTGCCTTACGACACTCCATACCAGCAGCACATGAAGAAGGTCAAAGACATCACCAGCACCGTGAGTCGAACCCTGCCGCCGCAGATGAGTTCACGTTCAACATGGCAGGAAATCGGAAGGTGAAATATTCCTTGTGTGATTTGTTGCGCAGCTGAAATACAGAGAGGTGTACGAGAGGTGCAAAGCCCAGATCAACATGGACCCTGATGCTCATGAGATCCGTGCTGCCAAGGAGGCCTACAAGAACATCACCAATGTAAGTGTCCTGAACGGCAGAATCAAGAAAATACAACAGAGTTTGTTTCCTTCTTTACATAATGGAAATCACACATACCGGTACTTGACATAACACCATCCTCTCCTACTGGTTGCAGCTGGACTACAAGAAGAAGTACGAGGCCACCAAGAACAAGTGGATCTGGACTTCGGACAGACCCGACTTCCTCAACGCTGCCAAGAATACCCTGCAGCAGAGTGATGTAAGACAGTAGGGATGGAACCATGTCAAAATGTCTAATAACTCAGTAACCGGTCCATTGGGGGGTGTGTGTGATATTCTCCAATATAACCAAGCAGAGTGCAAACAGGGTTCCTGGGCCAATGGGAAATGTGGGACTTACGTGCCTCCGTTCTGTTTTTACAGCAAGTGGAACCAAGTGCTTCCTGCCAAAAGGACAAATTGTTTGACATCATGCTTTTGAATCCCTTTTTAAATAGTGTTTCTCCTTTGGTCCTTGTGTAATTGTATGCCACTTCTTATCCTAACATCTTTTTATCTTATTCATCATTTGGCCCACAGGTCGAGTACAAGTATGACAAGGAAATGATGAAGGGCTGCGTGATCCCAGTGGTCGATGACAAGTTTACCGTCCTGGCTTTGAAGAACAATGAAATGGCCAGCACGGTGAGTCTCTCTGTCTTTTTACCGTCCGCATGCTGTAAGAAAAAATAAGCAAATTGCTTTTCTGATGTGTCTATATGTTTATGCCGCCCTGCAGGTGAAATATAAAGAGAAGTACGAGAAGGAAAAGGGCCACTATGTGCCCGTCAAGGACACTCCTCAGATCCTGCACGCCAAGGCCGTGCGCACTCTGGCCTCAGAGGTGAATGTCAACCATTTCACTTTGTTTCAATTTATTTATTTTTTTACATTTTAAATAGGGCTGTCGAACTCCTCTTAATGGCACTATTTTTTTTAACACGCGATTAACGCCTGGTTCACACCAGAGGCGAAAGCGCTGCGAAGATCGCGCGCCACCTGCAGCTGTCCTGTTCAGGCTGGGTTCACACAAAAAATTTTAATCGACCGACAGCCCTAATTTTAAATAAACACCCATGCACCAATTTCTGAATGGTATTCCTTCCATCTTCAGAGCAAGTACAAAGAGGCCAGCAAGAAGGACATGCAGTCCGGCTCCTTCACCACCCTGCCGCAGACCCGGGACACCGCCCACAGCAAGGAGATCAACAAGCTCGTCAGCGGGGTAAAGCTGCCTCACGTTCAACGTCCGGACGAGCGCACAGATCTCTGTCGCCCCTCGTCGTCTCACAACGCTCCTCCCTCCCGTTGCAGAAAGTGTACAAAGCAAAGTTTGAGAAGGAAAAGGGCAAGTCCATCTACAACCAGATGATCGTTCCGCCCGACGTGAAGCACGCCATGGACGTGGCCAAGAGCCAGAGCAATGTGAGTGTCGCCGCCATGTGACGTCGTGTGGTCATTTCTGGATTTTTTGTTTTTGGACAGTTTGTATTTTGACGTTTTCATGTTCTGTTTGCTTTTCTGTTCACAGGTTTCCTACAAGAAGGACGCTAAAGCCAGCCTGCACTACACCACCGTGGCCGACCGTCCCGACATCAGGAAGGCCACTCAGGCTGCCAAACTCATCAGTGATGTAGGCAGACCACTAGCGCATTGAAACACAGTTTGACTGAAATCCACAGTTACATATTGGTATAGGTAAAGCCAAATTCATCCAAGTGAGGTAGAGACAAAATGTTGAATTATATTATTATTTCACAAAATTCAGATAAAAAATTGTGGGTTATAAGACAAAAAATTCTTAATTCTGATGGAAAACTTTGAATTTCTGGGATAAAATATCAATATTCTGAGAAAACGGTTATTTTAAGATAGAAAGCCAGAGATACAAGCCAAGAAATTATAATTTCTTAGCAAACTGAATTGAGTTATGTGAAATTTTCTCAAAATTCAGACTTTTTATTGTAGAATTTTCTTTTTTTTTATTATCACAATTTCCCTCAAAGTCAGCATGCACTTTTTCACTCAAGGCTGACGGTTTCTTCAAATTACTATTACTTCTTTGCATCAATAACAAAACAGAGACATTAAAGAAGGAGAAGCAAAAACTACAGCAACACTCCTTGGCATTGTTTGAACATGCAAAAATGAACTATAATTAACTATTTGCTGCAGCATTTCAATCCAGATTATTGCCGCGGCAAATAAATATCACCCCGTGTCTCCAGACAGCGGTATCCTGCTTGATATTCTAGCTTTCCAACCAAGAATGAAGACACAAAAATGCACGTTTCTTTGTTTGCTCACACCGTTCCCGCCCCTACAGATCGGCTACCGTGACAAGGCCCGCGAGGAGGCCAGCCGCGGAGGCTCTCTGGCCCACCGCCCAGACATCGCTCTGGCCACCGAGGTGTCAAAGCTGACCAGCCAGGTACGCCGAAACCCGACCGTCACACCATCTGCCACGTCGGAGACCACCGGGCCACCGGATTTGTACTCGTTCCAATAGGCCAGCAGGGAAAACCAAAATCAGTGGCTAGGTCGCATTGTTGCGAGCTGATCCTGCAGACCAGCGTCGCTGCAGTAGAAGCTTAGCCTCAGTTGCATAGATCTAACTTAACAAGTTAGCAGCTGTCCTGTAGAGCCTCCACTGCCATCCCGCATCACCCATCCAATCTGTTCATGTTTAACTGCTCATGTCACTCTCTGTGTGCCACATCCATCGCTCGGCCTGTCGCTCCTAACTCTTCTCCCCTGTCCTCCTGTGCTTCACCACTCTCTCATCTCTCCTCTTCCTCCTCCTCCTCCTCCTCCTCTCTCCTTCCATGATGTCCCAGTTTTGTGCCTGTTCTCATCCTTCCATCTCACTGCGCTTTGTAGGTGGAGGCCAAGCCCTCCCTCCACGGAGCCGCTTCCTATGATACTCCCCAGATGCGCCACATTAAGAAAATGAGTGCCCTGACTAGTGATGTAAGGAGATTTGTTGCCCTGAATTCGAGGGCTGTCACTATTTGTCTTGTCTCCTTCCGTCCCTCTGTTTCCTCGTCATTTGTTTTTGTGGTTGTTACTGCCAAGATTCCACCAACTTGTTTTACATTAATATGTGGGCTTTGAGGGTGGGGAAAGGGTCCAGTTCACCAAATCGTGTTATGATTGGACTTGCAAACCAGATTTTCCTGGTGTTACATCATCTGCACTCTCTGCGCTTTGCTGGCTGACATGCAGTGGCTTTTTTGCTCAGTACCGCATCGCTGCTTTTGCTGCATTATTTACAATTGTCAATGTGAAATATCATGGAATTTTGCTGTTTATTATTATAATTTTTTTCAGAAAAGTTTTGACTTAATTTTGTTTCCCACAGTGTGTCTGACCTGAAACAGGTGCATTTCCAGTGACAAACAGTAGTATGATTTTGTTACTGTCTGGCCATTAGGTGGCAGCATAACCTGCCCTGAGTGACTTTAAATATTATTTTCTTAAACTGGAACTAACACATGTTTTGTCAGAGACACTGTCATAAGATTTTTGCCTTCACTTACGTTCAATTTGACAGAACGACTCCGAGTCCTCGGTCATACTCCCTGTATTCTTCCATATATACACTGTTATATATGAAGTCAATGTTATTTTACTGAGGAACGCACAGTGCCATGTTAAGCCGCTTACACATACAGCAAAATGCATCCTGGGAAACTGTTAGCATTGGGCAAAGGTGTGTTGAGATGTACCAAAAACTCATCTTTTTTATATTACTGAGCACCAGCCGCAATGCTCATGAGATGTTCACACTAGCATGAAGGTCAGAATGGATTCACTCAAGATGCATTTACAAAGTCAAGTGTCAGCAGTCTTGCGAAACAGACATTTTATTAAGAGGTTGAGGATTTTTTTCCGCCACCTGTTTTTTGTTAATCATGACTCAATCTCTTATTACTTTTCTCTTCAAAGACTAAGAATTTGCTCTGTTGATTTTAGTGGCCAAATAAACTGAACCAATTTAGCTACCGATCAATCATTGCCACTTTGGCGACTAATTATAGCGTAACACTGACACATTTTCAAATTGAAAATATTTCTATACAGACACCTGGTTAGATTTTCTTCTTTCTTCCAGTTTAGGAATGTGTTTCATGTGCTGACTCTCTCACGTGTCCAATCCAAATAGGTGAAGTATAAGGAGAAGTTTGACAAGGAGGTGAAAGGAAAGAGACCACAATATGACCTTAAGGAGAGTAAGATTTACCAGACGTTGAAGGATGCCAACACGTTGGCTAGTGAGGTACGTGTTCTCAAATTTCACTTTAAAAAGAATTTCAATTCATTCATTCATGCGTGTGGGGATTCTGTGTCCGCTCCCGTGTCCACGTGCAGGTGAAGTACAAGGGCGACCTGAAGAAGCTCCACAAGCCTGTGACCGACATGGCCGAGTCTCTGTCCATGCAGCACAGCCTGAGCACCAGCAAACTGTCCAGCCAAGTAAGAGCTCACCATCCTCCCTCTAACCCCGCCACCCCCTTCCCTCACGGCTGGCGGTCGGGTTTCGGTGCGCCCCCCTGTGGCTCGCCGAAGTGCATCCCGGCCTCGCCGTTTCCACCCACCACCCCCACATAACGCAGTAACAAGCCATTGATCCCCTCACGGGTTTATGCACTGCACCGTAGCAAAGTCCATCATCTGGTAGTGATCCTTACCCCCCCCCCCTCCTTTGACCTTTCCATGCTGACCTCACCTTCTGTAACTTCTCCTACCTCACCTGAGTTCAGTCCTTGTCCCTTGTTTAACGACAGACTCAACTGTTTTATCAGTAACCGCTTCGCACAAAATTTCATCCACTTCATGAAAATCCCCTAAAAACGTAGCCACCATTAAAAAAAAAATGAAAATAAAAATTCATCTTAACACATCATCAGCATTTCACACTCGCACCTTCATTTCCTACCACTGTCCCAAAAACGTCATTGCAAAGAGCAGGAGAAAAATTCCACGCGTTCCTCTACTGCTGTGCTGAGCTGTGTTGCTTGACTGGAAATTCCCCCTTAGTACCGCTACAAGAAGAAATTTGAGGAGAGTAAGGGTCACTACCATATGATTCCTGACACGCCAGAGCAGCTTCACCACAAGGAGGCCTCTGAGCTTCAGAGCAACGTAAGTGACACCATCGCCGGCCGTGAACAGACGTAGCGTGACGCTAAACCACCCACACGTCGCGTAGCTGTGCGTTCGGGCGAGTTGGTGTTGAGTTAATTTAACACTAAATGAAGGCAGGCAGGCTTACGACTTATTTTCTTTGAATAAATGCTTTGGTTGATGCTTTTTGTGTTTTGAAAATTACATAATTAATTTAGATACAAGCAGATGGTTGTTATTTCTTAGTAACATTGTTATAAAAGCAAAGCTTTTAGGGGACATTTATGTTACTCGGTTTGTCCTTTTGCAAACTTGTGTTTAATGTACAGAACATCTGGCACATCATCAGTGATTCACTACATTCCAATACTGCATGACAGTCAGTGTTGCAGAGTAATCTATTACTAAGTAATCCACTACTGTAACCAAAGTACTTTTTGAGTAACGGAGTAATGTAACGGGATAACTGTGGCAAAACTGGTTATTGGTATCATAATTACTTTATCAAGTAACGATTCCATTACTTTCAAATATTTTGCAAGCTGAAAATATCTTATTATCCACAAAATGTCTGAAATTTAGAAAAATCAGCGATTGCGTTTGTAGCTGGAAATACAAACATTGTTTTGAGTTCATCTCGTCTAAATCAAAGAATGTTGTGGTTCGTTGTACGTTATGTGCAGGAAACAAGAAGTTCTCAACTGTTGCATTATCTTTTTTTTAACTAAAGTAATTAGTAATTGATTACTTATGAAACAAAGTAGTTAAAGAAGTAATTGGATTACTTTTACACAGTAATCCCAACAACACTGATGACAGTACATTCCATTCCAGATACATAAAGCAACCTGTCTATTAACTGAGAGTCAGTACATTTAAAGTATTCCCAATACTTGGAAAACCTTGGAGGATAATAATGTGAACCCTCTGTTGGAGACTTGGTGTTTGATTTGCGTGGCTCTTCTGCAGGTGAAGTACAAGGAGAAGTATGAGAAAGAGAAGGGCAAGGCCATGCTGGACTTTGAGACGCCCACATATGTGTCCGCTAAAGAGGCCCAGCACATGCAGAGCCAGGTAAAGACTCTTCTTCTTCTTCTTCTTCTTCTTCTTCTTCTTCTTCTTCTTCTTCTTCTTCTTCTTCTTCTTCAGCCTTTCCCGAAATCTGTGGGAAATGTGTACAGTCTGCTTATTAACCTTTACTGTGATGCGTCTTGTTATGTACTCATAAGTTGTAGCTTACTGTCTGTTTTAGAAGAATTTGACAGTGCCTCTATTTAGTGCAATTGAGGCTGCAACTGGATCGTCAGATTCAACTCTTATAGTCCAGCTTTCTTCATGTTTTTTACCACAACTTGCTCCATCAAAGTGACTTTGAGGAACTTGAAAGTGTTCATGAAATTGTGTCATGGTGATTATAGATCTTCTGTATTTTCCACTTCCTCTTTGCTAACGAGCCATAGCTTGCTGTAAGAGTTTTACCGTAATGATATGACATGATGTAACATAGCTACAAAATGTTGACATCATTGATTCAAATCAACTGGTAGCTGAAATTTATCCCAGAGTTTTAACGACTCCTTCGGCTTATTCGTCACCTGTATGATGACATTTTGTACTCTTATAGCAGGTTAAAAACAACAACAACAACAGGTGTTTCCAGCCAGCCAGATTGAGGAAACTGCACTGCTTGCATGTGTCTACATGAGCTCTGTCTGTCCCCTGTCTTCATGTCTGCGTCGGATAGAAAGACTATAAGAAGGACTTTGAGGAGTCCATGAGGGGCAAGAACCTCTCAGGCTTGGAGGTCACGCCTGCCATGATGCATGTCAGACACGCCACCAAAATAGCCAGTGAGGTAATTTGAAGGACAATTAATTCCCCCCATGACTTTCCCCCTACCTGCCTCACTCCTGTTTCCGTAATCACACTAAGTCCACCTCTCAACCTGGACCCTCCCTTCCCCCCTGCTCTACTTTAATTCTCTGAGCCCCAAAAGTGTTTTCCTTTATTGACTCTTCTGACCTATAAGGTTTAATTATTACATTATCACAACTACAAGTTGTGAGTAATAATAATACAATAATAATAATACAAATAATTTCCCTTCTTGTATCCTCCAGGCATTAGGATCCTTAGTGTTTTGTTTTGTTTCTCGTCTTAAAGGTCCCATATTGTGCAAAATGTAATGTTTGAAACATTGCTATGTTTCTAGTATGCCAACCCCCAAAGACACGAGAGATGTCTATCCTTTACTTCGTTGTTTTCGCAACATTTCCAGCTTTCCCACCTTCATCAGGCATACACAAGGCATCACATAATTCCACATACAAATACACAAAGAGGATCTGATTGGAGGACTCGAGGCCTTAATCTGAAGACAACAGCAATCAGGACGTAAAAGGAAATCCAAATAAACTATCTGAGTCGGCTATCTACGGTTAACACTGTCAACATATGCCCCCCCAAACAAAATACAAATATAGAAAAAAATTGTATATTTAATGACAAATATAGCAACATATATATATGAATAAGGGCAATTAATGCCAATATTAGACTTTTAGATATTAAAAATATTTTAAAGAGTAAAAGTGTGTGTTAAAACAAGCAGTTCTAGAAAACATCCCTTTGTGATGTCACAGAGGACCTTGGTACCTGTCCCAAAGTTAGTTAGTGACAACAACCTCAACCAGGAAGTGGCTCCATCCTCTCAGACCATCCAAACATGTGGAAGGTCCAGCAAAGCAGCAGTTTGAGTCAGAGGCTGGAGGCTGCAAACAGAGGGTGAAATGTGTTTCTTTTTATGAGGACCTATAAGATCTTTTGCTGTATTTATCTGCTCCACTGTAATTCACAACAATAAAAAAAAAAAAATCTGAAAATGAAGACAACATGGGACCTTTGACCTCTAGACACGAATGCAACCGCTAGACGACCCCTAGTTTGCTAACATAGCCTGCATGACTGCATGGACTTACATGAATTTCAATTATGTGTCAATGTTGTTCCGGCGGGAAAGAAAATCTGTCTTGTGTCACGTTGTTCCCACGTTCTTTACGAATACATGTGATTCACCTTGCTTCTTATCAGGACTCATTGCCAAAGTCACCAACGCCTTGTAAAACCCGTGACAGTTTCCCGCCACGGCAGACGCCAGTGGCGTGAATCTGCCACGGCCGCAGGTGCTTTGGTGACTTTGAGCCGACGGAGCAGGCCTCCGCGCTCGCCCACTGTACCGTGTGTTCCGTGTGCCTCGGCCTGGCCTGCCCTGTGTGCCCCTTCTCTGCAGTGTCTCTTGTCGTTCTTCCTGTAGAGAGAGTACAGGAGGGATCTAGAAGAGGGAGTGAAGGGTAAAGGGCTTACTGTACTGGAGGAAACTCCGGAGCTTTTGAGAGCAAGGAATGCCACTCACATCCTGTGCGAGGTACGACAGACTGAAGAGCCGAAAAAAGCCGGTTCACGCTCCCGAGTGTGCCGAGTGCCGTCCCACCAAACCTGCTCCCCGGTGCAACATCCCGCTGAATCACCTTTCAACCCCCTCTTAACCGAGCTTCACCTTCATCCTAAAAGGGCAAATGCTAAGTTTGCTTCCCACTCCCTGTCCCCGCTTTGTGACATCACTAATTTTCCAGCCCTGCCCCCTTTTCTACGCCTCCCTGGTGTCTAAAACATTCTTACAAATGTAGATTTAACTTTTTAAAGTTTTTTTTCCCCATGTATTACTAAAATATTCCAGAAATCAACCTCAAGTGTTCCCAAAGTGTGCATTTTTTTCCCCATGTGGTATGTCCTTTATTTTGTAGTAGTCCAGAGTTTACAGTGATTTGTACGAAACAGGATTAGGGCCACAAGAAGAGAAAAAAGTATTACAAGTAGGAGATTTTTATTTTTAAGTTTTCATTTTGAGCTTAAGTTGAAATTTCGTTAATAAAGTAGACTTTTAAAAAAAGAGAAATTCCATAAAATTTCGATTTCAATGTCAAATTTTCAAGTTTATTCTCGAATTGGAAACTTGAAAAAATAATTCTATCTTAATTTTTTCTCTTCTTCCTAATCCTCTCCTGTAGATTTGACCACATAGGGGCTTAGAGGCAGGAAAACAAAATGCATAAAAACACAACTTAAGAGAAATCTGGGAAAATTTCATTAGTTATTAAATAGATAAATTAAGCAATTCTCTGGAAGGATAAGAGGTTGATGTTTGGAATGCATGTTATGAATAAAAAAAAAAGAACACATGGGTTCACCAAAACATACTTAACTTTAACTTCCAACTGATCAACTTCTGCCCTCCATATAGCCGACATGTTCATTTCTTCTAACCTTCTTTCTCTGACATTCCTCCAGGTTCTGCCGCCTTCCCCTGTCACACTCTGTACATTCCTTGAAATCACGGAAATTCTTTTTATTGTCCCTCTGGCTATAACAATCTCACTCGTGACATTTTCCAGAGAGAGTACAAGAAGTCGCTGGAGCTGGAGATCAAGGGCAAGGGAATGCTGGCTCTGGCCACGGACACCCCCGACTTCATGAGGGCCAGGAACGCCACCGACATCCTCAGCCAGGTCTGACTCGTACGGATGCGGGTCGCGGTTTTACGTCATTGGAAGAAGCATCAACGTGACGCATTTTTGCCATCTTCTGTAGACCAAGTACAAGCAGACCGCTGAGATGGACCGGGCTAGCTACACCACCGTCATCGACACCCCGGACATCATCCATGCTCAGCAGATGAAGAACATCGTCAGCCAGGTACCGAGGAGACGCTTCCTGGGAAAAATGAAACTTGTTTTTTGTGAATCTGCTCCAACTAGGGATGTTAACAATTAATCGATTAGCGATTAATTGTCGATTAAGAATTTAATCGATTAATTGAAATTAGTAGCAATTAATTGAACATTTTTTACACAGGGTTTTTATTGTTAAATGGCGTGGTGTATACCTGTATGCCTAGAACAGGTTAAGAAGTAACTTTTTAAATTTAAATATCAACTTAAAGTCAGAGGATCGCCGCTTATCAATTAATCGTTAATCGATCGATAAGGTAAATCGACTAACGATTAATGAATTAACCGATAATTTGCTTCCCTAGCACCAACCTAAAACCATTGAAACCTTTTTTTTGTGCTACCAGAAAAAATACAAGGAGGAAGCTGAGAAGACCATGTCCCACTATGTGCCCGTGCTGGACACTCCGGAGATGCAAAGAGTCCGTGAGAACCAGAAGAACTTCAGCACTGTGAGTAGAACACCAGGAAGCGCGCTTCCTTCCGCCGAACAAGTTTGTCTCTCGCAGAAGCAGAACAGCATCTCTGTTTGTCCCCTTGTCTGAACTTAAAGTATTATATTTAATACTTTATATATGCTGTTATAAGTGGAATCTATTTTGATTTGAGTAGAAAACCTTGAGCAGAAGTTAGGAGCCATCTGTTGTATGTTTCCGTCTCTCTTTTTGCTGAAAGGTTTTAACTGCACTTGTGTTCTTTTTTTGTTTCTTCCTTGTAGCATCTTTACAAGATTGACCTAAAAAACATAAAGGGCAAAGTGTCTGCTTTAAACGACACCCCTGAAATGCTTCGCGTTAAAGAGAATACAAAGAATTTCAGCTTGGTATCTACTGCGTGACATATTTATTTATTTTGACATATTCTTAACATTTAACATTATTTATTCTTGACTTTATCCCTCCTCTTTAACAAACCCTGATATGCAGCCCTTTTTTTGGACCAAATAGATTTCAAGTTTTTAACCTTTAACCACTTTAATCGACGCAACTAATCCCTGAAAAAAGTTTTATTTTGCAGCGTTTTACGGGTTTTCGCCAAGCTTGTGTGCTCTTAGATACTTTGTACTATTTGTTTTTGTGCATTCTCCTTTTTTTTTTTTTTTTTATGTGGCCCATTTTGTGTGCAATGTGGAGAAAAGCTGTTAAAGTTTTGTCTATATATAAAAATCAAAGAGCCAGAGTCTTGGTGAAGCAACACTGAGACTCTGGCTGACGTCTGCTCACTGCTTTCACTCCTCCCCCGTGCAAAAAGATCCAATACAAAGAGGATTTAGGAGCGGGGACAGCTTTGCCCGACCCGCCGGAGGTGGACAGAGTAAAACGCAACCAGCGCAACGTTAGCATGGTACTCGCTCGGCAGAGTGACCCTGCCCTCCACCGTGTTCCTCGCCACACGTCCTCCCTCCATCTCTCCCCCTCTGTAGCCAACCGGCGACCTTTTTCCTGACATGTAATCCCCTCAAATGACAACCATAAAACCCAGCATTTATTAATAGACACCCTCCCCTTTTTGGTCCAAGTCTTCATCTACAGTAAAAATGATAAAATGATAATAATAACCACCCAATTATACGAAAGAGGATTTAGGGTCACAAGAAGAGAAAAAAATATTACAGAAAGGAGATTTTTATTTAAGTTTTCATATCGAGTTTTAAGCTGAAATTTTATGAATAAAGTCAAAATTTCGTGGAAAAAGTTGCCTTAAAAAAGACGGAATTTCGTGAATAAAGTCAACGTAAAAAAGATAAAGTTTCATGCATAGCCGAAATTTTGTGAATAAAGTACAAATTTCATGAATAAAGTCAAATTTCATGAATAAAGTCGACGCAAATAAAGTGGAAAAAAATCTGCGAGTAGACTAATCCTCTTCCGTACAATTAAAAAGTTACACTCCTCATCATTGACAGTATGGACTTTGAAACAACAACAATATATTGTTGAACGTTATGAATGGTCAGTGTTTGTTTGTGTGCACTTCCTGTCAGCATTAATGTTTTGATTGGATGGATGAGCTCCTCAGTGTCCTCTGTGTGTGTTTCGTCTCTGTCTCAACCCTGTCCCTGTGTGACTTGTGCAACGAACAGATTCAGTACAAGGAGGCAGTGGGTCAAGGCACATCCGTCCCAGACCTCCCCGAGGTGAAGCGGGTCCGAGAAACCCAGAAGAATATCAGCTCGGTAGAGGAAAACTAAACTGGAGTGATCCCTCCATCCGCTTCCTACCTTTACATCCAACTTTACAATCATCACTTTACCACGAAATTCCCCGCCATTCTTTACGAAAATCCCATGTTCTGTGACCCTAACAATAACTATCAATTTCTTTTTTCAAATATTGTCTGTATAATTTTAGATATGTTAAATAGGCAACAAATGCTAAAGTTGATGCTGAAAATCACACTCTCAGTGACACAACTTATATCCCCAACCGTCTAGGTCAAATCCCAACTAAAGGCTTAAACATGATCTAATATTAACGGACTATGAATCTAATTTCAGTAGTATGTTGTTGTTGTTGTTGTTGTTGTTGTTGTGAATGGATCAACGTGTCTGCGTCCTCAGTGCACACTGCCACTGTGTTTGTCCCTGTCTCACTCTGCGCCTTATGCGATGATTCAGATTCAGTACAAGGAGGCAGTGGGTCAAGGCACCTCAGTCCCAGACCTCCCCGAGGTGAAGCGGGTCCGAGAAACCCAGAAGAACATCAGCGCGGTAGAGCAAAAGAAGACTGCAGACTGCAGTGGCCCTTTATCCTGTTTCCCCTTTACCCCCCAAACGCATCACCGCCGACCCCGTTGACCTCTGACGTTCATTCCCCCCTCCATCCTGAAGATCAACATTTTGACAAGTTCCTGTTGGTTTTTTGGTGTTATCATAATCCTGCTGTCCACATTGTTCATTTCAATGCTTAAACGTACATCACCTTAAAACAGAAGCCCATCAAATATGGAGCCGCAAATTACAACCTAGCTCATTAACGCAACACCATGTAGATTCGTTTTTTTGATTGAAGTTTGAATTTAAGTTTTTTTTAATCATCATCCCTTTGAAGAAAAAAATATATAGTTTATAACCATATTATCACTCAACTAAAAGTTGGTGTTGGTGTTTGTGTGTCAGCATTAATGACTGTGTGTTGTTTTGAGTGGATGGATGGATGAGCTCGTCAGTGTCCTCGCTTTGTGTTTCGTCTCCGTCTCAACCCTGTCCCTGTGTGACTTGTGCAACGAACAGATTCAGTACAAGGAGGCAGTGGGTCAAGGCACAGCGGTCCCAGACCTCCCTGAGGTGAAGCGGGTCCGAGAAACCCAGAAGAATATCAGCTCGGTAGAGGAAAACTAAACTGGAGTGATCCCTCCATCCGTTTCCTCCCCTTTAAATCCAGTCTAAACACAACCCCTGCTCATGTTTCCCTGCCCGATTTTATTTTTGGCGTCCTCCATTCTCCATATGAAAAAAAAAGCCCTGGGTGATGACTTGATTTTAAACCTGAGAAAAATGTCATGTCTAATTTTTTTGTCTTATTTTATTGAAGTCTTTCAAGCTTTATTTCTCATTTTAATAGCATTCAAAACAAAACCTTACAACCTGAGTGTGCAGAGCTGAACACTGGCACGGCTCTCCACTCAGCCATCCATAACGTGCAACCACACCTGAAACTCCAAATGACAACCCCTCTGCCCTTTTTCATGCTTACGTCACTTTTTTTTTTTTTTTAACTAATTAAAGAATTTTAATGGAATTAACTTCTCATAAAACCTTATAAAGTAATGAAAAAACATTCATATAAATCAATGAATTAATTCCAGATTCAGTACAAGGAGGCAGTGGGTCAAGGCACGTCAGTCCCAGACCTCCCCGAGGTGAAGCGGGTCCGAGAAACCCAGAAGAATATCAGCTCGGTAGAGGAAAACTAAAGTGCTGTGTCCCCCTTTGACAACATTAACTCTCAAAATGCCCTCTGACTTTTTACTCCCAGTGTCGTAACCCTTTATTTTTCTGGTCCTCCATCCTAACAACCTTTCATAAATCCCTACATACCAGCCATTGCTATAAAAATAATCATATAATATAATAATGATAATAATTAAAAATTCACAAAATCACTTTTCCCTCCGTGACAATCCGATTTTTTTCCCCTGCTTTTTCCTTTTTTTCTTTTTTTCTTTTTTTACCTAAAGTGCAGCTTGTTACTGTGTTGCTTCCGGATTTGACTCACTTGTATTATCTCCCCCCCCCTCCTCAAAGCTTCAGTACAAATCCGGTGTTGGACAAGGCACGTCAGTGTCAGAGACCCCAGAGATGGAGCGAGTTAAACGCAATCAGCTCAATATCAGCACGGTACTCTGCTGGAGTGACACCCCCCAACCAATCCCTACCCCCTAAACCCTTCGTCCAGTAACCGGCCACACAGCCATCCTCCTCCGCCTCACTCTTCATCACTCTTCATCACCATCGAACACACCCCGCCTCATTGTCGCATCCGCTCCGCCTAAACGCAGATATCAGTAGCCGAGACTTGCGGGTCTCCGAAAGTAAATGAAAACCTGCTTCTTCATTTCTCAGGTGTCTCATTCCATGTTTCCATGTTTCCATGTTTCCATGTCCCTTGTTTGTTTGTTTGCTAGTTTGTATTTGTGCTTTGCCGTGACTCCAACCTCCCGCTCCCCTGCGAAGGTCTCTCTCACTGATTTGCTCTTTTCACTTCTCTTCGCCCGAACTCTGCGCCGGGCAGATAAAGTACAAGGACTCTATGGGCAGAGCCACGGCCATACCGGACCTCCCTGAGGTGAAGCGGGTCCGAGAAACCCAGAAGCACATCAGCTCGGTAGTGGAAACAAAAAGTGAAAAAAAAAAAACCCCAACAAAACATGGCGTGTGCTCCTAACTGTTTAGAGTGGGTGGCAGCCCATCA